>NW_026844700.1:3821053-3877075 GCF_025583915.1 Anolis sagrei ordinatus
GTATATAATGTATATTATATATACACAATATATAATACAATAAAATATAATAAAATTAGGTAAAGGGAGGTGTATATATATATATCTCTATGGGGTCTCCTGCCAGGTGCCTTTACCTGTCTTCAGGTGGAGAAGGAGGAAGTCTTCCTGGAGCAGGACAGGATCTGGGCATCCGGGTCTCCTGGGGCCAGGCCACGCCCCCTCCACTCCCCGCAGCCAATCAGAAGGCGCCAAAGGGCACACACCTGTCCTGGCCCCAGGTATTTAAATCCATCCATATTTAAATATTTCAATTAAATTACATATTATAATTATTAATGTATTAAAATAATGTTATTCTTGGTGGTGGGATGTCATCTCAACTTTCTTGTACTTTCCAAAAGTTCAATAAGCACTCCATTCTTGTCCTATAAGGTTTGGACTCCAATTCCCAGAATCCCTGCGCCTTGGAGACAGCGGCCGAGGCTTCTGGGAGTTGAAGTCCTTACGCCAATCTAGACCTAAGCCGATCCCATTCGTAGGGCGCGCCTGCTCCCATTGGCTGGAACCGGTTGATGTATCTGCATACCCACGCCCATTTTGGGAAGGCCCTGCTCCCATTGGCTGGAACTGGTTGAGAAAATCTGCATATCCCATATTTGGAAGGCGCCTGCTCCCATTGCCTCAAACTGCTTGAGGTATTTGCATCTCCACGCCCATTTTGGGAAGGCGCCTGTTCCCATTGGCTAGAACTCGTTGAGAAAATCTGCATATCCCATATTTGGAAGGCGCCTGCTCCCATTGCCTCAAACTCTTTGAGGTATTTGCATCTCCACGCCCATTTTGAGAAGGCCCCTGCTCCCATTGGCTAGAACTCGTTGAGAAAATCTGCATATCCCATATTTGGAAGGCGCCTGTTCCTATTGCCTCAAACGGCTTGACTTATTTGCATCTCCACGCCCCTTTTAGGAAAGCGCCTGCTCCCATTGGCTCGAACTGTTTCATATATATTTGCATTCCATTTGGGGACCGCCCACTTAGAGCCTAAGGGGAGCGCCACGCCCCTTTCGAACGCCCGCGCGGTGACGTAAGGGCTGAGCGGGCGTCCTGATTGGCCGAGCGGCTTCCGGGGTTTTTCTCCCATCTGCGGGAACTCCAGAGGCGTGTGAAGGCCTATTTCCGGTTGGAGCCTGAAGGGAAGCGGCACGCGGTGAGTCCGGAGGCCGAAGTGTTTCGGGGAGGATGTGTTCGGTAGTGCCCTGTCATGGAGCCCTTTCCTCTGCCCCTTTGAGGGAGGCCTTTTCAAAAAGTGGACTACAACTCCCAGAATGCCTTGCCATGGCCCAAACAACTAAGGATTCTGGGAGTTGAAGTCCAAAAGAGGGAAAGGCTGGTTCTGGAAGAGAAACTACAAAGCAACATAAAAATAATATAATAATAATAATAATAGGAAATAAATAATAGGAAATATAATAATATAAAAACTATAATATAATAGGAAATATAATAATAACAGGAAATACAATAATAGGAAATAAAATATTATAATAATAGGAAATATAATAATAATAGAGAAGCTATAATAATTAAAATGTAATAGGAAATATAATAATATAGAAACTATAATAATTATTATATAATAGGAAATATAATATAGGATATATGATAACAGTAAAAATACAATAATAGCAAATATAATATTATAATAATAGGAAATATTATAATAATATAGGAACTATAATCAATTATAATAGGGAATATAATAATAATATAGAAACTATAATCATTATAATATAATAGGAAATATAATAATAATATAAGATATATAATAATAACAGGAAATACAATAATAGGGAATATAATAATAATGTAGAAACTAATAATTTTAATATAATAGGAAATATAATAATAATAATAATAATAATATAGGATATATGATAATAACAGGAAATACAATTATAGGGAATATAATAATAATATAGAAACTAATCATTTTGATATAATAGGAAATATAATAATAATATAGGATATACAGTAATAACAGGAAATACAATTATAGGGAATATAATAATAATGTAGAAACTATAATCATTTTGATATAATAGGAAACATAATAATAATAATAATAATATAGGATATATAATAATAACAGGAAATACATTAATAGGGAATATAATAATAATGTAGAAACAATAATAATTTTAATATAATAGGAAATATAATAATAATAATATAGGATATATGATAATAACAGGAAATACAATTATAGGGAATATAATAATAATGTAGAAACTATAATCATTTTGATATAATAGGAAACATAATAATAATAATAATAATAATAATATAGGATATATAATAATAACAGGAAATACATTAATACGGAATATAATAATAATGTAGAAACAATAATAATTTTAATATAATAGGAAATATAATAATAATAATATAGGATATATGATAATAACAGGAAATACAATTATAGGGAATATAATAATAATGTAGAAACTATAATCATTTTGATATAATAGGAAACATAATAATAATAATAATAATAATAATATAGGATATATAATAATAACAGGAAATACATTAATACGGAATATAATAATAATGTAGAAACAATAATAATTTTAATATAATAGGAAATATAATAATAATAATATAGGATATATGATAATAACAGGAAATACAATTATAGGGAATATAATAATAATGTAGAAACTATAATCATTTTGATATAATAGGAAACATAATAATAATAATAATAATAATATAGGATATATAATAATAACAGGAAATACATTAATACGGAATATAATAATAATGTAGAAACAATAATAATTTTAATATAATAGGAAATATAATAATAATAATAATAATATAGGATATATGATAATAACAGGAAATACAATTATAGGGAATATAATAATAATATAGAAACTATAATCATTTTGATATAATAGGAAATATAATAATAATATAGGATATACAATAATAACAGGAAATACAATAATAGAAAATATAATATTATAATAATAGGAAATGTAATAATAATATAGGAACTATAATTAATTATAATAGCAAATATAATAATAATATAGGATATATAATAATAACAGGAAATACAATAATAGGGAATATAATAATGTAGAAACTATAATAATTGTAATATAATAGGAAATATAATAATAATAGGAAATATAATAATATAGAAGCTATAATAATTATCATATAATAGGAAATACAATAATAATATAGGTTATATGATAATAACAGGAAATACAATAATAGGAAATATTATAATAATAATGTAGAAACTATAATAATTGTAATATAATAGGAAATACAATAATAATATAGGTTATATGATAATAACAGGAAATACAATAATAGGGAATATAATAAAATAATAGGAAATAGTATAATAATATAGGAACTATAATTAATTATAATAGGAAATATAATAATATAGGATATATAAAAATAACAGGAAATACCATAATAGGGAATATGATAATAATATAGAAACTATAATCATTGTAATATAATAGCAAATATAATAATAACAGGAAATATAATAATAATATAGAAGCTATAATAATTAAAGTAAAATAGGAAATATAATAATATAGAAACTATAATAATTATCATATAATAGGAAATACAATAATAATATAGGATATATGATAATAACAGGAAATACAATAATAGGGAATATAATAATATAGAAACTATAATAATTGTAATATAATAGGAAATATAATAATAATATAGAAATAATAATAACAGGCAATATAATAATAGGAAATATAATAATAATATAGGAAATATAATAATAATAATAATAATAATAATAATAATAATAATATAATAGGAAATATGATAAAGGAAAATACTATAATAGAAATAACAGCAGTAAACATTGTTCTAGAGAAGACAGGAAATATTTATTATTATTATTATTATTATTATTACAGTGAACAGTCATTGTGTGGCAGAGATACCACTTTAACGCATATTGTTTAAAAGCTGTTTTAAGATGTTTGTATGTTTATTGTTTTATTTGTTTTATATGCACTTGGATTGTTGTTTGCATGGAATGGATATTCCAGAAGCTGCTTTTGGGTCCCTTTGTGGGAGAAAAGCGGGCTATAAATAAAGATGGAAACCGCCTTGAGTCCCCAATTGGCTGAGAAAGGCGGTATACAAATACAGTAAATAATAAATAAATAAATTATTTTTGTTATATTGCAGAGCGCAATCTGAATCCTGCAGTACCGCCTTCAGTCTGCAGGTGGCGGGCTGAGGATAGTACTGCATCGTTCTTCAGTCCGTATAGCTTCGAATGTTGTTGTTGTTTGTTGTTGTCATTGTAGAAAGATCTGCTGGGGATTCCTTTTGGGATACACGGTGCCTTCATGTCTTCCAGGTGGCCTTCCATTGAGGAGCATGACCTGTCCGGCAAAGGAGTGACCCTTTGAAGGAAACGCTGGACGGCCTTGCCATCGGGTCCTGGCTTTGAAGCAGCCGCGCTCATGGCAGACCCCTTGGGGCCCTTGGCCTGGGGCCCCTTGCCGCCACTCCATTCTGCAGGGCCGGAGGTGGTCAAGCTGGGCTCTCTGGCCACCCTGCTGGCCGCAACCCTCCTCGGCGGGCTCATGCCCCTGCGCCTCTTCCCTCCAGGCCCCTCCGGTGAGCATGCCTTCCTTCCCTTCTTCCTTCCTTCCCCTTTCCTTCCTGGGACAGCTACCCTTTCCTCCTTCGCTTCCCCATTTCTCCCTTCCCATTTCCCTTCGGCACAGAATGGCCATGTGTCGGGAGGGCTTTGATGGTGCTTTTCCTGCTTGGCAGAAAGAAAGGGGCTGGACTGCATGGCCTTCTTTGGGGCCACTTCCAACTGTAGGATACTATTATTTGAAACATAACAAGATTAGTACACAACCGACAAGGTCAGTATGCTGGCTGTTGTATTGGATCACACATCGGACAATTCCTATAATATAATAATACTTATATTGTTATTATTATTATTATTATTAATAATAATCATAATAATTAGAAGGACCTGGATGGCCGTTTATTGGGAGTGGTTTAGTTGTGCCTTCATTTATCTATTATGGCAGGAAAGGGTTGGACTGGATAGCCTTTGGGGTCCCTTCCAAATTTAGGATATTATTATTATTAATAATAATAAGAAGAAGAACCTGGATGTCCATTTATTGGGAGTGATTTAGTTGTGCCTTCATCTGTCTATTATGGCAGGAAAGGGTTGGACTGGATGGTCTTTGGGGGGTCCCTTCCAACTTGATATTATTATTAATAATAATAAGAAGAAGAACCTGGATGGCCATTTACTGGGAATGGTTTAGTTGTGCCTTCCTTCCCAGCAGAAAGAAGAGGCTGGGCTGGATGCCCTTTGGGGGCCCCCTCCTGTGGTCCTCCTCTAAGCCCCCTCCTCTCCTCTCGTCTCCTCTCCTGCAGCGCTCCGGAGGGAGTCCCTCGGCCTGCTCAGCTGCTTTACCAGCGGGGTCTTCCTGGCCGCCTGCCTCCTGGACCTCCTCCCCAATTACCTGGGCGCCATCAATGGGGCCCTGGAAGAGCTCCGGGTCACGGTGAGTGTGGCTGGAGGGGGAAAAATCCAAACAAATCATGGAAAGTTAAGTTCTCCCAGAATCTCTCAGTTCTTGTGGGTTTTTTCGGGCTATATGGCCATGTTCTAGAGGCATTTCTCCTGACGTTTCGCCTGCATCTATGGCAGGCATCCTCAGACCTCACCTCTGAGGATGCTTGCCATAGATGCAGGCGAAACGTCAGGAGAAATGCCTCTAGACCATGGCCATATAGCCCGAAAAAACCCACAAGAACCTAGTGATTCCAGCCATGAAAGCCTTCGACAATACATCTCCCAGAATCCCCTGATGCTGGAAACTATCAGTATATTTTCCTTGGCTGTATTTACGTATTGCAGTACCGCCTTTGGTCTCTAGGTGGCAGACTTCCCCAATCACCGCATAGTCTTTCGGTCAACAGAGCTTCAAGGTGGCCTGGGAGGGAGGAATCCAAGCCAAATAATGGCAAATTAAATTGTTATTGTTATTAATATTGTTTGAAACACAACAAGATGAGTCCACAGCCGACAAGATCACTTGTTAATAATAACAAGGTCAGTACGCTGGCTGTTGTATTGGGTCACACGCCGGACACTTCTCATAATATAATAATAATAATAATAATAATATAATACTTTATATTATATTATTAACTAATATTATATTATTATATATTATTATATTGTATATATATTATATTATTAACTATTATATATAATATAATATATATAACATAATATAATATATAACATATTATATATTTATTAATAACGAATATTATATTATTATATATTATATTATATATAAATATTACATTACATATTATTAACTAATATTATATTAACTAATAATAATAATAACAAGGTTTTGGATCACACGTTGGACACTTCTCATAATATAATAATAATAATATAATAATACTTTATATTATATTATTAACTTATATTATATTATATATTATTTACTAATATTATATATTATATAATATATATATAATATATATTTTATATAATATATATAACATAATATAATATATATTATTAACTAATATTATATTATTAATTAATAATAATAATAACAAGGTTTTGGATCACACTTCTAATAATATAATAATAATATTATAATACTTATATTGTTATTATTAGTAGTAATAATAATAACAAAGTATGCTGGCTGTGGTATTGGATCACATGTGGGACACTTCTCATAATATAATAATAATAATAATAATAATAATAATACTTATTTTGGTATTATTAGTAGTAATAATAACAAGGTCAGTATGCTAGCTGTTGTATTGGATCACACATCGGACACTTATTATTATTATTTATTTATTATTTACTGCATTTATTGACCGCCGCTCTCAGCCCTAGGGCGACTCGCGGCGGTGCACAACATATAAAAACAGTTTACAAAAGGGCAAAACAGGAAATCAATACAACAATAATACACTATAATCTAAGTTACACTAAATAATCCGCTCTGTCACATCATAGAATCAAACCAATACCGTAATCCGTATTCCGTTCCAGTTGTCAATTACCAGTTGCCGTAGCGCTCAGTTGAATGCCTTCTCAAATAGCCAGGTCTTCACTTCTCATAATATAATAATAACATAATAATACTTATATTGTTATTAGTAGTAGTAATAATAATAACAAGGTCAGTATGCTGGCTGTTGTATTGGATCACACGTCGGACACTTCTCATAATATAATAATAACTATAATAATATTATAATACTTATTTTGGTATTATTATTAGTAGTAATAATAATAATAATAACAACAAAGTCGGTATGCTGGCTGTTGTATTGGATCACACATCAGACACTTCTCATAATATAATAATACTATTATTATTATTATTAGTAGTAGTAGTAATAACAAAGTCAGTATGCTGGCTGTTGTATTGGATCCCACATCGGACACTTCCCATTATTATTATTATTATTATTATTATTATTATTGGGGGAGTTGAAGTCCAAACCACCTGGAAGGAGGGCCCAAGTTGGCCCAGGCCTGATCTCGATGCACACCTCCACTTGTGTAACCCTTTGGTGAAATCTGCTGTGACCACATGTCCATTAGGACTGTGTTTCTCACACTGGAGTGTGTTTCTATCTCCCTCTTCTCTCCTCTTCCTTTGCAGCTGCTCTTCCCTTTGCCGGAGTTCCTCCTGTCTGTGGGCTTCTTCCTGGTCCTGATCCTGGAGCAGATCCTCTTGGCCTGCAAGGACCCTCACGAGGAGGAGGAGGAAGAGGGAGGCAAGGAGACCCCCTGGAGCCCCTCTGCACCTATCCACGAAGACCCTCCCTCTGGCCTGCGCTTGGGCGCCCTGCTGCTCTCCTTGTGCCTTTCCTCGGGGTTGCAAGGGGTCTCCGTCCGGGTTCTAGAGCCGTGTGTGTTCCTATTGCTGCACCAGGGGCTGCTGGCCTTTGCTTTGGGGCTGCGGCTGGTGCAAGGGGGGCTGCGGGGCCGGGCGGTGGTTGCCGGGGTGGCCCTCTTTGCCACCTCCGCCCCCTTGGGACTGGTGCTAGGGAGGGTGGGCCCTTCTTCCTCCCCGTTGTCCCGCCTCTCGTGCTCCGTGCTGCAAGGCCTGGCCGCTGGAGCCTTCCTCCACCTCTCCTGCACGGAGGAGGCCCTGCCCCACGGAACCCGACCCGGAACCCGGCGGCGGCAGCGCATCCTCCGGGCCACGGCCGTCCTGGCCGGATTCGCCCTCCTCACCTGCCTCCTCTTCCTCAGGCTCTAAAGGGGGGAAGAATCCAAGTCAAATCATTGCAAATGAACTTCTCCCATTGTCGGTGGGGGATACAGTTTCTCTGGATGCAAGTGAACTACAACTCCCATAAATCAAGGTCAATTTTCCCCAAACGTGTCCAGTATGTTCTGTTGATCATGGGGAGTCTGTGTGCCAAGTTTGTTTCGGGTCCGTATAGTTTGGTCTTGATCAGTCATTGGATGAGGGTAGCAGCGATCTCGGTAAGGGAGTGGAGGTACTTCAAGTCCCATAATCCGTGGTCCATCCTCCTCCAAACTGCACCAGGCTGTAGAGTGGGTCATGGAGGCTCTGTGTGCCAACTTTGGTCTTGATCAGTCATTGGATGAGGGTCGCAGCAGTCTCAGGAAGTGAGTGAAGGTACTGCAAGTCCCATCATCCGTGGTCCATCCTCCTCCAAACTGCACCAGGATGTAGAGTGGGTCATGGGGGCTCTGTGTGCCAAGTTTGGTCTTGATCGGTCATTGGATGAGGGTCGCAGCGGTCTCAGGAAATGAGTGAAGGTCCTGCAAGTCCCATCATCTGTAGTCCGCCTTCCCCAAACTGCACCAAAATCTTGAGTTGGCCATGGGGGCTCTGTGTGCCAAGTTTGGTCTTTAGTAGTAATTGGATGAGTGTTGCTATGGTCAAGGGAAGTGAGTGAAAGTGTATGTGGCTCGCAGCGGTCTCAGGAAGTGAGTGAAGGTACTGCAAGTCCCATCGTCCAATGACTGATCAACACCAAACTGTAGAGTGGGTCATGGAGGCTCTGTGTGCCAACTTTGGTCTTGATCAGTCATTGGATGAGGGTCGCAGCAGTCTCAGGAAGTGAGTGAAGGTACTTCAAGTCCCATCATCCATGGTCCGCCCTCCTCCAAACTGCAGTATGATGTACAACGGGTCATGGGGGCTCTGTGTGCCAAGTTTGGTCTTGATCAGTCATTGGATGAGGGTCACAGCAGTCTCGGGAAGTGAGTGGAGGTACTTCGAGTCCCATCATCCATGATCCACCCTCCTCCCAACTGCACCAGGATGTAGAGTGGGTCATGGGGGCTCTGTGTGCCAAGTTTGGTCTTGATCAGTCATTGGATGAGAGTCGCAGTGGTCTTGGAAAGTGAGTGAAGTTACTGCAAGTCCCATCATCCGTGGTCCATCCTCCTCCAAACTGCACCAGGATGTAGAGTTGATCATGACGGCTCTGTGTGCCAAGTTTGGTCTTGATCGGTCATTAGATAAGGGTTGCAGCAGTCTCGGGAAGGGAGTGGAGGTACTTGAAGTCCCATCATCCATGGTCTGTCCTCCTCGAAAGTGCTACAAATCCCATCATCCATTGTCCACTGTCCCCCCAA
This sequence comes from Anolis sagrei ordinatus, assembly GCF_025583915.1. Taxonomy (NCBI): domain Eukaryota; kingdom Metazoa; phylum Chordata; class Lepidosauria; order Squamata; family Anolidae; genus Anolis; species Anolis sagrei. The sequence continues at coordinate 3,830,757 of NW_026844700.1, forward strand.
ACCTCACCAGGATGTAAAAGGGGTCATGGGGGTTTTGTGTATCAAGTTTGGTGTTGATCACTCATTGGATAAGGGTCGTAGCAGTCTCGGGAAGTGAGTGGAGGTACTTCAAGTCCCATCATACATGGCCTGCCCTCCTCCAAACCGCAGCAGGATGTAGAGTGGGTCATGGGGGCTCTGTGTGCCAAGTTTGGTCTTGATCAGTCATTGGATCAGGGTCGCAGTACCTTCATTCACTCGGAAAGTGAATGAAGGTACTTCAAGTCCCATCATCCATGGCCTGCCCTCCTCCAAACCGCAGCAGGATGTAGAGTGGGTCATGGGGGCTCCATGTGCCAAGTTTCGTTTTTATCAGTCTTTGTTGGGAGCCACAGTGGTCTATGGGAACCGAAAGGTTGGAAAGTACTACAAATCCTATCATCCTTTGTCCGTCCTCCCCCTAACTTCACCAGAACATAAAGGGGGACATGGGGATTATGTGTGCCAAGTTTGGTCCAAGTCCGTCACCTATGCTGGTCACAGTGGCCTTTGAAAGTGGGAGCCAATCAGAAAGCTGCCACATATACCTCCGCATACAAACATACGTACATACAAACATTCAGTTTTATTATAGAGATAGAGATAGATAACAATACTTTATTATTTTATTATTTAACAATGGCAAGATTTTTTTTTTTTGGTTACTAAATAATCAATAGTCGCTTACCTCTCCAGACCTATCAACATGAAATGCATAGATGTATTGAATATATCCATGGCCACAGGACACAAATTGTTGTTGTTGTTGTTGTTGTTGTTTTCTCCTCGGCTTCCAGCAAAACAGGCGCCTTTGGGACAATGATGAGACTCGGCCTGCATTCCTTAGTCAGCCAAGTGGAAACATTGGCCAGAATGGCTAATGAGATGGGAACACCACTTGGTAGGCTTTCTCTCCGTTGTTTACTGTTGTTGTTGTTGTTGTTGTTGTTGTTAGATTATGAAACTTCTTGGGAGTTTGACTCGTAGGGAGAAAAAGCATTAAGACACCTGGAAACTTTGGAAAAAGGAGGTTTTAGGGTTGCAATGCTGATTGCTTATATTATTAAGGGCATTGGGTTGCTGTGAGTTTTCCGGGCTGCCTGGCCATGTTCCAGAAGCATTCTCTCCTGACGTTTCGCCCACATCTATGGCAGGCATCCTCAGAGGTTGGGAGGTCTGGTGGAAACCAGCACTGAATGGCCCTTGCAGTTGCAAACTGTTTTTCGGGCTGCAAAGGGGAACTGTCGCTTCACCGTCCATTTGTGACACTTGATGAAGTACTTCCTCCTTCTTTGCAGGCTTGCTGGAGATTTTTATGGCATCGTAAATTAGTTAAATTAGCCTCCCCGCATAAGTGATACACTAAATTCCTACTTGACAAATACAACTGTCTCTCAGGCTTCAAAGGGGAGCTGTCGCTTCACCTTCTATTTGTGACACTGATGAAGTACTTCCTCATTCTTTGCAGGCTTGCTGGAGATTTTTATGGCATCCTAAATTAGTTAAATTGGTACCTAAATTTCCTCCTTGACAGATGCAACTGTCTTTCGGGCTTCAAAGGGGAGCTGTCGCTTCCCTGTCCATTTGTGACACTGATGAAGTACTTCCTTATTCTTTGCATCCTTGCTGGAGATTTTTATGGCATCGTAAAATAGTTAAATTAGCAGTACCTAAATTTCCTACTTGACAGATGCAACCGTCTTTCGGGCTTCAAAGGGGAGCTGTTCCTTCGCCGTCCATTTGCGACACTGATTAAGTACTTCCTCATTCTTTGCAGGCTTGCTGGAGATTTTTATGGCATCCTAAATTAGTTAAATTGGTACCTAAATTTCCTCCTTGACAGATGCAACTGTCTTTCGGGCTTCAAAGGGGAGCTGTCGCTTCCCTGTCCATTTGTGACACTGATGAAGTACTTCCTTATTCTTTGCATCCTTGCTGGAGATTTTTATGGCATCGTAAAATAGTTAAATTAGCAGTACCTAAATTTCCTACTTGACAGATGCAACCGTCTTTCGGGCTTCAAAGGGGAGCTGTTCCTTCGCCGTCCATTTGCGACACTGATTAAGTACTTCCTCATTCTTTGCAGGCTTGCTGGAGATTTTTATGGCATCCTAAATTAGTTAAATTGGTACCTAAATTTCCTCCTTGACAGATGCAACTGTCTTTCGGGCTTCAAAGGGGAGCTGTCGCTTCCCTGTCCATTTGTGACACTGATGAAGTACTTCCTCATTCTTTGCAGGCTTGCTGGAGATTTTTATGGCATCGTAAAATAGTTAAATTAGCAGTACCTAAATTTCCTACTTGACAGATGCAACCGTCTTTCGGGCTTCAAAGGGGAGCTGTTCCTTCGCCGTCCATTTGCGACACTGATTAAGTACTTCCTCATTCTTTGCAGGCTTGCTGGAGATTTTTATGGCATCCTAAATTAGTTAAATTGGTACCTAAATTTCCTCCTTGACAGATGCAACTGTCTTTCGGGCTTCAAAGGGGAGCTGTCGCTTGACACTGATGGAGTACTTCCTCATTCTTTGCAGGCTTGCTGGAGATTTTTATGGCATCGCAAATTAGTTAAATTCGCCTCCTCGCAACCCATGGATTCTGGTCATGATAGCTTTTGACAACACAAGAAATGGGGCCCATTGAGACCCAAACTTCAGGAAAGCAGAGCCGGAATTTTGGGAAAAGGGAAGGGAAGAATAAATCTCAGCTTCTATTATTGACGAACATCTGCTTCGTCAATAAGTCCAAACTGGCAGAAGAACAAGGAAATTGATTAAACAAAGAAGGCAGCGGAAGGAGAGCGAGATCTCTATATATACACATAGGAATGCGGCCTCTCTTGCTTTATTTTGGAAGAAAAGAGATATATCGATGGATGTCCTTTCCCCCAAATGCTCTCTCTGCCGGTCCCAAAAATAAAGCAAGAAAAGGCGATTGTCGGCGTCCAATTTCTATTTTTTCTCACGGCAGGAAGAAAACAGATAAATTACTGTTTTTAAGACTTGGAGGAAGAAAATAGATATTATTATTATTATTGGCATTGTTTAAAGACTTGCTCGCTGCAGGAAATAAATAGAAAATAATATTACTATAATAATAATATTATTAATAATAATAATAATAGTGTGTATATATATATATATAGATCTTTTACCAACCTAGCAGTTCGGAAACATGCAAGTGTGAGTAGATCAATAGGTACCGCTCTGGTAGGAAGGTAAGGGCGCTCCATGCAGACATGCCGGCCACATGACCTTGGAGGTGTCTATGGACAACGCCGGCTCTTCAGCTTAGAAATGGAGATGAGCACCCGAGTCCCAGAGTTGGAAATGACTGACTTAATGTCAGGGGAGAACATTTACTTTATCTATTACATTTATTATTTTGCTCTATTTATTATTGTTATTACATTTATTATTGTTGTTGTTATTATTACATTTATATTATTTTGCTCTATTATTATTACATTTATTATTTTACTCTATTATTATTATTATTACATTTAAATTATTTTGCTCTTTTATTATTACATTTATTATTTTACTCTATTATTACTGTTATCGTTACATTTCAATTCTTTTACTTTATTATTATTATTATTATTTATTACATTTATTATTTTACTGGACTTAATGCCAGGGGAAGACCTTTACTATATAATATTATATGTTTTATATTAAATGTAATATTACTAATAATATTACAGTATAATGTTATAGTACAATGTAATATATAATATTAATATTGTGCTATGATAATAATATAATATATTGTATTTACTTTTTACTTGTAAGCTGCTCTGAGTCCCTTTAGGGGTGAGAAGAGCGGCAGATAAATGTCGTAAATAAATAAAAATAAAAATATATGTATTATCTGTATTGTTATTGTTATGGTATTTTCTTTCGCTAGTCAACAAGTCTTAATGTAAACAACAATTGTTGTTACTATTATCACTATTATTGTTGTTATTTTAATACTTGCTGACTAGAGGAAGAAAATACCATAACAACAACATAGATTTATTATTATTATTATTATCATCATCATCATCACAAAAACACAGTATGACACAGCAAACGAGATATATATGCTGGATTTCGTATCACAAAATCGAACACTTCCCAAGCATTTAGGACTCTGTTGTTGTTATTATTATTACTATTACTTTTAATACTTGCTCCATGCAGGAAGAAAAGAAAACTATTATTATTGTTGTTAATTTAAGACATGCTCACTGCAGGAAGGAAATGCACACATAATATTAATAATTTATTATTATTTTAAGACTTGCTCACTGCAGGAAGGAAATACCTAAAGCTATTATTGTTATTATTTTATTTTTTAAAGAAATGCTCACTGCAGGAAGGAAATACCTAAAGCTATTATTATTATTATTATTATTATTATTATTTTAAGAAATGCTCACTGCAGGAAGGAAATACCTAAAATAATAATTATTATTATTTTAAGACTTGCTCACTGCAGGAAGGAAATACCTAAAGCTATTATTATTATTATTATTATTATTATTATTATTATTATTTTAAGAAATGCTCACTGCAGGAAGGAAATGCCTATAATAATAATAATAATTAATTATTATTATTATAAGACTTGCTCACTGCAGGAAGGAAATACCTAAAGCTATTATTGTTATTATTTTATTTTTTAAAGAAATGCTCACTGCAGGAAGGAAATACCTAAAGCTATTATTATTATTATTATTATTATTATTATTATTTTAAGAAATGCTCACTGCAGGAAGGAAATGCCTATAATAATAATAATAATTATTATTATTATTATTATAAGACTTGCTCACTGCAGGAAGGAAATACCTAAAGCTATTATTGTTATTATTTTATTTTTTAAAGAAATGCTCACTGCAGGAAGGAAATACCTAAAGCTATTATTATTATTATTATTATTATTATTATTATTTTAAGAAATGCTCACTGCAGGAAGGAAATGCCTATAATTATTATTATTATTATTATTATTTATTATTATAAGACTTGCTCACTGCAGGAAGGAAATACCTAAAGCTATTATTATTATTATTATTATTATTATTATTATTTTAAGAAATGCTCACTGCAGGAAGGAAATAGATGAAGTATTATTAAGTATTATTAAGGCTGGCGTGCTGCAGGAAGTGTTGTTGTTGTTGTTGTTGTTTTGGCCTTTTGCAGTGCGTTACGTGCTGGGCTTGGGCTGAGCCCTGTTCCTGCCTCCCTTCCTGTGCCTTTTTTGGGGCAGATGTTGCTCGCAATCCGCTCCGTTCTTTAATCCCATCGCAATAATGCCTTTTGCAAAGCCTCCGCTTAAGCCCCCGTTTCCTGGCGGTTTGCTCTCATAATTTGCCTGGGCCCAAGCCAATGTCAGGGGCGGCTTTGGCATTTGCCAGGGCCCGGATGATGATGGTTTGGGGGCTTCTGAGATTTATAGTTCTCCCCTTGGCCTTCTTGTAAATAGAGAGGAGGAAATTCCCGGGAGTATCGCTGCGCCTTACCTTGGCTAAGCCGCTTTGGGGTGAAAAGGCTAAAGGTATAAGCGCTGCTCTCAAACAAAGACGGAATAATGTCCTCGAATCCCCAGCCGGTTCTGCAGCACAACAACAACAATAATACAAAATATCATGTGTATTAGAATATAAACATATAACACATTAATACACATACACACATTAAAATACACATATATGTGTGTATTAGTATATATGTAACACATTCTAATATTTATACATACACACATATATGCATTGGTATATATAACATTCATATGCATACACACATACACATTAATATATACATATATGTTTATTAGTATATATACATATATAAATATTCTAATATATGTATATATACACATTACACATTAATATACATATGTGTGTATTGGTATGTGTATATCTGTGTGTGTATATATATAACATTCTATATACACACACATTAATATTTACATATATGTGTATTAGTATATATACATATATATTCTAATATATATTTATATATACACATATATATTCTGCCATATATATATATATATATATATATATATATATTCTGCCATATACATATCTCTCTGTATGTGTGTGTATATATATGTATTAGAATATATATCACATTTTCAAATATATATGTGTGTATTGGTGTGTGCATATATATGTATGTGTGTGTGTGTGTATAACATTCTGTATATACACACACACATTAATATATACATATATGTGTAGTGGTACATAGTGGTTATATAGTGGTTATATAACATAATCTAATATATTATATATATGTAATATTATATATATATATATATATATATATATATATATATATAAAACATTCATATATATATACACACATATATACACAAACAATAGATATGTGTATTAGAATATATATAAAACAGATTATTTTATATTTTATATATATACATATTAATATATATTGCATTAGTAGATATAAAGCACATATTCAAATATATATATATTTATATATACACACATTAATATATATGTGTGTGTGTATAATATATATAAAACATTCTAAAATATACATATTCTAATATACATATATACATTAATAAATACACATATGTGTATTAGAATATATACATCACATATTCACATATATATGTGTACATATAATATATATAACAACATTCTAATATATACATATTCTAATATACATATATATATATATACACATTAACTGGGGGTGGTGACGGCCGACAGGGAGCTCTGGCGTGGGCTGGTCCATGAGGTCACGAAGAGTCGGAGACGACTGAACGAATGAACAACAACAAATACACATTAATATATACATATGTGTATTAGAATATATCCATCACATATTCACATATATATGTTTATTTAATATATATATATATAAACATTCTAAAATATACACAATCTATATACATATATATATATATACATTAATAAATACATATGTATATGTGATTATATACATCATATATTCATATATGTGTGTGCATATGTAATACATATATAACTTACATATATATATATACATTAATATACACATTCGTATTAGAATATATACATCACATATTCCTATATATCACTTTAGAATATATATATACACATATATTTATGTGTTAGCATGTAACACACACACATAAAACACATGTTAATATATATATATATATATATATATATATATATACATATATATGTATTAGAATATATATATCACATATTCAAATATATATACACATTTTCATATGTTACTTACTTACTTACTTAGGCGATCCCTCGTTGGACGAGTAAGATGGTCTTCCATTATGGATTTCCTTGTGGGTCCGTATGTGGCTGTGGGGCCCTATTCTTGACCTGCATCTTCTTCCGCAGTGAGGGCATTGGTTTCCAGGTGGAAGGTGGTCCCGGTCGGGGTTGGCTTGACGCGCCTTCCTCCTGGCACGTTTCTCTCTTTCACCCTCCACTCGCGCCTCCTCGAATTCTGCAGCACTGCTGGTCACAGCTGTCCTCCAGCTGGAGCGCTCAAGGGCAAGGGCTTCCCAGTTCTCAGTGTCTATGCCAGAGTTTTTAAGGTTGGCTTTGAGCCCATCTTTAAATCTCTTTTCCTGTCCACCAACATTCCGTTTTCCGTTCTTAAGTTCGGAGTAGAGCAACTGCTTTGGGAGACGGTGGTCAGGCATCCGGACAACGTGGCCGGCCCAGCGGAGTTGATGTTGGAGGACCATCGCTTCAATGCTGGTGGTCTTTGCTTCTTCCAGCACACTGACGTTTGTCCGCTTGTCTTCCCAGGAGATTTGCAGGATTTTTCGGAGGCAGCGCTGATGGAAACGTTCCAGGAGCTGCATGTGACGTCTGTAGACAGTCCACGTCTCACAGGCATAGAGCAGGGTTGGGAGGACAATGCTTTATAAACAAGCACCTTGGTATCCCTACAGATTTCCTGGTCCTCAAACACTCTCTGATCCATTCGGAAGAACTTTGCACTCGCAGAGCTTAGGCAGTGTTGTATTTCAGTGTCAATGTTGACTTTTGTTGAGAGGTGGCTGCCAAGGTAGTGGAAATGATCAACATTTTCTAATGTTACACCATTAAGCTGTATCACTGGCATTGGAGAGGGGTTGGCTGGTGCCTGCTGGAAAAGCACCTTGGTTTTTTCAATGTTCAATGACAGGCCGAGCTTCTCGTATGCTTCTGCGAAGGTGTTTAGAGTGGCTTGTAGATCTTCTTCTGAATGCGCACAGACGACATTGTCATCAGCATACTGGAGTTCTATAACAGCTGTTGTTGCAACCTTGGTTTTGGCTTTCAGTCTGCTGAGGTTGAATAGCTTGCCATCTGTCCGATAGATGATTTCCACTCCGGTGGGAAGCTTCCCATCAACAAGGTGAAGTATCATAGCGATGAAGATGGAGAATAGAGTTGGGGCAATAACACATCCCTGTTTGACACCCGATTCCACCTTAAATGGGTCACTTTGGGAGCCACTGCTGTCCAAGACTGTTGCCATCATGTCATCATGGAGGAGCCGCAGGATGTTCACAAATTTGTTAGGGCACCCGATTTTTTGGAGGATGGTCCAGAGAGCGCTGCGATTCACTGTGTCGAATGCCTTTGCAAGGTCAATGAATGCCATGTACAGAGGTTTTTTGTTCCCTGCATTTTTCTTGGAGCTGTCGTGCAGTGAAGATCATGTCCACTGTTCCTCTGGAGGGGCGGAAGCCATTCGGGATTCTGGGAGGGTGTCTTCTGAGAGGGGCAGAAGGCGGTTTGCAAGGATTCTTGCGAGGATTTTCCCAGCGAGGTTAGAAGGGAGATACCTCGATAGTTTCCGCAGTCTGTTCTTTCTCCTTTTTTGAAGAGGGTGATGATGGTGGCGTCCTTGAAATCTGCTGGGATTTTCTCGGTCACCCACACTTTTTCTATGAGCTGGTGGAGTTGGTGTGTCAGCTCAGGTCCTCCCTCTTTAAAGATTTCAGCAGGGATCCCATCCGGTCCACTGGCTTTGTTATTCTTCTGTTGGCTGATGGCATTGCTGACTTCTTCCAAACTGGGCAGTGCTGCAAGCTCATCCCTGGTTTGTTGTTGCGGGATTTGTGAGAGGACCTCTTCGGCGACATTGGAGCTGCGGTTCAGGAGGCTTTGGTAGTGTTCTTTCCAACGTAGTGCAATTGAGTTTTGGTCCTTCAGGAGTTTGGTTCCATCTGATGAGTGTAGAGGCTGTATGCCATGGTTTCTTGGTCCATAGATGACCTTTGTGGCTTTGAAAAATCCCTGAGCATTATGGGTATCTGCCAGGTGTTGGATTTCTTCGGCCTTCTTTGTCCACCAGATGTTCTTGAGTTCTCTTGTCCTTCTTTGGACCTCAGCTTTTGCACTGGCGTAGATCTTTTTCTTAGCAGCACAGTTGATGTCTCTCTGCCATGTTTGGAAGGCTTTCCTTTTCTTGTCAATTAGCTGTTGGATCTCGTTGTCATTTTCATCAAACCAATCTTGATGTTTCTTGGTTTGGTATCCAATAGTTTCTTCGCAGGCTTGGATGATGGAGGTCTTCAGTTTGTTCCAATGTTCCTCAACATTTTCGGGGTGTATTGTGGGTAGATGGTTCTTGAGTGCTGTTTGGAGATGGGCTCGTCTGGAGGGCTCCTGAAGGGCTTGGGTGTTCATTTTGCGCCTTGTCTTCCTTCCTTGGAGTCTGCGCTTGGGGGCAATCTTGAGAGCCATCGAGGATCGAATTAGCCTGTGGTCAGTCCAGCAGTCATCAGCACCCGTCATGGCTCTTGTGAGGAGCACGTCACGGCGGTCTCTGGCGCGTGTGATTACATAGTCTAAGAGGTGCCAATGCTTTGACCGGGGGTGCTTCCATGTCTTGAACTTGTTTTTCTGGTGGAAGAACGTGTTGGTGATGACAAGGTTGTGCTCCGCACATTTGGTGAGAAGCAGGATGCCATTTGAGTTGCTGTTTCCAACCCCGTCTTTTCCGATGGTTCCTGGCCACAGGTCGAAGTCTCGCCCGACTCTTGCATTGAAGTCCCCCAGGAGGATGATTTTGTCCTCCTTAGGTATCCCCGATAGGACGGTGTCCAGCTGACAGTAGAATTTCTCCTTGATGTCTTCGTCAGCATCTAGTGTTGGTGCATAGGCACTTACGATGGTTGCCCGTTGGTTTTTGGCAAGATCGATTCGGAGGGTTGAGAGTCGTTCGTTGATGCCAGTGGGTGCTTCGGACAGATGTTTCATCAGATCATTTCTGATGGCGAAGCCAACTCCGTGCATTCTTTGGTCTTTTCGGGCAGTCCCTTCCAGAAGAAGGTGTAGCCTCCTTTTTCTTCCTTCAGCTGTCCCTCTCCTGCTCTCCGGGTCTCCTGAAGGGCTGCTATGTCAATGGTGAAGCGTCCCAGCTCCCTTGCAATGATGGCAGTTCTGCGTTCGGGGCATTCACTGCCACTGTTGTCCATCAGAGTCCGTACGTTCCACGTACCGAAGTTCATTTTCCTTTTTTGGCCGCAGGGTGGTGACCCCACTGGACGCGGCAGTCCAGTCAGGGATAAGTGAGGCAGACTATGTTTAGGGCACCTTTTCTAGCCCCCTCCCCGTGTGGGGTGAGCAGAGTGGGTCCTAAAAAGGGCTGCTCAGTCGCGGATGCAGCTGCCGAACTACTCAACTGCCTCGGACCTTGAGGTAGAACGACTGAGTCCGTACCCACCGCCCATGTGCCAGTCTGTGACTAGGGCTTCCAGATTTCACAGTCCTGCCCCCGTCGCCACTCGCTGATCGCCATGGGACTTTGGTTGGTTGTTTTTATTTTCTTTGGAAGACGCCTGTGCGTGGGTTTTTTTAATGTGTGGAGGTCAGTGCACAACTGATCAACACACAGACTTCACAGAGTGAGGTTCCACTGGTGATGTAGTTTAACACAATGACCGTGGCTTCTCAGTCTGTTGCAGCCTTCTTCCGCCTGCGCAGCCGTTGTAACATGCGCCATGTTATCCTCCGCCTGCTCCGCCGTTGAGGTCTTTGGGTCTTCGGACTGTGCTTGGTCTGGGACCTCCCCTGCGGCCACTCCTGGGAGTGCACGACTCCAGTTGTTGTGCCCACAGGTTCATCGGAACGCGCAAGCCCCCTCACCACGACAAGGTGACAGGCCATCGAGGGGGATTTTCATATGTACACAAACATTAATATATATATGTGTGTGTGTATATATATATTCTGCCATATACATATGTGTGTGTTTTGTTGTGTTGTTGTGTGCCCCTCCCTTCCTCCCTTGCCTGCCTCCTATTAAGACATGCGCCACTGGCTTTCGAAAGGGGAAGCCTAGCCTTGGCCAAAAAGGCCGCGCGGGGAGAGACGGGAGTCGTAGTCTCTGAGGATGGGCCACCCATTGGCTCACAGCGGCGGGCGGACTCCATTTCCCGGCGCGCCACGCGAGAGAAAGCCTGTTTCAGGCTAGGCCGTGCCGCGCTGCACGCCGGGAGACGTAGTCCCTTCAAGCCCCGCCTGGCTACCCGCGGCCATTTTGTGGAGCGGGGAAAAAGAACTCGGATTCCCGGCGTGCTCCGCGCGCGGCGAGGCTGCTGGTCAGGCTGAGGAGAGAGGGAGGGTGTTTTCTGAGGCGGACCAAGATGGCGGCGGCGGGGGGCTCCGGGTCCGCCGCTGCCGCTTCTCCTTCTCCCTCGGCGCCTTCTCCTTCCCCGTCCTCCTCGGGCTCCATGGCGGCCAACGCGGCCTCGTCCTCGTCGAACCCCCGCAAGTTCAGCGAGAAGATCGCGCTCCAGAAGCAGCGGCAGGCCGAGGAGACGGCGGCCTTCGAGGAGGTGATGATGGAGCTGGGCACCACACGGGTAAGACAGCCAGCCCTTCCAGCCAAGGCGCCCATCCGCCCCCCGCGGGCGCCAAAACACTCTGAGGGGCCCACTTCCGGTGAGGGGCCCTTATATAGCGGGGGCGGGGACATCCGGGTTGGAGGCGGCCAATAGGGCGGCGGGAAGGAGCGGGACGGCCGGCGCTGATTGGTCCGGACGGCGAATGGGAAAGAGGAGAGTGCGCCTCCCGCGCTTGGCCGAAAGGGGGCTTCGCTCCACAAGCACGCAAGGCTGGCAGGAGTCAACACGGCCCAGGCAGGAAGCAGGCAGGCTTTGAAGCTGCAAGGCCGTTCAGTAAGTAAATAAAGAGCAACACTAAAAAAAAAACAGGCAGGAAACAATCAGGGCCAGCTAACACCTCACAACAAAGGGTTTCCCCAGGCAGGAAGCAGGCAGGCTTTGAAGCTGCAAGGCCATTCAATAAGTAAATAAAGAGCAACACTAAAAAAAAAACAAGCAGGGGAATTCCAGTCAGGAAACAATCAGGGCCAGCTAACACATTCAAAGAAAGGATTCCCCCCTCCCAGGCAGGAAGCAGCCAGGCTTTGAAGCTGCAAGGCCGTTCAAGAAGTAAATAAAGAGCAACACTAAAAAGAAAAGCAGGGGAATTGCAGGCAGGAAACAATCAGGGCCAGCTAACACCTCCCAACAAAGGGTTTCCCCAGGCAGGAAGCAGGCAGGCTTTGAAGCTGCAAGGCCATTCAATAAGTAAATAAAGAGCAACACTCAAAAAAAAAAGAAAGCAGGGGAATTCCAGTCAGGGAACAATCAGGGCCAGCTAACACATTCAAAGAAAGGATTCCCCCCCCCTCCCAGGCAGGAAGCAGGCAGGCTTTGAAGCTGCAAGGCTGTTCAATAAGTAAATAAAGAGCAGCACTAAAAAGAAAAACAGGGCCAGCTAACACCTCCCAACAAAGGATTCCCCCTCCCAGGCAGGAAGCAGGCAGGCTTTGAAGCTGCAAGGCCGTTCAATAAATAAATAAAGAGCAACACTAAAAAGAAAACAGCAGGGGAATTCCAGGCAGGAAACAATCAGGGCCAGCTAACACATTCAAAGAAAGGATTCCCCCTCCCAGGCAGGAAGCAGGCAGGCTTTGAAGCTGCAAGGCCATTCAATAAGTAAATAAAGAGCAACACTAAAAAAAAAACAAGCAGGGGAATTCCAGTCAGGAAACAATCAGGGCCAGCTAACACATTCAAACAACAAAGGGTTTCCCCAGGCAGGAAGCAGGCAGGCTTTGAGGCTGCAAGGCCATTCAATAAGTAAATAAAGAGCAACACTAAAAAAAAAACAAGCAGGGGAATTCCAGTCAGGAAACAATCAGGGCCAGCTAACACATTCAAAGAAAGGATTCCCCCTCCCAGGCAGGAAGCAGCCAGGCTTTGAAGCTGCAAGGCCGTTCAATAAGTAAATAAAGAGCAACACTAAAAAAAAACAAGCAGGGGAATTCCAGTCAGGAAAGAATCAGGGCCAGCTAACACCTCCCAACAAAGGGTTTCCCCAGGCAGGAAGCAAGCAGGCTTTGAAGCTGCAAGGACATTCAATGCTAATCAAGGCCAGACAGCCCGGAAACGGAGATTTCCGGGCTGTCTCCTTAATTAGCATTGAACGGCCTTGCACCTTCAAAGCCTGGCTGCTTACTGCCTGGGAGGCGGAATCCTTTGTTTGAATGTGTTAGCTGGCCCTGATTGTTTCCTACCTGGAATTCCCCTGCTATATATATATATTTTTAGTGTTGCTCTTTATTTACTTCTGGTCTTGATTAGCTTTGAATGGCTTTTGCAGCTTCAAAGTCTGGCTGCTTCCTGCCTGGGAGGGGGGCATCCTTTGTTTGGAGGCGTTAGCTGGCCCTGATTGTTGCTCTTTATTTACTTCTGGTCTTGATTAGCATTGAATGGCCTTGCATCTTCAAAGTCTGCCTGCTTCCTGCTTGGGGGGGGGATCCTTTGTTTGGAGGTGTTAGCTGGCCCTGATTGTTTCTTGCCTGGAATTCCCCTGCTATATTTTCTTTTTGAGTGTTGCTCTTTATTTACTTCTGGTCTTCATTAGCATTGAATGGTCTCACAGCTTCAAAGCCTGGCTGCTTCCTGCTTGGTAGGGGGAATCCCTTGTTTGGAGGTGTTAGCTGGCCCTGATTGTTGCTCTTTATTTAGTTCTGGTCTTGATTAGCATTGAATGGTTTTTGCAGTTTCAAAGCCTGTCTGCTTCCTGCCTGGGGGAGGAACCCTTTGTTTGGAGGCGTTAGCTGGCCCTGATTGTTGCTCTTTATTTACTTCTGATCTTGATTAGCATTGAATGGGCTTTGCAGCTTCAGAGCCTGGCTGCTTCCTGCCTGGGGGGAGGAGAATCCATTGTTTGGATGTGTTAGCTGGCCCTGATTGTTTTCCCTGCTTTTTTTTCTTTTTGAGTGTTGCTCTTTATTTACTTCTGATCTCGATTAGCTTTGAATGGCCTTGCAGCTTCAAAGCCTGGCTGCTTGCTGCCTGTTTGGAGGTGTTAGCTGGCCCTGATTGTTTCCTGTTTGGAATTCACCTTCTTTTTTGAGTGCTGCTCTTTGTTTACTGTCCTGATTTTAGAGGGTTTTTTAAATACTGGTAGGCAGATTGTGTTCATTTTCATGCCAGGCTTTGAAGCTGCAAGACCATTTAATGCTCATCAAGGTGACCAATGGCAACATTCACACTTGCCTCCAACAGGCAAGAGTTCTTTCTTTCTTCCACTTTGGACATCATTCCACAGGGATATACACACACAGTCCGCTTGCCTAATTTTCAACAGACTTCTATGCAGATGCCCTCACTGATTGACTTTGTGGTTATAATAATATAATAATAAATAGCAAAGGGGTCCTTAAGGCAGGTCGGGATTGATTAGGTTGTTTATTTAATAGTATTATTATTATTAATAATATACAGATATGATAATGTGGTTCTTATAATAAATAGCATTAAATACTTTATTTAATAATATAAACAGTAATAATAATAACTACACTAATAATGTGGTTATAATAATATCATAATAAATAGCATTAAATAGTTTATTTAATTATATAAATAGTAGTAATAATAATACACTAATAATGTGGTTATAATAATATAATAATAAATAGCAAAGGGGTCCTTAAGGCAGGCCGGGTTTGATCAGATTGTTTATTTAATAGTATTACTATTTATATTAATATTAATATACAAATATTATGATAATGTGGTTCTTATAATAAATAGCATTAGTTTATTTAATTATATAAACAGTAATAATAATAATAATATACGAATAATGTGGTTATAATAATATTATAGTAAATAGCATTAAATAGTTTATTTAATAATATAAATAGTAATAATAATATATGAATAATGTGGTTATAATAATATCATCATAAATAGCAAAGGGATCCTTAAGTCAGGCTGCGATTGAATAGTTTGTTTATTTAACAACAACAATAATAATAATGAGAGACCCCCAAAGAATTGTGGAGGAGGCCCGGCTCACGTGGGGTGGGGCAGGCTCCTCCTTGGCTGACCCTTGACCCCTGTGGACCCCTGTGGACCCTTTCTGTGTCCAGTTGCAGGCCCAGAAGCTGCGCTTGGCCCACGGCCGCGGGCCCTACTGCTACGGCGGATCCCTGCCCAACGTCAACCAGATCGGGAGCGGCGCCCCCGAGTTCCAGGTAAGGCCATGGACACCCCGTGGAACTACAATTCCCAGGGACATATGGGTCTGTTTTGAATGGTATGGTGATGCTTGTATGTCAAGACACCGTTGAGTCTCCCGCGGGAAAGATGACGCGGGTATCAATAAATGTAATAGTGATAATAATTATTTTTTTTATATATATATATATATATATATATATATATATATATATAATGATAGTTGAGGTGTATCTCTATAAGGAGGGAGGAAGAAGGAAGATGAGAAAGACAGAAGGAAGCAAGGAAGGAGAGAACGAAGAAAAGAGAGAGAAGGAAAGGAGGGAGGGAGGAGGAAAAGAAGGAGAAGGAAGCAAGGAGAGGAAGAAAGAAGGAGGAAAGACAGAAGGAGGAAGGAAGAAGAAAGGAAAGAAAGGGAGAAAGGAAGCAAGGGAGGAAGATGGAAGGAGGGAAAGACAGAAGGAAGACAAGGAATCAAGGGAGGAAGGAGAGAAGGAAGGAGAGAGTGAAGCAAGGGAGGGAGGGAGGAGAGAAGGAAAGAGGGAGAAAAGGAAGGTGGGAAAGACCGAAAGAGGAAAGGAAGCAAGAAAGGAAGGAAAAAAGGAGAGAACAAAGAAAAGGGAGAGGAGGGAGGGAGGAGGGAAAAAAGGAAAGGAAGCAAGGGGGGAGGAAAGAAGGTGGGAAAGACAGAAGGAGGGAAGGAAGCAAGAAAGGAAGGAGAAAACAAAGAAAAGAAGGGAAAGAAGAAAGGGAGGAAGGAGAGAAGGAAGCAAGAAAAGAAGGAGATAACAAAGAGAAGGGAGAGAAGGAAGCAAGAGAGGAAGGAAGAAGAGAAGGACAAAAAGAAGGCGAGAAAGGAGGAAGAAGGAAGGAGAGAAAGATGGAGGGAAGGAAGCAAGGAGAGAAGGAAGCAAGAAAGGAAGGTGAGAAGGAAGAAAAAAGGACAAGACGGAAGGAGTGAAAGTAGGAGAGAAGGAAGCAAGAGAGGAAGAAGGAGGGAGGGAGAGAAGGAAGAAGGAGAGAAGCAAGGGAGGAAGAAGGGAGGAGAGAAAGACAGAATGAGAGAAGGAAGAAAAAAAGGAGAAAAGGAAGAAGGAGGAGAGGAAGGAGAGAAGAAGAAAAAAGGAAGAGAAGGAAAGTAGGAGAGAAGGAAGCAAGGGAGGAAGAAGGAGGGAGGGAGAGAAGGAAGAAGGAGAGAAGCAAGAGAGGAAGAAGGAAGGAGAGAAAGACAGAATGAGAGAAGGAAGAAAAAAAGGAGAAAAGGAAGCAAGGGAGGAAGAAGGAAGGAGGGAAAGAGAAGGAGGGAAGGAAGCAAGAGAGGAAGGAGAGAACGAAGAAAGGGAGAGAAGGAAGCAAGGGAGGAGGAAGGAAGGAAAGAAGGAGAGAAGGAAGAAAAAAGGAGAAAGAGGAGGAAGCAAAGGAGGAAGGTCAGAAGGAAGCAAGGGAGGAAGGGAGAGAGATAGAAGGAGAAAAGGAAGGAGAAGGGAAGAAAGGCAGGTGAAAGAGAGGGAAGGAGGAGTGGAGGAATGGGGAAAGAAAGAGAGAGAGGAGGAAAAGAGTGAGAAAGGGAAGAAAGAAAGGCAGGGAAGAGAGAGAGGGAAGGGATTCAGGAAGTGTGTTGCAGTGGTTTGAACCTGGGAGCGTGTCTCTGGACCCACTGGGTGTCTTTGGGAGGGGGTCTCACTCTCAACCCCCCCCCCCCCGGAATCACTCTTGAAGTAATTTGACCCCCCCCCTCCCCTTGTGTCTCTTCTTCTTGGCAGAGCCCCCTGCACTCGCCCTTGGACCCCATGCGTGGGGGCGCCCGGCACCACCGCCTGGTCAAGCAGGTCCAGCGTGACCCCCGGCGCATGATGTCCCCGCTGCGCCGCTACATGCGCCAGATATCCTTTGCCCCTTTTTGCGCCCCCCCCCCTCGCTCTCTCCTCCATCCCTCATTTGCTCCGGGGATTAAAGCACATTAGCGGAAACCCATCTGCGGAGGAGGAGGAGGTCCGCTTGCCCCCTCCAAACTACGTCTTCCTTAACCCTTGGCTCACATCGACAGCTCTCCCTACAGCCCCGCCTATCTCTCGCCCCCCGCAGAGCCCACCTGGAGGAGGTACACAAACCAAAACGTGGCTTTTGCTTATTCGTTCGCTTGCATTCGACCTTCAAAAACAGCTGGAATATTTCCAAAAAATTATATTGTTATTTTAAAATTATTATTATTATTATTAATAATAATAATTATTATTTATTATTATTAATAATAATAATAAAGTCCCCCAAATAGTGTTTTTATTATGAATACAACGAGATAAATAACATATTATTTTTATTACTCATCCCCAACACGCTGGAATATTTCAAAAATACATATATTATTATTTTTGAAATTATTATTATTAATAATAATAATAAATAAAGTCCCCCCAAATAGTGTTGTTATTATGAATAGAATGAAATAAATAACATATTATTTTTATTACTCATCCCCAACACACTGGAATATTTCAAAAATACATATATTATTATTTTAAAATTATTACTATTAATCATAATAAATAAAGTCCCCCAAATAGTATTTTAATAGTATATGAATAGAATGAAATAAATAACATTTTTATTACTCATCCCCAACACGCTGGAATATTTCAAAAATATACATATTATTATTTTAAAAATTATTATTATTAATCACAATAAATAAAGTCCCCCAAATAGTGTTTTTATTTTGAATAGAATGAAATAAATAAAGTATAATTTTTATTAGCCATCCCCAACACGCTGAAATATTTCAAAAATATATATGATTATTTTAAAATTATTATTATTAGTCATAATAAATAAAGTCCCCCAAATAGTATTTTAATAGTACATGAATAGAATGAAATAAATAACATTATTATTATTACTCATCCCCTCCAAATAATGTTTTTTATTAATAATAAAATAATGATTAATAATAAAACAATTAATAATAATAAATAAAATAAAATAGAAATACTATTTTTAATATTAATGAAATTAATAAAATAATAAAATAGGATTCAAAAATAGTGTTTTTTATTATTAATAAAATAAAGTCCCCAAATAAGTATTTTTATTTTGAATAGAATGAAATAAATAACATATTATTTTATTATTAATCCACTCCAAATAATATTTTTATTATTATTAGTAAAATCATAATAATTCATAAAATGAAATAGAAATCCTATTTTTAATATTAGTGAAATTTATAAAATAATAAAATGATATTCAGAAATAGTGTTTTTTATTATTAATAAAATAAAGTCCCCCAAATAATACTTTTATTATGAATACAATGAAATAAATTACTATTTTTATTATTAACTCCCTCCAAATAATAATGTTTTATTATTAATAATAACATAATGATTAATAATAAAATAATTAATAATAATTAACAAAATGAAATAGAAATCCTATTTTAAATATTAATGAAAATGAAATAATAAAATGGGATTCAAAAAAATAAAGTCTCACAAATAGTATTTTTATTATGAAAAAAGGTAATAAATTAAATATTATTTTATATTACTAATATAAGGGGGTGACAAAAGGGGTGACAAAAGGAGTTCTATGGGATACTATGAAAGCAGTGACCAGAGGGTTATGTATAAAAGAGACAATTAACTTAAAGAGAAGGCAAGAAGAAAGGAAAAGGAATTTAGAAAGAGAAATAGAAGAGATTGAAAAAGCATATGTAATAAAGAGAGATACACGAATTTATGCTAGGTTAAGAGCAAAAAAAGAGGAATTGGATAAAATGGAAATAGATGAAGTACAAGAAAATTTAATTTATTTAAGGAGGGAATATTTTGAGTTTAGTGATAGGAATTCAAAGATGCTAGCCAAATCAACACAAAAAAAGAAAATGGAAGGAATGATAAATATGATAAAAGATAAAACAGGTAAATTATGTAGAGCTATGAAAGAAAAATTGAAAGTATTTGAGGAATTTTATAAAGACCTATATCAAACTAAAGCAAGCCCCATAGAGGCAATTAGGAAATATGTGGAAGAAAATTGGGAGAGTAAGCTGGAGGAGAAAGATAAAGAGTTATTGGAACAACCTATTAAGAAAAAAGAAATAGAGGAAGTCATTAATAAATTAAAAGTAGGAAAAGCCCCAGGCTTGGATGGTTTAGGGACGGAATATTATAAAAGCTTTAGAGAAGTTTTAACCCCAAAATTATTGGAATTATATAACGGAATAATGAAGGGAGATAAAATACCTGACTCATGGAGGAGATCATTAATAATATTAATACCCAAACCTGACAAAGACTTAACAGACCCAGGGTCATATAGGCCCATATCATTAATAAATCAGGACGCAAAGATATTATCTGCGATAGTAGCTAATAGAATGAATAAATGTATGTATAAGTATATAAAAGAAGACCAGTGTGGGTTTATAAAAGGAAGACAAATGTCAAACTTGATAGGGAGAGTACTAAATAAAATTCATTGGGCCAAAGAAGGGAAGGGAAAGGCAGGGATATTATCATTAGATATTTTTAAAGCGTTCGATTGTGTGGAATGGGAGACATTAAGGGAAATATTGAATAAATTTGGAATGGGAAATAAAATAAAAGGAGTACTAAAACAATTTTATTCAAAGAATTCAGCAGTAATAACTATAAATGATGGAGTGACAAACGAAATACAAGTGACTAGAGGAACTAGACAAGGGTGCCCTTTGTCCCCGATATTATTTGCTATGGTGATAGAACTTTTTGCTAATAATATAAGGAATGATAAAAACTTAGAGGGATTAGGAAAAAAGGAGAAACAGAAGGTGAGCTTATTTGCTGACGATACATTGTTATTTATAGAAAATATAGTGGAGAAAATAGATAGAATAAAAGAACATTTGGAGACATTTGGGAAAGCAACGGGTTTACAAGTTAATTGGAACAAGTCAGAAATGATGCTACTCAACTATACAAGAGAAGAAGAAAAAAAAATCATAAAAAAATAGTGTTTTTTTAAAGTTTCCCAAAATAGTATTTTTATTATGTATAGAATGAAATAAATAAAATATTATTTTTATTACTCATTCCCTCCAAATAATAATGTTTTATTATTATTAATAAAATAATAATAAAACAGTAACATATAATAATACAAAGTCCCACAAATAGTATTTTTTATTTTGAATAGAATGAAATAAATAAAATACTATTTTTTATTATTAACTCTCTCCAACTAATAATGTTTTATTAATAATAATAAAATAAGGATTAATAATTATTAATAATTAATAGAATAAAATAGAAATCCAATTTTTAATATCAATGAAATTAATACAATAATAAGATGGGATTCAAAAAGAGTATTTTTAATGAATAATTACATGAAATAAAATAGGTATTTTTTGATATTGATAAAATGCAATCCAAAAGATTTATGGTTCTCAAGTGACCTTTCCCCTTTTGTGTTTTGTGTCCAGGGCCGGGCCGTGGGGCAGCTTCCCTGCCGAGAAGGGACACCTCTTCCGCCTGCCCTCGGCGCTCAACAGGTGAGCCGTTGCGCACTCTTTGCGCGAGGGACACTCCCCTCCCTCCCTCCCTTCCTTCCTTCCTTCCTTCCTTCCTTCCTTCCTTCCTTCCTTCCTTCCTTCCTTCCCTTGGCGTTTGGGGGCATTATTCCGTGGCCAAGGGGTTGGAGGTCTTCTTTGTGGTGTTGCAAATGTATAGTTTGGAATATATATTATTGTTATTGTTAATTATTATTATTATTATATATTATAATCTTATATATATATATATATAACTATATGTAATACTATATATTATATTATATATTATTATTTAGTAGAAGTAGTAATTATTACTCTGCTTCTAGGGCAGTTCTTGTGACCCTTGGAGTCGCAAATGTATACAGTTTGGAAAATATATTAATAATAATTATTATTATTATTATCATCATCTGCTTCTTGGGCAGTTTTTGTGGCCCTCGGTGCCACAAATGTATAACACCGAATTTTTTTAAATTATTATTATTATTATTATTATTAATAATAATAATAATAATTTTATATATTATATTTATTATAATTAAGTTGTAGTAGTAATTGAATTATTACTCTGCTTCTAGGGCAGTTTTTGTGACCCTTGGAGTCGCAAATGTATACAGTTTGGAAAATATATTAATAATAATAATAATAATAATAATAATAATCTGCTTCTTGGGCAGTTTTTGTGGCCCTTGGTGCCACAAATGTATAACACCGAATTTTTTTAAATTATTATTATTATTATTATTATTATTATTAATAATAATAATAATAATAATTTTATATATTATATTTATTATAATTAAGTTGTAGTAGTAATTGAATTATTACTCTGCTTCTAGGGCAGTTTTTGTGACCCTTGGAGTCGCAAATGTATACAGTTTGGAAAATATATTAATAATAATAATAATAATAATAATAATAATAATAATCTGCTTCTTGGGCAGTTTTTGTGGCCCTTGGTGCCACAAATGTATAACACCGAATTTTTTTAAATTATTATTATTATTATTATTATTATTATTAATAATAATAATAATAATAATTTTATATATTATATTTATTATAATTAAGTTGTAGTAGTAATTGAATTATTACTCTGCTTCTAGGGCAGTTTTTGTGACCCTTGGAGTCGCAAATGTATACAGTTTGGAAAATATATTAATAATAATAATAATAATAATAATAATAATTATCATCATCTGCTTCTAGGGCAGTTTTTGTGGCCCTCGGTGCCACAAATGTATAACACCAATTTTTTTAAATTATTATTATTATTATTATTATTAATAATAATAATAATAATTTTATATATTATATTTATTATAATTAAGTTGTAGTAGTAATTGAATTATTACTCTGCTTCTAGGGCAGTTTTTGTGACCCTTGGAGTTGCAGGTGTATAGTTTGGAAAAATATATTATTATTGCTATTATTATTATTATTATTATTATTAATAATAATAATAATAATAATAATAATAATAATAATAGCTTCTTGGGCAGTTTTTGTGGCTTGTGGGGTCACAAATGTGTATGCCTTTGGATGTTGTGATTCAGAGCTGAGACTCCTGGCGATCGCTTAGCTACCTCTCTTCTCTCCCTCCCCGTTTGGCCCCCAACCAGAACCAACTCGGACTCGGCCCTGCACACGAGCGTCATGAACCCCAACCCGCAGGACCCCTACCTGGCCGCCTCCCAGGGGGGGCCCCCGCTGCCCAACCGCAAGGCAGGTGAGTGACACCTTTGCCCCATGAGCCCTTCAAGGGGGAAACAGAGGGAGGAAGGGGGGCCCTGCTGACTTGGCTCTGGGTTTGTATCAGGCCGGGGTCCACTTGGGTCCTCCAGGAATTGGGGGGGTTGGAGTCCAAAACACCCAGAGGCCCCCAATGGGCGCTGTGAATGTTTTTTTCTGGACTGAGCGCTGTCTAGACACCTCTCCCCAACCATGATCCTTCCTCTTTAATTCTCTCTTTTTTTAAGGTTACCTGGAGAACGACATGGACAGCAAAGGTAACTTGGCATCTTGCTTTGGCATCGGCTTCCTTCCTTCCTCCCACCCTTCCTCTCTTCTTTTCTCTCTTCCTCCCTTCCTCCTTCTCTTCCTTCCTTCCTTCCTTTCTTCTTTCCTCTCTTCCTTCATTCCTCTCACTTCCTCCCTTCTTTCCTCTCTTCATCCCTTCTTCTCTTCCTTCCTTTCTCCCTTCCTTCTTCTATTCCTTTCTTCCTCCCTTCCTTCTTCTCTTCCTTTCTTCCTCCCTCTCTTCACCCCTTCTTCTCTTCGTTCCTTCCTTCCTCCCTCCCTCCCTTCTTCTATTCCTCCCTCTCTTCCTCCCTTCTTTCCTCCCTTCCTCCCTCCCTTCCTTCTTCTCTTCCTTTCTTCCTCCCTCCCTCCTTCTCTTCCTCCCTTCCTCCTTTCCTGTCTTCCTCCCTCAATTCCTCTCTTCCTTCTCTTTCTTTCTTCCTCCCTCCTTCTCTCCCTCTCTTCTTTCCTTTCTTCCTCCCTTCCTTCTTCTATTCCTTCCTCTCTTCCTCCCTTCCTTCCTTCTTTCCTCCCTCCCTCTCTTCTTTCCTCTATTTCTCCCTTCTTTCCTTCCTGCTTCTCTTTCTCCCTTCTTTCCTCTCTTCCTCCCTCCCTCCCTCCTTCTCTCCATCCCTTCTTTCCTCTCTTCCTTCTTCCTTTCTTCTTCCCTCCCTCCCTTCTTCTCTTCCTCTTCTTCCCCTGCTTCCTCCCTCTTCTCTTCATACCTCCCTTTCTTCTTCTCTCCCTCCCTCCTCCCATTCCCTCTCTTTCTCCCCCCCCCATGACCCCACCCTGGGGGCTCCCCCCCCCCCCGGCATGCCCTGACCCCCTTCCTCCTCTCTCTCTCTCTCTCTTCTCGGCAGTGTTTCTTTTCCAAGTGCCTTCCATCGAGGAGAGCTTCCTGGACGAAGGAGGCAAGCAGCTCCTCA
This sequence comes from Anolis sagrei ordinatus, assembly GCF_025583915.1. Classification (NCBI taxonomy): domain Eukaryota; kingdom Metazoa; phylum Chordata; class Lepidosauria; order Squamata; family Anolidae; genus Anolis; species Anolis sagrei. The sequence goes on from NW_026844700.1 coordinate 3,854,778, forward strand.
AGCCCTGGGACACTAAAAAGGTAAGACCACAACTCACCTGGGGAGGGGAGGGGGCGGGGGCCGGCGTGGGAGGCGGGTCTCTTGGCGCCCCCCACTCACCCCTCCCTTCTCCCCTCTCCCCAGCTCTCCTCGTCTTCCGCTCGCCCGAGGTCCTGCGAGGTGCCCGGCATACAGTGAGTACCCGGAATTAGTAGTAGTATTATATGGTCGACTAAGGCTCCGTTCGTAGGATCCTCAAGTTGGAAGGGGCCTCCAAAGGCCATCTGGTCCAACCCCCTTCATTCCGCCTTCCTGCAGGGAAAGCACAATCAAAGCACCCCTGACAGATGGCCATCCAGCCTTAATAATAATCATAATCATAATAATCATAATAATAGAATTGGAAGGGACCTTTAATGACCATCAAGTCCAAGGACCTTCTGCCTTGATGCAGCACAAGCACAATCCAAGCGCCCCTGACAGATGGCCATCCAATCTTATTATTCTTATAAATAATAATATTAATAATAATAATATTTAGGTTGGAAGGGACCTCAAAAGACCATCAAGTCCAAGGACCTTCTGCCTTGATGCAGCATAAGCACAATCAAAGCGCCCCTGACAAATGGTCATCCATCATCAATAATAATAATAATAATAATAATAATGGAGTTGGAAGGGACCTTTAATGACCATCAAGTCCAATGACCTTCTGCCTTGATGCAGCATAAGCACAGTCAAAGCACCCCTGACAGATGGCCATCCACCCTCAGTAATAATAATAATAATAATAATCATAATTTTTGGAGGGAAGGCGAAGGGGCGTGTGTTGACCCTCGCTGCGTCCTCTCTGCCTGTGTGTGTGTGTCTGTCTGGCAGCATCTTCCCGTCGCCTGACCAGCCGGCTCCGCTGCCGCTGCTCCCGTCCCCGCTGAACACGGGGGGCTCCCTGCCGGACCTGACCAACCTGCACTTCCCGTCCCCGCTGCCCACCGCCCTGGACCCCGAGGAGCCGCCCTTCCCCAGCCTCAGCGGAGGCAGCAGCACCGGCAACCTGGCCAGCACCTTGACCAACCTGGGCATCAGCGGAGGCGGCGGCGGCGGCGGCGGCGGGATGGGCCTCGGACCCCCGTACGACCCCCCAGGTCAGCCGGCGCACCGGGTTGCAGCGGGCGGGGAGGAATAGGTGACCGGTCCAATTGCAGGTGGATGGAGGGTATTGGCATGAGATGGCCACCCAGCCTCTGTTTCGAAGCCTCCAAAGAAGGAGGCAGAGAGTTCCCCTGCTGAACAGCTATAGATGAGGTGGGAGGAAAGGGTGCATTTGGGGGACGGGGATGCTAAGAGCCGTGCATCACTTGGCACAACGAGCCATTCTCCAATTCAGGAAATGTCTGGATCTTATTGTTATGATGATGTGGATGATGGATTTCTCTACCGCTGCAATTCCTGCCACTTCAGAGGGGGGAGGAGTAGAGGAGTGGATCCTCTTCTGCAAAGAAGGCACGGCTCCGGCTGCCCTACAAGTCGGAGGGGGGCCCAAAAAAGGCCATCCAGTCCAACCCCCTCCCGCCATAATAGAGAGATTGGTAGATAATAGAGTCAGAGAACACTAGAAATGGAAGGGACCCCCAAAGGCCATCCAGTCCATCCAGAAATAGTTAGATAGACAGACTGACAGATATAAATGAATAATAGAACACTAGAATTGGAAGGGACCCCCAGAGGCCATCCAGTGCAATCCATAGATCACTCAGTAAGTAGGTAGAATCCTAGTTAGAAGGGAAGAGACCCCCAGGGACATCCAGCCCAACCCATAGCTATGTAGGTAGATAAATAAATAGATGGATGGATGAATCACAGAACCTTAGAATTGGGACCCCCAAAGGCCATCCAGTCCAATCCCTGGATGGATTAGATAGATTAGATAGATAATGGATGGATGGAAAGATAGCTTGGTAGCTAACTAGCTAAAAAGATAGATGGATGGATGGATGGATAGGCAGGCAAGGAGGCAAGCGGATGGAGGGGTGGGTGGGTGGATGGATGGGCAGATGGATGGGCAGATACAGGGATGGGTGAATAAATGGATGGATGGGCAGATAGAGGGATGGATGGATGGGCAGATAGAGGGATGGATGGATGGGCAGATAGAGGGATGGATGGATGGGCAGATAGAGGGATGGATGGATGGATAGATGGACGGGCAGATAGAGAGATGGATGGATGGATAGATGGACGGGCAGATAGAGGGATGGATGGATGGATGGGCAGATAGAGGGATGGATGGATGGATGGGCAGATAGAGGGAGGGATGGATGGATGGATGGGCAGATAGAGGGATGGATGGATGGGCAGATAGAGGGAGGGAGGGAAGGAGGGAGGGATAGATGGATGGGCAGATGGATGGAGGGATGGATGGGAGATAGAGGGATGGATGGATGGGAGATAGAGGGGTGGATGGATGGGTGGGCAGAGGGAGGGATGGATGGATGGATGGATGGATGGATGGATGGATGGATGGGGGGATGGGCAGATAGAGGGATGGGTGGGTGGATGGATGGATGGGTGGGTGGGTGGGTGGGTGGATAGATAGATAGATAGATAGATAGATAGATAGATAGATAGATAGATAGATAGAAGAACCATAGAATTGAGACCCTCATCAAGTCCAATCCCAGATTTCTGACCTTCCAAGGTCCTTCAAGGCCCTTTAGATGCTCCCAATGCCCTTCAAGATAGACCCTAGAACCGTAGAATAAGAAGGGACCCCCAAAGGCCACCCAGTCTCCCTCCTCAGACCTTTTCAAATCATCATCATGGGGGGGGGGGTGTGTGTGTGTTTGCGCTCATAGCTGTCCATTGTGGTCCTCCTCTTTTGTGTTGTTATTTACGTTTCCATGTTATTTTCTCTCCCTCCCTCCCCCTCCCCGTCTCCTCCCCCCGCAGGCCTGTGCCCGGCGCTGGGCGGCTCCCTGAGCAACCCCTGCCTGCAGTCCTCCCTGCTGGGCCGGCCCCTGCGGCCCCCCACCTCTGCCTCTTCCGCCTCCGCCTCTGCCGCGGGGGGCCCTTCCCTGGGCCCCTCTTCCTCTTCCTCGTCCTCCTCGCTGCAGGGCTCCCTGAGCAACCCCTCCTTGCGCTCCTCGCCCAGCGGGGGCTGCTCTTCCTCCTCCCCCTCCTCCTCCTCCTCGGCCTCCTCCTCGCTGCCCTCCTCCCTCAGCAGCCAGTCCTTCTCCTCCTCCTCCCTCAGCAACCCCTCGCTCTCTTCCTCCCTCAGCAACCCCTCGCTCCCCTCTTCTTCCTCTTCGCTCGGCAGCAACCCCTTACCCCCGCTGCCCCACCCCGGCCCGGACCCCAACGCTTCCTCTTCCACTTCCGCTTCCTCTTGCGCTTCCTCCCCGCGCCGCCGGGGCCCCCACCCGCCACTCAGCCCCCTGACCCTCCCTCTGAGCGCAGACGCCAGGAGGCAGCCGCCGCAGCCGCCACCGCCGCAGCACCAAAAACAGTTCTCGCCCACCATGTCTCCCACACTCTCCTCCATCACGCAGGTACGCACGAGGCAGAGGGAGGGGCGGACCCCAACGCAGACCCCTCCAACCGGGACCCTTCTCTCTCTCCCCCTTTTCTCTCTTTCCTTCTGGTTTTCCATCTCATTTCAACTCGGGTCAGGATCTCAACAGGACTCCCAATGTCCTTCAAGGCCACTTAGATGTTTCTCAATGTCCTTCAAGATCTCTGTTTATGATCCAAGCTCCCATTGGCTTCAACCAATGTCCGGACTGCCGCACCCATCAACCCCAGGCAGCAGTGGGTGATGGTGGTTGCAGTCCTTCAGTGAGTTAGCATGGTCACCTTAGCATGGCAAAGGCCATCCAAAGTCCTTCAAGGACCCTTGTGAACTTTCCAATGTCTTTCAAGATCTCTTTTTATGATCTGAGATCCCATCAGCCTTAGCTGAAGGCTGGACTACCACTCCCATCACCCCCAGGCAGCGGTAGGTGATGGTGGTTGAGGTCCTTCAATGAGTTAGCATGGTCACCTTAGCATGGGAAAGGCCGTCCAAAGTCCTTCAAGGACCCTTGTGTACTTTACAATGTCCTTCAAGATCTCTTTTTATGATATGAGTGCCCATCCGCCTTAGCTAAAGGCTGGACAGCCACTCCCATCAGCCCCAGGCAGCAGTGGGTGATGGTAGTTGCAGTCCTTCAATGCCTAGTGGGCATCAGGATAGCTTTAAGGCCTTCCAAGGTCCTTCAAGGCCCCTTAGATGCTCCCAATGCCCTTCAAGACCTCTGTTTATGATCCAAACTCCCATTGGCTTCAACCAATGTCCGGACTGCCACTCCCATCAGCCCCAGGCAGCGGTGGGTGATGGTGGTTGAGGTCCTTCAATGCCTGGAGGGTCACCTTAGCTTGGACCAGCATCAGGACAGATTTAAGGCCTTCCAGAGACCTTCAAGGCCCCATAATATGATTTCCAATGTCCTTCAAGATCTCTTTCTATGATCCAAGCTCCCATTGGCTTCAACCAATATCCGGACTGCTGCTCCCATCAGCCCCAGGCAGCAGTGGGTGATGGTGGTTGCCAGTCATTCAATGACTTAGCATGGTCACCTTAGCATGGGAAAGGCCATCCAAAGTCCTTCAAGGACCCTTGTGTACTTTCCAATTTCCTTCAAGATCTCTTTTTATGATCTGAGCACCCATCAGCCTTAGCTGAAGGCTGGACTGCCACTCCCATCAGCCCCAGGCAGTAGTGGGTGATGGTGGTTGAGGTCCTTCAATGCCTGGAGGGTCACCTTAGCATGGACCAGCATCAGGACAGCTTTAAGACCTTCCAAGGTCCTCCAAGGCCCCTTAGATTCTCCCAATGCCCTTCAAGATCTCTTTCTATCATCTAAGCTCCCATTAGCCCCAGGTAGCAGTGGGTGATGGTGGTTGCAGTCCTTCAATGACTTAGCGTGGTCACTTAGCATGGACCTCCATAGGGACAGCTTTATGCCTTGGGAAAGGCCATCCATAGTCCTTCAAGGCTCCTTAGATGCTTTCCAATGTCCTTCAAGATCTCTTTTTATGATCTGAGTGCCCATCAGCCTTAGCTAAAGGCTGGACTGCCACTCCCATCAGCCCCAGGCAGCGGTGGATGATGGTGGTTGAGGTCCTTCAATGCCTAGTGGACATCAGGATAGCTTTAAGGCCTACCAAGGTCCTTCAAGGCCCATTAGATGCTCCCAATGCCCTTCAAGATCTCTTTCTATAATCTAAGCTCCCATCAGCCCCAGGCAGCAGTGGGTGATGGTGGTTGCAGTCCTTCAATGCCTGGAGGGTCACCTTAGCGTGGACCGGCATCTGGACTGCTTTAAGACCTTTCAAGGTCCTTCAAGGCCCCTGTTATGCTTTCCAAGGTCCTTCAAGATCTCTTTTTCTGATCTGAGCTCCCATCAGCCTTAGCTAAAGGCTGGACTGCCACTCCCATCAGCCCCAGGCAGCGGTGGGTGATGGTGGTTGAGGTCGTTCAATGCCTGGAGGGTCACCTAAGCATAGACCAGCACCAAGACAGTTTTAAGATACTTTCCAATGTCCTTCAAGATCTCATTCCACGGTCCTTCAAGGCCCCTTAGATGCTTCCCAATGTCCTTCAAGGTCTCTTCCTATCATCTAAGCTCCCAACAGCCCCAGGCAGCAGTAGGTGATGGTGGTTGCAATCCCTCAATGCCTTAGCATGGTCACCTTAGCATGGACAGGTATATGAGGACAGCTTTAAGGCATTCCAAGGTCCTTCAAGGCCCCTTAGATGCTTTCCAGTGTCCTTCAAGATATCTGTTTATGATCCAAACGCCCATTGGCTTCAACCAGTGTCCGGACTGCCACTCCCATCAGCTCCAGGCAACAGTGGGTGATGGTGGTTACCGTCCTTCAATGCCTGGAGAGTCACCTTAGCATGGACCGGCATCTGGACTGCTTTAAGACCTTCCAAGGTCCTTCAAGGCTCCTGTTATGCTTTCCAAGGTCCTTCAAGATCTCTTTTTCTGGTCTGAGCGCCTATCAGCCTTAGCAAAAGGCTGGACTGCCACTCCCATCAGCCCCAGGCAGCAGTGTTTGATGGTGGTTGCAGTCCTTCAATGACCTAGCATGGTCATCTTAGCATGGACCGGCATCAGGACAGATTTAAGGCCTTCCAAGGTCCTTCAAGACCCCTTAGATGCTTCCCAATGTCCTTCAAGATCTCTTTTTATGACCCGAGCGCCCATCAGTGTTAGCTAAAAGCTGGACTGCCACTCCCATCAGCCCCAGGCAGCAGTGGATGATGGTGGTTGAGGTCCAATGCCTGGAGGGTCACCTTAGCATGGACCGGCATCAGGATAGCTTTAAGACCTTCCAATGTTCTTTAATGCCCCTTAGATACTTTCCAGTGTCCTTCAGATCTCATTCTATTATCTAAGCTCCCATCAGCCCCAGACAGCAGTGGGTGATGGTAGTTGCAGTCCTTCAGTGCCTTAGCATGGTCACCTTAGCATAGACCAGCACCAAGACAGCTTTAAGGCCTTCCAGAGTCCTTCAAGGCCCATTAATATGCTTTCCAATGTCCTTCAATATCTCTTTCTATGATCCATACTCCCATCAGCCCTAGCCAAAGACTGGAATGCCAGTCCCATCAGCCCCAGGCAGGCATGGGTGATGGTGGTTGAGGTCCTTCAATGCCTGGAGGGTCACCTTAGAATGGACCGGCACCAAGACAGCTTTAAGGCCTTCCAAGGTCCTTCAATGCTCCTTAGATACTTTCTAGTGTCCTTCAAGATCTCTTTCTATTTTCTAAGCTTCCATCAGCCCCAGACAGTGGTGGGTTGATATCATGGTCGAACGAATGAGCCTTTGGAGATGCTTGCCAGTGTCCTTCAAGGCCTCTAACATGCTTTCCAACGTCCTTCAATGTCCACCTCCCGTCAGCCGCATGCAGTTATAGTAGTTGCAGTCCTACTTTGTTGGTGGCTGATATCATGGTGGAACAAATGGGCTTTTGGAGATGCTTTCCAATGTCCTTCAAGATCTTTATGATCCATCTCCCATCAGCCCCAGCCAGTGATAGGCATTTGCAGTTATGGTCCTACAGTATCTGGAGGGCCACAGCTGCAAACCTTGACCAATGCGATGGAGAGATTGAGGCATGGTCCAGGCTCCCATCAGTCCCAGACAGTGGTGGGTGATGGTGGTTGCAATCCTTGAATGCCTTAGCATGGGTGATAGTGGTTGCAATCCTTCAATGACTTAGCATGGTCTCCTTATCATGGACTGGCAAGGCCTTCCAAGGTCCTTCAAGGCCACTTAGATGCTTCTCAATGTCCTTCAAGGTCTCTTTCTATGACCCGTACTCCCATCAGCCTTAGCCAAAGACTGGAATGCCACTTCCATCAGCCCCAGGCAGCAGTGGGTGATGGTGGTTGCAGTCCTTCAATGCCTTAGCATGGTCAACTTAGCATGGACTGGCATCTGGACAGCTTTAAGACCTTCCAGTGTCCTTCAAGCCCCCTTAGATGCTTTCCAATGTCCTTCAAGATCTTTTTTATGATTCAAGCCAAAGACCAGACTGTTGCTCCCATTGGCCCAAGCCTTTGGAGATGCTTGCCAATGTCCTTCAAGGCCTCTGAGATGCTTTCTAATGTCCTTCAAGATCTTTATTGATCCATCGCCCATCAGCCCTAGCCAGTGATGGGCATTTGCAGCTGCAGTCCTACCTTACCTTGGTGTTGACCAATGCGATGGAGAGATTGAGTCGTGATCTGAGCTCCTCCCAGCCTTGGCCAACGATGGGCATTTGCAGTTGCCATCCTGAAATACTTGGAGGCCCACCTTGGCCAACTTTGGCTCTCCAAAGTCCTTCCTTAGGTCTCCCCAAGTCCCTTCAAGATCTCTTTCTATGATCCAAGCCAAAGATGGGACTGCTATTCCCATCAGTCCCAGCCAATGATGGGCAGTGTAGTCCTACAGTACTACAATGAATGGGCAACTTTGTCCCTCCTATCCTCTGCTTTTCCTTTTCCTCTCCGTTCCTTTCTTCCACTGTCCCCATTGGGATGCGGAGTCCAAGGCTACGTGGACTACACTGCCCATCATCCCCAGCCCTATCTGCTGACTGACCCCCTCCTTGTGCCTCTTGCAGGGGGTGCCCTTGGACACCAGCAGGCTCCCGGCCGACCAGCGCTTGCCCCCCTACCCCTACGGCCAGGCTTCGGGCCTGCTCCTCCAGCCGGGACACAAGCCCCTCCACCAGGGCATGGCCTCGCAACAACAACAACAACAGCGCCAGCAACAACAACAACAACAACAGCACCAGCAGCACCAGATGGCCCACCACCAGCCCCACATGCAACAACAACAACAACAGCACCACCAGCCGCCACCCTGCAATTACCCCATGCATTACCAGCCCAACTCCATGTTCCAGCACCAGTTCAACCAGCCGCTGGGTGACTTCGGACTGGGAAATGTGAGTCACTAATAATAATAATAATAATAATAATAATAATAATAATAATAATAATGGTAATTGGTCCCTTGCAATGAATGCTTTGGCCAATAATAATAATAATAATAATGGTAATGGTAATGGTAATGGTAAAGGTTATATGGTCCCTTCCAATGAATGCTGTGGCCCATAATAATAAATAATAATAATAATAATAATAATAATAATAATAATAATAATAATAATGGTAATGGTAATGGTAATGGTAAAGGTTATATGGTCCCTTCCAATGAATGCTGTGGTCCATAATAATAATAATAATAATAATAATAATAATAATAATAATAATGGTAATGTGGTCCCTTGCAATGAATGCTTTGGCCAATAATAATAATAATAATAATAATAATAATAATAATAATAATGGTAATGGTTATATGGTCCCTTTCAATGAATGCTGTGGCCCATAATAATAATAATAATAATAATAATAATGGTAATGTGGTCCCTTGCAATGAATGCTTTGGCCCATAATAATAATAATAATAATAATAATAATAATGGTAATATGGTCCCTTCCAATGAATGCTGTGGCCCATAATAATAATAATAATAATAATAATAATATGGTTCTCTGTAATGAATTGTGTGGCCAATAATGATGATAACAATAAGAATAAGAATATGGTCCCCTCCAATGAATGCTGCTGCTGCTAATAATAACAATGAATAATAATAATAATAATAGTAATAATAGTAATGATAATACTATGTTTCCCTCCAATGAATGATGTGGCCTGTAATAATAACAATAACAATAATAATAATAATAATAATAGTAATATGGTCCCTTCCAATGAATGCTTTGGCCCATAATAATAATAATTATAATAATATAATAATAATAATGAGAATAATAATGAGAATAATGATGATAATAATAATAAGGTCCTCTGTAATGAATTGTGTGGCCAATAACAATGATAACAATAAGAATAAGAATATGCCCCCTCCAATGAATGCTGCTGCTAATAATAATGAATAATAATAGTAATAATAGTAATAATAGTAATGATAATAGTATGTTCTCCTCCAATGAATGCTGTGGCCCATAATAATAATAATAATAATAATAATAATAATAATAATAATAATAATAATGTCCTCTGTAATGAATTGTGTGGACAATAATAATAATAACAATAAGAATAAGAATATGGTCCCCTCCAATGCACACTGCTGCTAATAACAACAATGAATAACAATAATAAAAGTAATGGTAATAATAGTAATGATAATAGTATGTTCCCCTCCAATGAATGCTAAGGCCCATAATAATAATAATAATAATAATAATAATAATAATAATAATAATATGGTCCCTTCCAATGAATGCTTTGGCCAATAATAATAATAATAATAATAATAATAATAATAATAATAATAAGATCCTCTGTAATGAATTGTGTGGCCAATAACGATGATAACAATAAGAATAAGAATATGGTCCCCTCCAATGAATGCTGCTGCTAATAATGAATAATAATAATAATAGTAATGATAGTAATGATAGTATGTTCCCCTCCAATGAATGCTATGGCCCATAATAATAATAATAATAATAATAATAATAATAATAATAATAATAGGGTCCTCTGTAATGAATTGTGTGGCTAATGGTAACAATTAATAGTAATAATAATCATATGGTCCCCTGCAATAAATGCTGCAGCTAATAACAATTAATAATAATAGGAATAATAATAATAATAGTGTGGTCCCCTCCAGTGAATACTATGCCAATAATAATAATAATAATAATAATAATAATAATAATAATAATAGTATGGCCCCCTCCAATGAATGCTGCAGCTAACAACAACAACAATAATAATACTATAATAGTGTAGTCCTCTCCTATGAATTCTGTGGTGAATAACAACCATAACAACAATAATAGTATGGTCCCTGCCAATGAATGCTATGGCCAATAATAATAATAATAATAATAATAATAATAATAATAATAATAATAATAATAATAATGTCCCCTCCAATGAATGCTGCGGCCAATAATAACAATTAGTAATAATAATAGTACGATCCCCTCAAATGAATGCTACAGCCATTATGATGTTGATAATAATAATAATAATAATAATAATAATAATATGGTCCCCTCTAACGAATGCTGTGGCCAATAATAACAATTAGTAATAATAATATTTATTTATTTGGGGTTTTTTTACGATCCCCTCCAATGAATGCTACAGCCATGATGATGATGATGATGATGATGATAATAATAATAATAATAATAATAATAGTATGTTCCTGTCCAAATAATACTATGGCCAACAACAACAATATGGTCCCTGTCAGTTTGGCCGACAACAACAACAGTAATAATAATATAGTCCCTGCCAATAATAATAATAATAATAATGCTCCTCTTCCCCCCAGTTTGACCAGTATGGCTTCATGGACAACGTGAGCGGAGGATTCTCCTTCAACAGCAACTTCCCGGACGACTTGGGCGCCTTCAACTGCTTCCCGGGCGACGGCTCAGGCGGGGGCGGCGGGGGCGGAGGGGGCCCCTCCGGGGGCCACGACCCCCACCTGCTCAACCGGCAGAACCTGAGCCACTGCAGCCGCCACGGCCCCATCCCCAACATCATCCTCACCGGTAAGCCAGGGGCCTGCACGCACTGCGGGAATGGAAGAGGGTCGGTCGCATGGGCCTTTTCGGACGCAGCATCTCACTCTGGGCTCGGTTTAGAGAAGGGCCTTAGGGAGGAAGGTTGGGGTGGTGTTAGCCTTTTGTGCTGCTGCATCACACTCCTGGCTCATGTTCAGGCATAGATATTACTCTGGTCAAGCCATGGCTATGTTATTTTCCTCTATTTGGACACCAGACTCCTTTGGATGCGGCCTAGGATCGCATTGGCCTTTTCCGCTGCTGCATCACACTCCTGGCTCATGGTCTGCTTTATATATTATTATGGTCAAGCCATGGCTATATTATTTTCCTCTATTTGGATACTAGAGTCCTATGGATGCGGCCTAGGATTGCATTGGCCTTTTGTGCTGCAGCTTCCCACCTTTGGCTCAGGTTGAGAGGCTTTTCTGGAGAGAGATTGGGATTGCATTGGCCTTTTCCGCTGCTGCATCACACCCTTGGCTCATGTTCAGCCCTGGCTATATTGTTTTCCTCCATTTGGACACTAAACTCCTATGGATGCAGCCTAGGATCGCATTGGCCTTTTCCGCTGCTGCATCACACTCTTGGCTCATGTTTAGGCATATATATTACTATGGTCAAACCATGGCTATATTATTTTCCTCTAGCTGAACACTAAACTCCTTTGGGTGCGGCCTAGCATCGCTTTGGCCTTTTCCGCCGCAGCTTCCCACCTTTGGCTCAGGTTGAGAGGCTCTTCTAGAGGGAGATTGGGATTGCATTGGCCTTTTCTGCTGCTGCATCACACTCTTGGCTCAGGTTCAGTCCTGGCTATATTGTTTTCCTCCATTTGGACACTAAACTCCTACAGATGCCGCCTAGGATGGCGTTGGCCTTTTCCGCTGCTGCATCACACTCCTGGCTCATGGTCAGCCGTATATATTCATATGGTCAAGCCACGACTATATTATTTTCCTCTATTTGGACACTAGACTCCTTTGGAGGCAGCCTAGGATCGCATTGGCCTTTTGTGCTGCAGCTTCCCACCTTTGGCTCAGGTTGAGAGGCTGTTATGGAGGGAGATTGGGATTGCATTGGCCTTTTCCGCTGCTGCATCATACCCTTGGCTCATATATATTCCTATGGTCAACCATGGCTATATTATTTTCCTCTATTTGGTCAAAAACTCCTACAGATGCAGCCTAGGATCGTGTTGGCCTTTTCCGCTGCTGCATCACACTCTTGGCTCATGTTCAGGCATATATATATAACTATGGTCAAGCTATGGCTATATTATTTTCCTCTATTTGGACACTAAACTCCTTTGGATGCAGCCCAGGATTGCATTAGCTTTTTCTGCTGCTGCATCACACTCCTGGCTCATGGTCAGAGATAGATAGATAGATAGATAGATAGATAGATAGATAGATAGATAGATATCCTCAAGCCATGGCTATATTATTTTCCTCTATTTGGGCACTAAACTACTTTGGATGCTCCTAGGATCACATTGGCCTTTTGTGCTGCTGCATCACACTCCTGGCTCATGGTCAGGCATATATATTACTATGGTCAAGCCATGGCTATATAATATTTTCCTCTATTTAGACACTAGACTCCTTTGGATGCAGCCTAGGATCGCACTGGCCTTTTCCGCTGCTGCATCACACTCCTGGCTCATGGTCAGAGATAGATAGATAGATAGATAGATAGATAGATAGATAGATAGATAGATAGATATTGTCAAGCCATGGGTATATTATTTTCCTTTAGCTGGACACTAGACTCCTTGGGATGCAGCCCAGGATTGCATTGGCCTTTTCCGCTGCTGCGTCACAGTGCTGGCTCGTGTTCAGCCATAACTATGACTCTTGTGGTGGGGATGGCCTTGGCCTTTTCCGCTGCAGCCGCTGCCCTTCCCTCCCTTGCAGGGGACTCTCCCCCGGGGATCTCCAAGGAGATTGCCTCGGTCTTGGCCGGGATGCCGGGCTTCGAGATGGCGACGGCGGCGGCCTCCTCGTCCTCGTCGTCGTGCTCCCCCCTGGCGCTGGAGGAAGACCTGCGCATCGAGCCGCTGACGATGGACGCCTTCAACATGCTGAGCGACCCCTTTGCCCCGCTGACCGACACGGCCGTGGAGGACTCCTTCCGCACCGACCGCCTCCAGTGAGAGAGAGAGCGGGAGACTCCCCCTCCCCTCCCCGGAGACCCCTTCGCGAGCCGAGGAAGCAAACAAAGCCACATCGCGTTGGCGCTGCTTTGGTGCTGCGCCCGCCGCCGCGCCAGGCTCCTTTGGGGGGCTCAGGGGGGCTCCGGACCCAAAAGATACAGGTGCAACCCCCCCCCCTTGCCATTTGGGCCCCTTTCTGTATTTCTGGCGAAATACAGCCTCTCTAGGCCTTTCCCAGGTCCTCCCAATACAACTCTATGGCATCTTTGGGATGTTTATCAACTCCTAGGGAAATACAGCCCCTCTAGGCTTTTCCCAGGTCCTCCCAACACAACTCTATGGCATCTTTGGGATGTTTATCAACTCCTAGGGAAATACAGCCCCTCTAGGCTTTTCCCAGGTCCTCCCGACACATCTCTGTGGCATCTTTGGGATGTTTATCAACTCCTAGGGAAATACAGCCCCTCTAGGCTTTTCCCAGGTCCTCCCAACACAACTCTATGGCATCTTTGGGATGTTTATTAACTCCTAGGGAAATACAGCCTCTCTAGTCTTTTCCCAGGTCCTCCCAACACAACTCTATGGCATCTTTGAGATGTTTATCAACTCTTAGGGAAATACAGCCTCTCTAGGCTTTTCCCAGGTCCTCCCAACACAACTCTATGGTATCTTTGGACTGTTTATGTCATATTGTCAAAATAATATCCTTTTTTAATGACCCTCTTTTGCTAGCAAAGGGCCTCTAGCATTTTGGGGAAGGAGGGATGGAGGGGGATGCAAAAAAAAAATGTCTCCTTTCCGGGGGTCTCCTCGTCATTCTTCTATATATAAATATATATAAATATATATATTTTTAAGCAGCCCCGCTCTGTACATAATTATCCGCCCCTCCCTGGGTCACCCACCCCCCCCCCTCTCTCTCTCTCTCTCTCTCCCCCTTGTAAAGCACTTGTAACTTTTGCCTCGTCGTCCAGAGGTCAGTCCAGTGGGAGGGGCCAAGGGCCAATGGGGCGGGGTCAGCCAGGGTCCGGGTCCTCCCTCTCCCCTCCCGCGACAGAGATTTTTTTTGTTTTTTTAAAAAAGAGTGATTTTATTATTTTTTAAATATATGTTAATTATAACGACGTCTCGTCCCTTTCTTCTTTGGGTCGTTTTATTCCCGCCTGCTGAAATACGGCCTCTCTAGGCCTTTCTCAGGTCCTCCTACAGAACTCTATGGTATTGTTGGGCTGTTTATCGACTTCTGGGGAAATACAGTCTCTCTAGGCGTTTCCCAGGTCCTCTAACAGAACTCTATGGTATCATTGGGCTGTTTATCAACTTCTGGGGAAAATACAGCGTCTCTAGGCCTTTCCCAGGTCCTTCCAACACAACTCTATGGTATCTTTGGGCTGTTTATTGACTCCTGGTAAAATACAACCTCTTTAGGCCTTTCCTAGGGCCTCTGACAGAGCTCTATGGTATTTTCGGGCTGTTTATCAACTCCTGGGGAAATACAGCCTCTCTGGGACATTTCCAGGTCTTCTGATAGAACTCTATGGTAACTTTGGGCTGTTTATTGAATTCTGGGGAAATACAGCCTGTCTAGGCTTTTCCCAGGTCCTCCAACAGAAGTCTATGGTATCTTTGGGGTACTTATCAACTTCTGAGGAAATACAGCCTCTCTAGGCCTTTTGCAAGTCCTCTGACAGAACTCTATGGTATCTTTGGGCAGTTTATCAACCTCTGGGGAAATAAAAACTCTAGGTGTTTTCTAGGTCTTCTGACAGAACTCTATGGCATATTTGGGGTATTTATCAACTGGGGGAAATACAGCCTCTCTAGACCTTTCCCAGGTCCTCCCAACACAACTCTATGGCATATTTGAACTGCTTATTGACTCCTGGTAAAACGCAACCTCTCTAGGCCTTTCCCAGGTCCTCCTAACACAACCCTATGGCATATTTGGACTGTTTATTGACTCCTGGTAAAATACAACCTCTCTAGGCCTTTCCTAGGTCCTCTGACAGAGCTCTATGGTATTTTCGGGCTGTTTATCAACTCCTGGGGAAATACAGCCTCTCTAGGACATTTCCAGGTCTTCTGATAGAACTCTGTATTTCCCCAGAAGTCGATAAACAGCCCAACGATACCATAGAGTTCTGTTAGAGGACTTGCAAAAGGCCTAGAGAGGCTGTATTTCCCCAGAAGTCAATAAACAGCCCAAAAATATTTCCCTGGCTCTTCCAACATAACTCTATGGTATCTTTGGGCTGTTTATTGACTCCTGGTGAAATACAGCCTCTTCAGGCCTTTCCTAGGTCCTCCAACAAAACTTTATGGTATCGCTGGGCTGTTTATTGACTTCTGTGGAAATACAGCCTCTCTAGGCCTTTCCCAGGTCCTCCAAGAGAACTTGATGGTATCATTGGGTTGTTTATCGACTTGTGGAAATACAGCCTCTCTGGGTGTTTTCTAGGTCCTCTGACAGAACTCTATGGTATCTTTGGGGTATTTATCATCTTCTGGGGAAATACATCCTCTCTAGGCCTTTCCCAGGTCCTCCAATAGAACTCTATGGTATGTTTGGGGTATTTGTTGTCTTCTGGGGAAATACAGCCTCTCTAGGCCTCTCCCAGGTCCTCCAATAGAACTCTATGGTATGTTTGGGGTATTTGTTGTCTTCTGGGGAAATACAGCCTCTCTAGGCCTCTCCCAGGTCCTCCAATAGAACTCTATGGTATGTTTGGGGTATTTGTTGTCTTCTGGGGAAATACAGCCTCTCTAGGCCTCTCCCAGGTCCCCTCTAGGCATTGTGTGGGTCCTCCAGCATGACTCTGTGGTGACTCTTGTGCTGGAAGCTCTGGGGAAAAGGGAATGGTGGGAGTTGGAAGTCCAAAACACCTGGAGCGTGCCCGATATAGGATTGGAGGGAGGGAGATATAGATAGGATGATACACGTGTGTGTGTGTTTTGTGTGTGTGTGTTTCATCAGCTTAGTTTGGGCATTGGAGTTGAATTCCTGCACCGTTCTCTCTCCATTCATAAGGAAGACAGGAAAGGGAAGGAAGGAGAGGAAAAAGAAAAGAGGGAGAGAGAAGGGGGAAGGAGAGAAGGAGAAAAGGCAGGGAGGAAGGAGAAAGGGAAGAAGGTGAGAAGGGAGGAAAGAAAGGGAGGAGAAAAGGAAGAAAGGGAGGAAGGAGAAAGCAGAAAAGGAAAGAAGGAAAAAAAAGGAGAGGTGGAGAGAAGGAAGGAGAAAGAGAAGGTGTGAAGAGGACAGGGAGGGAAGAAGGGAGGAAAGAGAAAGGGAAGGAGAGAAGGAAGGAAGGGAAAAGGGAGGAGAGATGGAGAGAAGGAAGGAGAAAGTGTGAAGAGGACAGGGAGGGAAGAAGGGAGGAAAGAGAAAGGGAAGGAGAGAAGGAAGGAAGGGAGGAAAAAGGAAGGAGAGAATGGACAGAAAGAAGGAAGAAAGGCAGGGACAAAGGAGAAAGGGAAGAAGGTGAGAAGGGAGGGAAGAAAGAAAGAAGAAAGGGGGAAAGAAGAAAGCAGAAAAGGAAAGAAGGAAAAGAGGAGGAGAGATGGAGAGAAGGAAGGAGACAGAGAAGGTGGGGACAGAGGGAGGAAGGGAGGGAAGAGAGAAGGAAGAGAGGGAAGGAGAGAGGGAAGAAAGAAGGGCGGAAGGAAAAAGGAAGGAAGGGAAAAGGGCGGAGAGATGGAGAGAAGGAAAGAGAAAGAGAAGGTGTGAAGAGGACAGGGAGGGAAGAAGAGAGGAAAGAGAAAGGGAAGGGGAAAAGGGAGGGAGGGAGGAAAGAGAAGGGTGGAAAGAAAAAGGAGGAATGAAAAGGGAGGGAAAAGGGAGGAGAGATAGAGAGAAGGAAGGAGAAAGTGTGAAGAGGACAGGGAGGGAAGAAGGGAGGAAAGAGAAAGGGAAGGAGAGAAGGAAGGGAGGAAAGAGAAGGGGGAAGGGAAAAGGAGGAATGAGAAAAGGAAGGAAGGGAAAAAGGGAGGAGAGATGGAGAGAAGGAAAGAGAAAGTGTGAAGAGGACAGGGAGGGAAGAAGGGAGGAAAGAGAAAGGGAAGGAGAGAAGGAAGGGAGGGAGGACAGAAAGAAGGATGGAAGGGAAAAGGAGGAATGAGAAAAGGAAGGAAGGGAAAAAGGGAGGAGAGATGGAGAGAAGGAAAGAGAAAGTGTGAAGAGGACAGGGAAGGAAGAAGGAAGGAAAGAGAAAGGGAAGGAGAGAAGGAAGGAAGGGAAAAGGAGGAGAGATGGAGAGAAGGAAGGAGAAAGAGAAAGTGTGAAGAGGACAGGGAGGGAAGAAGGGAGGAAAGAGAAAGGGAAGGAGAGAAGGAAGGAAGGGAAAAGGGAGGAGAGATGGAGAGAAGGAAAGAGAAAGTGTGAAGAGGACAGGGAGGGAAGAAGGGAGGAAAGAGAAAGGGAAGGAGAGAAGGAAGGAAGGGAAAAAGGGAGGAGAGATGGAGAGAAGGAAAGAGAAAGTGTGAAGAGGACAGGGAGGGAAGAAGGGAGGAAAGAGAAAGGGAAGGAGAGAAGGAAGGAAGGGAAAAAGGGAGGAGAGATGGAGAGAAGGAAAGAGAAAGTGTGAAGAGGACAGGGAGGGAAGAAGGGAGGAAAGAGAAAGGGAAGGAGAGAAGGAAGGAAGGGAAAAGGGAGGAGAGATGGAGAGAAGGAAAGAGAAAGTGTGAAGAGGACAGGGAGGGAAGAAGGGAGGAAAGAGAAAGGGAAGGAGAGAAGGAAGGAAGGGAAAAAGGGAGGAGAGATGGAGAGAAGGAAAGAGAAAGTGTGAAGAGGACAGGGAGGGAAGAAGGGAGGAAAGAGAAAGGGAAGGAGAGAAGGAAGGGAGGGAAAAAGAAGGAGGAGGAAAAGGAGATGGAGAGAAGGAAGAAAGGAAAGGAGGAAGGAAGGGAGGAAGAGGGAAGGGGAAGGAAGGAAAAAGGAAAGGAGGGAAGGGAAGGAGAGAAGGAAGAAAGGGAAGAAGGAAGGACGGAGAGGGAGAAAAGAAACGGAGGAAGGAGAAAAAGAAGGAGAGATGGAGAAAGGGAAGAAGGAGAAGAAGGAAGGAAGGGATTGACAATCCCTTTGCAATACTTCCACAATATGGTGCTATAAATATATATATATGTGTGTGTGTGTGTGTGTATGTATATATATATAAAATAATATATAGAATATAATAAAGTATCATATACTCTATGCTTGGTTGTGTTTACAAACGTAAAGAAGGAAGACCCAAGGCCGGCCACCATTGACTCTTGGCAAGGCTTTTATTGACAGCTCACACCTGGGGGTGGGTGGGCGGGGCCTCCCCGTCCTTGTGGCTCCGCCCCTAAGAGGAGCCGGTCAGCACCTCGTTGTAGCACATGGCCATGGCCCCCATGAAGGTCATGAACTCCGAGAAGCAGATGCAGTCGTCCTTGTTGCGGTCCAAGTCGGACATCAGGCCCTGGATCTCCGCCTCCTTCAGCTTCTGCACACACACAACAACGACAACACCACAACACTTGTGAGAGCAAGAAGCCATGCACCAATATATACAATAATATATATATAAGATATAATAAAAAATATAAAATACAATAATATAATATATGCAAGCATATAAATGATAATATATAATATTTATATCATATATATGATATACAAATATATAAATAATATATAGAATATAATAAAGTATCATATAATATATGCAAGTATATAAATAATAATATATAAAATATAATAAAATGCAATGTAATATATGCAAGTATATAAATAATAATATAATATATATAATATATACAAATATATAAATAATATATAGAATATAATCAAGTATAATATATGCAAATACATAAATAATATACAAAATATAATAAAATGCAATATTATATATGCAAGTATATAAATAATAATATAATATATATAATATATACAAATATATAAATAATATATAGAATATGATAAAGTATAATATATGCAAATACATAAATAATATATAAAATATAATAAAATGCTACATAATATATGCAAGTATATAAATTATAATATAATATATATAATATATCCAAATATATAAATAATATATAGAATATGATAAAGTATAATATATGCAAATACATAAATAATATATAAAATATAATAAAATGCAATATAATATGTATGCAAGTATATAAATGATAATATATAAAATATATAATATTTATATAGAATATATATCTAACATAAACAAATATATAAATAATATATAGAATATAATAAAGTATAATATATGCAAATACATACATAGTATATGAAATATAATAAAATGCAATATTATATATGCAAGTATATAAATAATAATATAAAAAATATATAATATTTATATAGAATATATATCTAACATAAACAAATATATAAATAATATATAGAATATAATAAAGTATAATATATGCAAATACATAATATATAAAATATAATAAAATACAATGTATGCAAGTATATAAATAATATATAAAATATATTATATATATTATATATATATAAAATATATGCAAATATATAAATTATAATATATAATATATATATAATATATGCAAATACATAAATAATATATAAAATATAATAAACTACAATAACATATAAGCAAATATAGAAATATAATAAAATATAATATATGCAAATATATAAATAACAACATATATAATATTTATATATAATATATGCAAATATATAAAATATAATAAATATATATGAGCTAAATAATTTTAGCAATATATATAAATGAGCTGAGTAGTTTTTGCAATATATATATATATATATATATATATATATATATAATATTTTCATGTGTGTGTACATCTGTGTGTGTATATATATATATATATATAGTATTAAATATATATAATATATGCAAATATATAAATAAAAATATATTATATATATATATATAATATTATGTTTTCATGTGTGTGTACATATGTCTGTGTGTGTGTGTATATATATATATAGTATTAAATATATATAATATATGCAAATATATAAATAAAAATATATTATATAAATATATATATAATATTATATTTTCATGTGTGTGTACATCTGTGTGTGTATATATATATATATATAGTATTAAATATATATAATATATGCAAATATATAAATAAAAATATATTATATAAATATATATATAATATTATATTTTCATGTGTGTGTACATCTGTGTGTGTATATATATATATATATATAGTATTAAATATATATAATATATGCAAATATATAAATAAAAATATATTATATATATATATAATATTATGTTTTCATGTGTGTGTACATATGTCTGTGTGTGTGTGTGTATATGTGTATATATATATATATATATATATATAATATTATATTTTCATGTGTGTGTACATATGTCTGTGTGTGTGTGTATATATATATAGTACTAAATATATATAATATATGCATATATATAAATAAAAATATATTATATAAATATATATATAATATTATATTTTCATGTGTGTGTACATCTGTGTGTGTATATATATATATATATAGTATTAAATATATATAATATATGCAAATATATAAATAAAAATATATTATATATATATATAATATTATGTTTTCATGTGTGTGTACATATGTCTGTGTGTGTGTGTGTATATGTGTATATATATATATATATATATATATATATATATATATAATATTATATTTTCATGTGTGTGTACATATGTCTGTGTGTGTGTGTATATATATATAGTACTAAATATATATAATATATGCATATATATAAATAAAAATATATTATATAAATATATATATAATATTATATTTTCATGTGTGTGTACATCTGTGTGTGTATATATATATATATATAGTATTAAATATATATAATATATGCAAATATATAAATAAAAATATATTATATATATATATAATATTATGTTTTCATGTGTGTGTACATATGTCTGTGTGTGTGTGTGTATATGTGTATATATATATATATATAATATTATATTTTCATGTGTGTGTACATATGTCTGTGTGTGTGTGTATATATATATATAGTATTAAATATATATAATATATGCATATATATATATATATATATATATATATATATGCACATATAAAAATAATAATATATAGAATAATATTATAATATATGCATATATTTATGATATAAGATACGATGCTGGTGCCTAACGAAGTGCGGGGACCCACCTCTCCGATGGTCAGCTCGTTCAGGATGAGTTCCTTGAGCTCCTTCTTGCTCAGCGTGTTCTTGTCGCCTTCTTTGCAGGAATATTTGTGGAAAATGGCCACCATGTTGCAAAGGGTGATGTCCAGGTCCTTGGGCATGGCGGTCAGGTCTGAGCAGGGAAAGGGGGCAAGAAGAAGGAGCCATCAGGGAAGGAAGGAAGGAAGGGAAAACAGCTGGATTATTCCTCCTTTTCCGTTCCCTCTTTTGCAGCAACGGAACGTAGCTGCGGACGAAGGAGGAGAAAGGAAACCGGGACGCTTTAAAACGACAGCGTTGTCCTTTTTTTCTGCCGTTTTGTAGCGAAAGCAATGCAAATTTAAATTTTTTCAATATATATATATATGTGTGTGTGTGTGTGTAGGAATAGTTTTAGTAATATATATATATATATATCTGTGTGCATAATATATATGTGTGTGTGAGCTGAGTAAGTGTTGCAATACATATATGTATTATATATTTAATATATTTTTCTTGCGTATATATATATATATATATTAAATAATTTTATTATATATATATATATATATGCTAATAATATATTATATATTTATTATATATTATATAATATTATATTATATATATATATATGCTAATAATATATTATATATTTATTATATATTATATAATATAATATTATATATATATATGCTAATAATATATTATATATTTATTATATATTATATAATATAATATTATTATATAATATGCTAATAATATATTATATATTTATTATATATTATATAATATAATATTATATATATATGCTAATAATAT
>NW_026844700.1:3878163-3963163 GCF_025583915.1 Anolis sagrei ordinatus
TGTGTGTGTGTAATATATATGTGTGTGAGTATGTGTGTGTGAGAGCTGAGTATTTAAGTTACTTTTCTTATGTGTGTGTATATATGTGTCTGAGAGCTAAATAATTTTAGTAATATATAGATAGATATATAAATAAGCTGAGTAGTTTTTGCAATATATATATGTGTGTGTGTGTTTGTGTGTATTGTATATTACATTTTCATGTGTGTACATATGTCTGCGTGCGTATGTAAAGGACAACATACTATTAAATATATAAAACATACATATATATAGTACTAAAACCATTCTGTTCATATATATAAATATATATGCATATATATATATATATATATATATATATATATATATATATATATATATGTTATATTATTAGCATAGTACAATATCAGTATAAAACTAAGATTTTGAACATTATATATATATATATATATATATATATATATATATATATATACACACACACACACACACACACACATATTGCTAAAACTATTAAGCATATTTTTTTTCACTTTTAGTATATGTGTATATATGTAAAATGGCTACCCCAAACTCCAAATCCCGGGATTGCCAAGGACGGCGACCATGGGACCCGCCTCGGGAGAAATGACTCAAATGCTGGTTAATTCCAGGGTGCGGCTGCTCGATGCCCGCGGGAGGGCAAGGGAAACGGCCTTGGAAGACGTGGTTGCGACATCCCGGGTTTCCCCTCTTAATGGCCAAACCAAGGGGGGAAAAGAACGCCTCTCCCCTCCGGACTACAACTCCCATCATCATGGATCTTTCTCTATCTGCCTCTCTTATCTGGTGTCTATAAAATTAATGTGAAAATGGTATGTATGGATCGATGCTGAGAGTTGTAGTTCGACCCACACCCAGAGAGCCCTGAGACTCAGAATGATGGGAGTTGTAGTTCTCCCCATACCAGAAAGAACTGTGACTCAAAATGATGGGAGTTGTAGTTAGAATGATGGGAATTATAGTTCACGCCACACCCAGAGCCCCCATAACCCAGGATGATGGGAGTAGTAGTTCACCCCACACCCAGAGCCCCCATGACCCAGGATGATGGGAGTTGTAGTTCAACCCATACCAGAAAGACCTGTGACTCAAAATGATGGGAGTTGTAGTTAGAATGATGGGAATTATAGTTCACACCACACCCAGAGCCCCCATGACCCAGGATGATGGGAGTTGTAGTTCACCCATGCCCTGAGAGCCTGTGTGACCCAAAACGATGGGAGTTGTAGTTAGAATAGTGGGAATTGAAGTTAGGATTATGGGAGTAATAGTCACTCCACACCCAAAGAACCCCTGTGACCCAAAATGATGGGAGATGTAGTTAGAATGATGGGAGTTATAGTTCACCCACATCCAGAACCCCCGTGGCCCAGGATGAAGGGCATTGTAGTACAGCCCACGCCCAGAAAGCCCTGTGAGTCAAAATGATGACGGTTGTAGTTGAAATGATAGGAGTTATAGTTCCCCTGCAACCAGAGCCTCATGACCCAGGATGATGGGAGTTGTAGTACACCCCACAGCCAGAGATCCCTGTGATCCAAAAGTGTGGGAGTTGTAGTTAGAATGATGGGAGTTGTAGATTATGGGAGCAATAGTCACCCTGCACCCAGGGAGCCCGTGTGACCCAAAATGCTGGGAGTTGTAGTTCAAATGGTGGGAGTTGTCGTTAGAGTGGTGGGAGTTGTAGTTAGGATTATGGAAGTTGTAGTTAGGATTATGAAAGCTGTAGTTAGGATTATGGGAGTAATAGTCACCCCACACCCAGGGAGCCCGCGTGATCCAAATGATGGGAGTTGTAGTTAGGATTATGGGAATAATAGTCACCCCGCACCCAGGGAGCCCGCGTGACCCAAAACGATGGGAGTTGTAGTTAGGATTATGGGAGTAATAGTCACCCTGCACCCAGGGAGCCAGTGTCACCCAAAATGCTGGGATTTGTAGTTAGAATGATGGGAATAATAGTCACCCTGCACCCAGGGAGCCTGCGTGACCCATAATGATGGGAGTTGTAGTTAGAAGGTGGGAGTTGTAGTTAGGATTATGGAAGTTGTAGTTGGGAGTACGGAAGCTGTAGTGAGGATTATGGAAGTAATAGTCACCCTGCACCCAGGAAGCCAGTGTCACCCAAAATGCTGGGAGTTGTAGTTAGAATGATGGGAGTTATAGTTCACCTGCACCCAGAGCCGCATGACCCCGGATGATGGGAGTTGTAGTAAACTCCACACCTAGTGAACCCTGTGATCCAAAACCATGGGAGTTGCAATTAGAATGATGGTGGGAGTTGTAGTTAGAATGGTGGGAGTTGTAGTTAGGATTATGGTGAGCCCTGTGATCCAAAACTATGGGAGTTGTAGTTAGAATGGTGGGAGTTGTAGTTGGGAGTATGGAAGCTGTAGTTAGGATTATGGAAGCTGTAGTTAGCATTATGGGAGTAATAGTCACCCCGCACCCAGGGAGCCTGTGTGACCCAAAATGATGGGAGTTGTAGTTGGAATGGTGGGAGTGATAGTTCACCCCATACCCAGAGAGCCTGTGACCCAGGATGATGGGGATTGGGGGGTTAGCATGGTGGGAGAGAGAGCTCACCCCACACCTAGAGATCCCTGAGGCCCAGGATGGTGGGAGTTGTAGTTGACTCCATCTAGGCTCCAAAGAATGATTCATACTCAGGGGCGCCATACCCGGGTTGGCCACCAGAGGTCAGCAGAGAGCTTGGGAAAGGGATTTTGGTTGGTGTGCAGGCTCCTGGGTGAGGATGCCTCAGGGGAGGAAATGGGGAGGAAATGGGGAGGAGGAGGAGGAGGAGGGGGTGGAGTGCCCCTGCCAGGGAACCCAGGCACCCCCACCCCACTGAGGCGTCTCTCTATGGGGAAAAGAAGGGAAACTTACCAGTGGAAAGCAGGAAGAGAGAAGTTGGCTGGAAGGGAGGAAGGGAGGCAGGCAAGTGAGCCCAGGGATGCAACCCACCCCTTGTTTATACCTAAGGGAGGGGCCTCCCCACAGGCCACGCCCCCAGGACGAGCCCTGATTGGGCGCCACGCCCTGCTCATTTGCATACCCCACAGCCACACCTTTCTTTGCTCCCTGTTCACTTTCCCCCAGATTGCAAAAGTTTTCCCCAGGGTGGGAAGGAAACCGGATTGGCTGCTTTACTACAGTTTAGGAAACTTTCCTCCATGTTTTCAAGACAGAACCCATTAGGAAATTATATATACATTCCCACTTTCTGGTCTTTCTATAAAGCGTCCCGGCTGCCTCTCCTTCCCTCCCTCCTTCGTGCTCAGCTTTCTTCGCTTGCTGCAAATGGTGTTTTGAAGGAAATAAGAAGGACTGGAAAGCTGAGCACGAAGGAGGGAGGGAAGGAGGGTAACCGGGACACTTTAAAGGGTGTTTTGAAGGAAATATATTATACACGATTCCTTCCCACTTTCTGGTCTTTCTATAAAGCGTCCCGGTTACCTCTCCTTCCCTCCCTCCTTCGTGCTCAGCTTCCTTCCCTTGCTGCAAAGGGTGTTTTGAAGGAAATATATTATACATGATTCCTTCCCACTTTCCGGTCCTTCTTTAAAGCGTCCCGGTTACCCTCCTTCCCTCCCTCCTTCGTGCTCAGCTTTCTTCGCTTGCTGCAAAGGTGTTTTGAAGGAAATAAGAAGGACTGGAAAGCTGAGCACGAAGGAGGGAGGGAAGGAGGGTAACCGGGACACTTTAAAGGGTGTTTTGAAGGAAATATATTATACACGATTCCTTCCCACTTTCTGGTCTTTCTATAAAGCGTCCCGGTTACCTCTCCTTCCCTCCCTCCTTCGTGCTCAGCTTCCTTCCCTTGCTGCAAAGGGTGTTTTGAAGGAAATATATTATACATGATTCCTTCCCACTTTCCGGTCCTTCTTTAAAGCGTCCCGGTTACCCTCCTTCCCTCCCTCCTTCGTGCTCAGCTTTCTTCGCTTGCTGCAAAGGGTGTTTTGAAGGAAATATACGTGATTCCTTCCCACTTTCCGGTCCTTCTTTAAAGCGTCCCGGTTACCCTCCTTCCCTCCCTCCTTCGTGCTCAGCTTTCTTCGCTTGCTGCAAAGGGTGTTTTGAAGGAAATATATTATACCTGATTCCTTCCCACTTTCCGGTCCTTCTTTAAAGCGTCCCGGTTACCCTCCTTCCCTCCCTCCTTCGTACTCAGCTTTTCTTCGCATGCTGCAAAGGGTGTTTCGTAACAAACACAGTCTTTTGCAAGGCGCAGGTCTTTTATTTGAGGCTAATAGGGAAGGAATCCCCATACAGAGAAGGCATATATATATATATATATATATATATATATATATACTACGTATTGATTCCCCCCCCCCCCCTTTATTGGCCGCCCTGCTTGAAGAAGTCGTTGTAAGCCATGCAAAGGGCCGAGAGGAAGGCCGTGAACTCCTTGAAGTCGACCTCCTCGTCCTTGTTCTGGTCCAGGCTGCGCATCAGGACGTCGATGCCGCTCTCCTTCATGCGCTGCAGAAAATGATCATTATTATTATTATTATTATTTTATCATTTTTACTATATATATATATATATATATATATTACATTCTATTTTTATATGATTTATTATTATTATTATATGTATTATATTCTATTATTATATTATTATTTAAAATCATTATTATATATATTATAATATTTTCTTATATTACTTATCATATATATATAATATTGTTATTATTTTAAATTTTTTATAATATATTATTACGCTGTTAAATTATTATGATTTATTTTATTATACATTGTTATATTATTACATTAAAATTATTATATATACTATATATTTTTATATTATTATTATGTAATATATATATTCTATTGTTATTTTAAAATTATTATTGTTATTACTACATATAATATATATTGTTTATATTATTATTTTAATATATAATTATATAATATGTATTATTATTTTATTATATAAAATGTATTTTATTATATTGTTATATTATTATTGTATTATTATTATTATAACATCATATAATATATATATTCTATTGTTATTTTAAAATTATTATTGTTATTATCGCATAATATTATTTTACTATTATATTATCATATATTATACATATTCTATTGTTATATTATTATTATTATTATAATGTTATTATTTTTATAATATATTATGATTATTATATTGTTATTATTGTATTTATATTGTATTATTATTATTATATCATCATATAATATATATATATATATATATATATATATATATATATATATATTCTATTGTTATATTATTATAACAATAGAATATATATATTCTCCCTTGTGAGGAGAAGGGTGGGATAGAAATATACAAAATAAATAAATAAATAAATATTATTATTATATGTATTATATTATATTATTATATTATCATTTAAAATATATATTTTATTATATTATTATATTAATATTATTATAATATTATGTTATATTTATATTAATATAATATATATTATATTATATTATTAATTATTATTATTATTATATATTATATTATATATATATATATATATTATATATATTATATTATATTATATTATATTATATTATTATATTATTATATTATTATATTATTATAATAATATAATATATATAATATAATATAATAATTTATTATATTATATATATTATATTATTATATTATTATTTTATTATATTATATTATATATTATTATATTATATTATATTATATTATTATAATATTATTATATTATATTATTGTATATTATATTATTATAATATATTATATTATATTATTATATATTATATTATATATATATATATATATATATTTTCTCCCTTGTGAGAAATATACAAAATAAATAAATAAATAAATATTATTATTATATGTATTACATTATATTATTATATTATTATTTAAATTATATATATATATAATATTATTATATAAGCTATGTTATTATGTTATAATTTATTATTTTATTATATAATTTATTATTATATTGCATACTATATTATTATGAATGTTTAAATTATGATATTTTATTATTATATTATTACATAATATACATTATAATATTATTTTGTTATATGATTTATTATTATATTCTATATATATATTCTTATGATTTTTAAATTGTTATGATATTACAATATATATTCTATTGTTATATTATTGTTTTTTAAATTATGGTTGTTTTAGTAAATATTACTAATTTATTATTATATTATACTGTAATATATATTGTATTGTTATATTATGATTTATCATTGTATTATTAAATTATCATATAATATACAGGGTTAGTCAAAATGAATAGGCCAATATTCATTATTCATTATTCATTATTGGCCTATTCATTTTGACTAACCCTGTATATTATATTGTTATTTTATTATTATTTTAAATTATGTTGTTGTTTGTTTGTTTGTTTGTTTGTTGTGGTTGTTGTTGTGTTGTCCCCCTGTAGGGGGTGTTGGGCGGTGCAGGGTCTGACCTCTCCCAGTTGCAGCTCCTTCTGGACCAGTTCCTTCAGCTCCTTCCTGCTGAGGGTCAAGGGGTTGCCTTCCTGGCCTGAATACCGGTGGAAAGTGAGGACCAGGCTGGCCAAGGCCTTCTCCAAGGGGCTCTCCATGGAGGGTCCTGCCAAAGAGAGGAGGAGACCTTGGGAGGACTGCAAATCCCAACGCAGTTCATGCTGGGCTCAGACCACATCCATTGCAGCTCTGCAAAGAGTTCCTTCTTTGGCACCCATCCTTGCAAAGGGCTCCCATTGCCCAAAGGAAAGCGGAAGCACCCAGACCCACCCAGAGCCAATATTTGCACCAATAATAATAATTATTATTATGCTAACGATGAGCTAATAAAGAGATGACAGGTGGGGTGTTTGCCCAAGGCAGAGGCAACGGCCAAGCGGACTTCTCGCTCCCAGAAAGAAGCATGCCTTCCCCATATATGCACTATAATATATTATATTTACTATAATGTAATAATATAATATTATTTTACATCAATATTATATTATAATATATAATAATAATAGAGCTTAAGAAGCATGCCCTCCCCATATATGCACTATAAAATATATTATATTTACTATAATATAATAATATAATATTATTTTACATCAATATTATATTATAATATAGAATAATAATAGAGCTTAAGAAGCATGCCCTCCCCATATATGCACTATTGCTATATATTTACTATAATATAATAATATAATATTATTTTACATCAATATTATATTATAATATGTAATAATAATAGAGCTTAAGAAGCATGCCCTCCCCATATATGCACTATTGCTATATATTTACTATAATATAATAATATAATATTATTTTACATCAATATTATATTATAATATAGAATAATAATAGAGCTTAAGAAGCATGCCCTCCCCATATATGCACTATTGCTATATATTTACTATAATATAATAATATAATATTATTTTACATCAATATTATATTATAATATGTAATAATAATAGAGCTTAAGAAGCATGCCCTCCCCATATATGCACTATTGCTATATATTTACTATAATATAATAATATAATATTATTTTACATCAATATTATATTATAATATAGAATAATAATAGAGCTTAAGAAGCATGCCCTCCCCATATATGCACTATTGCTATATATTTACTATAATATAATAATATAATATTATTTTACATCAATATTATATTATAATATGTAATAATAATAGAGCTTAAGAAGCATGTCCTCCCCATATTTGCACTATAATATATTATATTTACTATAATATAATAATATAATATTATTTTACATCAATATTATATTACAATATATAATAATAATAGAGCTTAAGAAGCATGTCCTCCCCATATTTGCACTATAATATATTATATTTACTATAATATAATAATATAATATTATTTTACATCAATATTATATTACAATATATAATAATAATAGAGCTTAAGAAGCATGCCCTCCCCATATATGCACTATTGCTATATATTTACTATAATATAATAATATAATATTATTTTACATCAATATTATATTATAATAATAATAATAGAGATTTTTTATTATTATATTATATTTTAATATTGATATGCATGCACTATTGGTATATATTTACTATAATACTATAATAATAGGATGTTATAATATTATTTTACATCAATATTATATTATAATATAGAATAATAATAGAGATGTATTATTATTATATTATATTTTAATATTGATATAAAACAATATTGTAATATAATAACATTATTATTATAGTATTATATTACCACCATCATTATAATAATTGTTATCATCACAATATTATAATATAATACTATAATAATAATGTTATATTATATTATTTTACATTGATATTATATTATATTTTATTTTATTATAATATAATAATAGGATAATGAGAATAATGAGGATGATGATGATAATGTTATATTACAATATTATTTTGCATTAATATTATATTATTATATTTTATTATAATATAGTAATAGTGATAATGATGATGATAATTAATAATAATGATAGATTATAATTATGTTATATTATAATATTATTTTACATTATTATATTACTATATATTATTATAATATAATAACCTTGATAATGAGAATGATGATAATTAATAATAATGATAGATGATAATAATGTTATATTATAATATTATTTTACATTAATATTATATTATTATATTTTATCATAATATAATAATCATGATAGATAATAATAATATTATATTATCTTATAATATTATTTTACATTAATATTCTATTATTAGAATATAATAATAATAATGATAGATAATAATTATATTATATTATATTATAATATTATTTTACATTAATATTCTATTATTATATTGTATTAGAATATAATAATTAATAATAATGATAGATAATAATAATATGAAATTATATTATAATATTATTTTACATTAATATTATATTATTATATTTTATTATAATATAGTAATAGTGATAATGATGATGGTGATGATGATAATGATGATGAGGATAATTAATGATAATGATAGATGATGATTATATTATTATTTTTGCGCAGGTTTCTGCATGCCTGATGGGAAAGGCATTCTCCCTCTTGGCTTGCAAAGCGTCCTCTTCCCTTTGGTGGGAAAGGGCTTGGCAGGCAAACATTGGCAAAGCATCCTTGCAAACATTGCCGCAAAAAGGGGAATTGTTTGCCATGTCTGCAATTATTTGCAATTAAGGCCTGGGAGCCGAGAAAGGAGGGAGGGGCCTTCCCTTGGTGGAAACACCTGCCTTCCCGCCGCTGGGCAAACCAAGGCTGACAGCCAATTTATACAATATATCACCCCTATCATATAATATCTATGTTAGGATATATAATATAATGCATTGAAAGGAAGCTTGGGAAGAAGGACCCTTGATTATTGGGGCGACCCAGGATTAGGAAGAGCGCGAATGGGAAGAGAATGGAAGAGAACGATTATTATTTAATATGATATCATTTAATTGGTTACAATCAATCAATTTTGAACGTGTCCACCTGAGGGTGGGTGACCAGGACAGAATAGGGATTCTGTTAGTGTACCGTCCACCCCGCTGCACTACAGTCTCCCTACCTGAGCTAGCCGGGGTGGTCTCGAGCCTGGCATTGGAGTCCCAACGGCTTCTTGTGCTGGGGAACGATTATTATTTAATATGATATCATTTAATTGGTTACATCCTAAGCATTGGACTTGCTGCTGCTGGCACCAGGAAGAAAGGAAGGAAGGAAGGGATAAAGAAAAGAACGAGAGAAAGAACCAACCAAGATCCGGAGGGCGGGGAGGCGGATTGCAGTGGTCTATAGGGATTGCATCTCCCTGACCAGGAGCCCCATCCCGCAGTCAATCAATTTTGAATGTGTCCACCTGAGGGTGGGTGACCGGGACAGAATAGGGATTCTGTTAGTGTACCATCCACCCCGCTGCACTACAGTCTCCCTACCTGAGCTAGCAGGGGTGGTCTCGAGCCTGGCGTTGGAGTCCCAACGGCTTCTTGTGCTGGGGGACTTCAATGTCCATGCTGAAGCTACCCTATCAGGAGTGGCTCAGGACTTCAGGTCAGCCATGGCAACCATGAGGTTGTCCCAACGGGTATCTGGCCCCACTCACAGTGCAGGACACACATTGGATTTGGTTTTCTGCCAGGGATGGGAGGAAGGTGGTGGTGTTGAGGAGTCAACCATCTCTCCGTTGCCATGGACTGACCACTACGTGGTCAGATTTAGACTTACGGCAACCCCTAACCTTCGCAGGGGTGGAGGACCCATTAAGTTGGTCCGCCCCAGGAGACTTATGAATCCGGATGGATTCCTGATGGCTCTTGGGATGTTTCCCGCCACCTCGGTAAGTTTTTTTTTTTGGTTGTGTCAGGAATGACTCCTGGTGTGAGAGAATTGGCCGTCTGCAAGGACGTTGCCCAGGGGATGCCTGGATGATTTGATGCTTTTATCATCCTTGTGGGAGGCTTCTCTCATGTCCCCGCATGAGGAGCTGGAGCTGATAGAGGGAGCTCATCCACCTCCACCGGATTCGAACCTGCGACCTGTCGGTTTTCAGTCTTGCCGGCACAGGGGTTTAACCCACTGCGCCACAGTGATCCTGTTGATGCTCTGGTTACTCTCTGGAATGGGGAGATGACTAGGGCAATAGACACGATTGCTCCAGAGCGTCCCCTCTCAAGTAGTCGAGCTAAACCAGCATCTTGGTTCAACGAGGAGCTGGCAGCGATGAAGCGAAGGAAGAGGGAACTAGAGAGCGTGTGGCGTTCGGATCTGAGCGAGCCAAATCGAACATGGTTTGTGGCCTTTTTAAGGACATATGCCGCGGCCTATAGGGATTCCATCTCCCTGACCAGGAGCCCCATCCCGCAATCAACCAATTTTGAACGTGTCCACCTGAGGGTAGGTGACCGGGACAGAATAGAGATTCTGTTAGTGTACCGTCCACCCCGCTGCACTACAGTCTCCCTACCTGAGCTAGCGGGGGTGGTCTCGAGCCAATATTGCGTCTGCAAAGAACCGTCTGGCTGAGCTGTTTCGAGTTGTCAGAGGCCTTTTAAATCCCACCACCCAGGATGGGAGCCCTGACAACTTAGCAGCCCACTGTGAAGCATGTGCTCGGTTCTTCATGGACAAAGTCGCTTTGATCCGTTCTGGCCTGGACACCATGTTAACGGCAGTCTCTGAGGATGTAACACAAGCACCTGCTTGACCGGTTTTGATGGATTCATTTCAATTGGTGAAACCCGAGGATGTGGACAAGATATATGGAGGAATGAGGCCTACCACGTGCATCCTGGACCTCTGCCCATCCTGGCTTTTGAAGGAGGCCAGAGCGGGATTGGAGGTAGAAAAGGAATGAAAGAAGGTAGGAGGGATGGAGGAGGTAGGGAAGGAAGGAAGGAAGGAAGAGAAAGAAAGAGAAGGAATGAGGGAAAGAAGAGAGAAGGAGGAGGAGGAGGAGGAAAGAAAGGAAGGAAGGAAAGAAAGAAAGAAGGAAGTAAAAGGAGGGGAAGGAACAAAAAAAGAGGGAGGGAAGGAGGGATGGAGAAAAGGAAAGAAAGAGAAGGAAGGAAGGAAGAAGAGGAGGAAAGGAAAGAAAGAAGATAGGAGGGATGGAGGAGGTAGGGAAGGAAGGAAGGAAGAGAAAGAAAGAAAGAGAAAGAAAGAAAGAGAAGGAATGAGGGAAAGAACGAGAGAAGGAGGGATGGAGGAGGTAGGAAAGAAAGAAGGAGGGAAAGAAGAAAGGGAAGTAAAAGGAAGGGAAGGAACAAAAAAAGAGGGAGGGAAGGAGGGATGGAGAAAAGGAAAGAAAGAGAAGGAAGGAAGGAAGGAAGAAGAGGAGGAAAGGGAAGAAAGGAAAAAGATGGAAGGATGAGTGGAGGAGGTGGGGAAGGAAGGAAGGAATAGGAAAGGGGAGGGGAAGGAGGAAAGGGAAAGGAGATGAAAGGAGGGATGAAAAAGGTGGGGAAGAAGCAAACCAAACAAGCCGGGTTCGTTGTCAAGGGCGAGGAGGCCATGACTCAATTGGCAAATAGGGGTTTGCAAAGGGTTGGGTGGCATTCACAGAGCTATTTCCTTGGGAATTGTAGTTTCCCCAAAGCCGGTTAGCTTCTGCTGTAGGAATGTGTACAGTTTGGGCACCTCTTTCCTTGCCGATTCAATGCGAGGGGGTCCTGGGAGTTGTAGTTTCCCCAAGATCTCTGCTTATTCAATGCAATTGGAGTTCTGGAAATTGTAGTTTTCCCAAGGTCGGTTAAGCCGCCTTCCCTTGTAGGAATGTGTGCAGTCTGAGCCCCCCTTACCTTGCTAATTCAATGCGAGGGGGTCCTGGGAGTTGTAGTTTCCCTAAGATCTCTGCTAATTCAATGCAATGGGGTTCTGAAAGTTGTAGTTTCCCCAAGATCTCTGCTAATTCAATGCAATGGGGTCCTGGGAGTTGTAGTTTCACCAAGATCTCTGCTAATTCAATGTAATGGGGCTCTGGAAGTTGTAGTTTTCCCAAGGTCGGTTAAACCTCCTTCACTTGTAGGAATGTGTGCAGTCTGTGCACCCCTTACCCTGCTAATTCAATGCAATGGGGTCTTGGGAGTTTTAGTTTCCCCAAGATCTCTGCTAATTCAATGCAATGGGGTTCTGGGAGTTCTAGTTTCCGCAAGATCTCTGCTAATTCAATGCAATGGGGTTCTGGAAGTTGTAGTTTTCCCAAGGTCGGTTAAGCCTTCTTCACTTGTAGGAATGTGTGCAGTTTGAGCACCCCTTACCCTGCTAATTCAATGCAAGGGGGTCCTGGGAGTTGTAGTCTCCCCAAGATCTCTGCTAATTCAATGCAATGGGGTACTGGGAGTTGTAGTTTCCCCAAGATCTCTTCTAATTCAATGCAATGGGGCTCTGAAAGTTGTAGTTTTCCCAAGGTCGGTTAAGCCTCCTTCACTTGTAGGAACGTGTGCAGTTTGAGCACCCCTTACTTTGCTAATTCGATGGATTGGGTTCTTGGGAGTTATAGTTTCATCAAGATCATTGCTAATTCAATGCAGTGGGGTCCTGGGAGTTTTCGTTTCCACAAGGCCACTTCAGCATCCTCTGTTTGTAGGAATGCATGCAATTCTGGCACTTCTTTCCCTGCTAATTCAATGCGAGGGGGTCCTGGGAATTGTAGTTTCACCAAGATCTCTGCTAATTCAATGCAATGAGGTCCTGGGAGTTTTAGTTTCTGCAAGGTCACTTCAGCATCCTCCGTTTGTAGGGATGCATGCAATTCTGGCACTTTTTTTCCCTGCCAATGCAATGCGAGGGGGTCCTGGGAGTTGTAGTTTCCCTTCTTCAGGCAAAAAAAAAAAGGACCTTTGCGGGACTACAAATCCCATGGACCCCATGAGAGCGATGCTGACCAAAGCGGCCCAAATGCATTCGTTCTCCAGGGGAGAAGCCCTTATGAAAACTACAACTCCCATCATAGGGAGGCTTTCAAAACATGCACCAAAAAAACCCCCCTATGCACAGTGCAGGCCCAGGCAAGAAGAGGAATGCATTTGGCAAGGCACGAACCCATTGTTTGTTTGTTTGTTTGTTTGTTTGTTTTGAAATATATAAATATCTATCTATCTAAAGAGGGTCAATATGAGAGGAAAACTACTCACCGGATGATCTGGGGGATGCAAATGGAAAGGGCAAAGCAGGAAAGCAAAAGCTCAATGTTGTTTTGCATTCTGTTTTGCATTATCTCCCAAAGAGAAAACCCCAAAGGATTGATGGATTGATGACGCCTCCAAGGGCCAAAGGGAGATCGTTAGGCGCTCCTAATTGGTTATTTCCTAATTGGTTCCATCATTAAAAAAAAGTTTATTAAACTTTCAAAAGTTTGTCTTTCCAGGAGGGACATCCTGCAGCATCTTATGATATGATATGATATGATATGATATGATAATAATATTATAATATATTATAACTATATTTATTAGTAAATTATTATATTTATTTTTATGTTATATTATTATATATTATATTGTAAGAATAAATAATCATAATTGTATATCATGTATTATTAATATTTTATTATTATATTATATTTATTATAATTATATTGTAATATATTGTGACTATATTTATTATTCAATTATTATATTCATTATTATATTTATTATTATATGTTATATAAATAATCATAATTGTATATCATGTATTATTAATATTTTATTATTATATATTATATTATATTATTATATAATAATATATAGCATATTATTATATTATATTTTTATTATAATTATATTAATATATTATATATTATATTATATTATATTATTATTTATGTTATATTATTATATATTATATTATAAATAATATAATTCTATATCATTATTATTAATATTATATATTATATATTATATTATATTATATTATATATATATATTATATATATATTATATATATATTATATATTATTAGTATTATTATTTATTATTATATGTTATATTATTTATATATAATATTAAGAATAAATAATCATATTGTATATCATGTATTATTAATATTTATTATATATTATATTTATTATAATTATATTGTAATATATTACTATTATTATTTATTATATTATTATTATATTTATAAATTATAATAATTTATATATTATTATAATATTATTATTATATATTATAGATATTATTATAATATTATAGCATATTATTATATTATATTTTATTTATAATTATATTGTAATATATTGTACTATATTTATTATTAATTATTATTATTTATTATTTATATTATATATTATATATTATATTTAAGAATAAATAATCATAATTGTATATCATGTATTATTAATATTTTTATTATATATTAATATTATATAGTATTATATATAATTTATTATAATTATTATTATAATAGTTTTAACCTATATTTATTAATTATTTATTTATTATTATGTTAATATTATATATAATATTAGTAATAATCATATTTTATATTATATTAATATTTATTATTATATTATATTATATAGCATATTATATTATATTTATTATATTATATTTATATATTTGCTACTATATTTATTATTATTTTATTATTATATATTATATTGTATATATATTTATATTTAATTTATTATATTTATTATTATATATTATATTTATTATATTATATATAATATATTTATTATTATATATTTATTATTATTATTTTATTATATTATATTATTATATTGTATATTATTATTCTTATTTATTTATTATTATGTTTATTATTATATTTATATAATATATTATAATTATATATTATTATTAATATTTTATATTATATATATTATATTTATATATTATATTATTAATAATTATAGCATATTATTATATTATATTATATTATTAATTATATTAATATTATTTAATATATTTTATTATAAATATTATATTATATTATTTTATTATTATATATAATAATTAAAATATTGATAATTTATAATATTAATAATATTTTTATTATTATATTATATTTATTATATTTATTATTATATATAATATATTATATATATTATTATATAATTAATATAATTATATTATATTTATATTTTTATTATTAAAATTATATATATTATATATTATTATATATTAATTGTATTTATAAATAATAAAATATAGAATATTAATAATATTTTTATTATTATATTAATTATATTATATTATATTATATATAATATATAATATTATTATAATTAATATATTATATATATGTAATATATTTATTATTAATTATTATTATTATTATGTTATATTATTATATGTTATATAAATATTATAATTTATATATGTATTATTATATTTTTATTATATTATTTTATTATATATTATATTTTATATTATTATTATATTATATTATATTATTAGTATATTATATTATTATATTATCTTAATTATTATTATATTATTAATATTGTGTGTATATATATTATATATATTAATATATATTTAATATATTATAAATAAATATTAATTATAATATATAATAATATATTATATATTTTACAATATAATATATAATAATATATTATATATTTTATATCTGTGTGTATAGAAAATATATATATGTATATGTATAATACATAATATAATATATAGTAATATATAACATAGGTGTATAAAATCAGTGCATATAAATAAAATAGGTGTTTATGAAATATAATATATATTATATCTGTGTGTATAGAAATATGTATATGTATAATATATAATATATAGTAATATATAATATAATAGGTGTATGAAATGTAATATATATTATAATATATCAGTGTACATGATATATATGTGTGTGTGTGATACATATTGTCATGTATTTGTGTATATATCTAAGTATAATATAGACTATATGTCTGTGTGTATATACAATACATAAGTCTAATACATCTCTCTATTTCCTTTTCCTTCCCACGGCGCCTCCTGCGCTTGTGCCCGAAGCCATGGGTGCGGA
Organism: Anolis sagrei ordinatus; assembly: GCF_025583915.1. NCBI lineage: Eukaryota > Metazoa > Chordata > Lepidosauria > Squamata > Anolidae > Anolis > Anolis sagrei. The sequence goes on from NW_026844700.1 coordinate 3,894,674, forward strand.
TCCATCCAGACTGTTATCCAAAAGGCATCTAAACCGGTTTGGGAGCGCCTTCCGGACGGGCCGGTTGGGCCTCTCTGCCTTTGCAGACGGTGCGCAGAAGCCCATTATCCCGGAGGGCGAATATTCCGGAATTCCCGCTCAGCGGAACCATTCTCTCTCTTGGCCGGACAGAAAATGCCGCTCCGGCGGTTTCATTCACGGCTTTCGGCCCAGAAGAGATTTGGACACATGGGCGCATGGATGGCCTGGTCACATCGACTGCTCTCTCTCTAGTTCTCTAAGTCAACGCATGTGGTGGGACTATCGTGCCCATATGCCATCAACAGAACTATATCGCCCATGTGTCTGGTGGGACTCTTATGACCATGTATGTAGTGGGACTACAAAGCCCATGTGTCTGGTGGGGCTATCACACCCACATGCCATCAACTGAACTACAACACCCATGTGTCTGATGGGACTATTATAACTATGTAAGTGGCAGGACTACAAAGCCCATGTGTCTGGCAGGACTACCACACCCATATGCTCAACACCTATCCGTTTGGTGGGACTATTATCACAATGTATGTGGCAGGACTACAAAGCCCATGTGTCTGGTGGGACTATCACACCCACATGCCATCAACAGAGCTACAAAAACTATGTCTCTGATGGGACTATTATGACCACGTATGTGACAGCACAACAAAGCCAATGTGTCTGGTGGGACTATCATGCCCACATGCCATCAACAAAATTATAACATCCATGTGTCTGATGGGACTGTTATGACCATGTATGGCACGAATACAAAGACCATGTGCCTGGTGGGACTATAAAGCCCATATATGTGGCAATACTACAATATCCATGTGTCTGGTGGAACTATCATACCCATATGTCATCAACAGAACTACAAAACCCATGTGTCCAATAGGACAATTATGACCATGTATGTGGCAGGACTATGAAGCCCATGTGTCTGGTGGGACTACCACACCCATATGCCATCAACAGAACTATAACACCCATGTGTCCGATGGGACTATTATGACCATGTATGTGGCAGGACTATGAAGCCAATGTATCTGGTGGGACTATAAAGTCCACGAGTGTGGTGGGACTACAGACCGCATGTGTCTGGTGGGATTACCACACCCATATGCCATCAACAGTGCTATAACACCCATGTGTCTGATGGGACTATTATGATCATGTACGAGGTGGGACTACAAAGCCCATGTGTCTGGTGGGACTACCACACCCATATGCCATCAACAGAGCTACAAAACCCATGTGTCTGATGGGACTATTATGACCATGTATGTTGTTGGACTACAAAGCCCATGTGTCTGGTGGGAATATCACACCCATATGCCATCAACAGAACCACAACACCGATGTGTCTGATGGGACTCTGATTACCATGTACATGCCAAGACTACAAAGCCCATGTGTCTGGTGGAACTACAAAGCCCACAAATATGGCAGGACTACAAAGCCCATGTGCCTGGTGGGACTATTATGCCCATATGCCATCAACAGAACTACAATGCCCATTTGTCCGATAGGACTATAAAGTCATGGGACCGTCATGCACATGTGCCTGGTGGGACTATAATGCCCATGTGCCTGATGCCAAAGGGCAGCTGGCGCACTCCTAGGCATCGCTTTTGTTTTGGGGCCAAAGGGCTCCACCTGCTGGCCAGACCCAGAGGCAGAATCCGAATTGCAGAGTTAACCCAGTTTGGTCCCCTGCTGTGTCTGGTGGACTCTCATGCCCATGTGCCTGATGGGATTGCAATGCTTGAGAGTTTGATGGGACTATGTGGCTCAATCGGCAACAGAACTATCATTCCCATATGCCTGGTGGACTATCACGCCCATGTGCCTAACAGGACTATAACACACATGTGTCATTCCCATGGACTTGATTATAATGTCCCTGTGGCTGGAGAAACCACAATGCCCATGTGTCAGCAACCAAACTGCAATGCCCATGTGTCTTTAACTTTAACTGCGACATCCTGGGATTTATAGTTCCGGCTTGTTTTGGGGGGATTTGGAGCTGTTTGTTTGTCTCTGCCTTTGCTTTGGGAAATGTGGCTTTGGAAGCATGCGGCCAACGCCCCGCTCGCTTGCGCACTTGGTCAGGAGGAAAGCGGGAAACTCTGACTCATGGATCCGCCTCCAAAGAAAGGAATGGGGAGAGTGCTCTGGACATCTGGCTTGGGGGGTTTGGCTGCCTTCTGGAGCTTCAATCCCAGCATCCAGTCGGTGGATGATGGGGTTCATGCTCCCCAAACAAAGCAAGGTCTCAGCCCCAAAGCTGGCACCCTTGGAGCCCCAAAAAGGGTCCCTTTGTAGCCATGATACTGGCACAGATGCAGCCAGAAAGGTGGCATTGTACCCCCAAAATTGGCACAACTGTATCCCCAAAAGTGGCACCTTTGTAGCCCCAAAAATGGCACAACTGTACCCCCCAAAATGGTACCTTTGTAGCCCCAATATTGGCAGAGTTGCAGCCAGACGGATGGCATGGTATCCCCGAAACTAGCACATTTGTAGCCCCAAAAGTAGCACAAAAGTACTATGATTGTATCCCTGAAAGTGACACCTTTGTACCTCCAAAAGTGGCATAAAAGTACTACGATTGTATCCCCAAAAGTGGCACAATGGTCTCCCCAAAAGGATACCTTTGTAGCCCCGATATTGGCAGAGTTGCAGCCAGACAGATGGCATTGTATCCCCGAAAGTGGCACCTTTGTAGCCTCAAAAGTACTATGATTGCACCCCCAAAAGTGGCACCTTTGTGGCCCCAAAAGTGGCACAACTGTATCCCTCAAAAGGGCCCCTTTGTAGCCCTCATATTGACACAATCGCAGCCAAACAGATGACATTGTATCCCCAAAAGTGGCACAAATTCACCCCCAATAGTGACACCTTCATAGCCCAAAAGTGGCACGACTGTATCCCCAAAAAGGCCCCTTTGTAGCCCCAATATTGGCACAGTCACAGCCAGAAAAGTGGCACTGTAGCCCCAAAAGTGGCACAACTGTATCCCCAAAATGTGCCCCTTTGTATCCCTGATATTGGCACAATTGCAGCCAGAAAGAAGTCATTGTATCCCCGAAAGTGGCACCTTTGTAGCTCCAAAAGTGGCACAACTGTATCCCCAAAAAGAGTACCTTTGTAGTCCCAATACTGGCACAGATGCAGCCAAAAAGGTGGTATTGCATCCCCAAAAGTAGCACCTTTGTAGCCCTGATATTGGCACAGTCACAGCCAGACAGATGGCATTGTATCCCCGAAAGTGGCACCTTTGTAGCCTCAAAAGTAGCACAAAAGTACTATGATTGTATCCCCAAAAGTGGCACCTTTGTGACCCTAATATTGGCACAGTTGCAGCCAGAAAGGTGGCACCATTGTATCCCCAAAAAGGGTCCCTTCGTAGCTCTGATACTGGTACAATTGCAGCCAGAAAGATGGCATTGCACCCCCAAAAGTGGACCCCTTGTAGGCCCAAAAGTGGCACAACTGTATCCCCAAAAGGGTACATTCGTAGCCATAAAATTGGCACAGTGGCAGCCCCAAAAGTAGTACCTTTGTTGCTCCCAAAATGGCACCATTTGTATCCCCAAAAGTGGCACCTTTGTAGCCCCCAAAAGTGGCACAACTGTATCCCCCAAAAAGGGTCCCTTTGTAGCCCTCATATTGACTCAATCACAGCCGGACAGATGGCATTGTATCCCCAAAAGTGGCACCATTTCATCCCAAATAGTTTCACCTTCATAGCCCCAAAAGTGGCACCATTGTACCCCCAAAAGAGCCCCTTTTTAGCCCCGATATTGGCACAGTTGCAGCCAGACAACAGATGGTATTGTATCCCCAAAAAGGGCACCTTTGTAGCCCCCAAAATGGCACAGATGCAGCCAGAAAGGTGACACTGTATCCCCAAAAGTGTCATCTTTGTAGCCCCAAAAGTGGCAGAATTGTATCCTCAAAAGGGTACCTTTGTAGTCCCCAAAATGGCACAGATGCAGCCAGAAAGGTGACATTGTATGCCCAAAAGTGGCGTCTTTGTATCCCCAAAAGTGGCAGAATTGTATCCCCAAAAGGGTACCTTTGTAGCCCCCAAAATGGCACCATTTTACCCTTAAAAAGGATACCTTTGTATCCCCAAAATGGGTCCCTTTGTAGCCCCGATATTGGCACAGTTGCAGCCAGGAAGGTGGCATTGCATCCAAAAAAGGGGCACCATTTCATCCCCAAAAGTGGCACTGTTGTATCCCCAAAAAGGATCCCTTTATAGCCCCAATATTGGCAGAGTTGCAGCCAGAAAGATGGCACATTTGTATCCCCCAAAGTTGCACTTCTGTAGCCCCAAAAGTGGCACAACTCTATTCCCAAAAGAGTACCTTCGTAGCCATACAATTGGTCTTTGTTGCTCCCAAAATGGCACCATTCGTATCCCCAAAAGTGACCCCTTTGCAGCCCCAAAAGTGGCACAACGGTATCCCCAAAAAGAGTCTCTTTGTAGCCCCGATACTGGCACAGTTGCAGCCAGAAAGGTGGCATTGTAGCCCCCAAAGTGGCACAACTGTATCCCCCAAAAAGGTACCTTTGTAGCCCTCATATTGACCCAACTGCAGCCAGAAAGGTGGCAGTGTATCCCCGAAAGTGGCACGAATTCATGCTCAATAATGGCACTTTCATAGCCCCAAAAGTGCCACCATTGAATCCCCAAAAAGAGCCCCTTTGTAGCCCCGATATTAACCGAGTTGCAGCCAGAAAGGTGGCATTTCATCCCCAAAAGTGGCACTTTTGTTGCTTCAAAAGTAGCACAAACGTACGATTGTATCCCCAAAAGTGGCACCTGTGTAAGCCCAATATTGGCACAGTTGCAGCCAGAAAGGTGGAACCATTTTATCCCCAAAATTGGCACCTTTTTAGTCTCCAAATGGCACCTTTGTCTCCCCAAAGTGGCACCTCTATATCTCTAAAAGTAGTACACTTGTATCCCCAAGAAGGGTCCCCTTGCAGCCCCGATACTGGCACAGCTGCAGCCGGGAAGGTGGTGGCATTGTACCCCCAAAAGTGGCACCTTTGTAGCCCCAAAAGTGGCACAACTCTATCCCCCAAAAAAGGTTGTAGCCTTGATATTGGCACAATTGCAGCCAGAAAGATGGCACAGTATCCCTGAAAGTGGCACCATTTCATCCCCCAAAGTGGGACCTTTGTAGCCTTCAAAGTGGCACAATTGTATCCCCAAAAGGATACCTTTGTAGGCCCCAAAAGTGGCACAAAAAGTGGGTCCCTTTGTAACCTCATTATTAGCACAGTTGCAGCCAGAAAGGTGGCACTGCATCCAAAAAAAAAAGGGGCACAATTTCATCCCCAAAAGTGGCACCGTTGTATCCCCCAAAAGGGTCCCTTAGTAGCCCCGATATTGGCACAAGTTGCAGCCAGAAAGATGGCATTGTATCCCCGAAAGTGGCATCATTTCATCTCCAAAAGTGGCACCTTTGTAGCTCCAAAAGTAGCACAAAAGTAATATGATTGTATCCCCAAAAGTGGCACCTTTGTAACCCCAATATTGGCACAGTTGCAGCCGGAAAGGTGGCACCTTCGTAGCCCCAAAATTGGCACCTTTGCAGCTCCCAAATGACACCTTTGTTTCCCCCAAAGTGGCATCTCTATAGCTCTAAAAGTAGTACACTTGTATCCCCAAAAAGGGGACCTTTGTAGCCCCAATACTGGCACTTTTGGGGCAAAATGGGGCACAATTCTATTCCCCAAAGTAGCACCTTTGTAGACATAACATTGGTACGGTTGCAGCCAGAAAAGATGGCATCGTTGTGTCCCCAAAGTGGCACAATTGTATCCCCAAAAGGGGCACCTTCGTAGCCCCCAAAGTGGCACAATTGTATCTTCAAAGGCGGCACCTTCGTGGCCCCCAAAGTGGCACAATAGTATCCCCAAAAATGGCACCTTTGTAGTGCCAAAAATAGTGCAAAAGTAATACAATTGTAACTCCAAAAGTGGCACATTTGTAGCCCCAATACTGGCACCTCGATAGCCCCCAAAATGGCACAATTGTTTCCCCAAAGGTGGCACCTTCATGGTCCCCAAAAAGGGCTCCAAAAGTAGTACAGAAGTAGTACAATCCTTTACGCAAAGGTGGCACCTTTATGGCCACCAAAGTAGCACCTTTGTAACTGCAAAAGTAGAAGAATTGTATCCCCCCAAAAGGGACCTTTGTAGCCACAATTTTGGCACAGTTGGAGCCAGAAAGGTGGTACCGTATCCCCAATAGTGGCACCTTTGTAGCTTCGGACGTAGTACAAAAGAAGGACCATTGTTTCCTCAAAAGTGGCATCTTTGTAGCCCCTAAAGTGGTACAACTGTATCCCCAAAGTGGCCCCTTCATGGGTCCCAAAATTGCACCTTTGTAGCTCCAAAAGTAACACAAAAGTAATACAACTGTACCCCTAAAAGTGGCCTCTTAATAGATGTCCCTTCTGCAAAAAGCAAAGTTTGGGCAGTTTAACAAACTTTCTCCATTTCTTGATGATAGACCGAGGTAGGAAATGACATTTAGAACCCCGGAACGAAAATTGTGCAACATAGTGCTATTATTATTATTAATATTATTATTATTAGTATTTTGCAGTTAATCAATTTTCCCTGTGTTTTGATGATAGAACCAGTTAGGAAATGACATTGATAACCCAGGAACAAGAATGGTGTTGCATTGTGTCGGGACATTATTATTATTATTATTATTATTATTATTATTATTATTATTTTGCAATTAATTGACTGGTTGCCCTGACACGACAAATAAATAAATAAATTATGTCAAGATATTATTATTATTATTATTATTATTATTATTATTATTATTATTTATTTTGCAATTAATCAATTTTCCCCATGTTCTGATGATAGAACCAGTTAGGAAATGACATTGATAACCCAGGAACAAGAATGGTGTTGCATTGTGTCGGGACACTTGACGTGGTGCAATCACAGAACCCAATAGTAGTAGTAGTAGTAGTAATAATAATAATAATAATAATGGTGATGATGATGATGATGATGATATTGTGCTGCTGGAACGTCTTGGCCATCCATCCAGCCCAGAAAACTCACAGCAACCCTGTGACTCCAGCCCTGAAAGCCTTCGACAAGACAAAGATCATAGTGTTACGTGTTGTCGGGACACGTGGCATGGTGCAATCACAGAGCCAGAGAGGAATAACAATGGAGATGATGATGGTGATGGTGATGATGGTGATGATGATGAAGATGATGAAGATGTCTGCTCATAAAGGTCTCTCCGCCAGGACGTGTCCCTCTCCTTCATGAGGCTTTTCCTTCTCTTCCTCTTTCCCTTCCTTTTCCTTTTCCTCTTCCTCTTCCTTTTCCCCTTCCCCTTCCACTTCCTCTTCCACTTCCCCTTCCCCTTCCTCTTCTCCTTCCTGTTCCTTTCCCCCTTCTTCTTCCCCTTCCACTTCCTCTTCCACTTCCCCTTCTATTTCCCCTTCCTCTTCCCCTTCCTCTTCTATTTCCCCTTCCTCTTCCCCTTCCTCTTCCCCTTCCTCTTCCACTTCCTCTTCCTTCGGCTCGGGGGGCCGTGCACCATCTAGGATGGAGACCTTGGGGGGCAAAGCAGTGCTTCGGTCACGGAAGAAGTCGTGGAAGAAGGTGCACATGGCGGCCACAAAGCGGACAAACTCCGGGAAGCTGACCTGTTCATCATGGTCCTTGTCCAAAGTAGCCATCAACTCCTCTAACGTCGAGTCCCGCAGGCGCAGCTGACCGGTCCAGCAAGCAAGGAAAGGAAGGCAGAAAGACAGAGAAAGGGTGACCCAACTGGTAAACACACAAACAAACGAACAAACAAACAAGCAAACAGGGCAACCTACATAAATAAATAAATAAGACGGCCTAATCAAATTAACAATAAAATAAAAAAAAATGTTGTGTCAGGAGTGACTTGAGAAACTGCAAGTCGCTTCTGGTGTGAGAGAATTGGCCATCTGCAAGGACATTGCCCAGGGGACGTTGCCTGGATGATTTGATGTTTTTACCATCCTTGTGGGAGGCTTCTCTCATGTCCCCTTTGCATGAGGAGCTGGAGCTGACAGAGGGAGCTCATCCGCCTCTCCCCGGATTCGAGAAATAAATAAATAAAGCGGCCTAAATAAATAAATAAATAAATAAATAAATAAATAAATAGCCAAACAAACAAGGCAACCCAAAACAATACATAAATGACCAAACAAGAAAGGTGGCCTAAACAAACAAACAAACAAACAAACAAGGCAGCCTAAACAAGCAAACAAACAAAGAAACAAATAAATAAATAAGGTGACCATCAATCAATCAATCAATCAATCAATCAAGCTGCTCAGATAAGTAGATGCTCAAATAAATAGATAAATAAATAAATACATACATACATAAACGTGGCAGCCCAAAACAATCAATAAATAACCAAACAAACAAACAAATAAATAAACAAGCGAGGCCTAAATAAATAAATAAAGTAAATAAATACATTAAAAATATGACAGCCCAAATCAATCAATCAATAACCAAACAAACAAGGACGGCCTAAATAAATAAATACATAAATAAGGTGACCAAAATAAATAAATAAGTAAAATAAATAAATAATAAAAAAAATATGACAGCCCAAATCAATCAATCAATAACCAAACAAACAAGGACGGCCTAAATAAATAAATACATAAATAAGGTGACCAAAATAAATAAATAAGTAAAATAAATAAATACATTAAAAAAATATGACAGCCCAAATCAATCAATCAATAACCAAACAAACAAGGACGGCCTAAATAAATAAATACATAAATAAATAAATAAATAAAGTAACCAAAATAAATAAGTAAATAGGTAAACAAACAAACAAATAGGGCGGCTCAAATAAATAAATAAAGTGGTCTAAATAAATAAATAAGGCAACCAAAATAAATAAGTAAGTAAATAAATAAATAAATAAACAAACAGGGTGGCCCGAATAAATAAATAAATAAACAAATAAATAAATAAATAAGCAAGGCAGCCCAAATAAATCAATAAATCGCCAAACAAACAAAGCTGCCTAAGTAAATAAGCAAGATGGTCTAAATAAATTTTAAAAATAAAAAAATAAAAAAATACAGCCCAAATAAATAAATAAACAAACAAGGCAGTATAAATAAATAAATAAAGAAATTGTCCAGAATAAATAAATGAATAAAGAAATAAATTTCATTTTTATTTTATATTTTATTTGATATTTTATTTCATTTCATTTTATATTTCATTTTATATTTTATATTATATTATTTTATATTATATTATTTTATATTATTTTATTTATTTTATTTTATTTTATTTTATTTTATATTATATTATTTTATATTATTTTATATTATATTATTTTATATTATATTATTTTATATTATATTATTTTATATTATCTTATCTTCTCTTATCTTATCTTATCTTCTCTTATCTTATTTGATGGCCTCCCGCTTTCCTCCCAATACGACACCCTTGACCCATCGATGAGTCATTGCCAGGCCGGGTCACCTAAGGTCACTCAAGGTTGTCGTCGACTTCAATAAATAATAATCATCATCATCATCATAATCAATAGGCGACTTTAATTGATTTCCTGCCTCCAGCTTCGCACCGACCGGTCCTCCCTCCCAAGAGAGGCGCCTTGGGAAATCGCTCTGCAACCACCAATTTGGCCGAATGAGCATTCCCACTTTCCTGGCTGCGGCTAAAATGTCCCGGTTTCCCCCATTCGCTCCCCCTTTGTCCTCAGCTTGCTTCCCTGGCAGCAAACAGCTTTCATAGTTTTTTTGTATTGGAAATAACTTGTCAGGGCTGAATGCTTCCGGAAACTGGGAGTTATAGTTCAGCAAGGGCAGAGGAGGCTCAAAACCTTAGAAAACTACAATTCCCGGCATTCCCATCGCAATTAAAGCCATTGCCAAATTGCATTCATTCTGCAGTGTGTAGATGCGCCCAAAGAAGAGGCTCAGGACCTTGGGGAACTACAACTCCCAGCACCCCATTGCATGGAGCCAGGACAATCCATGGCATGGATTGTGTGGCCTGGAGAGGCACCCAGAGGAGGCTATGGACGTTGGGAAACTACAACTCCCAGCATCCCATTGGATAGAGCCAGGGCAATAGAGCGTTGGGCAATTCTGCAGTAGAGATACATCCAAAGAAGGCTATGGACTTTGGGGAACTACAACTCCCAGCGACCCGATAGCACTCAGCCATGAAGGTTAAAGTGGCGGCAAGCTGCGTTCTTTCTACAGTGTGGATGCTCAAGGCCTTGGGAAAACTATAACTCCCATCAGCTGATGTTGCATCAAAATTGCCTTCCTTCTATGATATTTTCTGCTGCGTTCCCATTGCACGGAGACATGGCAATTAAAGTAGTCTGCAAGCTGCATTAATTCTGCACCCAAAGAAGGCTGTGGGCCTTGGGAAACTACAACTCCCGGCATTCCCATCGCATTGAGCCATGGCCATGGATGTGGAGTTGAATGCCATGAATTGCTTAGCAATTCTACAGCAGAGATTCACCTAAATAAGGCTATGGGCCTTGGGAAACTACAACTCCCATCAGCCAAAGTTGCATCAAAACTGCATTCTTGCTATGATAATAGGTGCAGGCTAGAAGTCCTTATCAAACTACATCTCCCAGCATCCCATCACAATTAAAGTGGTATCTCACAGGATTGCTTCTACGGTGTAGATTCACCCAAAATAAGGCGATGGGCCTTGGGAAACTACAACTCCCGGCATTCCCATTGCATGGAGCCAGGGCTATCAATGTGGTGTTAAATGTCATGAATTGAATGGTAAATCTATAGTAGGGATGCACCTATAGAAGGCTATGGGCCTTGTGAAACTACAACTCCCAGCATTCCTGTCGCATGGAACCAGGGCCATCAATGTGGTGTTAAACATCATGAACTGAATGGTAATTCTAAATGTCCTTGGGAAACTATAATTCTACGGTCCTTGGGAAACTATAACTCCCGGCATTCCTGTCGCATGGAGCCAGGGCCATCAATTAAGTGTTAAACATGATGAACTGAATGGTAATTCTACATGTCTTTGGGAAACTATAATTCTACGGTCCTTGGGAAACTATAACTCCTGGCATTGCCGTCGCATGGAGCCACGGCCATTAATGTGGTGTTAAATGTCATGAATTGAATGCACCTGGTGGAGGCTACGGACCTTGGGAAACAATAGCTTCCAGCATATCATGGCATGGATCCAGGGCAATGAATGTGGTGTTAAATGTCATGAACTGAATGGTAATGCTACATGTCCTTGGGAAACTATAATTCTACGGTCCTTGGGAAACTATAACTCCCAGCATCCCGTTGCACGCAGCCAAGGCAATTAGAGTGGTGTCAACCTGCATTGACCCTAGAGTGGAGATGCGCCAAGAGAAGAGGCGCAGGACCTTGGGGAACTACAACTCCCGGTACTCACGCATCGCAGGCTGGGCAGTTCCTCCTCCAGGAGGGCCTTGAGCTGCTTCCTGCTGAGCGTGTGCCGCTCGCCGTCCTTCCGGCAATAGCGCTGGAAGGTGCAGACCAGCACCCCGAGGGCCCGCTCCAGGCTCTGCGGCACCAGCGCCATCGGGCCGCCCTGCGAAGGACACAAGAGACAAGGCCCTGGTGAACTACAACTCCCAGGGGCGACAAGGCCCATCGTCCACAATGGTCCCTGTGTCATCCACGCAAAGTTCAGGAGCGCATGGCAGAGCTATTCTCTTATTCAAGGAGACGGCATACCTAAAATCATCCCAACTTGGTGACTACAAGACCCATCATCCACAACCAGAATGTGCCCACGAGGTCCTGTGTAGTCCACACAAAGTCCAAGATTGCATGGCACAGCTATTCTCTTATTCAAGGAGATTGCAGCATGAAAATCATCCCAACTTGGTGACTACAAGACCCATCATCCACAACCAGGATGGGGCCATGGGGTCCTGTGTCGCCCACACAAAGTCCAAGAATGCATGGCACAGCTATTCTCTTATTCAAGGGGATTATAGCATGAAAATTATCCCAATTTGGTGACTACAAGACCCATCATCCACAACCAGGATGGGGCCATGGGGTCCTGTGTCGCCCACACAAACCCAGGAGTGCATGGCACAGCTAGTCTCTTATTCAAGGAGATTGCAGCACGAAAATTATCCCAATTTGGCGACTACAAGGCCCATCATCCACAAGTGGGAATAGGTGGCCCTCTGTTATCCATGCAAAGTCTAGGGATGCGTGGTGCAGCTATTCTCATATCCAAGGAGATTGCATGACTAAACTTATTATTATCCCAACTTGGTGACTACAAGACCCATCATCCACAACCAGAATGGGGCTATGGGGTCCTGTGTTGTCCACACAAAGTCCAGGAATGCATGGCGCAGCTAGTCTCTTATTCAAGGAGATTGCAGCACAAGAATTATCCCAACTTGGTGACTACAAGGCCCATCATCCACAAATGGGAAAGGGTGGCCTTGTGTTATCCATGCGAAGTGTACGAATGGATGGTATCCAAGAGGATTGCATAATGAATTGCAGCTTTACTCGTCTCCAAGGAGATTGCATACCTAAAATTATCTCAACTTAGCAACTACAAGACCCATCGTCCACAACTGGAATGGGGCAATAGAGTTCACTATTACCCACGCAAAGCATAGGAATGTATTCCATTACCTTTCTCTTATTCAAAGAGGTCGCATAATGAAAATTCTCCCAACTTGGTGACTACAAGACCCATCATCCACAAATGGACTGGATGGTCCTGTGTTATCCATGGGAATAGGTGGCCCTCTGTTATCCACGCAAAGTGTAAGGATGCATGGTGTAGCTATTCTTGAATCTAAGGAGATTGCATGGCTAAAGTTATCTCAACTTGGCAACTACAAGACCCATCATCCACAACTGTAATGGGCCAATAAGGTTCACTATTACCCATGCAAAGCGTAGGAATGTATTGCATGACTTTTCTCTTATTCGAAGAGATTGCAAAATTAAAATTGTCCCAGCTTGGCGACTACAATGTCCATCATCCACAGCCAAAATGGGGCAACTGGGGAGGGTGCTCTCTATTACCCATGCAAAGCGTAGGAATGTATTGCATGACTGTTGTCTTATTCGAAGAAATTGAAAAATTAAAATTGTCCCAGCTTGGTGACTACAATGTCCATCGTCCATAGCCAAAATGGGGCAACTGGGGGGGGGGTGCCCTCTATAACCTATGCAAAGTATTGGGATGTGTTGCATGACTTTTCTCTCATTTGAAGAGACTATATAACTAAAATGATCCCAACTTGGTGACTACAATGCCCATCATCCACAACCAGAATGGGCGGTCCTCTGTTATCAATGCAAAGTACTGGAATGCATGGTGTAGCACTATGCATGGTATCCAAGAGGACTGCATAATGGAAATTATCCCAACTTGGCGACTACAAGGCCCATCGTCCGCAATGGGGCAATGGGATCCTGTGTTAACCACACAAAGCAAGGAGAGCAGAGTGGAGGGTGAGCCCTGGCGCCAAGAGAAGGACCCATAGGAATCCCACAATGCAAAGGATAGAAAGATGCTTTGCAATTCGCCGCTTTGGAGGTTTTCAAATTTGGAGAGTTTGCACCTGCGTCCCTTGAAAACTAGGAATCCCAGCCACCCTAATAGAGGGTCTTAAGAAAGGCAATGTTTTGCAAAAATACCTGCAAAGCGATGCAAAGCAAGAATGCAATCGATTCCCCCCAAAAACGTACCGAAGGAGATCGCCGGCTTCCAGGGACCGTCCTGCGAGCGAAATATTCCGGAAAAGCAGGTGCATCCAAACCTGTCCCGAATTGCCTCCCTGCCTGTCATTTGCATCTCTTGACAGGCGGCCCCGCCCACACGTTACCTGGCAATGCATTCGCACTCACACCCACTTGTTGTCGACACCCCGAAAATGGGACGAGGAACCCTCCTTCCAGTCTTGTGCCGTCCGCCATTCGTTTCCTCCTCCGAACGGGGTGAGAGAACCCCAATCATGATGATGGATCCGGTTGGACTACAACTCCCATCCTCCTTTGAAATGATGGGCTTTGTAGTCGACCCACGTGCCTACTATTTGCAGTGGAGTGGCAACAGATGCGTCAGGTATAAAAGCAGAGTGGTTTTGGCACCTTAAAAGTGGCACTGATATGGCCCCAAATGCGACCCGATTGTGTTTCCAAAAGCGGCACCCCAAAAACGACCCCATTGCAACCCCAAAAGTGGTAGCATTATAGATGTAAGAATGGCATGGTTGTATCCCCCAAAGTGGCACATCTTGACCCAAAAAGTTTCCAATCATAGCCCCAAAGTAGTATAAATGCAACCCCAAAAGTGGGCCCTTTGCACCCCCAAAGTGGCAAGCTTATAGCCCCAAAACTGTCACCTTCGTAGCCTGAAAACGGTACTTTCATAGCCTCCAAAGTGGTAAAAGTGGCACAATCCTCACCCCAAAAGTGTCCAGTTGTAGCCCCCAAAGAGGTACGAAGGTGACCCAGCTGTATCCCCAAAAGCGGCCTCTTTGCAGCTTGTCGGCACCCCAAAAATGAACCCGTTGCAACCCCAAAAGTGATATGATTATAGCATAACCATGGCACACTTGGAGCCCCCAAAGTGTTACCTTTGCAGCCTGAAAAATGGCACTTTCGTAGCCCCCAAAGTGCTAAAAGTGGCACCATCCTCACCCCAAAAGTGTCCATTCGTAGCCCCCAAATTGGTATGAATATCTCCCCAAAAGTGACCCGGTTGTGTCTCCAAAAGTGGCCCCTTCACAGCTTGTCGTCACCCCAAAAATGACCCAGTTGCACCTTTGCAGCCTGAAAAATGGTACTTTTGTAGCCTCCAAAGTGCTAAAAGTGGCACCCTCCTCACCCCAAAAGTGTCAATTCGTAGTGCCCAAATTGTTATGAATATTGCCCCAAAGGTGACCCGGTTGTGTCTCCAAAAGTGACCCCTTCGCAGCCTGTTGTCACCCCAAAGAATGACCCACTCACAGCCCCGAAAATTGTAGGATTATAGAGATAAGAATGGCATGGTTGTACCCCCCAAAAGAGGCAGGATTATAGCCCCAAAAGTGTCACTTTTGTGGCCCCAAAATTGACACCATCATGACCCCAAAGTGGTACAAATACAACCCAAAAGTGGCCACTTTCCACCTCCAAATTGCTAGGCTTATAGCCCCAAAACTGTTATCATCACAGCCTGAAAAAGGGCACTTCTGTAGCCCCCACAATGCTAAAAGTGGCACCATCCTCACCCCAAAAGTGTCCAATCATAGCCCCCAAATTGGTATGAATATCACCCCAAAAGTGACCTGGTTGTGTCTCCAAAAGTGGCCCCTTTGCAGCCTACTGTCACCCAAAAATTACCCAGTTGCAGCCCTGAAAGTCATAGGATTGTAGGTGTAATAATGGCATGGTTGTAACCCCAAAAGAGACAGAACTATAGCACTTAAAGAGTCACATTTGTAGCCCCAAAATTGGCACCATCATAGCCCCAAAGGGGTATGAACACAGCCATAAAAGTGGGTCCTTCGTAGCCTGAAACAGTGGTACAAATATTGTCGCAAAGGTGACCCAGTTGTGTCTCCAAAAGCAACCCCTTCGCATCCTGCTGTCACCCCAAAAATGGACCAGTTGTAACCCCGAAAGTGGTAGGATATAGGCGTAAGAATGGCATGGTCGTAGCCCCAAAAGTGGCACAAACTGACCCAAAAAGTTTCAAATCATAGCCCCAAAGTGGTACAAATGCAACTCCAAAAGTGGCCCCTTTGCACCCCCAAAGTGGCAGGCTTATAGCCCCCAAAGTGTCACCTTTGTAGTCTGGAAAATGGTACTTTCATGGTCCCCAAAGTGCTAAAAGTGGCACCATCCTAACCCCAAAAGTGTCCAGTTGTAGCCCCCAAAGAGGTACGAAGGTGACCCAGGTGTATCCCCAAAAGCGGTCCCTTTGCAGCTTGTCGGCACCCCAAAAACGACCCCGTTGCAACCCCAAAAGTGATATGATTATAGGCGTAAACTAAACACAGCACACTTGGAGCCCCCAAAGTGTCACCTTTGCAGCCTGAAAAATGGCATTTTCGTAGCCCCCAAAGTGCTAAAAGTGGCACCGTTCTCACCCCAAAAGTGTCCATTCGTAGCCCCCAAATTGGTACAACTATCGCCCCAAAGGTGACCCGGTTGTGTCTCCAAAACTGGCCCCTTTGCAGCTTGTRGTCACCCCAAAAATGACCCCGTTGCAGCCCAAAGTGTCATCTTTGCAGCCTGAAAAATGGCACTTTCGTAGTCCCCAAAGTGCTAAAAGTGACACTGTCCTCACCCCAAAAGTGTCCATTCATAGCCCCCAAAGTGGTACAAATATCACCCCAAAGGTTGTGTCTCCAAAAGTGACCCCTTCGCAGCCTGTCGTCACCCCAAAAAATGACCCACTCACAGCCCCGAAAATTGTAGGATTATAGAGATAAGAATGGCATGGTTGTACCCCCCAAAAGAGGCAGGATTATAGCCCCAAAAGTGTCACTTTTGTGGCCCCAAAATTGACACCATCATGACCCCAAAGTGGTACAAATACAACCCAAAAGTGGCCACTTTCCACCTCCAAATTGCTAGGCTTATAGCCCCAAAACTGTCATCATCACAGCCTGAAAAAGGACACTTCTGTAGCCCCCACAATGCTAAAAGTGGCACCATCCTCACCCCAAAAGTGTCCAATCATAGCCCCCAAATTGGTATGAATATCACCCCAAAAGTGACCTGGTTGTGTCTCCAAAAGAGGCCCCTTTGCAGCCTACTGTCACCCAAAAATTACCCAGTTGCAGCCCCGAAAGTCATAGGATTGTAGGTGTAATAATGGCATGGTTGTAACCCCAAAAGAGACAGAACTATAGCACTTAAAGTGTCACCTTTGTAGCCCCAAAATTGGCACCATCATAGCCCCAAAGGGGTATGAACACAGCCATAAAAGTGGGTCCTTCGTAGCCTGAAACATGGGACTTTCATAGTCCCCAAAGTGCTAAAAGTGGCACTATCCTCACCCCAAAAGTGTCCATTCATAGCCCCTAAAGTGGTACAAATATTGTCGCAAAGGTGACCCAGTTGTGTCTCCAAAAGCAGCCCCTTCGCATCCTGCTGTCACCCCAAAAATGGACCAGTTGTAACCCCGAAAGTGGTAGGATATAGGCGTAAGAATGGCATGGTCGTAGCCCCAAAAGTGGCACAAACTGACCCAAAAAGTTTCAAATCATAGCCCCAAAGTGGTACAAATGCAACTCCAAAAGTGGCCCCTTTGCACCCCCAAAGTGGCAGGCTTATAGCCCCCAAAGTGTCACCTTTGTAGTCTGGAAAATGGTACTTTCATGGTCCCCAAAGTGCTAAAAGTGGCACCATCCTAACCCCAAAAGTGTCCAGTTGTAGCCCCCAAAGTGGTATGAATATCGCCTCAAAGGTGACCCAGTTGTGTCTCCAAAAGTGTCCCCTTCACAGCCTGTCGTCACCCCAAAAATGACCCAGTTGTAGCCCCGAAAGTGGTCGGATTATAGGTGTAAGAATGGCATGTTGTGGCCCCCAATGTGTTACGAACACAGCCACAAAAGTGGCCCCTTTTGTATCCCCAAAGCTAGCAAGGTTGTAGCCCCCAAAGTGCAAAAAATGGTATTATTTTTCTGCAAAAAATGTCATTCGGATTTGCAAAAAAATTTTCAAATTCTTTATGCAAAAAATGTCATTCAGATTTGCAAAAAAAAATATTTTTTTTTGGCAAAAAAGTCATTCTGATTTGCAAAAAAAATCAAATATTTTTTGCAAAGAAAGTCATCCTGATTTGCAAAAAAAATCAAATACTTTTTTGCAAAAATGTCATTCAGATTTGCCAAAAAAATTGTATTTGCAAAAAAGTCATTTTGATTTGCAAAAAAAAAAAAAAAAAATCAAATACTTTTTGCAAAGAAAGTCATCCTGATTTGCAAAAAAAAACCAATTTCTTTTTTGCAAAAAGTCATTCTGATTTGCAAAAATATTCAGAATTTGTTTTTGCAAGAAAAAACCCACTGTCATTCTATTTTTGCGAAAAAGTTGGGGTTTTTTGCAAAAAAAATGCAATTTTTTTTGCACCAATTTTTTTTTAATTGCATTTTTTTTTTTGGCAAAATGAGAATGATCCCCATTGCGGTGCCTTGCAAAGAGGACGAACACGTGGTTTCGTGTCTGAACTGTTTTTATTTTCCTTTTGCAAATGCAGGATTAAAGCTATGGGCCAGGCCTGGGCCCACTTCGGCCCTCCCTCCAGGTGTTTTGGACTCCAACTCCCACCATTCCTAACAGCCGGTAGGCTGTTAGGAATGGTGGGAGTTGGAGTCCAAAACCCCTGGAGGGAGGGCCAGAGTTGGCCCAGGCCTGCAGAAGACCCTTGGGTGGCTCTTGCTGCTCATCTCTTGCGGTTCTTCTCGTCGGCACACTCGGCAAAGAACTCGTGGCAGAGGTTGGCCACCAAAGCCAGGAAGACCGCGTATTCCGGGAAGTCCAGTTCGCCGTCCTTGTTGCTGTCCAGCTTCCGCATCACGGTCTCCAGCCCCACCTCGTGGATCTTCCCCTGCAAGAAGGAAAGAAGGAAGGAAGCCCTGGCTCAATCCAACACAATCCTGGGAGTTATAGTTTCCCAAGGACCTTAGCCTTCTATGGGCACAACCATACCATACCATAGAATGCATGCATTTTTTTGGCTCTGCTTTCACTCCCCTGGCTCAATGCAAAGGGATTGTGGGAGTTATAGTTTCCCAAGGTCCTTAGCCTTCAATGGGCGCCTCCATAGCACAGAATGCATGCATTTTTTGGCTCGGCTTTCACTCCTCTCTCTCAATGCAATGGTATCATGGGAATTATAGTTTCCCAAGGTCCTCAGCTTTCAATGGGCCCATCCATACCATAGAATGCATGCATTGTCTTGGCCTGCATTCAGTCCCCTGGCTCCATGCAACAGGATGCTGGGAATTGTAGTTTTCCAAGGTCCTTAGCCTTCAATGGGTGCCTTCATGCCATAAGAATGCATGCATTGTTTTCAGTCCTGCTTTTACTTTCAGTCCATGCAACTGGATCGTGAGATTTATAGTTTCCCAAGATCCTCAGCCTGGTTTTCGTCCATGTAACCGGATCGTGAGATTTCTAGTTTCCCAAGATCCTCAGTCTGGTTTTGGTCTATGCAACCAGATCGTGAGATTTCTAGTTTCCCAAGGTCCTCAGCCTGCTTTTGGTCCATGCAACCAGATTGTGAGATTTATAGTTTCCCAAGGTCCTCAGCCTGTTTTTGGTCCATGCAACCGGATTCTGAGATTTATAGTTTCCCAAGATCCTCAGCCTGTTTTTGGTCCATGCAACCAGATTGTGAGATTTATAGTTTCCCAAGGTCCTCAGCCTGTTTTTGGTCTATGCAACCGGATTGTGAGTTTTATAGTTTCCCAAGATCCTCAGCCTGTTTTGGTCCATGCAACCGGATTCTGAGATTTATAGTTTCCCAAGATACTCAGCCTGTTTTTAGTCCATGCAACTGGATTGTGAGATTTATAGTTTCCCAAGGTCCTCAGCCTGTTTTTGGTCCATGCAACCGGATCGTGAGATTTATAGTTTCCCGAGATCCTCAGCCTGTTTTTCGTCCATGCAACCGGATTGTGAGATTTATAGTTTCCCAAGATCCTCAGCCTGTTTTTGGTCCATGCAACCGGATCGTGAGATTTATAGTTTCCCAAGGTCCTCAGCCTTCTATAGGTGCATTTATAATGCATTTTTGACCCTACTTCCCCTGCTCTGGCTGCATGCAATACGATCGTGGGAGTTATAGTTTCCCAAGGTCCTCAACCTTCTATCGGCGCCTCCATATCATAGCACAGAATGCATGCATTTTGACCCTCGCTCAATACAATGGGGTCATTGGAGTTATAGTTTGCCAAGGTTCTTAACCTTCTATGGGTGCATTTATAGTATAGAAACACATGCATTTTTGGCCTCACTGGCTCCAGGCATAAGAGATGGTGGGAGTTGTAGTTTCCCAAGGTCCTTAGCCTTCTCTGGTTTGGCAAAGGGAGGCAAGCTACAACTCCCAGGGAGCTGTGGCATGGAGCTGGGGTGGTGGTGTAAAGTGGCGTTAAACCGCATTAAATCCCCTGCCGTGCGGACAGAGGCCAAGCTGCCTTACCCGGACGAAGGTGGGCAGTTCGTGGACGAGCAGCTCCTTCATCTCGTCCGTGTTGAGCTTCAAGGGGTCTCCCTCCCGGGACGAGTATTTGTGGAAGGTGTTCACCATCACGCCCAGCGCCTCTTCCAGCGGAGGGTGCATCATCGCCTGGCACGCAAGGGGACAAGGGACACACAACTCAGGCCAGGGGGTTAGGCTAGGGGGCCCTTGGGGAGCCGGAGCCTGGCCGAGTCCCCTCCCTTCTCTGGAGGTTGGATGGCCATCTGTTGGGAGAGTTTTCACTGTGCCTTCCTGCCTCGCAGAAAGAAGGGGGCTGGACTCGATGGCCATTGGGGTTCCTTCCAGATCTATGGTCGTATACATCCATCCATCCATCCATCCATCCATCCATCCATCCATCTATCTATCTATCTATCTATCTATCTATCTATCTATGCATCTCTCTATCTATTTATGTATCTATCCATCCATCCATCCATCCATCCATCCATCCATCCATCCATCCATCCATCCATCCATCCATGTATCTATGTATCTATACCTTTACCTATGAATCTATCTTTCTATCTATCTATCTATCTATCTATCTATCTATCTATCTATCTATCTATCTATCTATCTATCTATCTATCTATCTGTCCATTTACCTATGCATCTATCAATCCATCCATGCATCCATATCTCTTTTTATTTATGCATCTATCTATCTATCTATCTATCTATCTATCTATCCATCCATCTATCTATCTATACATTTACCTATGCATCTATCCATCCATCTCTCTATCTATTTATGCATCTATCCATCCATCCATCCATCCATCCATCCATCCATCTATCTATCCATCCATCCATCCATGTATCTATGTATCTATACATTTACCTATGCATCTATCCATCCATCTCTCTATCTATTTATGCATCTATCCATCCATCTCTCTATCTATTTATGCATCTATCCATCCATCCATCCATCCATCCATCCATCTATCTATCTATCTATCTATCCATCCATCCATGTATCTATGTATCTATACATTTACCTATGCATCTATCCATCCATCTCTCTATTTATGCATCTATCTATCCATCTATCCATCCATCCATCCATCCATCCATCCATCCACCTATCTATCTATCCATCCATCCATCCATCCATGTATCTATGTATCTATACATTTACCTATGCATCTATCCATCCATCTCTCTATCTATTTATGCATCTATCCATCCATCCATCCATCCATCCATCCATCCATCTATCTATCTTCTATCCATCCATCCATGTATCTATGAATGTATACGTTTACCTATGCATCTATCCATCTATAATAATATAGCAATACCAATAAAATAATAATATATGATATAATAATCATAATAATATAATATAGTATACTAATATAATATAATATAACAGTTACAATAGCTGAATAAAACATAATTGAGTAATAATATAATACAGAAAAATATAATAATACAAATATAACAATATAATAATAGCAATAAAATAATAATATATTATATGATATAAACTGCTCCGAGTCACCTGTGGGCTGAGAGGGGCGGTATATAAATGTAGTAAATAATATAATATAATATGATATGATATGATATGATATCATATAATAACAACACTCTCAACCTCTGAGGATGCCTGCCATAGATGTGAGCAAAATGTCAGGAGAGAATGCTGCTGGAACATGGCCATACAGCCCAGAAGACTCACAGCAACATAACAACAACAACAACAACCTGAAGAATTTGCACCCGTCTCTGCCTAAAAATGGGAAGGAGGGCATTGTGACATATTTGGGATGCTGAGAAAACAAACAATTTGTCGCCGGGCGAAACCCAGTGCCAGGCCTGGGCGGAAATCTCTTGCAATGCTTGCAATGCAATCAAATCCCGTACTTTTGGCTTTCACATCCCATTGACTCCATAAAAATAATATTAAAACCACACTTTTTGGGGAAAGGGAAGTGACTCACCTGCTTTGAGCAGCAATGGCAGCCTTGCAATGCAAAAGGAGGAAGGGATGCTGGGACTTGTAGTTCCCAAAAAGAGAAAAGGAGTGACTTGCAAAACCAGATTTGCCAATTGCGCTCTTGCAACAGCCGGTCATTATCCTGTCAAAAAACCACCCTCACATTTGCACACTTTGCAGGCATGCGCCATCATACTAGCAACATAAAATGTCATAAAATAATACAAAATAGTATAATAATAACATATTAATAATATTAATAAAAATATAAAATATTATAATATTATAATATTAATGTAAAGCAATAATATAATATAAAACAATAATATAATATAACAATATCTTATATTATAATATAATATAATACAATAATATAAAACAATAATATAAAATATAATGCAACAATAATAATATAGAATAACATATGAACAATATAATATAATATAAAACAATAATATAAAATATAATGCAATAATAACAATATAAAATAACATGAACAATATAATATAATATAATACAATAATATAAAAGAATAATGTAAAATATAATGCAACAATAATAATATGAAATAATATATATATAATATAATATAATATAATACAATAATATAAAGCAATAATATAAAATATAATGCAACAATAATAATATAAAATAATATATGAATAATATATCATAATAATACAAAATCATAATAATCTGAAAGGTAATCAAATAATATATAAAATAATAATGTATTTCTGACTTCCCTCTGCTCAACACTCAAGGCAGAGCAAGACTGGGAGTTGTAGTATCTTGGCACTCATTGGCCAAGAGGTCTACGGACCTTGGGGAACTACAACTCCCAGGACAGGGCCCCATCGCACTGAGCCACGGCGGTTTGCATCCATTGTACAGTACAGAGATGCACTCAGAGAAGGCTATGGCCCTGGTCCTTGGGGGACTACAATTCCCAGGACAGGGCTATGGCGCTGGTCCTTGGGGAACTACAACTCCCAGGACAGGACCCTATCACACTGAGTCATGGCGGTTGGCATCCATTGTACAGTACAGAGATGCACTCAAAGAAGCCTATGGCCCTGGTCCTTGGGGAACTACAACTCCCAGGACAGCGCAATGGACCTTGGAGAACTACAACTCCCAGGCAGAGCCCCATCGCACTGAGCCATGGCAGTTGGCATCCATTGTACAGTACAGAGATGCACTCAGAGAAGGCTGTGGCTCTGGTCCTTGGGGAACTACAACTCCCAGGACAGGGCTATGTCCCTGGTCCTTGGGGAACTACAACTCCCAGGACAGGACCCCATCACACTGAGCCATGGCGGTTGGCATCCATTGTACAGTACAGAGATGCACTCAGAGAAGGCTATGGCCCTGGTCCTTGGGGAACTACAGCTCCCAGGACAGGGCTATGTCCCTGGTCCTTGGGGAACTACAACTCCCAGGCAGAGCCCTGTACTGTACATGGCATCCATTGTACAGTACAGAGATGCGCTCAGAGAAGGCTATGGCCCTGGTCCTTGGGGAACTACAACTCCCAAGGATTTGAAATAGTCCCTTTTTCTGCAAGCAATATTCATTTCTGGGCCTCTCCCTTGATTGGCAGGTTGGTGCAACTCGCAGGCGCCAGGCTCCAAAGACAGGCCGTTGCAAACATTCATTACCGTCTCCTTCCAAAAAGGCTAAATGCAGGTTGCATCCTTCCCCATTCGTATATTTATTGCATCCTGCTGGAAGACGAACAACCCAGAACTCCCTGCCTTCGAGCTGATCTGACCCGCAGCAGGGAGTTCCGCAGTTCTCCTTTGCCCACTTGGGCCAGCTTCCATTTAATGTGGCCCCAGCAGCAGCTTCCACTGAAAGACTCTCCTTCTGTTTTACTTCCTTTCCCCTTCCTAACATTGTAACAAATCCCCCTAATAAAGTATCAATAAATTGTAACTTTCCCCCTCTCTATAGTGTTACTTTGTGTCCTTTACTGCCTCCAAACTATTCTTTGCATTAACTTTCTCTCTCCCGGACTGAAGACCGCTGCCAGGCCACCCAGGATGCAATTTTCGCATCCTGGGGAGGCTGAAACTGCGCTCTTCTGAACCGCGGATACGGAAGCCCATTGGGTCCCCGTATCCGCGGGTCAACGCATTGCTCTAAAATCGGTGCCATTCTTCTCGGTGGCTTTTCCTCAACTTGGTGAGACTTTTATTGGGAAAAATTAGGGAAAATTCTTTGGGTGCTTCTTTCTGTCTCGCCAGGGCAAACGGACTCTTCTTGGTGGGTCTGATTGATCTCTACCGCCTGGCAAAGACTCCCAAATTTATTTATTTATTATTTATTTATTACTGCGCTTGTATACCGCCGTTTCTCAGCCTAAATTGGCGACTCAACGCGGTTTACAACTCCACAACAATCAACAATATTCAGTTTAAAAGCATAAAACAACATACAATACATAATATTGGGCCACCAATATAATCCAATGCATCTCTTAACTAGAATCGTAATCCAATTTCATCGTCCATGGTTACCAGTCCTTAATCAACAATTTTATTGCCTCGGATTAACCAAATGCTTGTTTGAACATCCATGTCTTCAATCTTTTTCGAAACACCATCAGCGAGGGGGCTGATCTTACCTCTATGGGGAGGGCGTTCCAAAGCCGAGGGGCCACCACAGAAAAGGCCCTGTCTCTCGTTCCCGCAAGCCGCACCTGTGAAGCAGGCGGGGTGGAGAGCAGAGCCTCCCCAGAAGATCTTAGGGTCCTGGTGGGCTGATAGGCCGAGATACGTTCGGATAGGTAAGTTGGGCCAGAACCGTTTAGGGCTTTAAAGGCCAACGCCAGCACTTTGAATTGAGCCCGGTAGCAAATCGGCAGCCAGTGGAGCTGGTGCAGCAGGGGAGTTGTATGCTCCCTGCGCTCCGCTCCCGTTAGTATCATGGCTGCCGCCCGTTGGACTAATTGGAGCTTCCGGGCCGTCTTCAAAGGCAACCCCACGTAGAGAGCATTGCAGTAGTCAAGACGGGATGTAACCAGAGCGTGGACTACCGTGGCCAAGTCAGACTTCCCAAGGTACGGGCGCAGCTGGCGCACAAGTTTTAGCTGTGCGAATGCTCCCCTGGTCACCGCCGAAACCTGGGGTTCCAGGCTCAGCGATGAGTCCAGGATCACACCCAAACTGCGAACCTGCGTCTTCAGGGGGAGTGCGACCCCATCCAACACAGGCTGTAACCCTATACCCTGTTCGGCCTTGCGACTGACCAGGAGTACCTCTGTCTTGTCTGGATTCAATTTCAATTTGTTCGCCCCCATCCAGACCGTCACAGCGGCCAAGCACCGGTTCAGGACCTCGACAGCCTCCTTAGTAGCAGGTGGGAAGGAGTGACAGAGTTGGACATCATCTGCGTACAGATGACACCACACTCCGAAACTCCGGATGATCTCACCCAGCGGCTTCATGTAGATGTTAAACAACATGGGAGACAGTATTGAACCCTGAGGAACTCCACAAGACAATGGTTGTGGGGTTGAACAGGAGTCTCCCAGAAACACCTTCTGAGACCGGCCCTCGAGGAATGAGCGGAGCCACTGCAGAACAGTCCCTTCAAGACCCATCCCCGCGAGGCGTCCCAGAAGGATACCGTGGTCGATGGTATCGAAGGCTGCTGAGAGGTCCAGCAGCACCAACAGGGACACACTCCCCCTGTCGAGCTCCCGGCGCAGATCATCCACTAAGGCGACCAAGGCTGTCTCGGTACCATGCCCCGGCCTAAAGCCAGACTGTGCCGGATCTAGATAATCCGTGTCTACCAAGAATGCCTGGAGTTGTGAGGCCACCACACGTTCCATGACTTTGCCCAAAAAGGGGAGATTGGAAACAGGCCGATAGTTGACGAATTGAGTGGGGTCCAGTGATGGCTTCTTCAACAGCGGTTTTATTACAGCTTGCTTTAAGCTGGCTGGAATTTTGCCTTCCCGAAGGGAGGCATTAACCACCACCTTCACCACTCGGCCAATCCCCCTCTGGCCTCCTTCAGAAGCCAGGATGGGCAGGGGTCTAGGATGCATGTGGTAGCTCTCATTCCTCCAAGCACCTTGTCCACATCCTCGGATTGAACCAATTGAAAATTTTCTTTGCGGCCTTTATTGCCGCGGCATACTCAGAGACTGCCATTAATATGGTGTCCAGTCCAGAGCGGATCAAAGCGACTTTGTCTGCAAAGAACTGAGCAAAAGCTTCACAGCGAGCTGCCGAGTCATCAGGGCACCCATCCTGAGTGGTGGGTTTTAACAGGCCTCTGACAACTCGGAACAGTTCAGCCGGACGGTTCTTTGCAGACGCAATAGTGGCCGCAAAGAAAGCCTTCTTTGCGGCTTTTATTGCCGCGGCATATGCCCTTAAAAAGGACACAAACCGTGTTCGATTTGGCTCGCTCGGATCCGAACGCCACACGCTCTCTAGTTCCCTCTTCTTTCACTTCAACGCTGCCAGCTCCTCGGTAAACCAAGGAGCTGGTTTAGCTCGGCTACTTGAGAGGGGACGTTCTGGAGCGATCGTGTCTATTGCCCTAGTCATCTCCCATTCCAGAGAGCGACCAGGGCATCGACAGGATCACCAACCGAGGCGGCGGGAAATTCCCCAAGAGCCATCAGGAATCCATCCGGATCCATAAGCCTCCTGGGGCGGACCAGTTTAATGGGTCCTCCACCTCTGCGGAGGTTAGGGGGTGCAGTGAGTCTAAAGCTGACCAGGTGGTGGTCGGTCCATGGCCACGGAGAGATGGATAACTCCTCAACACCGCCACCTTCCTCCCATCCCTGGCAGAAAACCAAGTCCAATGTGTGTCCAGCACTGTGGGTGGGGCCAGATACCTGTTGGGACAGCCCCATGGTTGCCATGGTAGACATGAAGTCCTGAGCCGCTCCCGATAAGGTGGTCTCGGCATGGACATTGAAGTCCCCTAGCACAAGCAGCCGTTGGGACTCCAATGCCAGGTCCGAGATCACCCCCACTAGCTCAGGCAGGGAGACTGTAGTGCAGCGAGGTGGACGGTACACTAACAGAATCCCTAGTCTGTCCCGGTCATCCACCCTCAGGTGGACGGATTCAAAATTTGTTGACTGCGGGATGAGGGCCCTGGTCAGACGAATGGAGTCTCTATAGACCACTGCAACACTGCCTCCCCGCCCTCCGGATCTCGGTTGGTGCTGCACAGAGAAACCTGGTGGACAAAGCTGGGTCAAATTTACACCTCCCGCTTCGTCCAACCAGGTCTCTGTGA
The DNA here is from genome assembly GCF_025583915.1 of Anolis sagrei ordinatus. Classification (NCBI taxonomy): domain Eukaryota; kingdom Metazoa; phylum Chordata; class Lepidosauria; order Squamata; family Anolidae; genus Anolis; species Anolis sagrei. Next base: position 3,922,218 of record NW_026844700.1, read on the forward strand.
TGCACGCCAGATCTGCCCGTTCATCCAGGATTAAATCCTGGATGAAAGTTGTTTTACCATTGACAGATCTGGCGTTCAACAGATATCACCGCCGTCATTGCAAGGAAGGCCGGAGAAGAGATCGTTATTATGGGGCAAAGGCACCATGGGTGGGTTTTCGCATTCTGGGGAGGCTGAAACTGCACTCCTCTGAACCGCGGATACGGAAACCCTATTGAGTCCCCGTATCCGCAGGTCAACGCATTGCTCTAAAATTGGTGCCCTTCTTCTCGGTGGCTTTTCTTCAACTTGGTGAGACTTTTATTGGGAAAAATTAGGGAAAATTCTTTGGGTGCTTCTTTCTGTTTCGCCAGGGCGAATGGACTCTTCTTGGTGGGTCTGATCAGTCTCTATTTCCTGGCAAAGAGCCCCAAATTCCTGCTTGATATCAACGCCATCATTGCAAGGAAGGCCGGAGAAGAGATTGTTGTTATGGGGCAAAGGCATCATGGGTAGGGTTCAGTGTGCTCTCTGGATGCAGGGTGAACTACAACTCCCACTATGTTGAACCAATCCCCTCAAACCACTCCAGTCAGTTGAGTTACTCATGGGGGTTCTATGTGCCAAGTTTGGTCCAGATCTATCCTCGGTGGAGGTCACCATTTCCCTGGTTGAGGGTGAACTACAACTCCCACAAAGTAAGGTCAGTTCCCCCCAAACAAAGCCCTCCAGTAATCACATTTCGGCATATCAGGTATTCATGCCAAATTTGGTCCAGATCCATTGGTGTTTGAGTTCAGAGTGCTCTCTGGATGTAGGTGAACTACAACTCCCCCAAAGCAAAGTGAATCCCTCCCAAAAAAAATTCTATTCTGTTTGTTGTGTTCCATAGAAAAGAGAAGGAAAGGGTTAAGGGAGAGGTAGTGTGCGGGGTAATTGACATTTGACACCAATGGAGAGAGAAAGGAACACTGGGATGCCCCCCCCCCCCATTCTATTCTGTTTGTTGTGTTCCATAGAAAAGAGTAGGAAAGGGTGAAGGGAGAGGTAGTGGGCGGGGGTCATGGAAATTTGACACTAATGAAGAGAGAAAGGAACACTGGCATGCCCCCCAATTCTATTCTGTTTGTTGTGTTCCATAGAAAAGAGTAGGAAAGGGTGAATGGAGAGGTAGTGTGCAGGGTAATGGACATTTGACACTAATGGAGAGAGAAAGGAACACTGGGATGCCCCCAAAATTCTATTCTGTTTGTTGTGTTCCATAGAAAAGAATAGGAAAGGGTGAAGGGAGAGGTAGTGGGCGGGTTCGTGGAAATTTGACATCAATGGAAAAAGAAAGGAACACTGGGATGCTCACCCCCCAATTCTATTCTGTTTGTTGTGTTCAATAGAAAAGAGTAGAAAAGAGTGAAACGAGAGGTAGTGGGCATGGTCATGGAAATTTGACACCAATGGAGAGAGAAAGGAATACTGGGATGCCCCCCAAAATCGATTCTGTTTGTTGTGTTTGATAGAAAAGAGTAGGAAAGGATGAAGGGAGAGGTAGTGGGTGGGGGTCATGAAAATTTGACATCAATGGAGAGAGAAAGGAACACTGGGATGCCTGTGGTGGAGGAAACACATACAATCTAGGATGGAGTTGTCCCCGTGTGAAAGCCTTCCCTTGGGTGGTGGTGATGTGGCATTGGTGGAGGACATTGGCAGGGCACACACACACTCTTTATTTGTATCTGTATTTTATTGTAATGCCTTTGATTGATTGACAGGTGGCCGGGAAGGCTCACTTGCGAGGCAGCGGGGGTTTGGGGCAGCCCCGGAAGAACTCCTCGAAGCCCATCGCCACGCAGGACAGGAAGCAGCAGAACTCCTGGAAGTCCACCTCGTGGTCCCGGTTGTGGTCCAGGTCGGTCATGATCTTCTGCAATTCGGCCGCGTCCATCCGTTTCTGGGAGAAAAAGCAATAATAATAATAATAATAATAATAATAATAATAATAATAATAAATAAAGAATAAACATGAAAAGTAAATTAAAAGTAAATAATAACTGATAAACAATAAATGAAATTAAAATTAAATAAGTAAAATAAAATAAAAACCAATAAAAATAAAAATAAATTAAGAATAAACATGAAAAATAAATTAAAAGTAAATACTAACTGGTAAAAAATAAATAAAATAAAAATAAAATTTAAAAAAACAAATAAAAAGAAAAAGAAATAAAGAATAAACATGAAAAGTAAATTAAAAGTAAATACTAACTGATAAACAATAAATGAAATTAAAATTAAATAAGTAAAATAAAATAAAAACCAATAAAAAGAAAAAGAAATTAAGAATAAACATGGAAAATAAATTAAAAGTAAATACTAACTGATAAACAATAAATGAAATTAAAACTAAATAAGTAAAAATAAAATAAAAACAAATTAAGAATAAAAATAAATTAAGAATAAACATGAAAAGTAAGTAATATCTGATAAACAATAAATAAAACTAAAATTAAACAAATAAAATAAAATAAATTAAGAATAAACATGAAAATAAATTACAAATTAATAATAATAATACATTGCAAAAAATACTACAAATGCACATATTAAAATGGATATCTATAACAAGCGACATATTAATAAATCGGTGATGCTTTCCTTTGCAAAGCAGGCCTTTGCAAACCACAATGAAGCCTGCGCACTTTATTTGATGGCATGGGCGTCAATAGAGGTGATGCAATGGCCCAACGTTTGCATTGAGGACTTACGCTGTTGAGGACGGGCAGCTCATTTTGGAGCAGCTCCTTGAGCTCGGCTTTGTTGAGTTTGAACTTGTCGCCTTCCTTCTGGGTGTATTTGTGGAAAGTCACCACCATGGTGCCTATGGCTTTCTCCAGGGCGGTCGACATTGGGCTGCAAGTCAGAAAGAGAAGATTTATAGGGCTGGGCGTGAGTCAAGAGAGCGACACTGCAGCGGAAAAGCCCAATGTGATCCTAAGCTGCATCCATAGGAGTCTAATATATAATAATATTAATAATATCTAGGCTGCATCAATAAGAGTCTAGTGTCTAGATGGAGGAAAATAATATAATTATGGCTTGACGATAGTAATATATAGGGCTGGACATGAACCAAGAGTGTGATGCAGCAGCGGAAAAGGCCAATGCGATCCTAGGCTGCATCTTTAGGTATCCGCCATGGCTTGACCACAGTAATATCTAGGGCTAGACGTGAGCCAAGGCTGTGATGCAGCAGCAGAAAAGGCCAATGCGATCCTAAGCTGCATCTCTAGGAATCTAGCTAGAGTAATGCAATGGCTTGACCACAGTAATATATAGGGCTGGACATGACCTAAGATGGTGATGCAGCAGTGGAAAAGGCCAATGCGATCCTAAACTGCATCCATAGGAGTCTAATAATATTAATACTATCTAGGCTGCATCAATAAGAGTCTAGTGTCTAGATGGAGGAAAATAATATAATTATGGCTTGACCACAGTAATATATAGGGCTGGACATGAGCCAAGAGGGTGATGCAGCAGCGGAAAAGGCCAATGCGATCCTAGGCTGCATCCATAGGAGTCTAATATATAATAATATTAATAATACCTAGGTGTTGGACAAGACTTCCGCAGGGGTACCATAACTCTCCATCAATGAAAGTCTCATGTCCAGAAAGAGGAAAATAATAGAATTATGGCTTGACCATAGTAATATATAGGGCTGGACATGAGCTAAGAGGGTTACACAGCAGCAGAAAAGGCCAATGTGATCCTAGGCTGCATCTTTAGGTATCCGCCATGGCTTGACCATAGTGATATATAGGGCTTTACGTGAGCCAAGGCTGTGATGCAGCAGCGGAAAAGGCGAATGTGATCTTAAGCTGCATCTCTAGGAATCTAGATAGAGGAAAGCAATATAGCCATGGCTTGATGATAGAAATATATAGGGCTGGACATGAGCCAAGAGGGTGATGCAGCAGCTCAAAAGGTCGATACAATCCTAAGCTGCAGCCATAGGAGTCTAATATATAATAATATTAATAATACCTAGGTGTTGGACAAGACTTCCGCAGGGGTACCATAACTCTCCATCAATGAAAGTCTCATGTCCAGATAGAGGAAAATAATATAATTATGGCTTGACGATAGTAATATATAGGGCTGGATGTGAGCTAAGAGGGTGACGCAGCAGCAGAAAAGGCCAATGTGATCCTAGGCTGCATCTCTAGGTATCTGCCATGGCTTGACCACAGTAATATATAGGGCTAGACGTGAGCTAAGGCTGTGATGCAGTAGCAGAAAAGGCCAATGTGATCCTAAGCTGCATCTCTAGGAATCTAGCTAGAGGAATGCAATGGCTTGACCACAGTAATATATAGGGCTGGACATGACCTAAGATGGTGATGCAGCAGTGGAAAAGGCCAATGCGATCCTAGGCTACATCCAAAGGAGTCTAATATATAATAATATTAATAATATCTAGGCTGCATCAATAAGTGCCTAGTGTCCAGATGGAGGAAAATAATATAATTATGGCTCGACGATAGTAATATATAGGGCTGGACGTGAGCCAAGAGGGTGACGCAGCAGCGGAAAAGGCCAATGCGATCCTAAGCTGCATCTATAGGAGTCAAGGGTCTGGATGGAGGAAAGTAATATAGCCATGGCTTGACCATAGTAACATATAGGGCTGGACGTGAGCCAAGAGTGTGACGCTGCAGTGGAAAAGGCCATTGTGACTCTAAGCTTATTACTTATGGCTATATATTACTATTACCATGTTACTATTGTATTATTTTATGCTGTGCCTCCCTATGGATGCAGCCTAGGATCGCATTGGACTTTTGAGCTGCTGCGTCACAGCCTTGGCTCATGTCCAGTTCTATATATTACTGTGGTCAAGCTATGGCTATATTAATTTCCTCTATCTAGACTCCTAGAGATGCAGCTTAGGATCGTATTGGTCATTTCCGCTGCTGCATCACCCTCTTGGCTCATGTCCAGCCCTATATATTACTGTGGTCAAGCCATAATTATATTATTTTCCTCCATCTGGACATTAGACTCTTATTGATACAGCGTAGATATTATTAATATTATTATATATTAGACTCCTATGGATGCAGCTTAGGATCACATTAGTCATTTCCGCTGCTGCGTCACACTCTTGGCTCATGTCCAGCCATCTATATTTCTATCATCAAGCCATATCTATATTGCTTTCCTCTATCTAGAGCCCTAGAGATGCAGCTTAGGATTGCATTGGCCTTTTCCGCTGCTGCATCACCCTCTTGGCTCATGTCCAGCCCAATATATTACTGTGGTCAAGCCATAATTATATTATTTTCCTTCGTCTGCACACTAGACTCTCATTGATGCACCCTAGATATTATTATTATTATTATTATTATTATTATTATTATTATTATTATTATATACTAGACTCCTATAGATGCAGCCTAGGATTGCATTGGTCATTTCCGCTGCAGCGCCACAGTCTTGGCTCATGTCCAGTCCTATAAATTACTGTGGTCAAGCCATAATTATATTATTTTCCTCCGTCTGGACACTAGACTCGTATTGATGCAGCCTAGATATTATTAATATTATTATATATTAGACTCCTATGGATGCAGCTTAGGATCGCATTGGTCATTTCTGCTGCAGCGCCACACTCTTGGCTCATGTCCACTCCTATATATTACTATGGTCAAGCCATAATTATATTATTTTCCTCCGTCTGGACACTAGACTCTCATTGAATCAGCCTAGATATTATTATTATTATTATTATTATTATTATTATTATTATTATTATTATATATTAGACTCCTATGGATGCAGCCTAGGATCGCATTGGCCTTTTCTGCTGCTGTGTCACCCTCTTGGCTCACGTTAGATCCTATATATATATATATATATATATATATATATATATATAACTGTCTCCTGGGTATTATCTATCTGCTTACCTGTAAGCGACGGTAGAGATGTCTTAGAGAAGGTGAAGAAGGTCCCGGTTGGAGGTTCCCCCCCAAACCCGCTCCCCTTTATACCTTTATGGGGACTACGAGCCTGGCCAATCGGGAGGCTCCGTTCCTGGGGTGTATCTTGTCTAGTTGGCAATGATTCACCCTCCTTTCCCCGGACGCCCCATTTTTGCCCACTGAAGTGTGCAGGCCACACCTGGCCGCGTCCACGGTCCACTGAGTTCGGCAGGTGGCCGTCCACACTGCGGAATTAATGCGGTTTGACACCACTTTTAACCCCTTAAAGAGCTGTCGTTTCTGCAAGGCTGTTTGCATTGACGCAAAGGAAGGCGCACTTTGACAGCCATGGGATATGTAGTTCCATAGCTCAGAGAAGACCTTGGGAAACTACAACTCCCGGAAACTATAACTCCCCCAAGATTCCATAGTATAGATCCATGACAGTTCTGCATGTCATTCTATAGTATATAGACATGCACTCAGAGAAGGCCGAAGCCCTTGGGAAACTACAACTCCTGGAAACTATAACTCCCCCGAGGATCCCATAGCATGGATCCATAGCTGTTTTGCATGTCTTTCTACAGTGTATAGAGATACACTCAGAGAAGGTTAAAGCCTCTGGGAAACTATAACTCCTGGAAACTATAACTCCCCCAGGATCTTATAGCATACTATAACTCCTGGAAACTATAACTCCCCAGGATCCCATAGCATAGATCCATGGCTGTTTTGCATGTCTTTCTACAGTGTATAGAGATACATTCAGAGAAGGTTAAAGCCCCTGGGAAACTATAACTCCTGGAAACTATAACTCCCCCAGGATCCTATAGCATACTATAACTCCTGGAAACTATAACTCCCCAGGATCCTATAGCATGGATCCATGACTGTTCTGCATGTCTTTTTACAGTATATAGAGATACACTCAGAGAAGGCTAAAGCCCTTGGGAAACTATAACTCCCGGAAACTATAATTCTCCAGGATCCTACAGCATACTATAACTCCCAGAAACTATAACTCCCCAGGATCCTATAGCATAGAGATGCACTCAGAGAAGGCTAAAGCCTTTGGGAAACTACAACTCCCGGAAACTATAACTCTCAGGATTTCATATCATGGAGCAGTGGAAGCTCAAGCAGTGTCTGTCTGTGTTTGTGCTACAGTGTAGAATAGATGGACTCAAAGACAGCTAAAGTCCTTGGGAAACTATAACTCCTGGAAACTATAACTCCCCAGGATCCTATAGCATAGAGATGTAGTCAGAGAAGGCTAAAGCCTTTGGGAAACTACAACTCCCAGAAACGATAACTCCCCAGGATCCTTTAGCATACTATAACTCCCGGAAACTATAATTCCCCAGGATCCTATAGCATAGAGATGCACTCAGAGAAGGCTGAAGCCCTTGGGAGCCTATACCTCCTAGAAACTACAACTCTCGGGATCTCATATCATGGAGCTGTGGCAGCTCAAGCTGTGTCCGTCTGCATTCGTGCTACAGTGTAGAATAGATGGACTCAAAGACAGCTAAAGCCCTTGGGAAACTACAACTCCCGGAAACTATAAATCCCACAGGATCCCATAGCATGGGTCCATGGCTGTTCTACATGCCCTTCTACAGCATATAGAGATGCACTCAGGGAAGGCTGAAGCCCTTGGGAAACTATAACTCCCTAGGATCCCATAGGATGGAGCCATGGCTGTTCTGCATGTCGTCCTACAGTATATAGAGATGCACTCAGGGAAGGCTAAAGCCCTTGGGAAACTACAATTTCCAGAAACGACGACTCTTGGGACCTCATATCAAGGAGCCATAGGGGTTCGAGCATCTGCATTCGTTATGCAGAATAGTTGCAGTCGGAGAAGGCTCGAGACCGTGGGAAACTACAACTCCCGAAGATCCCACCGCTCAAATGCTGGGGAATCCAAAGACAGCTAAAGCCCTTGGGAAACTACAACTCCCGGAAACTATAAATCCCACAGGATCCCATAGCATGGGTCCATGGCTGTTCTACATGCCCTTCTACAGCATATAGAGATGCACTCAGGGAAGGCTGAAGCCCTTGGGAAACTATAACTCCCTAGGATCCCATAGGATGGAGCCATGGCTGTTCTGCATGTCGTCCTACAGTATATAGAGATGCACTCAGGGAAGGCTAAAGCCCTTGGGAAACTACAATTTCCAGAAACGACGACTCTTGGGACCTCATATCAAGGAGCCATAGGGGTTCGAGCATCTGCATTCGTTATGCAGAATAGTTGCAGTCGGAGAAGGCTCGAGACCGTGGGAAACTACAACTCCCGAAGATCCCACCGCTCAAATGCTGGGGAATCCAACCGCACCTTCCTCCCCCCCCCCCCCTTGCACAAAGTACACACAACATGGGTCTGCAGGGGTTTGCGAACCGGTTAGTCTGGATGGGTGCAAAGAGGCCGATGCTTATCTTTGCGCAGTGCGTATCTTTGCCCCTTCACCTTGCTTTGCGCGCTCGACTGCAATGCTTCCTTTGTCACTGCGGCTTCCCTTTCAGGTGGATTTTGGGCTTTGCAATCCCAAGCACCCCACTTTTCCCCCTCCGGTTCAGGCCCAGGACGACTACAGAACGGGCCTTCGAACCATACACTGGATATTGGGGTTTGCAGTAGTTCCAAAGACCTTGGGCAAACTACACATCCCAGGCCCTGAACAGACCTGAGGCCATTGGGATGGCTTCTGAACCATATGGTGGATGTTGGTAGTTGCCCCGAGACCTTGGGAAACTATAACTCCCAGTGTGCGGGATGTTGGGAGTTGTAGTTGCCCTGTGACCTTGGGAAATTGTAACTCCCAAGGTGTTGGATGTTTGGAGTTGCAGTTGCCCTGCGACCTTGGGAAATTGTAACTCCCAAGGTGTTGGATGTTGGGAGTTGCAGTTGCCCTGAGACCTTGGGAAACTATAACTCCCAGGTTGTTGGATGTTGGGAGTTGTAGTTGCCCCAAGACCTTTGGAAATGATAACTCCCAGGTTTTCGGATGGTGGGAGTTGTAGTTGCCCCGAGACCTTGGGAAACGATAACTCCCAGGGTTTCGGATGGTGGGAGTTGTAGTTGCCCTGCGACCTTGGGAAATTATAACTCCCAGGGTGTCAGATGTTGGGACTTGCAGTTGCCTCGAGACCTTGGGAAACTATAACTCCCAGGGTATCAGATGTTGAGAGTTGTAGTGGCCCCGAGGCTTTGGGAAACTATAACTCCCAAGGTGTCGGATGCTGGGAGTTGTAGTGGCCCCGAGACCTTGGGAAACTGTAATTCCCAGGGTTCCATATCACGGAGCCCCATTTTCCTTCTGTCTTGAGCACACCCAGAAGCCACCAGGATGGGCTTCTGAACCATATGGCAGAGGTTGGGAGTTGTAGTTGCCCCGAGACCTTGAGAAACTACAACTCCCAGGGTACTATATCACTTCTTCGGACGGATATTGGGAGGAGGAGTGGATATCGGGATTTGTAGGCCCCAGGCGCTGTTTTGGGTGCATTCCTTTCCTTCCACGAATGCCTCCGGATGGGCGTTGGCTTCATATCGAAGGAGCAAAACCTCGGCCTGAAAGCGAGCCTTTGATTCACGGCGGCCGACCGTAAGACGCAGGCAACGTGTCTGTCCAGGGAGCGAGGAAGAACCCGTGCCTGACTGAAGCAAGCGTGGGGGTTGCAATTAGCAAGCTTGAGTAGCACTGAGTAGCCTTGCCACTGCAAAGTCAATCAGGGAGGGTCTCTGCATAGGGGTGGCCTGGCTGTTGTTACTTGGAGGCACCCTCCGTGAAATGATGTCCAGGGTGGGAGAAAGTCTGTTTGGAGCAAGTGTGGATGTTGCAATGAGCCAGTTTGACTAGCATTGAGTAGCCTTGCAGCTGCAAAGTCAATCAGTGCGGATATTTTCATAGAGGTGGCCTGGCCTCTGTTGCCTGGAGGCGCCCTCTGTGAAATGATGTTCCAAGTGGGGGAAAGAACTCTTGTCTGTTAAAGCAAATATGGATGTTGCGATGAGCAACCTTGATTAGCATTGAGTAGCCTTGCAGCAGCAAAGTCAATCAGCAAGGGTCTCTGCATAGAGGTGCCTTGGCCTCTGTTGCTTGGAGGCACCCTCTGTAGAATGATGTCCAGCGTGGGAGAAAGTCTGTTTGAAGAAAGTTTGGATGTTGCAATGACTAGCATTGAGTAGCCATGAAGCTGCAAAGTCAACCAGTGAGGGTTTTTGCATAGAGTCCTCTGTCGCCTGGAGGCGGCCTCTGTAGAATAATGTCCAGGGTTTGAGAAAGCACCCTTGCCTGTTTGAAGGAAGTCTGTATGTTGCAAGCTTGAATAGCATTGTGTAGCCATGAAGCTGCAAAGTCAATCAGGGAGGGTCTCTGCATAAGGGTGGCCTGGCTGTTGTTACCTGGAGGCATCCTCTGTGGAATAATATCCAGAGTGGGAGAAAGAACCCTTGTCTGCTTGAGGCAAGTGTAGATGTTGCAATGGGCAAGCTCGAGTAGCCTTACAGCTGTAAAGTCAATCAGGGAGGGTCTCTGCATAGAGGTGGCCTGGCTGTTGTTGCCCATTCCTCTGTGGAATGATGTCCAGGGTGGGAGAAAGTCTTTTTGAAGCAAGTGTGGATGTTGCAATGAGCAAGCTTGAGTAGCCTCGCAGCTGCAAAGTCAATCAGGGAGGGTCTCTGCATAGAGGTGGCCTGGCTGTTGTTGCCTGGGGGCACCCTCTGTGGAATGATGTCCAGGGTGGGAAAAAGTCTGTTTGAAGCAAGTGTGGATGTTGCAATGAGCAAGCTTGAGTAGCCATGAAGTTTGCAAAGTCAATCAGTGAGGTTTTTTTTCTCTTTTCCTTCTCTCGCCTTCTTTCTTCCCCTTCCTTCCTTTCCTTCCTTCTCTCTTTGATTCCAAAAGAGAAAGAGGGAGGAAGAGAGAAAGGGAAGGAAGGAAGAAGGTTAGGGAGGAAACAGAAAAGAGGAAGGCAACCACAACCACAACCACAACCACAACAAACTTGACTCGGGCCCTAGAGAAGTGTAGTCAAAACCCAGTTCCTCTTTGTTTAGGAAACACAGGCTGATGATGGGCCTACCCAGGGGCCTCCCACTCCCTTTTGGAACCTGGAATCCACTCCAGAACAAAAATGTTTTTGTCCCGCTTCCATTCCTCTTTCTGAGCTGGTCTCTGCTGCCACCTGGTGGTCGCTATGGGTCATTGCAGGGCGTGGTTCCTTCTCCAATGGACAAAAAAAGCATGGACTCTGCTGCCCTCCGGTGGTCAGGCCCGGAATTGCAAAAACACATCAATTAATAGAATCTCCATACAGAGACTTGACTCCTCTGGGGTGTCATCCTTGGAGATTATACTATATTACATTACATACATACATACATACATACATACATACATACATACATACATACATATATATATAAAGCACTGAGCTGCTGAGCTTGTTGATCGAAAGGTCGCAGGTTCGATTCCGGGGAGCGGCGTGAACTTCCGCTGTCAGCCCTAGCTTCTGCCAACCTAGCAGTTCGAAAACATGCAAATGTGAGTAGATCAATAGGTACTGCTCCGGCGGGAAGGTAACGGCGCTCCATGGAGTCATGCCGGCCACATGACCTTGGAGGTGTCTACAGACAACGCTGGCTCTTCGGCTTAGAAATGGAGATGAGCACCAGAGTCCCAGAGTCAGACATGACTGGACTTAATGTCAGGGAACTACCTTTACCTTTTCCTATAATATAATATAATATAATATAATATAATATAACGGCGCTCCATGTGGTCATACCAGCCACATGACCTTGGAGGTGTCTATGGACAACGCTGGCTCTTTGGCTTAGAAATGGAGATGAGCACCAGAGTCCCAGAGTCAGACATGACTGGACTCAATGTCAGGGGACTACCTTTACCTTTTAAAATAAATAACATGCAAATCAAAAATGGGTGAATTGACTTCTCTTTCCAGGAGAAAGGTTTTTATATTATTATTATTATTATTATTATTATTATTGTCGAAGGCTTTCATGGCCGGAATCCATGGGTTGTTGTAGGTTTTTCCGGGCTATATGGCCATGTTCTGGAGGCAATTTTTCTCCTGACATTTCGCCTGCATCTATGGCGGGCATCCTCAGAGGTAATGAGGTCCTCTGAGGATGCCTGCCATAGATGCAGGCGAAACGTCAGGAGAAAAATTGCCTCCAGAACATGGCCATATAGCCCGGAAAAACCTACAACAACCCATTATTATTATTGTTATTCGTAAAGTCAGAAGGGACCCCCATCCGACCATCCAGTCCATGCCCTTATATTAATTTCCATTTTTATGATTAACTCTCATAACTCAAAAAGCACTACCAACCCAAGAAGTTTGCTGCCCTCCAGTGGACACATCGAGCATTCTGGTTATTCTGACCCTCCATTGAAGCCTCAGAGGCCCATTTGCCCAGGACTCCTATGTGCAATCCTTAGCCGCACTCCAGTGGACACATTGAACATGGCACCCTCTTGGTATTCTGCCCCTCCATTGAGCCCTCCAGTGGTCACACCAAGCATTGCGCCCTCTTAGTATTCTGCCCCTCCATTGACGCCTATGTGCAATCCTTTGCTGCCCTCCAGTGGACACAGCGAGCATTGCGAGCTCTTGGTATTCTGCCCCTCCATTGACACCTCAGACGCATCATTCGCCCAGAACTCCTATGTGCAATCATTTGCCGTCCTCCAGTGGTCACACCAAGCATTGCACCCACTTGGTATTCTGCCCCTCCATTGACGTCTCTGTGCAATTCTTTCCCGCCCTCTGGTGGACACAGTGAGTATTGCACCCTGTTCATATTCTGCCCCTCCATTGAATCCTCAGAGGCACCATTGGCCCAGAACTCCTATGTGTAATCCTTTGCGGCCCTCCAGTGGGCACATCAAGCATTGTGCCCTCTTGGTATTCTGCCCCTCCATTGAGTCCTATGTGTAATCCCTTGCCGCCCTCCAGTGGTCACTCCAAGCATTGCACTCTCTTGGTATTCTGCCCCTCCATTGAGTCCTATGTGTAATCCTTTGCCGCCCTCCAGTGGTCACTCCAAGCATTGCACTCTCTTGGTATTCTGCCCCTCCATTGACACCTTAGACACATCATTTGCCCTGGACTCTTATGTGTAATCCTTTGCCGCCCTCCAGTGGTCACTCCAAGCTTTGCACCTTCTTGATATTCTGCCCCTCCATTGAGTCCTATGTGTAATCTTTTGTCGCCTTCCAGTGGACACATCAGGCATGGCGCCCTCTTGGCATTCTGCCCCTCCATTGACACCTATGCGCAATCCTTTGCCGCCCTCCAATGGACACACCGAGCGTTGCGCCCTCTTGGTATTCTGCCCCTCCATTGACGCCTATGTGTAATCCTTTGCCGCCCTCTGGTGGACACACCAAACATGGCACCCTCTTGGTATTCTGCCCCTCCATTGACGCCTATGTGTAATCCTTTGCTGCCCTCCAGTGGACACATTGAGCATGGCACCCTCTGGGTATTCTGACCCTCCATTGAAGCCTCAGATACATCTTCCCTTCCTCCTTTTCTTCCTCCCTTCCTCCCTTCCTTCCTTCCTGCCCTCCCTTTTTCCTTCCTCTCGTCTTTTCCTTCCTTCCTTGATCTACTCGTATTTGCATGTTTTCGAACTGCTTGGTTGGAAGAAGCTGGGTCTAACAGCAGGAGCTCACCCTGCTCCCAGGTTTCAAATCACCAACCTTTCAGTCAGCAAGTTCAGCAGCTCAGCGTTTTAACCTGCTGCATATCGGGGGCGGGACATGTGTGTATACATGTATGTATGTGTGTGTACATGAAACCGCCCTGAGTCACCTAATGTCTGAGAAGGGTGGTGTACAAATATATATGTAGCATAGGGAAGGGTTAATACCCCTTCACTGCTTCCTTTGCTGACTGTGCCCCTGTTCAGAAGCAACCGCTAGGAGACATTATCCATCAGCATGGGATGCGTGTCAGGAGTCAATTTCTGAGGGCATGAAGACATCACAAATTTGTCCATGACATCCTGACTGAATCATCCTGACTGAATCAATTCTCTCTGTGACATTCTGAAGCCATCAGAGGGCGCTGGAAACCATGTTATGGGACTTGTAAAGCAACAAGTTCTAATAAGGAAACTGAGAAGAGGGGGAGATGGGCAGGAAAGGGGTATAAAAGTCAGTAGTGTCTTTCTTTGCTGCAGGGATACAAGCCATATATCCATTTCAAAGCAAGCCGGCTTGTGAGTGGATATTTACTATTGCTATTTAGATCCTACAGACTGACAGCTCTAGAGATACAAGCAATATATCCATTTCAAAGCAAGCCGGCTTGTGAGTGGATATTTAATATTGCTATTTAGATCCTACAGTCTGCTGTGTGTATGCTGATGACTCTTCCCCTCGTTTGCTGCCTTTGTGAGAATTGAGTTTTGGAAAATGTGGCTTGTTTTGGAAACAAGCTTCATTGAAGACCTGTTTCCCCCTTGATAATAACTCTTTCAGGAATGGATTTCACTTCCTTCCAAGAGAAAGATCTCTCTCACCTCCTGTCGTCTCGGCCCTGTTCTTAACTAGGAGTCATTTGCAAGTCAGATGGTTTGTATTTGTAAACACACGGGTGCCTTTGGATGACAAGAGGTCAACACCAATGCAAATGAATCAAATGTGGGGTGCTGTACATGGATACCTAAGATATCCTCGGAAAATAAGTTCTAGGATGGGGTCTTATATTTTCCGGGAGGAATACGGGTAGCTCAAAATGAGATGGCAACCATAAAGGTCAAAGGGGAAATGACTGGAAAGAAAGGATGGACACTTCAAGGATCGCTGACTTTGCCATCAGATTCCAAACTTTATTACAATGTTTGCAAACTGGCAACAGTTGGAGGAAGGGGACCAATGGCAAGGCATTCCCAGGGCCAGGTCCTCCTCTCCCTCTTGGCGAAATCAGATACAAATCAGGGCTGCGATTGTTGGTGACGGCAGATGGTCAGCTGGGAAAGAGGCAGAAGTGGCTGGAGGGACCCAGGCCGGACCTCTTCCTACTTGGTGAACTTGATGCTCTCCTCCTGCTGGCGGATCAGGCAGGCGATGGGGCTGGCGATCCCGCCAATCAGGTTCCAGTATTCACGGAAGCCGATCCGCCCGTCCTGGTTCTCATCCAGGTCGCAGATCAGCTTGTCCGCCGCCTGCTTGTTCTTGGTGTCCTGCAAGGAAGAAGAAGGAGTTCATAATAACACCAACAAGAATAAGGGAAAGGCATTACAGTTGACCCTCCAAGTTTGTTGGTTTCACTATTATGGATTTGGTCAACCCCATGGTTGACGTTTGGCCATAGAATAGGCATGGGAAGTTTTATCTATCTATCTATTGAGACCTGAAGGTAGGCCTCTCTTAGGTCCATTACCTATCATCTATCTATCTATCTATCTATCTGTCTGTCTGTCTGTCTGTCTGTCTGTCTGTCTGCCTGCCTGCCTGCCTACCTACCTACCTACATAGATCTGAAGGTAGGCCTCTCTTAGGTCCATTACTCATCTATCTCTATCTATCTATCTATCTATCTATCTATCTGCCTACCTACCTACCTACCTACCTAGATCTGAAGGTAGGCCTCTCTTAGGTCCATTACTCTTCTATCTATCTCTATCTATCTATCTATCTATCTATCTATCTATCTATCTATCTGCCTGCCTGCCTGCCTACCTACCTATCTACCTACCGAGATCTGAAGGTAGGCCTCTCTTAGGTCTATTACTCTTCTGTGTGTGTGTGTGTGTGTGTCTGAAGGTAGGCCTCTCTTAGATCCATCACTGTTCTATCTATCTATCTAGCTATCTATCTATTGGGACCTAAAGGTAGGCTTCTCTTAGGTCCATCACTCTTTCATCTATCTATTGGGACCTTAAAGTAGGTCTCTCTTAGGTCCATCACTTGTCTGTCTGTCTGTCTGTCTGTCCATCTATCTATCAGGACCTGAAGGTAGGCCTCTTTAAAATCCATCAGTGATCTATCTATCTATTTATTTATCTATCCATCCATCTATTTTTCAGGACCTGAAGATAGGCTTCTCTTAGGTCCATCACTTCTCTCTCTCTCTCTCTCTTTATTGGGACCTGAAGATAGGCCTCTCTTAGGTCCATCACTCTAGTATCTATCTATCTATCTTGACCTGAAGGTAGGACTATCTATCTGGACCTGAAGGTAGGCATCTATTAGGTCCATCACTCATTTATCTATTTATCTATCTGTCTATCCATTGAGACCTGAAGGTAGGCCTCTCTTAGGTCCATCACTCTAGTATCTGTCTATCTTGACCTGAAGGTAGGCCTATCTATCTATCCGGACTTGAAGGTAGGCCTCTCCTAGGTCCCTCACTCTCTCATCTATCTATTGGGACCTTAAGGTAGGCCTCTCTTAGGTCCATCACTCATCTGTCTGACTGTCTGTCTATCCATCTATCTATCAAGACCTGAAGGTAGGCCTCTTTTAAATCCATCAGTGATTATCTATCTATCAGGACCTGAAGATAGGCCTCTCTTAGGTCCATCACCCCCCCCCCTCTATTGGGACCTGAAGATAGGCATCTCTTAGGTCCATCACTCTAGTATCTATCTATCTATCTATCTATCTATCTATCTATCTATCTATCTTGACATGAAGGTAGGCATCTCTTAGGTCCATCACTCATTTATCTATTTATCTATCTATCTGTTGGGACCTTAAGGTAGGCCTCTCTTAGGTCCATCACTCATCTGTCTGTCTGTCTGTCTGTCCAGCTATCTATCAGGACCTGAAAGTAAGCCTCTTTTAAATCCATCAGGGATCTCTCTCTCTCTCTCAGGACCTGAAGATAGGCCTCTCTTAGGTCCATCACTCCCCCCCCCCTTATTGGGACCTGAAGATAGGCATCTCTTAGGTTCATCACTCTAGTATCTATCTATCTATCTATCTATCTATCTATCTATCTATCTATCTATCGACCTGAAGGTAGGCATCTATTAGGTCCATCACTCATTTATCTATTTATCTATCTATCTATCTATTGGGACCTTAAGGTAGGCCTCTCTTAGGTCCATCAGTCATCTGTCTGACTGTCTGTCTGTCCATCTATCTATCAGGACCTGAAGGTAGGCCTCTTTTAAATCCATCAGTGATCTATCTATATATCTATCTATCTATCTATCTATCTATCTATCTATCTATCTATCTATCAGGACCTGAAGATAGGCCTCTCTTAGGTCCATCACCCCCCCCCCTCTATTGGGATCTGAAGATAGGCATCTCTTAAGTCCATCACTCTAGTATCTATCTATCTATCTATCTATCTATCTATCTATCTATCTATCGACCTGAAGGTAGGCATCTATTAGGTCCATCACTCATTTATCTATTTATCTATCTATCTGTTGGGACCTTAAGGTAGGCCTCTCTTAGGTCCATCACTCATCTGTCTGTCTGTCTGTCCAGCTATCTATCAGGACCTGAAAGTAAGCCTCTTTTAAATCCATCAGTGATCTCTCTCTCTCTCTCTCTCTCTCTCTCAGGACCTGAAGATAGGCCTCTCTTAGGTCCATCACCCCCCCCCCCTCTATTGGGACCTGAAGATAGGCATCTCTTAGGTCCATCACTCTAGTATCTATCTATCTATCTATTCTATCTATCTATCTATCTATCTTGACCTGAAGGTAGGCATCTCTTAGGTCCATCACTCTAGTATCTATCTATCTATCTATCTATCTATCTATCTATCTATCTTGACCTGAAGGTAGGCATCTCTTAGGTCCATCACTCTAGTATCTATCTATCTATCTATCTATCTATCTATCTATCTATCTATCTATCTATCTATCTCTATCTGACCTGAAGGTAGGCATCTCTTAGGTCCATCACTCTAGTATCTATCTATCTATCTATCTATCTATCTATCTATCTATCTTGACCTGAAGGTAGGCATCTCTTAGGTCCATCACTCTAGTATCTATCTATCTATCTATCTATCTATCTATCTATCTATCTATCTATCTATCTATCTTGACCTGAAGGTAGGCATCTCTTAGGTCCATCACTCTAGTATCTATCTATCTATCTATCTATCTATCTATCTATCTATCTATCATCTATCTATCGAGACCTGAAGGTGGGTTTCTGTTAAGTCAATCACTCTACTATCTATCTATCTATCTATCTGTCTGTCTGTCTATCTATCTGTCTGTCTGTCTGTCTATCTATCTATTGCCCTTGGTAATGTTGGAAGGTGCAATAAGTGGGGAAAGAAGTTGGAATGGTGTCCTGAAGATGCTGAAGACATGGGTTCCATGTTTGGACTATAACCTGAAATGGATTCATTGCCCTGACCAGTGTGGCCTGGGGTGGGTTTGTCTTCATTTGGTTCAAAGGTCAACCTGAGTGCCCCACAACTGTTCCCCCTCAAGGCTTACGGTGAGCATGTGGTTGAGCTCATGGGTGAGCATCTTGCGGAAGCTCTTCTTGGTGATGCCCTGCCTCCTCTTGCAGCAGCAGCAGCATCCCCGGCTGGCGTAGTGCTCGTAGTTCTTGACCAGGGTCTGGATGGCCCACTCCAGCTCTGAGGGGTCGCAGGTCATGTCACCTCCTTTGACCCCACCTTTGGCCCCGCCCTTCGAACCACCTTTGAACTCTCCTTTGGCTTCTCCTGCGGGAACAACATGCAAGAAGGAAGGTTCACCTAAGGATAAGATCGCAAACTCAAGAGCACCTAAAGAAGCACCTAAAGCTTCAGAGAGCTTCTGTTCCACCATTCCAAAACTCCCTGCTTGGGCGGTGATGGCATGATCGTCAGCATAGATGAAGCTCTCTCTCTACATATAGGACTCCATTATCAGAGAATGGGAAGATTAGGAATCAGCTGGTTTCCCTTGTAATAGGCAGTAAGAGCACCTCAAGCTTTGAAGAGCTTCTGTTCACCCATTCCAAAGCTTCCTGCTTGGGTGGTGATGGTACGATCGTCGGCATAGAGGAAACTCTATGGATTCTGCTTTGGAGTCCTTCCTTCCTTTTGGGGCCCGGCCCTCCTCTGAAAAGGGGCCCTAATAGGGGCCACAAGGGACCGGCCTCTCCTTGGGAAGGAATGTATGCAGATCCTGCCCACAGAGGCCTCCGGGCAGCGGCGCCTGAGCATGCGCAGAGGGCCGGCTGGACCTGCCAAGCCTTTCCCAAGAAACCCAACCAGAAACCCAAGCTTCCTCCTGACTGTAGATTGTGAAGGTGTGGCAACAAACACCTTGAGGGCCAAGAAAAAGGAGATGAAAAAGGAAGGAAGGAAGGAAGATAAAGAAGAAGAGAAAGGAAGGAAAGAAGAAAGTAAATGCAGGAAGAAAGATAAGAAGGAAGGAAGGAAGGAAGGAAGGAAGGAAGGAAGGAAGGAAGGAAGGAAGACAGGATGGAAGGAAGCTAAAGAAGAATGAGAGAAAGGAAGGAGGGAGAAAAGACAGTAAAAGAAGGAAAGAAAGAGGGAAGGAAAGAAGGAAGGAGGGAGGAAAAGGAAGGAAGAAGGAAAGAAAGGAAAGAGGGAAAGGAAGGAAATAAAAGAATTATAAAAGAAAAAAGGAAGAAAGAAAGAAGGAAGGAAGGAAGGAAAAGAAGGAGAGAAAGGAACAAAGAGTAGGACCAAAGAAAAAGAGGAAGGAAGGAAGAAAAAGAAGAAAAAGAAAAAGAAGAAGGGATGGATGGATGGAAGGAGGGAAGGAAGAAAGATAGGAAGGAAAAGAAAGAAAGAGAAAAGAAGAAAGGATGGATAGAAGGAAGGAAAGAACTGATGGGGGTAGGAGGGAAAGACAGAAAAGAGGAAAGAAGAAAGGAAGAGAACAAAGAAAAAGAGGAAGGAAGGAAGAAAAATAAGAAAAAAGATAGTAAAAGAAAAGATGGATGGAAGGAGGGAAGGAAGGAAGATAGGAAGGAAAAGAAGAAGAAAAGAAAGGGAGGGAGGAAAGAAGAAAGGGAGGATGGATAGAAGGAAGGAAGGAAGAAAAGAAGGAATGGAGGGAAGGAGAGAAGAAAGTAAAAGAGGAATGAATGAAGGAAGGAAGGGAACGAAGAAAAAGAAAGGAAAAGCAGAAGGAAGGAAGGATGAAGGAAAAAGGGAGGAAGGAATGAAGGAAGGAGGAAAGAAGGAATGAACAGAAAGAAGGAAGGAAGGAAAGGAAGGAGAGATGGAAGGATTATTATTGTTATTATCCTCATCTTCTCTTTTATTATCTCTAATAATAACAGTATTTGCTGTGGACTCATCTTGTTGTGTTTCAAATAATAATAATAATAATAGTAATAATAATAATAATAATAATTTGTGTTCATCGTTATTGAATTCCATCCTGTGTGATCTCTCCCAAAGCATCCAACACTAAAAACGACACAACAGGCAACCGAAAAACTACAAATCCAGTACAAGTCAGGTGTTGCTTGTGTTGACGATTGACCTTTGTTTGGGTTGCAAATCCCATTGATTCCCATTTTGTGAGAAAGGTTTTCCGCCTTTGCTGCAAAGGGGAATTCCACCTTCTGGGCCTTTCGTTTTCCTTACAAGGGCTGTGGCCGAAGGAAAGTTCTGGAAGGGGGAGAAAGGTGGGCGGAATTTGGCCCGGATCCCGGGATTTGGGGCTCGGCCCTTGCCAACCGGAGCAACAAGTAAACAGAGAGATGGGAAAGTGTGCATGCAAGCGGTGCAGGCCGCAAAAGGCAAAAACCAGGGGCCAGTCTGCCTCCAAAAGCAGGAAAACAAGCCCATCATCATCATCATCATCATCATCATCATCATCATCATCATCATCATCATCATCCATTCCCTTTCTCTGGATGCTTCCATTGCAATTGCACAACTTTGTGATTCCAATTGAATTCCTTCTGGCCCCTGTTTGCAACTTCCCAGAATTTGCAAATGGTTTGGCCTTCTTGGAATATTATATGTATGTCTAAAAGTCAAATGATGGATGTAATGTATGTATGTATGTATGTATGTAGGTGAAGTGGCCCTCCCCCTCATACATGCGAGGGGAAGGGGCTAGGTGAAGTGGCCCTCACTGGGGAAAGGAAGGCGGCATGCGTATAAAGAAGAAAGGAAGGAGGAAAAGAGGAGGAAAGGAGGAGGGAGAGAAAGGAAAAGGAAAAGGGAGGAAGGGAAAAAGAAGGGAAAGAGAGGAAAGGAGAAGGAAGGGAAAGAAAAGGGAGGATGGAAGGAAGGAAAGGGAAAGGAAGGAAAGGAAAGGAAAGGAAAGGAAGGGGAAAAAGAAGGGAGGATGGAAGGAAGGAAAGGGAAAGGAAGGAAAGGAAAGGAAGGGAAAAAGAAGGGAAAGAGAGGAAAGGAGAAGGAAGGGAAAGAAAAGGGAGGATGGAAGGAAGGAAAGGAAAGGAAGGAAGGAAAAGGAAGGAAGGAAGAGGAAAAGAGGGGGAAGAGGAAAGGAGAAGGAAGGGAGGAAAAAAAAGAAAAAAGATGGAGGGTAGAAAGGAAGGAAGGAAGGAAGGAAGGAAGGAAGGAAGGAAAGAAAGGAAAGGGGAAGGAAGGAAGAGGAAAAAAGAAGGGAAAGAGAAGAAAGGGGAAGGAAGGGAAAGAAAAGAAAAGGGAGGATGGAAGGAAAGATAAAGGAAGGAAAGGAAATGAAAGGAAGGAAGGAAAAAAGAAGGGAAAGAAAGGAAAGGGGAAGGAAGGAAGGGAAAGAAAGGAAGAAAGACAAAAAAAAGGGAAAGAAAGGAAAGGAGAAGGAAGGGAAGAAAAGAAAAGAAAAAGAATGAAGGGGAAAGAAAGAAAGAAAGAAAAGAAAGAAAGAAAGAAAGAAAGAAAGAAAGAAAGAAAAGAGAAAAAGAAAGAAAAAACGAAGGGAAAGAAAGGATAGAAGGAAGTGAAAGAAAAAGGAAAGATGGAAGGAAGGGGGAAAGAAGGCGAAGAGAGGGGAAGGGAAGAAAGAACAAAAGAAAGAAAGGGAAAAAGAAGGAAGGAAAGAAGGAAGGAACAAAGGGAGGAGGCAAAGAGAGGGAAGGAGAAGGAAGGGAAAGAAAAGAAAAGGGAGGATGGAAGGAAGAAAGGAGAAAGGAAGAAAGGAAGGAAGAAAGGGCAAAAAGAGGGGAAAGAAGGGAAGGGGAAAGAATGGAGGAAAAGAAAGGAAAAAGAATGAAGGGGAGAAAGAAAGAAAGAAAGAAAGAAAGAAAGAAAGAAAGAAAGAAAGAAGGAAGGAAGGAAAGAAAGAAGAAATCAAGAAAGAGAAAAAGAAGGGAAAGAAAGTATAGAAGGAAGTGAAACAAAAGAAAAAGGAAGGGTGGAAGGAAGAGGAAAAAGAAGTATTGTTAGTATTATATTGCATTGCATTATAATATTATGGTCAGTAGTATAGGTATATACATTATTGTATATACACATAATACTGAAAATAATATGGTGAAATAATACTAATAACATAACAATAATGTTGTAATATTGTATTATTAGCAGTAGTAAATATATTTTAGATTAGTATCACTATATGACATTATTATTATTATTATTATATAATTATTATATTGCAATAGTATTATATTGCATTACATTATAATATTATGGCCAATATAATAGGTATATACATTATTGTATACACATATAATACTGAAAATAATATTATAATTTAGTAATTCTAATAATATAACAATAATGTTGCCCCCACACTGCAATATTATTAGTAATATTACATGTAATATATAGTATACACTTATTATATTGTACTATATTATGATACCACAGTATATATAATACACTATAAGTATATATGTATTTTTTGCAACTGGAACGCCTTGCTTTTCCAAAGCCAAAGCATTGCTTTCCCGTCTATTTTGTGTTGCCCTGACGTTGAACTTGGCTGTGGAAGGCCTTCCTCTCAATGCCCCATTGTCTCCCCATTTCCTCTTGTCTGATCTATGGGGATTTTTCAGTCCCATTCATTCCGGAGGGGAAATCCACCTCCGACGGGAAGGAAACCCTCCCATAAAATGGCCCCGGAGCTAAGAACAATGAGAAAAACAACACGCAAAGCAAACAACTACGAGAAAAAGCAAGTAAGACTATCTAGGCAAGATATTGAGTTTTTTCTCCTATGCAGACGACGAAGACATCAATGCCCATCTGGAGGATACATTGATCAATACAGGAGCAGAACCGTATGATAATCAATAATGCAGAGTCACAACAACGAGAAAAAGCAAATAAGACTATCTAGGCAAGATATTGGGTTTCTTCTCCTATGTAGACGACGAAGACATCAATGCCTATCTGGAGGATATATTGCGAAGACATCAATGCCGATCTGGAGGATATATTGATCAATACAGGAGCAGAATCGTATGATAATCAATAATGCAGAGTCACAACAATGAGAAACAGCAAATAAGGCTATCTAGGCAAGATATTGGGTTTCTTCTCCTATGTAGATGACGAAGACATCAATGCCTATTTGGAGGATATATTGATCAATACAGGAGCAGAATCGTTTGATAATCAATAATGCAGAGTCACAACAATGAGAAAAAGCAAATTAGACTATCTAGGCAAGATATTGGGTTTCTTCTCCTATGCAGACGACAAAGACATCAATACCTATCTGGAGGATATATTGATCAATACAGGATCAGAACCGTATGATAATCAATAATGCAGAGTCACAATAGCGAGAAAAAGCAAATAAGACTATCTAAGCAAGATATTGGGTTTCTTCTCCTATGCAGACAACGAAGACATCAATGCCTATCTGGAGGAGATATTGATCAATACAGGATCGGAATCGTATGATAATCAATAATCCTTGTCTCGATGGCACCATGATCCATATAGGATCATAATATAGATGAAATACTCCTTAATTAATGCAGATGGAATACTCATTAATACATTATCGCATATAGGATGATACTCTATAGACCATATACTTTCTTAAAAAGGATCATAAGCTATGTAGACAATAGTAATATAGGATCGTACTCCTATAGACAATATACTCTCTTAATAAAGGATCGTAATCCTATGTAGATGATAATCATATAGGATCGTACTCCTGTAGATAATATACTCTCTTAACAAAGGATTGCAAACCTATGCAGATGATATTCATATAGGATCATAGTCCTATAGATAATATATTCTCTTAACAAAGGATCATAAGCCTATGTAGACGATAATAATATAGGTTCGTACGCCTATAGACAATATACTCTCTTAACAAAGGATCGTAATCCTATCTAGACGATAATCATATAGGATTGTGCTCCTATAGACAATATATTCTCTTAACAAAGGATTGTAATCCTATGTAGATGATAATCATATAGGATCGTACGCCTATAGACAATATACTCTCTTAACAAAGGATCGTAATCCTATGTAGACAATATTCATATAGAATTGTACTCCTATAGACAATATACTCTCTTATAAAGGATCAGAAGCCTATGTAGACGATATTCATATCGGATCGTACTCCTATTGACAGTATGTTCTCTTAACAAAGGATTGTAATCCTATGTAGATGATATTCATATAGGATCGTACTCCTATAGACCATATACTTTCTTAACAAAGGATTGTAATCCTATGTAGACAATAATATTATAGGATCGTACTCCTATAGACAATATACTCTCTTAAAAAGGATCAGAAGCCTATGTAGACAATAATCATATAGGATTGTAATCCTACCTAGACGATAATAGTATAGGATCGTACTCCTATAGACCATATACTTTCTTAAAAAAGGATTGTAATCCTATCTAGACGATAATCATATAGGATCGTACTCCTATAGACAATATGCTCTCTTAACAAAGGATCGTAATCCTATGTAGACGATAATAATATAGGATTGTACTCCTATAGACCATATACTCTCTTAACAAAGGATAGCAATCCTATGCAGATGATATTCATATGGGATCGTACTCCTATAGACCATATACTCTCTTAACAAAGGATTGTAATCCTATCTAGACGATAATAATAAAGGATCGTACGCCTATAGACAATATACTCTCTTAACAAAGGATCGTAATCCTATGTAGATAATATTCATATAGAATTGTACTCCTATAGACAATATACTCTCTTATAAAGGATCAGAAGCCTATGTAGACGATATTCATATAGGATCGTACTCCTATTGACAGTATATTCTCTTAACAAAGGATTGTAATCCTACGTAGATGATATTCATATAGGATCGTACTCCTATAGACCATATACTTTCTTAACAAAGGATTGTAATCCTATGTAGACAATAATATTATAGGATCGTACTCCTATAGACAATATACTCTCTTAACAAGGGATCATAAGCCTATGTAGACAATAATCATATAGGATTGTAATCCTACCTAGACGATAATAGTATAGGATCGTACTCCTATAGACCATATACTTTCTTAAAAAAGATCATAAGCCTATGTAGACAATAATAATATAGGATCGTACTCCTATAGACAATATACTCTCTTAACAAAGGATCGTAATCCTATGTAGGCGATAATAATATAGGATCGTACTCCTATAGATGATATACTCTGTTTGCAAAGGATCGTAATCCTATGTAGATGATATTCATATAGGATCGTAATATCTAGACAATAATAATATAGGATTGTAATCCTATAGATGATATACTCTCTTAAGAAAGGATTGCAATCCTATCTAGACGATAATCATATAGGATCGTACTCCTATAGACACTATACTCTATTAGCAAAGGTTCGTAATTCTATCAAGATTGGTGCAAGATTGAAACCCTTTCCACCCGACATACACGTACGTAACCTATGGAAACGTGTGGGAATGCCTCCCTGTTTCCTTCCCCAAAACACTGAGGACTAGCGGATTTGACAAACGCCGCAAACCCTTAAAGAAAGCCTTTCCCCCAAAATGGAGGTTTTCCAAGCCTGTGCTTTTTACCTGATCCTTGGAAAGAAATTCCTCCCAAAGGTTGCAAATCCAGAGCCGGTCTCAGAATGGTGGCTGGTTCCTTTCGGGGCGGACTTTAAATCCCAGGGAAGGAAAACACACAACGCAACAACAACAACGACGGAGTCGGGAGGTGGTCGGACTTCTCGTTGGGCTGCGTTTCCAATTCTGGATCTTGCACAACCACAATCCGGGAGCGTCCTCTGCCTGCTTCCCGATCCCGCCCTGGATCGCTCTGGTTTCTCTCGGCCGGACCTGTCACGACGGACAATGAGGCCACAGTGCCCACAATTGGCCACGCCACAAAGGAAGTGGCCCTCTGCCCAGAAATTACACGGCCCTTTGTCTCGGGGTTGATCCGCGTGTAGACGCATTATGTCCAGCTGCACATCGAAAAGTGTTTTGCAACACAAGGCCCCACAACATACATGGGATTTGCACCTTCTTTTACTTTCCCCCCAGTTCTCTGGGTTTGAGACCCTTACAGACTCTAGTCCGAACTTTATACTTCCCCAATGGATAGCTCCTATAAAGTGCGGATACAAAATAGGAGCAGATTTGCTGATCTGGAAGCCACAATAGTCTGACTGATTGGGCCTGGCTTCCATAGAGATGAGTTCGTTACGGACTCTGCTCTGAACTTTAAAGGGCCCAGTGGATCGCTCCTAGACATGAGTTCATTACGGACTCTGCTCCGAACTTTAAAGAGCCCAATTGATAGCTATAGAATACAAAGTTAGAGCAGATTTCCTGATTTGGAAGCCACAATACTCTGATTGGATCTGGTTCCTTAGAGATGAGTCCGTTACGGACTCTGCTCCGAACTGTAAGTTTCCCCAATGGATAGCTCTTATAAAAATACAAAATTGGATACAAAATTGGAGCAAATTTCCTGATTTGGAAGCCACAATACTCTGACTGATTGGGTCTGGCTTCCATACAGATGAACTTTAAAGGGCCCAGTGGATCGCTCCTAGATATGAGTTCGTTACGGACTCTGTTCCGAACTTTAAAGGGCCCAGTGGATCACTCCTAGATATGAGTTCATTACAGACTCTGCTCCGAACTTTAAAGGGTCCAGTGGCTCGCTCCTAGATATGAGTTCGTACGGACTTTACGAGTCCGTTACGGACTCTGCTCTGAACTTTAAAGGGCCCAGTGGATCGCTCCTAGATATGAGTTCGTTATGGACTCTGCTCTGAAATTTACGAGTCCTTTACGGACTCTCCTCCGAACTTTAAAGGGCCCAGTGGATCGCTCCTAGATATGAGTTCATACGGACTTTACGAGTCCGTTACGGATTCTGCTCTGAACTTTAAAGGGCCCAATGGATCGCTCCTTGATATGAGTCCGTTACGGACCCTGCTCCGAACTGTAAACTTCCCCAATGGATAGCTCCTATAAAGTACGGATACAAAATTGGAGCAAATTTCCTGATCTGGAAGCCACAATACTCTGACTGATTGGGCCTGGCTTCCATACAGATGAGTCCATTACGGACTCTGCTCCAAACTGTGAAGTTCCCCAATGGATCTCTCCTATAGATTAAACATACAAAGTTTACTGCTCTGAATTTTA
Source organism: Anolis sagrei ordinatus (assembly GCF_025583915.1). Taxonomy (NCBI): domain Eukaryota; kingdom Metazoa; phylum Chordata; class Lepidosauria; order Squamata; family Anolidae; genus Anolis; species Anolis sagrei. Next base: position 3,949,721 of record NW_026844700.1, read on the forward strand.
AAGGGCCCAATGGGCCACTCCTATAGATTACGAAGTTTACTGATTTGGATGCCACAATAATCTGATTGGTTCCCTAGAGTTTAGTCCGTTACGGACTCAGCTCCAAACTGTAAAGTTCCGCAATGGATAGCTCCTATAAAGTGCGGATACAAAATTGGTGCAGATTTCCTGCTTTGGAAGCCCCAATACTCCGATTGATTGGGCCCGGCTTCCATAGGTATGAGTCCGTTACGGACTCCGCTCCCAACGTTAAAGGGCCCGGCGGATTTCTCTTATAGATTACGCATACAAAGTTTACTGATTTGCAACCCACAGTACTCCGATTGGGCCTGGCTTCCATGGATATAAGTCCGTTATGGACTCTGCTCCGAACTTGAAAAGGCCCAATGAATAGCTGCTACAAAGTACAGACACAATTGGTGCAGATTTACTTCTATGGAAGCCATAGTATTGCTGCTATGGGTATGAGTCCGTTACGGACTCTGCTCCAAACATTAAAGACCCCAATGGATACCTCCTATAGAGTACAGATACAAATTTGGAGTAGATTTACTGATTTGGAAACCACGATACTGAGATTGGGGCGGGCTGCCATGGATATGAGTCCATTACGGACTCTCGTCTGAACTTTCCAAGTCTCTTTGGAGAACCAGCACGTCTGTTAAAGTTCGCACACAAAACCGGAGAGGATTTCCTAGTTAGGAAACCACAATGACGCCTCGAATTGGGCCTGTCTCCTGCCTTTGGCTAGCTGTGACTCCGTTACGGGATGCAGTCCGAACTCAAAAGCGGTCACCCAATCGATCTGGGAGATGGGGGTTCAATACTGTGGAATTAATGCAGATCAGCACCACTGGAACCACCTTGGGAGTTGTAGTTTCCCAACGTCTTGATCCTCTTCTGGTTGCATCTATATACCATTGAATGGATGCGGTTTGACACTGTTTTAACCACCCTGGAATCCTGAGAGTTGTAGTTCTCCAAGGCCTTTAACTGAATACTTTGGGAACTTGAGAGTTGTAGTTTCCCAAGGTCTTGATCTTCCTCTGGGCGTATCTATATATTATCATAGGAATCCAGTTCGGCACCACTGTGACCACCGTGGCTCAATGCTGTAGGGATCCTGGGAGTTGTAGTTTCCTAAGGCCTTGAAATTTCTATATACCATTGAATGAATGCAGTTTGACACCATTCTGAAATCCTGAGAGTTCTAGTTCCCCAAGGATTTTAACTGAGTGCTTTGGGATCTTGGGAATTGTAGTTTCCTAAGGCCTTCAACCTCTTCTGGGTGCATCTATATACCATTGAATGAATGCAGCTTGACACCATTCTGGAATCCTGAGAGTTGTAGTTCCCCAAGGACTTTAACTGAGTACTTTGGGATCTTGGGAATTGTAGTTTCCCAAGGTCTTGAGCCTCCTCTGGGCACGTCTATATAACATTGAATGAAAACAGTTCGGCACCACTGTAACAAGCAGGGCTCAATACTATAGGCATCCTGGGAGTTGTAGTTTCCCAATGTTTTGGTTCTTTGGTGCCTTGGGCCTTTCATTCCCCACACAATGGAATCAATGAAGTTCAGCACCGCTGTAAACACCATGGCTGAATGGTATAGGCACGCTGGGAGTTATAGTTTCCCAAGGTCTTGAGCCTCCTCTGAGTGGATCTATATACCATTGGATGAATGCAATTCAGCGCAACTGAAACCACCATTGTTCAATGCTATAGGCACCCCGGGAGTTGTAGTTCCCCAAGGCCTTTAACTGAGTAATTTGGGATTCTGGGAGTTGTAGTTTCCCAAGGTCTTGAGTCTCCTCTGGGTGCGTCTATATACCATTCAATGAATGCAGTTTGGCACCTCTGCAACCACCATAGCTCAATGCTATAGGAGTTGTAGTTCCCCAAGGTCTTTAACTGAGTGCTTTGGGATCCTGGGAGTTATAGTTCCCAAGGTCCTGGGAGTTGTAGTTTCCTGAGGTCTTGAGTCTCCTTTGGGTATGTCTAAATACCATTGAATGAAAGCAGATTGGCACCACTGTAACCACCATGGCTCAATGCTATAGGAGTTGTAGTTCACAAAGGTCTTTAACTGAGTGCTTTGGGATCCTGGGACTTGTAGTTTTCTGAGGTCTTGAGTCTCCTCTGGGTGCGTCTATATACCATTGAATGAATGCAGTTTGGCACCACTGTAACCACCATGGCTCAACGTGTCCCGGGAGTTGTAGTTCCCCAAGGTCTTTCACCTTCTCACCCAAAGTCTCCCAGGATCAAACAGCACTGAATTTGAGTTAAAGTAGGGGGAATGCTGGGATGTGTAGTCCTTGAACCCAACCCTGGGCAGGAATGTCTCCTCCTCTGTGTCCCGGGATGCTCCCTGTTGCAAAGCAGGAGGAGCGGAGGCGGTTCCGATGCAGCCGTCCCGATAGGGAACCGGATCCCGTGCACAAACCCGGACGATCCGGTCGCACCAGGAAGTCCCATCGTCCCCAGACCTTGCCCTGTTTGGGGCCACTGTCAACGTGTATGTAGACGATACACTGCTTGTGTTGGAGAGCGACGCTTGAAGGTTGTCTTTGCTGTCATGCATTTCTGACTTTTGTAGGCTTTCGTAAAATGCGGAATTTTCTATGATGGGACTCAGAATGTTTTCGGCTGCATTTTCAATCCTTTTCGGCTGCACGTTTGGCGCAAAAAAATTGCAATGTCAGATGCATTTCCGATTCTGCAAAACCCTATTTTCAATGCAATTTTTTTTCATTTTCAGTTGCGTATACAATATGAAAAATTATATTTTTGCCTGTCCTTTCGATGCAGGAATTCTATACACACACACACACACACACACACACACTCACACATACACACACACACACATACATACATATTTAATGCAAAATAATAATTTGTGCCCGAATTTTCAAATGTCGAAAAATTTCACTTCACCTGCAATTTTGCTTGCATTTTCCATGCAAAACGTTCATTTTTGCCTGTGCGTTTTGATGCAAAAAATTCATTTTTGCTTGCATTTTCGAAGCGGAAAAAAAATTTCCTTGCGCTTTCCATGCAAAAAAAATAAAAAATAAAAATTCACTTGCATTTTTGATGCAAACATTTTTTCCACTGTGTTTTCAATGCAATGCAATTTTCCCCCACTGTGTTTTTGATGCAAAAAATGCAATTTGGCTGTATTTCTGATGCAAAAACATAATTTTTCCACTGTGCTTTCGATGCAGAATCTTTTACATGTATTTGTGATGCAAAAAAATTCATTTTTGCTTGCAGTTTCATAGTGAAATTTTTTTTCCTACGTTTTCCATGCAAAAAAAAAAATCAATTGCATTTTTGATGCAATTTTTCCCCCACTGTGTTTTTGATGCAAAAAATTCAATTTGGTTGTGCTTCTTATGCAAAAATATAATTTTCCACTGTGCCTTTGATGCAGAAAATTCATTTTTTTACCTGTATTTGTGATGCAAAAAATCATTTTTTGCTTGCATTTTTGAAGCGAAAAAAATATTTTTTCTTGCGCTTTCCATGCAAAAAATAATGATAAAAATTCACTTGCATTTTTGATGCAAACATTTTTTTCCACTGTGTTTTCGATGCAAAAAATTCAATTTGGCTGTGGTTCTTATGCAAAAACATAATTTTCCCACTGTGCTTCCGATGCAGAAAATGCATTTTTTACCTGTATTTGCAATGCAAAAAAAATCAATTTTTGCTTGCCTTTCCAATGCAATTGAGCCAGAGCAGGGAAAATGGTTTCAAACCACATTAACTCTGCAGTGTGGATGCAAACCCTCTGAATTGATGCAGCCTCCAACAAAGAATCCCAAAATGGGGACCTTTGTGGACTGCATCGCCCAAAATCCACCACCCAGCACCAACAACGGCGAGGGAGGAGGGTATTTGTGATATTTACAGACTCGAGCAACACAACATAAGTAGGTATGTAGGTTTGATTGTTGGTTCATTTGAGCCATGCTGATTCCACACCAATGGAGAGAGAAAGGAACACTAGGATGCCTGCGGTGGAGGAAAAACATGAAATCTAGAGTTGATTGTCCCCGCCTGAAAGCCTTCACTTGGGTGGTGGGCAGTGTATGGAGGAAAGGGTTAAGGGAGAGGCAGGGGGCGGGGTAATGCAAATTCCACACCGATGGAGAGAGAAAGGAACACCGGGATGCCTGCGGTGGAGGAATACCAGGAAATCTAGAGTTGAATTGTCCCCGCCTGAAAGCCTTCACTTGGGTGGTGAGCAGTCTGTGGAGGAAAGGGTTAAGGGAGAGGCAGGGGGCGGGGTCATGCAAATTCCACACCAATGGAGAGCGTAAGGAACATTGGGATGCCTATGGTGGAGGAAACATGGTGTCTCCTGATTGGTGGGAGCTAGAGCTTATCTCAGTGGACACTCCAGCCACATACACACACATATATTTTTGCTTTTATTATGTGTATAGATAGATAATATATTATTATATTTATTATAATATTAATTTAAATCCTGCTTTGCCTTTATGCTGACGGAGACTCAAAGTGGTTATGTATCCATTATTAGTATTATAATTTATTATTATTATTATTATTATTATTATTATTATTATTATTATTATTTAAACCCTGCTTTGTCTTGATCCCAAAGGACACTCAAAGCATTTATGTATCCATTATTAGTATTATAATGTATTATTATTAGATAAAATATTATTATAATATTAATTTAAACCCCACTTTATCTCTATCCTAAAAGAGACTCAAAGCGGTTATGTATCCATTATTATTATTATTATTATTATTATTATTATTATTATTATATTAATATAAACCCTGCTTTGTCTTGATCCCAAAGGAGTCTCAAAGTGGTTATGTATCCACTATATTATAATGTATTATTATTATTTATTATATTTATTATAATAATATATAATTATATTTATTATAATATTAATTTAAACCCCTCTTTGTCTTGATCCCAAAGGAGTCTCAAAGTGGTTATGTATCCACTATTATTATTATTATTATTTATATTTATTATTATAATATATAATTATATTTATTATAATATTAATCCAAACCCCACTTTATCTCTATCCTAAAAGAGACTCAAAGTGATTATGTATCCACTATTATTATAATGTTTTATTATTATTATATATTATATTTATTAGTATATTATTATATTTATTGTAATAATATATTATTATATTTATTATTATAATATATAATTATATTTATTATAATATTAATTTAAACCCCGCTTTGTCTTGATCTCAAAGGAGACTCAAAGTGGTTATGTATCCACTATTATTATAATTATTATTATTAGATATTATTATATTTATTACAATATTAATTTAAACCCCACTTTGTCTTGATCTCAAAGGAGACCCAAAGTGGTTATGTATCCACTATTATTATAATGTTTATATTATTATTATTATTATTATTATTATTATTATATTAATTTAAACCCCACTTTATCTCTATCCCAAAGGAGTCTCAAAGTGGTTATGTATCCACTATTATTATAATGTATTATTATTATTATATATTATTATAATATTAATTTAAACCCCACTTTATCTCTATCCTAAAAGACACTCAAAGTGGTTATGTATCCACTATTATTATAATATTTTATTATTATTCTTATATATTATTATATTTATTATAATAATATATTATTATTATATTTATTATAATATTAATTTAAACCCCACTTTATTTCTATCCTAAAAGACACTCAAAGTGGTTATGTATCCATTATTATTATTATTATTATTATTATTATATATTATTATATTTATTATTATATTAATTCAAACCCCGCTTTGTCTTGATCCCGAAGGTCACCCAAAGCGGCTTAACACAAAGGCATCCCCATACAATCATAACATACAAAGATGCAAAAAACAAAAATTAAATATAAACAGTTTTTTAAAATCACAGGTAAAATCCATTAAAACATATTCAAAGTTTCTCCTAAAAATATGACCCTATTCCTAGGCCAGAAGTCCTTCTCAGCGGGAAATTCTGAAATTCCGGCGTGTCTCATTTACGGCGGATGCGAGGACCCGACTTTGGTGTGAAGCATTATTGCAGAATTTTTCACGTACATTTTGCTTTTACTTCCATCCCAGATTTCTCCCCAGACCTGTCGGCTTCATAGAAAACGCCCGAAACATGCCGCAACACGCCTTGCAACGCGAGAATGCCGATATCTGCCCGAATTCCACCGCGAAACAACAAGCAACGTCCCGTCCCCCTATTTATAAGATCCCAAGCCCGCCGTCCCACTTGAAGGCGCGACCCTTCCAGCTGCCCTTACCGTGCATGGTTGCGCTTATGCTCTTGCTTTCGCCCGTCGCCCGTCTCCTTTCACCAATCCTCCGCTGTTTACCGGAACGGCGCTAATATGCGACGAGACGCCTCCCTCCGCTTGCATGTACCTGAGTCACGGGGCCAGGTGTGGTTTTTTTTGGGACTTCCTTTTAAAGAGTAGTGTCTTGCTTTTTAATGCCGGGGCGTTCTGATGGGAAGGGCTTCACGACATCGCTGAGTTAAAAAAAATAAACAGGGAGCGCAACAGCGCAATTGCGCCATCTCAGGATTCCTGACAGGCCTTCTTGGCGTGTCTCCTGGCTGGCAATACGGAGCATCACCGCCCGTGCGTAAAGCCCGAGGAATGACTCGTAGGCGCATCGCACTCCGTCAGAGCTTAAACTCTAAAAATGGACTGCGATACACAATAAGGCGGAGGAATTACGCAATGGCGCAATGTCGAAGTGGCTAACGTCAAAGACTGGATAGTAAGGAGATCACACTCTATTCAGTTTCAGCCTTAACCCAATGGTCCACCTATACGAATGGACCGTGGTGCATAATAATGCGAAGGAAATATGCAGTAATGTAGAGGAAGCATGCAATTGCGCAATAGCACAAAGCAAAATTGGCCATTGTCAAAGGTGTTGCAGAGGCATGAACTGTAGTAATTTCAGCCTTAACCGAATGGTCTACTTCTATGAATGGTGCATAATAACACAAAGGAAAGATGTGATAATGCAGAAGAAGCACACAATCACGCAACGTCGAAGTGGCTAACGTCAAAGATTGGATAGTAAGGAGATCACGCTGTATTCGGTTTCAGCCTTAACCCAATGGTACACCTATACAAATGGACCGAGGTGCATAATAATGCAAAGGAAAGATGTGATAATGTAGAGGAATTACACAGTGGCGCACCGTCGAAGTAGCTAAACCCAATAAAGCAGAGAATTATGCAATGGCACAACATCGAAGTGGCTAACGTCAAAGATTGGATAGTAAGGAGATCATGCTGTATTCGGTTTTAGCCTTAACCCAATGGTACACCTATACGAATGGACCGTGGTGCATAATAATGTGAAAGAAAAATGTGGTAATGTAGAGGAAGCACGAGATTGCGCAATAGCACAAAGCAAAATTGGCCATTGTCAAAGATGTTGCAGAGGCATGAACTGTAGTAATTTCAGCCTTAACCGAATGGTCCACTTCTACGAAAAGACCATGGTGCATAATAACGAAAAGGAAATATGCAGCAATGTCAAGGAAGTACGCGATAACGCAATAGTGCAGGAGTGCAATAGCGCAAATCGAAGTGGCTATTGTCAAAGATGTTGCAGAGGCATGGACTGTAGCAATTTCAGCCATAACCGAATGGTCTACTTCTACGAATGGACCGTGGTGCATAATAACACAAAGGAAATATGTGATAATGCAGAGGAATCATGAAATGGCGCAATGGCGCAATAGCACATAGCCAAAGTGGCTGTTGTCAAAGATGTTGCAGAGGCATGAACTGTAGCAATTTCAGCCTTAACCGAATGGTCTACTTCCATGAATGGACCATGGTGCATAATAATGAAAAGGAAATATGCGGTAATGTAGAGGAAGCACGCAATGGCACAATAGCACCAAGCCGAAGCGGCTATTGTCAAAGATGGTGGGCAAGCGGTTCAGTATTGCTATGTGCATCATTCAACCCAAGCTCAGCCTCAACCCAATGGACGATGGTACACAATGACCCATCTCTATGAATTGACACTGGTTTGCAATAATGTGAAGGAAGGACGCAATAGCGCAAGACCAAAGTGGCTATTGTCAAAGATGGTGGGCAAATGGTTGAGAATTGCTATGTGTGTCATTCAACCCAAGCTCAACCTCAATCTAATGGACTACGATGCACAATGACCCACCTCTACGAATTGACTATGGTTCGCAATAACGTGAAGGAATTATGCAATAGCACAAGACGAAAGTGGTTATTGTCAAAGATGGTGGGCAAATGGTTGAGTATTGCTATGTGCGTCATTCAACCCAAGCTCAGCCTCAACCCAATGGACTATGGTACACAGTGACCCATCTCTATGAATTGACAATGGTTTGCAATAACGCGAAGGAAGCACGCAATAGCGCAAGACCAAAGTGGCTATTATCAAAGATGGTGGGCAAATGGTTGCTATGTGCATAATTCATCTCAAGCTCAGCCTTAACCCAATGGACTGCGGTACACAGTGACCCATCTCTACGAATTGACAATGGTTCGCAGTAACGTGAAGGAAGCATGCAATAGCGCAAGACCAAAGTGGCTATTGTCAAAGATGGTGGGCAAATGGTTAAGTATTGCTATGTGAATCATTCAACCCAAGCTCAGCCTCAACCCAATGGACTATGGTACACAGTGACCCATCTCTACGAATTGACCATGGTTCGCAATAACGCGAAGGAAGCACGCAATAGCGCAAGACCAAAATGGCTATTATCAAAGATGGTGGGCAAATGGTTGCTATGTGCGTCATTCAACCCAAGCTCAGCCTTAACCCAATGGACTATGGTACACAATGACCCACCTCTACGAATTGACAATGGTTCGCAGTAACGCAAAGGAAGCACGCAATAGCGCAAGACCAAAGTGGCTATTGTCAAAGATGCTGCAGAAGAATGGAATGTAGAAGGATCAAGATCAGACTCGACCCAAATTCAGCCTTAACCCAATGACCAACCACTGAGACTTGAATGGGATGTGCAATAATACAAAGGAAGTTCGCAATGGCGCAAGACTGAAGTTGCTAATGTAAAGATGGTGGGTAAATGTCATTATTGTTTGCAACAATCACATGATGCACCAGTGTGAAAGACACAAGGATAGTAAATAGGTGGGACCTAACTTAAGCTCAGCCTTAATGCAACAGACCGCAGTATGTCGTGATCTACCTCTACGAATTGACCACTGTGCGCAATAACGCAAAGGAAGTTTGCAATGGCGCAAGACCGAAGTTGCTAACTCCAAAGATGGTAGGAAAATGGTATTACTGTGTGTTTTGCTCACACGTCGCACCAGTGTGAAAGACACAAGGCTCATAGACCCAAGCTCAGCCTTAACCCAATGCACCGTGTTTCGCAATAACGTGAAGGAAGTACGCAATAGCGCAAGACCAAAGTGGCTAATGTCAAAGAAACTGCAGAAGAATGAATTGTAGTGAGGTCAAGATCAGATTCAACCCAAATTCAGCCTTAAACCAATGGTTAACCTCTGAGAATGGACTGGGGTGCGCAATAATACAAAGGAAGTTCGCAATGGCGCAAGACCGAAGTTGTTAACAACAAAGATGGTGGGTTAAATATAGTATTATTATGTGTATCGCTCACATGACACAGCAGTGTGGAAGGCGCAAGGATAGTAAATGGGTGGGACCTAACTTAAGCTCAGTCTTAATGCAACGGACCGCATTACGCTGTGATCTTCCTCTACGAATTGACCACTGTGCGCAATAACGCAAAGTAAGTTTGCAATGGCGCAAGACCGAAGTTGTTAATGTCAAAGATGGTAGGTAAATGTGTCTATTGTTCATATGCCGCATCAGTGTGAAAGACACAAGGATCATAGTCAGATGGGATCTAACCCAAGCTCAGCCTTAACTCAACGGACCGTGGTGCGCAATAATGTGGAGGAAGTACACAATGGTACGAGAGCTAATTGGCAGGCAAATGTTTGGATATGATTGAGTTGCCAAACAAGAGACTGGATTTAGATCACCTTCGCTTTGTCTTGACCCTTCCAGGATGTTTTGGGTCACACCACCCTTGACTAACATCCTGCCTGGGGATGATGGGAGTTGTAAACCAAAGCACTGGGATCTGCAAGTCAGATGGCGATGGAAATCCATCCGGGGGAGTGGAAACAGGTTCAGGACAAAGCATAATATCCTTCCCCGGTGTGTTAATGCCGAGGCGTTCCTTCTCTGGGTAGGGCTGAGCAACACTCAGGCATCACCCAGAAGAAAGAGGGAGCGCGGGAGCGCGATTGCGACATTGCACAATCCTGCCCAGTGTCGCTTCGAAGCTTCTTGTTGGTGATACCGTGTGCCGCCCGTGTGCCGCGCCGGTGCGTAAGGCCTAAAGTATGGATGACTGGCAGAGCATTGAGGGTGGACCCAACCCAGGTTCAACATTATCCCAAGGGCCCACTTATGACAATACATAGCAACATGGAGGAAGTATGCAACAAGAAAATACAACAAAACAATGACCATAGGCAATAATGCGGAGTATGCAATGGCGCAAGTACGCAATGGCGCAAGACCGAAGTGGCCGGAATCAACAATGGTGGGCAAAGAGTCACCTCAATCCATGTTTAGCCTTTACTTAATGAACCACCTCTAACAGTTCGACCTTAACCCAACGACCTATCAATGGCCATAGGCAATAGTGTGGAGTGCGCGATGGCGCGAGTACGCAATGATGCAAGATTGAAATGGCTGGAATCAACAATGGTGGGCAAAGGGTTGCCTCAATCCATGTTCAGCCTTTACTTAATAGCCCACCTCTGACAGTTCAGCCTTAGCCCAAGGATCTACCAATGGCCATAGGCAATTGTGCGGAGTGTGCAATGGCACAAGTTCGCAATGGCTGAAATCAACAATGGTGGGCAAAGAGTTTCCCTAATCCATGTTCAGCCTTTACTGAATGTCCCATCTCTGAAAGTTCAGCCTTAACCCAAGGATCTACCAATGACCACAGGCAATAGTGCGGAGTGCGCAATGGCGCGAGCACGCAATGGCGCAAGACTGAAATGGCCGGAATCAACAATGATGGGCAGAGTTGCCTCAATCCATGTTCAGCCTTTACTTAAATGCCCACTTCTGACAGTGCAGCCTCAACCCAAGGACCTACCAATCTACCAATGGCGATAGGCAATAGTATGGAGTGCGCAATGGCACAAGAGCGCAATGGCTGGAATAAAAAATGGTGGGCAAAGGGCCTCCTCAATCCATGTTCAGCCTTTACGGAATGGCCCACCTCCAGCAACTCAGCCTTAACACAAGGACCCACCAATGGCCATAGGTAATAGTGCGGAGGGCGCAATGGTGCAAGTGTGCTATGGCCGGAATCAACAATGGTGGGTAAAGGGTTGCCTCAATCCATGTTGAGCCTTTACTTAATAGCCCACCACTGCCAGTTCAGCCTTAACCCAAGAATCTACCAATGCTCATAGGCAATAATGTGGAGTGCGCAATGGTGCAAGTGCGCAATGGCCAGAATAAAAAATGATGGGCAAAGGGTCTCCTCAATCCATATCAGCCTTTACTTAATAGCCCACCTCTGACAGTTCAGCCTTAACCCAAGGACCCACCAATGGCCATAAGCTATAGTGTGGAGGGCGCAATGGCGCAAGTGCGCAATTGCCAGAATCAACAATGGTGGGTAAAGGGTTGCCTCAATCCATGTCAGCCTTTAGTGAATGTCCCACCTCTGAAAATTCAGCCTTAATCCAAGGATCTACCAATGCTCATAGGCAATAATGTGGAGTGTACAATGGCACAAGTGCGCAATGGCCGGAATCAACAATGGTAGGCAAAGGGTTGCCTCAATCCATGTTCAGCCTTTACTGAATGTCCCACCTCTGAAAGTTCAGCCTCAACCCAAGGACCTACCAATGGCCATAGGCTATAGTGCGGAGTGCGCAATGGCGCAAGTGCGCAATGGCCAGAATCAACAATGGTGGGCAAAGGGTTTCCTCAATCCATGTTCAACCTTTACTTAATGGCCCACCTCTGACAGTTCAGCCTTAACCCAAGGATCTACAAATGCTCATAGGCAATAATGTGGAGTGCGCAATGGTCAGAATCAACAATGGTTTGCAAAGGATTGCCTTAATCCATGTTCAGCCTTTACTGAACGTCCCACCTCTGACAATTCAGCCTCAACCCAAGGACCTACAAATGTCATTGGGAATAGTGCGGAGTGTGTATTGGCGCAAGTGCGGAGTGCGCAATGGCACAAGTGCGGAGTGCGCAATGGTGCAAATGTGAAATGGCACAAGGCCAAAATGGCCGGACTCAACCATGGTGGGTACAGGGTTACTTTGATCCATGCTCAGCCTTAACCCAGTGGCCTACCACTGGCCATAGGCAATAATGCGGAGGAAGTATGCAACTGCGGAAGAGCAAAGTGAGCAGCGGCAGAGATGGTGGGCAAAAGCTTGCCCCAACCCATGCTCAGCCTTAACCCAATGGGCAATAATGATATACGCAACGGCGCAAGGCCGAACACCAAAGGTCACGGGGAGATCCGTCATCCCAGGGGGAATGGGGTATGTGTTTGTGTGGCATTCCTGCAGCGCGCATCATTGAGCACAACATATTGACATATTGCTTGTCTTTGCAGCATCTTTTCGACGACGGGAGGCGCATGCAAGGATGGGTGCGTTCCCGTCCCTTGAGTCATTGCAGAGGACACCAGGCGCCCGAGAAGCTCGTTAGGCCGTAATTAGAATGCCATTCAAATCGAAATGAAATAGAATAATAATAACAATGCTACGAAATAATCTGGAACCGAGATGGAGCGCATGGCTAGCGCATTGGCACCGATGTTTGCTGACCTTAGGCATCGCCATTGTGGGATTAATGCGGTGTTGGCACCGCTTTGGTTGCCACGGTGACGTGCAACACACTCCTTGGAGTAGTAGCCTGGCTGCCATTGCACAACTAGTTTGCTTCCAGTTGCAAAACTACAACTTTGGAAGGAGGAGGAGGGCTGGGTCCCGGGACCAAAGATGCCTCGCATTCCATTCTGGAAACAGAAAGAAAGACAACCACATTCCAGGCAGGAGATATTTTTATCTCCCTTGTCAGTCTCCCTCCCGCAACCCGTGCAACCGGTCCACCGCTTGGCTCCGGACGGCATCCTGTGGCGGAGAGTTCCGCAGAATAATTGTCACCTTGCCCCATTGGGAAGGCATTTCCTGCCTCATTGCCTTGGAATGCGCCGCTGTCTCGGCATTCTTGGAGGGCCAGCGCAGAGTTGTGGAGCCGTAGACTCATCATAGCGTTGGAAGGGACCCTCAGAGGTCATCCAACCCAACCCCAAGCACCATCAAAGCACTCCCGACAGATGGCCGTCCAG
>NW_026844700.1:3968163-3975663 GCF_025583915.1 Anolis sagrei ordinatus
CATTAACATCCCCAGAGCCTGATGCCTCCAGGTAGCAGAACGAGATAAAAAAAAGAGAGAGGTCATATTTGAGAGAATCTAGAGCTGGAGGCCTCCTATATATATATATGGATCGAGAACCAAAGTTTCAAAAATGTTAAAGGTTCTACAAATGTGGGTTCTAGAACCATGGATTATTGTTCTGGAGCTAAAGCATAGACCAACTGTGGGTTCTAGAGTTGAATAGCCTGGAACCCTGAATGCCACAATTATGGGGGTGTCATCACACTGTTCTAGATTGGTTTAGGGATCCAGAAAGGCCAGGACCAGATATGGGAAGGTTCTCGACAGGAAGAATGGAGATTGGCTCTAGATTGGAATACTCCAGAACCAGAGAAAACAGGGGGTAGGGGAGAACCCCCCTTTTAACACTGGATTGACATAATGGTGGATAGTCTCTAGTTCTTTGGGTCTCAATGGTCCGAAGGCTTGCGGTTCCGATCTGGCCCTTATTTCCTGCCTTGGGGGAACCGGTACCCCCTTGCCGCATCCCCCATGATGTGCCAGTATTCCCCAAACTGCAGCTTGGCCTCGTCGTTGTCCCCAAGGCACTCGATCTTCTCGTCCAAATTCCCGGCGCCCTGCAAGGAGAACAAAGTGATGTTTACCATTCAAAAAAGTAGGGCCTTTGGAGTGTTGGACCCAATATTTTGCAATGCAACCCCAATGGAGATCTTGGGGTTTATTTAGGTGACCATGGAACGTCTTTCTGACCCTCCTGTCCTTTCTTTCAAGGACTGGATTCAACCCCTTGCATTGACCAAGATGGATCCAAAACAAATGTGGAGTGTCTCATATCAAGGATCTAGATTAATGCAATACCAATGGGCATCTTGGGGTTTATTTAGGTGACTACCGAAGGTCTTCCTAATCTTCATGCCACTTCTTTCAACGACTGGATTGTATTGACCAAGATGGATCCAAACACAGAGCATCCCATCTCAAGGACATAGATGAAGGGTCTCTCGGTGTTCCAGATTTACCCTACAAGATCTATCAGATCTATCCAGAGTGATGAATGTTAAAGGAGTGTGGAACATTCATCACTCCGGATGGAGCTGATGGGTCTTGTAGTTGGCCCTACAAGTTGCTCCATGGAAGACTTCACTCATGGATTATAGAGCTTCCACTGTTCTCCAACTTCACTCTTTGATCCATCTTCTGTTGTCCTCCAGACGTACTGGACCAAAACTCCCATCACTCTCAACCAACATGTTTAAGATAGAGGAATAATGAGAGTTAGGGTCCAACACATCTGGAAGGCTTCAGGTTTTGTACCATAGAAGGAACCTTAATCTTTCTGGATGGAATTGATGGATCTTGTAAGCCAAAACATTGAAGGAAGATTATCACTCTTGGCTCATCCAGTTAGTTCACTATTCACCTCCAGTTGTTCTTGACCAAAACTTCCACCCAAAACTGAAGGCTCATGGAAGTTATGGTCTAAAACATCTGGAACACATGGAGCTGTTTTTGTGTGAGGTTGTTGGGTCTTGTAGGCCAAAACATTGAAGGAAGGAGGTCACTCTTGGATCACCCAGTTGACTGCTCACCTCCAGATATTCCTGACCTAAAGTATTATCTGCCCCAACTGAAGGCTCGTGGGGTTTATGGTCTAAAAAATCTGGAACACATATTTTTGTGTGGGGCTGTTGGGTCTTGTAGGCCAAACATGGGGATGAGGTAGAGTTTCCAGTGTTCTCCAATTCACTCTTTTGCTGTCCTCTGGATGTTCTGGACCAAAATCCCCATTGGCCTCAACCAGCATGGCCAAGACGGAGAATCAGAGGAGTTATGGTCCAAAACATCTGAAGTCCACAGATCTAGAACCCTTGAATGAAGAGGAAAGGGAACCTTGAGGAATCAAGTGTCTACCCAATCTTGGGGGTGGCCTACTCACCTTAGCAAAGTGGGGAAGCCTCTGGGCCACCAGTTCTTTGAGCTCGTTGGGGGTCAGGCATTCCTTGCGTCCCTTCACGGCGTAGCAGTGGAAGTTGTTGATGACGATCTCAATGGCCCGCTCAACGTTGGTCAGCTCTTGACTGTCCTGGAGAGTTGGAGACAAACGGAGGAGGAGAAGGGAGAGGTTAAAACCATTTCTTTCCATGGGATAATATTGATCTTCCTGGAACCCCATAGGATACAAGAGACTTCAATGTGATGAGGTCAATCGCCGGAGTTCCCTCCTTCCAGGACACTTCTGCCTCTTTTCAACCATGGATGGCCAGAAGTCATTTCTTATGTGAGGAGCTCTGCATCTCTCCATGCTTGAAAAGAGGCTGAAGTGTCCTACGACGAGGAAATTTCTCAATGTGATGAGGTGGGAAGGGAGAGGTGGGGATGAAGTGATTCTGCCGGATGCCAGAAGTCGCCCTGAAGCCGTTGAACCAGACGGCCTTCTTCCTACACAAACCCGCCCGCCCTGAAACTCCGAATGAACGGAGGCTCCTGCCTGAGCAAGATCCAGGGGGATCCGCTCTACGTTCCACTCGAGGCCCAATCCTCCACTCTTGAGAAGTTGAGCTCGAAGCCCATTCCTTGAGCATTGAAAAGTTCAACTTGAAGTCTGTTCCACAAGTGTTGAAAAGTTCAACTTGAAGACGGTTCCTTGAGCTTTAAAGGGTCCAACTTGAAGTCCATTTCTCAAGCCTTGAGAGGTTCAGCTTGAAGCCCGTTCCTCAAACCTTGAGAGGTTCAGGT
This sequence comes from Anolis sagrei ordinatus, assembly GCF_025583915.1. Classification (NCBI taxonomy): domain Eukaryota; kingdom Metazoa; phylum Chordata; class Lepidosauria; order Squamata; family Anolidae; genus Anolis; species Anolis sagrei. The sequence continues at coordinate 3,970,903 of NW_026844700.1, forward strand.
CAAAGCCCATTCCTTGAACCTTGAGAGGTTCAGCTTAAACCCTGTTCGTCGAGCCTTGAGAGGTTCAGCTTGAAGCCCATTCCTCAAACCTTGAGAGGTTCAGGTTAAAACCTGTTCCTCGAGACTTGAGAGGTTCAGCTCGAAGCCCGTTTCTCGAACCTTGAGAGGTTCAGGTCAAAGCCCATTCCTCGAACCTTGGGAGGTTCAGTTCAAACCCTGTTTCTCAAGCCTTGAGAGTTTCAGATCAAAACCCGTTCCTCGAGCCTTGAGAGGTTCAGCTTGAAGTCCATTCCTCAAACCTTGAGAGGTTCAGCTCAAAGCCCATTCCTCAAACTTTGAGAGGTTCAGGTTAAAATCCATTCCTCGAGCCTTGAGAGGTTCAGCTCAAAGCCCATTCCTCAAACCTTGAGAGGTTCAGCTCAAAACCAGTTCCTCAAGCTTTGAGAGGTTCTACTCAAAGCCCGTTCCTCAAGTGTTGAAAGTTTCAACTCGAAGTTCGTTCCTCGAGCCTTGAAGGGGTCAGCCCTATTCCAGGAGCTCTCAGGTGGCCCACAATTAATATCTATGGGCCACATTTCACATTTTTGGGGTCTTTTAAGGTCCAGGGGACACCTTCCCCAGTACTTCATCCAAGGACACTTCTGGGCCTGCACCAAACCGAGTAAAAGGACATCCAATTGAAGCTTCTCATTTGGGGCCAATGTTTGGATTTCTGTGTTAATGGTCCTCTCGTTTCTTTTAGGGGAGAAAATGCTATCTCCTTGTCCACCATCATTGTTATAGAGGATGTTTGGGGGTCACTTGGGGTCCCACCATTATGGTAAAAAGATAGTCCTTTAAGAAAAGATCCCACCTTCAAAATAAGGTCCTACCATCATGATAGGAAGCTGATCCTTTAAGACAAGGTTCCACCATGACTATGCAGACAAGGCCCCACCATCATGGTTCCTCAAGACAAGATCCCACCATTATGACAGTAAATCAGTCACTTAAGACAAGGTCCTACCACCATGTTTCCTCAAGACAAGGTCCCACCATCATGATATTAAACTAGTCACTTAAGACAAGGTCCTACCACCATAGTTCCTCAAGACAAGGTCTCACCATAATGATAGTAAACTGGTCAGTTAAGACAAGGTCCTACCACCATGGTTCCTCAAGACAAGGTCCCACCATCATGATAGCAAACTCGTCACTTAAGACAAGGTCCTACAACCATGGTTCCTCAAGACAAGGTCCCACCATCATGATAGTAAACTAGTCACTTAAGACAAGGTCCTACAACCATGGTTCCTCAAGACAAAGTCCCACCATCATGATAGTAAACTAGTCACTTAAGACAAGGTCCTACCATTATGGTTCCTCAAGACAAGGTCCCACCATCATGATAGTAAACTGGTCACTTAAGATAAGGTCCTACCATCATGGTTCTTCAAGTCAAGGTCCCACCTTAACAATAGTAAACTAGTCACTTAAGACAAGGTCCTACCATCATGGTTCCTCAAGTCAATGTCCCACCTTAACGATAGTAAACTAGTCACTTAAAACATGGTCCTACCATCATGGTTCCTCAAGTCAAGGTCCCACCTGAATGATAGTAAACTAGTCACTTAGGACAAGGTCCTACCATCATGGTTCCTGAAGACAAGGTCCCATCATTACTGTACGAAGCTAGGCCATCAAGACAAGGTCCCACCTTCATGATAGTCCTCCAAGGTAACAATGCAACTCTTGACCTACCATAGTCGCTATAGGTGATGTTTTAGATTTACATGCACTATATATATATATCACCTATAGCAACTATGGTAGGCTGAGGGTTGCATTGTTACCTTGGAGGATTATCATGAAGGTAGGACCTTGTCTTGAGAGCCTAGCTTCCTACCATAATGATGGGACCTTGTCTTCAGGAACCATGATGGTAGGACCTTGTCCTAAGAGACTAGGTTACTACATATGCATCAATCTCAGGAGTATGCTATGCCTTAATGTGGGGAGTTGGTGCTCAATTGCTGGGCACCAATGTGCCCATAGATAGGCCATGCAAACTGGCCACTTTGCACAACCCCATGTACAACGGTGCTCTCTCCTTGGTGCCACAATCATGACTCAATGCTATGGAAGCCTCTTTGAACTCTTTGGGAAACTACGACTCCCAGGATTCCCATGGCAGTCAAAGGCTCCATCAGGCTCAAACAGCAGATTGAACTGGATTAAACATCAGTTGTGGACAGTGGCCAAAGTGGTGTCAAAGGACATGAACCCCCCCCCCCCCCCCCCCCCCCCCAGTAAGAGGGAGGACCGTCCCAGTTGTTGTTCCTGCCTTTGGATATTGGCTGATGATGTCAATCCAGGGCTATGGAGCATCCCACGTTTGGATAAATATTTGTTTTGGGGCTCTTCCGGGGTTCGGTCTCGATCTCGGGAAGGATCAGGAAGAACCTGTTTGGACGCCGAACGACGCCAGAAAGAGCAAGGCGTTTCCCTGGATGAGCTTCATTCCTTGGGAAGCTCATCCCGATAAACTCCGGGCCCCTTAGAGGCATCCGTGATAGGAGCCAATGGCGCTCAGTGCAGATCAGGTATCGCCTCTGCACTAAACCCACCCAATGTGGCCCCCGTTGTGTCCTTCCAGCCGTCCATATTCCAGTCTGGGGGAGCCACTGGTCTTCCCAATAGGTCCCAACCATCAAAAGTAACTTCCAGGTGTTGATTCCTGGCCTTGAAGTCTACAACCCGGAGTGGGACCTGGCTTGGCTTCCCTCCTGCCTTTATTGGCCCCGTCGCGGCGTCGGGCATGGCTCTGACTCAGTCCTTGATTGGCATCAGCCTTGGCTTCTCCTGGCAACGCAGGCGGGGTCTTGGGAGCCAAACCGAGGTGTCGCCCCAGGTGTCCGCGGCTCAGTGGCCCAACTGGAAGGGACTGGTTTGGCCGGAGCTTGGCGTTTCCTGGTGGGAAGGTGGCTCCCATAACAACGTCCCAGTGTTGTGGTAGGAAGCTGGTCTCTTGAGACAAGGCCCCACCATCATCTCCCTTAAGAAAATGTCCCATCATCATGTCCCTCAAGACCACCATTATGGTAGGAAGGTAGTCCCTTAAGCTTGTCTCTCGAGACAAGGTCCCACCATCACGTCCCTTAACATAATGTCCCACCATGATGTCCTTCAAGACCACCATTATGGTAGGAAGGTAGTCCCTTAAGCTGGTCTCTCGAGACAAGGTCCCACCATCATGTTTCATAAGAAAATGTCCCATCATGATGTTCTTCAAGACCACTATTATTGTAGGAATGTAGTCCCTTAAGCTGGTATCTCAAGACAAGGTCCCACCATCACGTCCCTTAAGAAAAGGTCCCACCCTCTAGATCTCTCGAGACAAGGTCTCACCATATTGTCCCTTAAGAAAAGATCCCACCATCCAGATCTCTCGAGACAAGGTCCCACCATCATGTCCCTTGAGAAAATATCCCATCATCACGTCCCTCAAGACCACCATTATGGTAGAAAGATAGTCCCTTAAGCTGGTCTCTCAAGACAAGGTCCCACCATCATGTCCCTTAAGAAAAGGTTCCACCATCCAGATCTCTCGAGACAAGGTCCCACCATCATGTCCCTTTAGAAAAGGTCCCGCCATCCAGATCTCTCGAGACAAGGTCCCACCATCATGTCCCTTAAGAAAAATTCCCATCATCATATCCCTCAAGACCACCATTATGGTCAGAAGGTATTCCCTTAAGCTGGTCTCTCAAGACAAGGTCCCACCATCCAGATCTCTCAAGACAAGGTCCTACCATGGTGACAGAATGCTAGTCCCTCAAGACAAAGTTCTCCCATCATGGTTCCTCAATCCAAGGTCCCATCATAATGGTAGGAAGCTGGTCACTCAAAACAAGGTCTCATCCTTATGGTAGGAAGCTAGCCCCTTGAGCTGGTTTCTCATGACAAGGTCCCATCATGATAAGAAGCTTAGGAAAAAGTCCCCACCATTGTGGTTCCTTAATACAAGGTCTCATCATTATGATAGGAAGCTAATCCCTTAAGACAAGGTCCCACCTTCAAGCTAAGGTCTGTCGTGTAGGAAGTTTAAGACAAGGTCCCACAATCATGTCCCTTAAGAAAAGGTCCCACCATAATGGTAAGAAGCTGGTCTCTCAAGATGAGGCGCCACCATGATGTTCCTTAAGAAAAGGTCTCACCATTATGATAGGAAACTGGCCCCTGAAGAAAAGTCCCACCTTCAAAATAAGGTCCCACCATCATAATAGGATGCTGTTCTCTCAAGACAAGGTTCCGCCATTATGGTAGGAAGCTTGTCCCTTAAGACCAGGTCCTATCATAGGAATTTGGTCCTTCAAAATAAGGTCCTACCATCATAGTAGGAAGTTGGTCTCTGAATACAAGGTCCCACCTTCATGTCCCTTAAGAAAAGTTTCCATCATCATGACCCTCAAGACAAGATCCCACTGTCATGGTAGGAAATGGGTTCCTTAAGATAAGAGGTCTCTATGTCTCATCATCTCAAGAAGACGGAGAACCACCTTGACCTTTGACTATCACCATCCAAGGTCCCTCTAACATGGATGGCCAATGGTCAACTATTGGTGAATGCCATCCAGCTTTTTTGGCCCAACACCACAGAGCTTTTTGGAGATGATCACCATGAACTCAAGGTTCATCCGTCATCCATCTCCAGAAGGTTCTCCCTCGGACCTCCTCTCCATTCCTTCCCTGGAAAATAAATCATGTTTAACGAACCTTTCT
>NW_026844700.1:3980663-4010663 GCF_025583915.1 Anolis sagrei ordinatus
TTCCTTCCTTCCCCTTCCTTCCTTTTTCCTCTTCTTCCTCCTTCTTTCCTTTCTTACTTTCCTTCCTTTCTTCTCCTCCTTCTTTTTCCTTCCTTCCCCTTCTTTTTAGTTCCTTTCATTCCTTCTCCCTTCCTTTCTTCCTTCCTTCCTTCCATCTATTTTCCTTCCTTCTCTTCTTTTTCTTTCTTCGTTCCTTCTTCTTTCCTTCCTTCCTTCTCTCTCTTTCCTTCTTTCTCTTTCCTTCCTTCCCTTCCCTTTCCTTCTTTTTCTTTCTCTCCTCTTTCCTTCCTTTTCCATTCTTTTTAGTTCCTTTATTTCCTTCTCCCTTTCTTCCTTCCTTCCCTGCTTCCTTCCTTCCCATCTCTCCTCTTTCCTTCCTTCTCCTCTTTTTTCTTTCTTTTATTCCTTTCCCCTTCCTTCCTTCCTTTCTTCCTTCCTTCCTTTCTCCTTTCCTTCTTCCTTCCCTCCCTTTCTTCCTTCTCATTCCTTTTCCCTCCTTCTTCTTTCTTTCTCTTTGGGGGAGGTTTTAAAAAGGGAGGCGGGGATATTGGTGGGACTAGGTGGCACGGGAGGGGGGGGTGCTGTGTCCTTCCTGACTGTGTTGCTTCTTTGGGTTTAGGTGGGATATGTTGATTACCGTCCTGTTTGTTTCTTATCGTTCATTGACTTTACTTTTGTTTAATTTTTGGGTCTTAAAACCTGCTGTTCTCCTCTTTCCTTCCTTCTCATTCCTTTTCCTTTTTCTTCATTCTTTCTTTTCTTTACGTCTTTCCTTCCTTCTCCTTTTCCTTCCTTCCTTCCCTCTTCTTCTCATCTTTCCTTCCTCCTTTCCTTCCTTCCTTCCTTCCTTTTCTTCCTTCCTTTTCCTTTTTCTCTTTCTCTTACTTTCTGTCTTTCTTTTGTTCCTTTTTTCTCTTTTTTCTTTCTTCTTCCTTTTCTTCCTTCCTTCCTTTTTTATCATTCTTTTTCTTTCTTTCCTTCCTTTCTTCTTTTTCTTTCCTTTTTCTCTTTCTCTTTCTTTCTTTCCTTCCCTTTTTTCTTTTTCTTTCCTTATTCCTTCCTTTTTTCTTTCCTTCTCCTTCCTTCCTTCCTTCATTCCCTTTCTTTCTTTCTTTCTTTCTTTCTTTCTTTCTTTCCTTCTTTATTACTTCTCTCCTCTTTCCTTCCTTCTCATTCCTTTTCCTCCTTCCTTCTTTCTTTTCTTTCTCCCTTCTTTCCTTCCTTCTTCCTCCCTTTCTTTCTTTCTGTTCTTCTCCTCTTTTCTGTGGGAAAAACACAGGCAGGTAGACAGGCACCCATGCACTGACCCCCCTCTATCTATCTATCTATCTATCTATCTATCTATCTATCTATCTGTCTATCTATCTATAGTCTGACCTTCATGAGGTTGGGCAGCTGCGAATGGACCAGCTCCTTGAACTCCCCAGCGGTCAGCGTCCCCTTCTTCCCTTCTCGGGCCGCGTACGAGAAGAAGATGTACACAATCTTCTCAATGGCCGTTTCCAGCTCGGTCAGTTCCCCGCTCGCCATGAGGATGGACGGATGGACGGATGGACAGATGGAGACGGAGGGAGAATGGCCGGCTTCTGCTGCAAAGGGGTCAGAGAAACAAACAGATTTAGGATTGGGGGGCACTGGCTTGGGAAACAGGCCATGCGATCCATTATTATTATTATTATTATTATTATTATTATTATTATTATTATTATTATTTTATCTAAGTGTCTGACCATGAGCCAAGAGTGTGACGCAGCAGCGGAAAAGGCCAATGTGATCCTAAGCTGCATCCAGAGGAGTCTAGTGTCCAAATAGAGGAAAATAATATAGCCAGGGCTTGACCATAGGAATATATACTGCTGACCATGAGCCAGGAGTGTGATGCAGCAGCAGAAAAGGCCAATGCGATCCTAAGCTGCATCCAGAGGAGTCTAGTGTCCAGATGGAGGAAAATAATATAGCCAGGGCTTGATGATAGTGGGATATACGGCTGAACATGAGCCATGGACAAGAAAGAAGGAAAGGAAGGAAAGAAGGAAGGACGGAGGGAAGGAAGGAAGGACGGAGGGAGGGAAGGAAGGAAGGAGGGAGGGAAGGAAGGAAGGAGGGAAGGAAGGAAGGAAGGAAGGAAGGAAGGAAGGAAGGAAGAGAAGGAAGGAAGGAAGGAAGGAAGGAAGGAAGGAAGGAAGGAAGGAAGGAAGAAAGAAGGGAAGGAAGGGATAAAAGAGGAAAGGAAGGAATAAAAGAGGGAAGGAAGGAAGGAAAAAGAGAAGGAAGGGTAAACAGAGGAGAAGGAAGGAAGGAAGGAAAAGGGAAGGAAGAGTAAAAAGAGGAAAGCCAGAAAGAAGGAAAGAAAGGAAGAAAGGAGGGAAGGAAGAATAAAAGAGGAAAAGGAAGGAAGAAAAGAAAGGAAGGGAAAAAGAAAGAAGGGAAGGGATAAAAGAGGAAAGGAAGGAAGAAGAGGAAAGGAAGGAAGGAAGGACAAAGGGAAGGAAGGGTAAAAAAAGGAAAAGGAAGAAAAGAGGAAAGGAAGGAAAGAAGAAGGGAAGGAAGGAAAAAGAGGAAAGGAAGGAAGAAAAGAAAAAAGTGAAAATAATGGATATGAATGGATAAAAGTATTGTAAAATTGTAAGAATTATGAAAGGAAGTGATTAAGAATGTAATGTGAATGGAAAAAATTTTATGGAAATAAGAAGATTATATCAGAATGCTATGAAATAAGGATAGAGAAAAAGTAAGAGATAGGGAATGGATAAAAGAGGAGAAGGAAGGATATAAAGATTTTAGGATAATTGAAGTAGATAAATCTTGATAGGAATATGAAAAGTAAAGATGTGAAAAAGGAGAAAATTATAAGGTATTAAAAGTACTATAAAAGATAGTAGCAGAAGGTTTAATAAGAAAGTAGCAGGAATGTAAGGATGGAATTATCATATAAGGAATGAAAAAGATTAAGAAGGGCTAAGATTATTATTAAATAATGATGTGAAAATTATATAGCCAGGTTCTTGATGATGAGTGGGATGTCGGCTGCACATGATGCCTATTTATCCTAATAATAGAATTATAGAGATGAAGTAATTGAAGGTAATGATTAGTGGAATTAAGAATTAAGTGAAGGAAGTTAAGATGAAGAAAAGAGTTATTAGAAGGAAGTCTTGCGATTTATTTAATTAAGGAAATTGTAAGAAAGGATTGAAGTAATGAAGATGGATATTTGAAGAAGGATTGGATGGATGTAAGGATGAAGGTAAGGAAAGGAAAGTGGAAAGTAAGAGGAGAAGGATAAGATAAGTGAAATTATTAAGTGGAAGTATAGAGTTTAAATAGTTATTAGCTAAGAAGGTAGCTAATGGTATAAATCGGACATTGAAAATAAGAATGTATTGTAATGGGAAGAAAAGTACTTAACGTGTGGGGGAGGAGAGTAATGAAGGACGTAATATGTGAATGATATGGTTAAAATGAGTAGAAATATAATAATAATGAAAGGAATTATAGTGAATTATGTTAATTAATATTTATACATTAATTTTATAAATAAGGAAATGATTATAAGAATTAATGAATAAAAAATTAGGAAGAAAGATAGTATTAATTTAATTTTTAAAAATGGAAAAAGGAAAAGGGAGAAAGAAAGAAAGGAAGGAAAAAAAGAGGGAAGGAAGAAAAAAAGAGGAAAAAGGAAGAAAGAAGGAAAGAAAGAAAGAAGGAAGGGAAGGGAAGGAAGACATAAAGGAAGGAGAAAACGAAGAAGGAAAGAATGGAGGAAAGGAGGAAAGGAACAACCCTTTTTCCTTTATTTGCAAAAGAAAAAGTGAAGAACAGGAAGAAAGGCGTGGAAAGAAGAGAGGAAGTGGAGCCTTGGGTCTGGGGCGGCCTTGTCCTGCCTGGCCATGGGTGCAGTTTGGAGCTGCCTGGCATCCTCGGGCTCTGCACGGAGAAAACCAAACATCATAATAATGACAATAATCCAAGTGGGAAGAGCTTGCGGAAGTGTTGTTCAGCGGGGATCTGAGCCAGGCCTTGGCCAGAGCCCAGCCTGCACTCAATGAGCAAATGCACAATGCACATTCCATGGCAGAGACCCATCAGCCGAGCAAGGGAGGGGGGAACGTGCATGCTTTTGCAAGAGGAAAAAGGGGAAGGGAGGCCCATACTTACCACTTGGAGGGACTTGGACTGGGCAGACTGGAGGGCAGCGGATGGGCTTTTATGGGCCGCAATGAGACAGGGGGGCAAGCCAGGCCCAAGGTGTCCTGTTTCCCTTTCTGCCTCCAGACACTGCCCTGCCTGACTCAGCTCTGGGCAAGCAGACCTCATTTCCTATCCTTTCTAATTGGTTTTCCCCCGTGCAAAACAGTCCGCAGGCAAACCAAGTCAAAGGAGGCATTCAGGCCGGCCTCGTCATGTTTGCCATTTCGAGGGGAAAGCAAAGAAACAAACCTTTTGCAAAGTCAACAGGAGGCTGCAGAAGAAACAGCAGCAGTGTCCCCATTGTTGTTGTTTGTTTGTTTGTTTATGTACTGCTTTTTCAGACTCAAAACAGCTGGCACTCAAAGCATTTCGATACCATTTGAAAATCTAACAACATTAAAAAAAAGTGAAATATTCTGAATTTGAAAATTCAGAACGTATTCAAAACTGTTGGACCTGGGTTCGAATCCTCTGTGCACAATATATCAAAATATTGCAATGCAACATTATATTGTGATAATTGCAAAGCCTTGCAATGCAACAATATATCATGATAATAGCAAAGCCTTGCAATGCAACAATGTATCGCTATGTTTGCGAAGCCTTGCAATGCAACAATATATTGCTATGATTGCAAAGTCTTGCAATGCAACAAGATATCACTATGATTGCAAAGCCTTGCAATGCAACAATATATCATGATGGTTGCAAAGCCTTGGAAGGCAATAATATATCACGATGGTTGCAAAGCCTTGCAATGCAACATTATATCGTGAAAATTGCAAAGCCTTGCAATGCAAACATATAGTGCACTGATTGCAAAGCCTTGCAATGCAACAATATATCGCTATGATTGCAAAGCCTTGCAGTGCAATAATATATCACTATGATTGCAAAGCCTTGCAATGCAACTAGATATTGCACTGATTGCAAAGCCTTGCAATGCAACAGTATATCACTATGATTGCAAAGCCATGCAATGCAACAATATATTATGATAATTGCAAAGCCTTGCAATGCAACAATATATCACTATGATTGCAAAGCCTTGCAATGCAACTAGATATTGCACTGATTGCAAAGCCTTGCAATGCAACAGTATATCACTATGATTGCAAAGCCATGCAATGCAACAATATATCATGATAATTGCAAAGCTTTGCAATGCAACAATATATCGCTATGATTGCAAAGCCTTTCAATGCAACAAGATATTGCAGTGATTGCAAAGCCTTGGAATGCAACAATCTATCGCTATGATTGCAAAGCCTTGCAATGCAACAATATATCATTATGATTGCAAAGCTTTGCAAAGCAACAAAACATCATGGTAACTGCAAAGCTTTGCAATGCAACAATATATCGCTATGATTGCAAAGCCTTGAATTGCAACAAGATATTGCAGTGATTGCAAAGCCTTGCAATGCAACAATATATCATGATTATTGCAAAGCCTTTCAATGCAACAATGTGTCATGATAATTGCAAAGCCTTCCAATGCATCAATGTATGAGATGATCGGAAAACCTTCCAGTGCAACAATATATCATGATAATTGCAAAGCCTTGCAATGCAACAAGATATTGTGATAATTGCAAAGTCTTGCAATGCAACAATATATCGCTATAGTTGCAAAGCCTTCCAATGCAATAATATATCATGATAATTGCAAAACCTTTCAATGCAACAATATATCACTATGATTGCAAAGCTTTGCCATGCAACAATATATCATGATAATTGCAAAGCCTTTCAATGCCACAATGTGTCATGATAATTGCAAAGCCTTCCAATGCATCAATGTATCAAGATGATCACAAAACCTTCCAATGCAACAATATATCATGGTAATTGCAAAGCCTTGCAATGCAACAATATATTACTATATTGCAATGCAACAATGTATCGCAATGATTGCAAAGCCTTCCAATGCAACAATATATCGTGATAATTGCAAAGCCTTGCAATGCAACAATATATCACTATAGTTGCAAAACCTTCCAATGCAACAATATATCGTGATAACTGCAAATCCTTGTGGGAATTGTGGGAGTTGGGAGTCCAAAACACCTGGAGGGCCCACGTTTGCCCATCCCGGGTGTAGAGACACCCCCAAGTAAACGCACATATCATGGAAATGGGCAACATCAATGAAAATATGATCTATAAATACCTTTGTTGGGGGGCAAAGGGATGGTTCTCCTTCTGCGGACGGACGCCTGCCTCTGGGTCAGTTGGGGATGCTCCTGCCCTCTTCCTCCCTGCAGAAGCTTTAAGGTGGGGAGAGGAACCCTGGATGGAGGAAGAAGGGATTACCCGCTTAATCCCTCCATGCGCAAGGGAGTGCGCTGGGGGCTCGGCCTTGGAAATGGTCTCTTTAGGACATTAAAAGCCAAAAGTCCGAAGGGAGATTTGCTCGGCCAACGTCACCGGGCTCTAAAAGGGTTTGGCCGCACCGAGGGTTTAATGTAAAATCACTCAGCGAAATGAGTTTCCCATTCGGGGGCGGAGGACGAGGGCTTGGATGGGCCACACTCTCTCAGCCGCAGAGGAGGCGGGCACAGCGCCCAAGCACCTTGGAACGAATCAGACCAAGGAAAGAGGAGTCCAAGGCACCTGACCATCATCCCTATCTATCTATCTATCTATCTATCTATCTATTGATCTATCCATCTACTATCATCTCTTTATCTGCTACCCATCATCTAAATCTATCTATCTACTATGAATCAATCAATCAATCAATCATCCATCTATCTATCATCTACCTACCCAACTTGTATCTATCTATCTATCCATCTATCTATCTATCTATCTATCTATCTATCTATCTATCTATCTATCTACTATCATTTATTTATCTGCTACCCATAATCTAAATCTATCTATCTACTATCAATCAATCAATCATCCATCTATCATCTACCTACCCAACTTCTATCTATCTATCTATTGATCTATCTATCTACTATCATCTCTTTATCTGCTACTCATAATCTAAATCTATCTATCTATAATCAATCAATCAATCAATCATCGATCTATCATCTACCTACCCAACATCTATCTATCTATCTATCTATCTATCTATCTATCTATCTATCTATCTATCTACCTATCTACTATCATTTCTTTATCTGCTACCCATAATTTAAATCTATCTATCTGCTATCAATCAATCAATCAATCAATCATCCATCTATCTATCATCTACCTACCCAACTTGTATCTATCTATCTATCTATCTATCTATCTATCTATTGATCTATCCATCTACTATCATCTATTTATCTGCTACCCATAATCTAAATCTATCTACTATCAATCAATCAATCATCCATCTATCATCTACCTACCCAACTTGTATCTATCTATCGATCTATCAATCTATCTATCTATCTATCTATCTATTTACTATCATTTATTTATCTGCTACCCATAATCTAAATCTATCTATCTACAATCAATCAATCAATCAATCAATCATCCGTCTATCTATCTATCTATCTATCTATCTATCTATCTATCTATCATCTTTGGGAATATATGGGGAAGCTCTGGGATGTTTGCTTTGCTGCAGCCAGAGGCCAATGGGTCAGAGTGGGTTCTCTCTCTCTCTCTCTCAATGGGATTGGAGCCTGTTTTCCTCTTTTGGGAAAGGGGATTATGGGTTTGAGGGCCTGAAAGCGAAGGCGGTGAGCTCCAGATGGGCTCTTTAGGGCATTAAAAACACAAAGAGCCAAGGCGAGCGAAGGGGGATCAACAAGGGATCAGCAACAGGGAGCGTCCCCATCTTTGCCGGCTTACGAGACCTAATGGGACTCTGAGGCCATCTCGCAAATCTGTGGCTCCGTGGGTGACGTGATGGGAATCAACCTCCCTCTAAGGGGGAAATGCAGACCCACAAGAGACACGGCTTTGCATCCTGGTTGGGGATGATGGGAACTCGAGTCCAAAGCAATCCCGGAGACAATCAATCCACTCCCTGACTGTGCAAAGCAATGCTGCAAAAGCCAGGATGTAACAACAACAACAACAACATCAATGGTATTTGCACTGATTGGCAATCAATGGGATTGGCACAGATTATCTATGAATGGGATTTGCATTGATTGGCGATCAATGGTATTTGTACTGATTGGCGATCAATGGGATTGGCATGGATTGGCACAGATTGACTATCAATGGGATTTGCATTGATTTGCGATCAATGGTATTTGCACTAATTGGCACAAACTGACTATCAATGGGATTTGCATTGATTGGCGATCAATGGTATTTGCACTGATTGGCTATCAATGGGATTGGCATGGATTGGCACAGATTGACTATCAATGGGATTTGCATTGATTGGCGATCAATAGGATTTGCACTGATTGGCAGAAATTGACTATCAATGTGATTTACATTGATTGACGATCAATGGTATTTGTACTGATTGGCAATCAATGGTATTTGCACTGATTGGCTATCAATGGGATTGGCATGGATTGGCACAGATTGACTATCAATGGGATTGGAATGGATTGGCGATCAATGGGATTTGCACTGATTGGCGATCAATGGGATTTGCATTGATTGGCGATCAATGGGATTGGCATGGATTGGCACAGATTGACTATCAATGGGATTGGCATGGATTGGCGATCAATGGGATTTGCATTGATTGGCTATCAATGGGATTGGCATGGATTGGCACAGATTGACTATCAATGGGATTGGCATGGATTGGCTATCAGTGTGATTTGCACTGATTTGCCACCTGCAACTGATAGAGTGGCACTGCCTTGCTCTCAAAGGCATTTCCAATGTTTCATTATGAATGGGATTGGCTATGAATGTGCTGTGCGCAAGGGCCCCAGTGTGGGGAAGCATTGCGCGGCTATGAATCACTTGGGATGAGCTGCTTCTGACCCATTGGAATGGGGCGGGGAGGAGGAGGAGGAAGTGACATCACCAGCCCAGGAATGCCAATCATTCCTGCCTGTTGCAAAACCTCAAGGGAGGCCCCAGAAATCGGGGTGAGGCATCTGGGATTATTCATCTATCTATCTATCTATCTATCTATCTATCTATCTATCCATCCATCTATCCATTCATCCATGCATGCATGCGTCCATGTATCCATCCATCCATTATCCATCCATCTATCCATGCATCTATCCATCCATCCATTCATCCATGCATCAATCAATCAATCTATTTATCCATGCATCTATCTGTCCGTCCGTCCGTCCATCCATCCATCCATCCATCCATCCATCCATCCATCCATCCATCCATCTATCTATCTATCTATCTATCTATCTATCTATCTATCTATCCATCCATCTATCCATCCATGTATCCATCCATCCATGCATCCATCCAACCATCCATGTATCCATCCATCCATCCATCTATCCATCCATCCACTCCATCCATCTATCTATCTATCCATCTATCTATCCATCCAGTCATCCTCCATATACGCATCCATCCTATCCATCCATCTAATCTATCTATTCTGGAGGATTGCTGGAAGTTGCAATTCTCTATCTGTCTCTATTATCTATCTACTCCATCCATCTCACCCACCCATCCATCCATCCATCCATCCATCCATCCATCCATCCATGCTTCCATCCATCCATCCATCCATCCATCCATCCATCCATCCATCCATCCTATCCATCCATCCATCCATCCATCCATCATCATCATCATCCATCTATCTATCTATCTATCTATCTATCTATCTATCTATCTATCCATTCATCTATCCATCTATCTATCTATCCATGCATCCATCCATCCATCCATGTATCCATCCATGCATCTATCCATCCAACCATCCATGTATCCATCCATCCATGTATCCATCCATCCATGTATCCATCCATTCATCCATGCATCAATCAATCCATCCGTCTATCCATGCATCTATCTATCTATCTATCTATCTGTCTGTCCATCCATCCATCCATGCATCTATCTATCTATCTATCTATCTATCTATCTATCTATCTATCTATCTATCTTATCTATCTATCTATCTATCTATCTATCTATCTATCTTCATCTATCCATCCATCTATCTATCCATCCATGCATCTATCCATCCATCCATCCATCCATCCATTTATCCATCTATCCATGCATCCATCTATCCCTCCATCCGTCCGTCCGTCCGTCCGTCCGTCCATCCATCCATCCATCCATCCATCCATGCATCTCTATCTATCTATCTATCTATCTATCTATCTATCTATCTATCTATCTATCTATCTATCCATCCACCCACCCACCCACCCACCCACCCATCTCTCTCTCATCCATATCATCCTATCTATGGACCTGTCTATCTATCTCTGTTTGGCTGTCATCTCTCTCTATTCTATCTATCGATCTTCTCTATCCTTGGGGGGCTCCTTGGTGTAGACACAAGATCTCAGTTCCTGGAGATCTCCAACTCCCGAGGTTCCCATGGCAAGGAGCGGTGGCCGTGGAAGTCTCTCCCAGCTCCATTACCTCCAGGAGGGGCACTCATATTTCCCTCGGGCCCCTTTGCCTTTGAATGAACGGGTCTTGTCTTTCCGGATCGTTTGAATTATTAACAGGCCAATTAGGGATGAGACATCATCACCTCGCTCTCTCGTCACCCCTGGCTGACTTCGTTCCTCTGGATGCCCTCCAAGGGGAAAGGAGACAAGGAGACATGCCTATCAATCATAATAATAATAATAATAATAATAATAATAATAATAATAATAATAAAAAATACATATTCATAATAAATATTATTGTTATTTGTATTAATATTATTTATTGTTGTTGTTTATAATACATATTTTATTATGATTTATATTATTGTTATTTATTATTATGTTTAATATTATTAATAATAATTAATAATTAATATTTTTATTATTATTTATATTAATGTTATTTATATCTATAGCTATCTCCTTCTCTAGAGGCCTTGAAGCAGAGGCTGGGTGGCCATCTGTTGGGAGGGATCGAATTGTGTCTTCCTCCCTGGCATCATCATCATCATCATCATCATCATCATCATATATGATATATATGTGTATATGTATATATATAATATATCACACACACATACACACACACATATATATACATATACATACACACATACATGCACACACATATATATCTCCTTCTCTAGAGGTCTTGAAGAAGAGGCTGAATGGCCATCGGTTGGGAGGGATCAAATTGTGTCTTCCTGCCTTGGAATAATCACCACCACCACCACCATCATCATATTATATTATATATCACAGACACACACACACATATATATATACATATACATACACATATACATGCACACACACACGCATGCATACACATATATAGCCTTCTCTAGAAGTCTTGAAGCAGAGGCCGGATGGCCATCTGTTGGGAGGGATTGAATTGTGTCTTCCTGTCTGGAATAATAATTGTTATATATTATTATATTATATCACACATACACACATATTCTCTAGAGGCCTGGGTGGCCATCTGTTGGGAGGGATCAAATTGTGTCTTCCTGCCTGGAATCATCACATACACACACACACACATATACATAAACATAAACATACACACACACCCTTCTTTAGAGTCCTTGAGGCAGAGGCTGGATGGGCATCTGTTGGGAGGGATCGGATTGTGCCTTCCTGCCTGGAATCATCACACACACACACACACACACACATATAAACATACACACACACACACATACACACATATCCTTCTCTAAAGGCCTTGAAGCAGAGGTTGGATGGGCATCTGTTGGGAGGGATCGGATTGTGTCTTCCTGCCTGGAATCATCACACACACACATATACATAAACATACACACACACACACACACACACACATATCCTTCTCTAGAGGCCTTAAAGCAGAGGCTGGATGGGCATCTGTTGGGAGGGATCGGATTGTGTCTTCCTGCCTGGAATTATCACACACATATATATACATAAACATACACACACACATATCCTTCTTTAGAGTCCTGGAAGCAGATGCTGGATGGGCATCTGTTGGGAGGGATCGGATTGTGCCTTGCGAGGCCGCGACTCCCGGGATGCCATAGATAGCCTTGGTTGAGAAGTGGGGCCAACCCGCCTTGGCAATGCCACAATGTGGAGATTGTGGAGACCCACAGACATGCTTCTCTGCTGCTGCTGTTGCCTGCTGTGAGCCAGCCTTGCCCTGGGCAGAAGGCACAAGGACCTGCTTTGTGGTCAGCACAAAGGCAGGCCTGTCTGGCTGACCACTCGCCTCCCGGCCGCTCTGGCTCTTCATTGGCTTCCCAGGCAGGGAGGGTCCGGGGGCAGGGCCCGGCCCCCACTACAAGGCCGGCGTCTCCGGCCGGAGCCCCCTTTGACCCTCCCGGATGACCCACCGCCCGTAAGTATCCCTTGGGGGCTCTGCACTGGAAGAGGGAGGGGTGGGCGCACTTGGGCTGGGAGATGTGGTTCCCCAAGGGTCTTGAGCCTTCTCTGGGTGCATGTACCCTAAAGAACAGATGCAGCTTAGAAGGGGACCCAAAGAAGGCCATCCAGTCCAGCCCTCTTCTACCATAATAGACAGACAGACAGATAGAGGCAGAGAGAGATGGATGGACGGACGGACAGACAGACGGAATCCTAGTTGGAAGGAACCCCAAAGAAAGCCATCTAGATCAACCTCCTTATGCCATAAGAGGCAGATAGATAGATAGACTGATATATCTTTGCATCAGATAGATGGGGAGATAGATAGAGAGATAGATAGATAGATAGATAGATAGATGCATAAATGCATAGATAGATAGATAGATAGATAGATAGATAGATAGATAGATAGACGCATAGATAGATAGATAGATAGATCAGTTAGATGCATATATACAGATCATTAAGTTTTTAACTCGCTATACTGCCCTCTTATGCATAGATAGATAGATAGATAGATAGATAGATAGATAGATAGAGTTAGAAACATAGATAAAGAAAGAGAGACAGACAGATAGATAGAATCACAGAGATGGAAAGGGGCCCAAAGAAGGCCAACCAGTCCATCCCCCCTTCTGCCATCATAGATAGATAGATAGATAGATAGACAGATAGACGCATAGATAGATAGATAAATAGATAGATAGATAGATGCATAGATAGAAAGATAGATAGATAGATAGACGCATAGATATATAGATAAATAGATAGATAGATAGATAGATAGATAGATAGACGCATAGATAGACGCATAGATAGATAGATAGATAGATAGATAGATAGATAGATAGGAAGGAGAGAGAGAGAGAGAGGAAGGATAGATAGATAGATAGACAGAGAGAGAGAGAGAGAGAGAGAGAGGAAGGATAGATAGATAGATAGATAGATAGATAGATAGATAGATAGATAGATAGATAGATGCATAGATAGATAGATAGATAGATAGATAGATGATAGATAGGAAGGATAGATAGATAGATAGATAGATAGATAGATAGATAGATAGATAGATAGATAAATAGATGATAGATAGATAGATAGATAGATAGATAGATAGATAGATAGATAGATAGATGGATAGATAGGTGATAGATAGATAAACAGATGATAGATAGTAAATGGATAGATAGATAGATATAGATGATAGACAGATGGATGGATAGATAGATGGATAGATAGATGCATGGATAGATGGATGGATAGATGGATGGAATGATACATGGATGGCTGGATGGATGGACAGACAGGCAGACAGACAGACAGACAGATGCAAGCATGGATGGATAGATGAATGGATGGATGGATGGATGGATAGACAGACAGACAGACAGACAGACAGATAGGCAGATGCAGAAGCCTAGATTTGGAAGGGACCCCATCTCAACCCCCTTCTACCCTACAGGAAAAGCACCATCTAAGCCCCCTTGGCAGATGGCCATCTAGCCTCTGTTATAAGAATAAGAATAGAAAAGCATCCTGAAGTTGGAAGGTTCCTCCCTGCTATGCTCTGCATATATACATAAACATAAACAGAGGGGCAGGTCTGTGGGTCTCAATGGGAGTTTGGTGAGAGGGTTAGAATGCCTCCTGAGGGTTGAACTGGATGGCCTTCGTAGCCCCCTCCCACTCTATAAATCTACAATCGGCACTGTAGAAATGAATGTTACAAGGAGAGGCAGGTCATAAAGTGTTGTTGTTGTTGAAGGTTGCTTTGGGATGCTCAAAAATGTGCTGAAATTCTCCTTTTTTTCTGGGTTGGGCTTCATAGGAGAGAATAGGGTGCAGTGCCCACTGGTGGCAGAATGTGGTATTGCAACTTAACTACCTCAAATATAAAAAAGTTACTTTGCTTGAGGAACACAACTATTTGGCTTCAAAAAATATTGTGTATAAAAGGAATAATATATAAGCTGCGTATAAAAACCACAATGCATTTTGGACATTTCAGACCCCAGCACTGGGCCCTTGAGAAACTACAACTCCCATTATGCTGTATTTTTGGAAGCAAACAAAATGCATCGAAAACATATAGATCCAACAATGCAAACATTGTCGTCATCCCCCCCCCCCCCCCCGCCTTTCCTTTGCAAACCAGTGATTTGCCAAGCTTGGCATTGAGCTATCCCATAATAAGCCAAGGACGGGTAATGAGACCTTCCATTAAATTTCCCCAGTGGGTTGCTTTCAAAGGTTTTGCAACAGTTTTGGGATTCCAAGCACTTGCAAATGGGGCAGAGTGGAGTTAGAAGAGATGAAAACACACACACACACACACACACACTAGAATAATGCAATCATAATGAAATAATGATACAAAAAATAAAATAAAATGATATAAAATATAATTATAATAATACAATAATAGAATACTAATAGAATAATATAATATTATTTATTTATTTATTTACGACATTTATATGCCGCCCTTCTCACCCCGAAGGGGACTCAGAGCAGCTTACAAGTCATATGTACATGTACATACAACATACTACTTTATTAGCATAGTATTAATGCATCATTCATAACATTAGTATTATATATTAGATCAATAGATTGATAGACTGAAAGATAGATAATAGTGATGGACCTAAGAGAGGCCTACCTCCATGTCCCAACAGAAAGATGGATAAATAAATAGATAAACAAATAATCAATCGAGTTAAGAGGTACTGATAGATAGATAGGAATAGTTTACTAGATAGATAGATAGATAGATAGATAGATAGATAGATAGATAGATAGATAGATAGATAGACCTAAGGGAAGTCCAGATAGATAGATAGATAGATAGATAGATAGATAGATAGATAGATAGACAGACAGACAGACAGACAGACAGACAGACAGACAGACAGACAGACAGACAGACAGACAGATAGATAGATAGATAGATAGATAGATAGATAGATCTAGCTAGATAATAGAGTGATGGACTTAAGAGAGGACCATCTTCAGGTCCGAATAGATAGAGATAGATAGATAGATAGATAGATAGATAGATAGATAGATAGATAGTGATTTCCCTAAGAGAGGACTATATCTGAGTCCCAACAGATAGGTAGTGATGGACCTAAGAGAGGCCTACCTTCAGGTCCCAATAGATAAACAGATAGACAGCTAGATAGATATATAGGTAGGTGATAGTGATGGACCTAAGCGAGGCTTACCTTCATGTCCCAATAGATAAATAGATAGATGGACAGCTAGATAGATATATAGGTAGGTGATGGTGATGGACCTAACGGAGGCCTACCTTCAGGTCCAGATAGATAGATAAATAGAAGAATGATGAACCTAAGAGAGCCTACTTTCAGCTCTCAATAGACAAACAGATAGATAAATAGATAGTGATGGACCTAAGAGAGGCCTATATCCGAGCCCGAACTGATAGATTGTGATGGACCTAAGAGAGGCCTACCTCCGGGTCCTGATAGATAGATAGATAGATAGATAGATAGATAGATAGATAGACAGACAGATAGATGATGGACCTAAGGGAGGCCTACCTTCATGTCCCAATAGATAAATAGATAGATGGACAGCTAGATAGATAGATAGATAGATGATAGAGTGATGGACCTAAGGGAGGCCTAAATTCAGGTCCAGATAGATAGATAGATAGATAGATAGATAGATAGATAGATAGATAGATAGAAGAGTGATGAACCTAAGAGAGCCTACCTTCAGCTCTCAATAGACAAACAGATAGATAAATAGATAGTGATGGACCTAAGAGAGGCCTATATCCGAGCCCGAACTGATAGATTGTGATGGACCTAAGAGAGGCCTACCTCCGGGTCCTGATAGATAGATGAGTGATGGACCTAAGGGAGGCCTACCTTCATGTCCCAATAGATAAATAGATAGATGGACAGCTAGATAGATATATAGGTAGGAGATAGTGATGGACCTAAGGGAGGTCTACCTTCAGGTCCAGATAGATAGATAGACAGCGAGATAGCAGAGTGATGGATCTAAGAGACGCCTACTTTCAGGTAGCAATAGATAGATCTGACTTCTTAAGTATCTACACTGGCTGTTAGGAATTGTGGGAGTTGAAGTCCAAAGCACCTGGAGGGTAGGCCAAAGTTGGTCCATATACCGTATTGAGTTGAATCTCACGCAGCGCCGAACCTAATGTGCCCCTCAATTTTCGGAACCCGAAAACCAAAGAAAAACGTCTTTGGTGCCCCAAGTCCTGACCCCGAGAGGGGAGCGTGTCCTGGCCATCCATGATTCATGGCCCTCCTCTTGCATCTTTAATGCCGGAGCGGTGTATTCTTCCTCGTCCTGTAAGGAGATCCGGCCCGTCCTGGCTCCTCCGGGGTCCGGTTTCGCCTCTTTTCGCTCAGCGGGGCCCTTGTTCTGGTCCGCAACGCGATCCGGGCCCCCTCCCGAGTTCCATTGTCCCCTCGCCGCCCGGAAGGACATTGATACCCGGCAAGGCTGCTGTTTATTAGGGCATCGGTTACGGGGTGGGCCTCCCTCAACGGCAGCAATCGCAGGCCGAGGATTGATCTTCGTCCCCGTTGGCGCTGAGATTTCGGAAAATCGTTTGAGATCAGAAGACTCTCTGCCAGATATCGCCGTCTATGGGGGTGATCCCTGGCCTTCCAATGAATGCCCTTGGACACCACTTCATGATAGTCTAGGAGTTGCAGGACTGGGAGTTGTCATCTGACACTCTGGGGATACTGGGAGTCGCAGTGTGGCACCCTGGGGATACTGGGAGTTGTAGTTCAGCACTCTGAGGATGCTAGGAACTGTAGTCCTTCTCTCTGGGGATACTGGGAGTTGTAGTCCAACACTCTGGGGATCCTGGGAGATGTAGTCCTGCACTCTGGGGATACTGGGAGGTGTAGTCCTGCACTGGGAATACTGGGATATGTAGTCCTGCACTCTGGGGATACTGGGAATTGTAGTATAGCACTCAGAGGATACTGGAAGTTGTAGTCCAGCATTCTGGGGATACTGGGAGATGCAGTTCAGCATTCAGGGGATGCTGGGAAATGTAATCCTGCACTCAGGGGATACTGGGAATTGTATTACAGCACTCAGAGGATACTGGAAGTTGTAATCCAGCATTCTGGGGATACTGGGAGATGTAGTTCAGCACTCAGGAGATTCTGGGAGATGTAGTCCTGCACTCTGGGGATACTGGAAGTTGTAGTCCACACTCAGGGGATGCTGGGAGATGTATTCCTGCATTCTGTGGATGCTGGGAGATGTAGTCCTTCACTCTGGGGATACTGGGAGTTGTAGTCCACACTCAGGAGATGCTGGGAGATGTATTCCAGCATTCTGTGGATGCTGAGAGATGTAGTCCAGCACTCAAGGGATCCTGAGAGTTGTAGTCCAGCAGTAAGAGGATACTAGAGTTGTAGTCCAGTACTTTGTGATACTGGAAATGGTAGTTCAGCACTCTGGGGATACTGGGAGTTGTAGTCCAGCACTCTGGGATATTAGAACATGTAGTCCAGGACTCTGGGGATACTGGGAGTTGTAGTCCAGCACTCAGAGGATACTGGGAGTTGTAGTCCTGCACTTTGTGATACTGGGAAATGTAGTTCAGCACTCTGGGGATACTGGGAGTTGTAGTCCAGCAGTGAGAGGATACTAGAGTTGTAATCCAGTACTTTGTGATACTGGGAAATGTAGTTCAGCACTCTGGGGATACTGGGAGTTGTAGCCTAGCACTCAGAGGATAATGGGTGATGTGGTCAGTTACTCTGTGGATACTGGGAGACGTAGTTATATAATGTAGCTCACACCAAAAGCCATATTTTCTGGTTGGGGATGATGGATCAGTGCGTTGCTTCCAGTGGTTTTCCACCATGGGTGTTTTCAGGATGGTCATAGGAAACCATTAAGTTTCCGTCCCTCATAGGGCTTCCCCCCCCCCCCCCCAAATTCCAGCCTTCCAACGAAGCCACCAAGGCGCTGACCACGGTTTCCACCGAGAGTGAAGCCCTCTTTCCCTTGTGTGCACAGCTAATCTCCTTTGGCCCATCCCGCTGGTCTTTCGATTCGGACATCAACCGGATCGTCCAGTTCCTGGTATCGGATTCTCTTTCAGGGGAAGGTTCTCCGGCCGTATTTAAAGCCGCCGAGTGACCGGCTCTTTCGGACACTCGCTTTTTGGACAGCACAAGGGTGAGGAGGATGCCCATATCTATCTATCTATCTCTATCTGTCTATCATTGTTATTGTTGTTGTTATTATTACTGTTATTATATTTCTAGTATGTCGCTGTATGTCTCGTATGTCTAGTATATCTAACTCTGCATCCATCTGTCTCCTTCCCTGGAGGGCCTGAAACAGAAGCTGGATGGCCATCTGTCAGGAGGGATCGGATGGTATATTCCTGCATAGCAGAAGAGGGTGGGACTGGATGACCTTCTTTGGGGTGCCTTCCACCTCTAGGATTGTATCTAGCTATCTTTCCAACTATGCATCTATCTATCTATCTATCTATCTATCTATCTATCTATCTATAAATATATCTATGCATCTATCTATCTATGCATTATCTATATATGTATGCACCTATTTACCTACACACATATCTATCAATGTATCAATATATCTATGCATCTATCTATGCATTGTCTATCTATCTTTGCACGTACCTATATATATATGTATTTATGTATCAATATATCTATGCATCTATCTATCTATATATGTATGCACCTACCTACCTACATATCTATGTATCAATATATCTATATATTTATCTATCTATGCATTATTTATCAATATATCTATATATTTATCTATCTATGTAAATAGGTGCAGTGTGCACCTATTTACTTACATGTCTATCTATCTATGTATCAATATATCTATGAATCTATCTATCTATGCATTATCTATATATGTATGCACCTCTTTACGTACATATATATCTATGTATCAATATATCGATGCATCTATCTATCTATGCATTATCTATCTTTGCACCTACCTATATATAAATCTAAGTATCAATATATCTATGCATCTATCTATCTATGCATTATCTATATTTGTATGCACCTATTTACCTACATGTATATCTATCGATGTATCAATATATCTATACATTATCTATCTATCCGTGCACCTACCCACATATCTATCTATTTATGTATCAATATATCTATGCATCTATCTATCTATGCATTATCTATATATGTATGCACCTATTTACCTACATATATCTTTATCTATGTATCTATATCTATCTATCTGTCTGTCTGTCTGTCTATCTATCTATCTATTCATCTCTCTATGCATGATCTATATATGTATACCTTCATATCTATCTATCTATGTATCAATATATCTGTGCATCTATCTATCGATGCATTATCTATATAGGTATGCACCTATTTACCTACATATATATTTATCTATGCATCTATGTTTCGATATATCTATGCATCTATGCACCTATTTACCTACATATCTATCTATTTATGTATCAATATATCTATGCATCTATGTATGTATTATCTATATATGTATGCACCTATTTATTATTTTTATTATTTATTTCGTGTGCTTCTACCCCGCCCTTCTCAACCCCTGAGGGGGGACTCAGGGCGGCTTACAAAAGGCACATCTTGGTGCCTACACAAATACAATAACATAACATTTACCTACATATAGATCTATCTATGTATCTATGTACCAAGACTGGCCATCTGTTAGGAGGGCTTTGATGGTATCGTTCTAGATGGACTGGGATCTATCTTGTCTATTTCTTTGGAGGTCTTCAAACCGAGGTTGTATGGTCACCTATTGTTAGGGATGGAATGGTGCATATAGCAGAACGGGGTGGGTCTGGATGGCCTTTGGGGCCCCTTCCTTCCAAGGCTAGTAGGATGCTTGTGTTTTCACAGCAGCACCAAGAGCAGCGATGGCTTCCCAGCTGGAGTCGGCCATGGAGGGCCTCATCTCCGTCTTCCACAGCTATTCGGGCAAAGAAGGAGACAAGTACAAGCTGAGCAAGAAGGAGCTGAAGGAGCTGCTCCAGAGCGAGCTGGGGTGCTTCCTGGAGGTAAGGGACTACAACTCCCATCACCCCCGACCCTGATGGGCCTCCAATGCCAAGCCTAAAAGGGTGGCGGTCCAAACACTGCCCTTCCAGCTCTAAGAATCTGTAATAATAATAATAGATAATCATGATAATAATTGTCTTCTTCCAGCTTGATTAGCATTCGCCAGCCTGATTAGTATTGAATGGCCTTGCAGCTTCAAAGCCTGGCTGCTTCCTTTATTTAGCGTCCTCCCAACAAAGGGAGCAGCCAGGCTTCGAAGCTGCAAGGCCGTTCAATACTAATCAAGCTGGCCAGTGCTGAAGACTAAAAAAAAAAAGCATGGGAATTCCACACAGAAAACAATCAGGGCCAACGAACACCTCCCAATTAAGGATTCCCCCACCCCTGGCAGGAAGCAGCCAGGCTTTGAAGCTGCAAGGCCATTCAATGCTAATTAAGGTGGCCAATGGCAACATTCACACTTGCCTCCAAAAGACAAGAGTTCTTTCTCCCACCCACCTCCCAACAAAGGATTTCCCCTCCCAGGCAGGAAGCAGCCAGGCTTTGAAGCTGCAAGGCCATTCAATGCTAATCAAGGTGGCCAATGGCAACATTCACACTTGCCTCCAACAGACAAGAGTTCTTTCTCCCACCCACCTCCCAACAAAGGATTCCCCCCGGCAGGAAGCAGCCAGGCTTAGAAGCTGCAAAGCCATTCAATGCTAATCAAGGTGGCCAATGGCAACATTCACACTTGCCTCCAACAGACAAGAGTTCTTTCTCCCACCCTGGACATTCTTCCTCAGATTAAAAATAAAAATAAAAATAAAAATGCAGTGTTCATTTGTGGGCTTAACTACTAGACGAATGGACACCAAATTTGGACACAATACAACTCTCAGGCCAATAAGTGACCATCACTCATAAAAACACAGCAGGAGAGACTTAAAAAGCCAAAAAAAACCAATTACCATCATACACACACACACACACATATATATGCAAACACACATATATACACATATACGCATATATATACACACACAAAAAACACATATACATAGAATGGGCCACAGCAACGTGTGGCAGGGTACAGCTAGTGTGTGTGTATATGTGTGTGTGTGTATGTATGTGTGTGTGTGTATGTGTGTGTATGTGTGTGTGTGTGTGTGTGTGTATATATATATATATATATATCTCCCACTTACCTAGTTTCCAACAGAGCTCCCAACCTCTGTGGATGCCTGCCATGGATGTAGGAGAAATGTCAGGAGAGAATGCTACTAGGACATGGCCAGG
The DNA here is from genome assembly GCF_025583915.1 of Anolis sagrei ordinatus. Classification (NCBI taxonomy): domain Eukaryota; kingdom Metazoa; phylum Chordata; class Lepidosauria; order Squamata; family Anolidae; genus Anolis; species Anolis sagrei. The sequence goes on from NW_026844700.1 coordinate 4,002,673, forward strand.
CAGCCTGGGAAATGCACAGAATATGCAAAACCATGCACACACATATATATGCAAACACACACATATACACATATACACAAATATATACACACAAAACACATATACATAGAATGGGCCACAGCAATGGGTGGCAGGGTACAGCTAGTGTAAGTGTATATATATGTGTGTGTGTGTGTATGTATATATATATCCCACTTGCCTAGTTTCCAACAGAGCTCCCAACCTCTGTGGATGCCTGCCATGGATGTGGGAGCAATGTCAGGAGAGAATGCTACTAGGACATGGCCAGGCAGCCTGGGAAATGCACAGCAACCCATGGCAGAGTACAGCTAGTGGGTGTGTGTGTGTATATGTGTGTGTGTGTATCCCACTTATCTAGTTTCCAACAGAGCTCCCAACCTCTGTGGATGCCTGCCTTGGATGTGGGAGAAATGTCAGGAGAGAATGCTACTAGGACATGGCCGGAAAATGATCATCTGCTTCTGTTCCACCTGCTTTACCCATTGTTTTGATTGACCGTCTCTGCTTGCGTGTCTCAGTCCCAGAAGGATGCGGAGGCGGTGGACAAGATCATGCACGACCTGGACGAGAACGGGGACGGCGAGGTGGACTTCTCCGAGTTCGTGGTCCTGGTGGCCGCCTTGACCGTGGCCTGCAATGCCTTCTTCTGGGAGAAGCAGCCCTGAACCCGGGACCAAAAGGAAGGCGAAGCTGCTTTGCACACCAAGCCAAGCCAGACGCACTGCTGCCGCCTGCTTATTAAAGCCATCTCTCTCTCTGAAACTGGCCATCTGCCTTGTCATTTCATAAAATCATAGAATAATAGGGATATGGCTGTATTAAGAGATATATAAACACACTCATATATGCCTTTCCTGACTGAAGGTTGAGGGTTGGACTAGATGGCCTTTGGGGTCTCTTCCAACCCGAGGATTCCATTATTATTATTGATTATTATTATTAATAATAGTAATGTAATCAGAGGCTGGATGGCCATCTGCCGAGAGGGGTTTGATTCTGCTTTTCCTGTCTGGCAGAGGGTTGGACTAGATGGTCTTTCAGGGTCCCTTCCAACCCTAGGATTACATTATTATTATTATTATTATTATTATTATTATTATTATTATTAATATATTCAGAGGCTGGATGGCTATCTGTTGGGAGGGATTTGATGGTGCTTTTCCTGTCTGACAAAGGGTTAGATGAGATGGCCATTGGGGTCCCTTTCCAACCCTAGAATTCCATTATTATTATTGTTATTATCAAATATTATTAATATTAATATTAATATTACCAGAGGCTGGACAGCCATCAGTCAGGAGGGCTTTGATTGTGCTTTTCCTGCTTGGCAGAGGGTTGGACTAGATGGTCTTTGAGGGTCCCTTCCAACCCTAGAATTCCATTATTATTATTATTATTATTATTATTATTATTATTATTTAATTTTATTATTAATAATAGTATTAATATAATCAGAGGCTGGCCATCGGTTGGGAGGGCTCTGATTGTGCTTTTCCTACCAGGCAGAGGGTTGGACTAGATGGTCTTTGAGGGTCCCCTCCAACCCCAGGATTCCATTATTATTATTATTATTATTATTATTAATAATAATATATTCAGAGACTGGCTGGCCATCTGTCAGGAGGGGTTTAATGGTGCATTTCCTGCCTGGCAGAGGGTTGGACTAGATGGCCTTTGAGGGTCCCTTTCAACTTTAATATTCAATTATTATTATTATTATTAGTATTATGATGATGAATAATAATAATAATAATAATAATAATAATAATAATATAATCAGAGGCTGGAGGGCCATCTGTTGGGAGGGCTTTGATTATGCTTTTCCTGCTTGGCAGAGGGTTGGACTAGATGGTCTTTGAGGGTCCCTTTCAACTTTAATATTCCATTATTATTATTATTATTATTGAATTATTATTATTAATATAAACAGAGACTGCAGGGCCATCAGTCAGGAGGGCTTTCATTGTGCTTTTCCTGCCTGGCAGAGGGTTGGACTAGATGGCCCTTGAGGGTCCCTTTCCAACCTGAGAATTCAATTATTATTATTGATTATTATTATTATTATTATTATTATTATTATTATTATTATTAATATAAACAGAGGCTGGGTGGCCATCTGTTGGGAGGACTTCAATTGTGCTTTTTCTGCCTGGCAGAGGGTTGGAATGGATGGCCTTTGGGGTCCCTTTCCAACCCAAGAATTCCATTATTATTATTATTATTATTATTATTATTATTATTATTATGGGTTGGACTAGATGGCCTTCGAGGGTCCCTTTCCAACCCTAGAATTTCATTATTACTATTATTATTATTGTTATTATTGTTATTATTATGGGTTGGACTAGATGGCCTTTGTGGTCCCTTTCCAACCCAAGAATTCCATTATTATTATTATTATTATTATTATTATTATTATTATTATGGGTTGGACTAGATGGCCTTCGAGGGTCCCTTTCCAACCCTAGAATTTCATTATTACTATTATTATTATTGTTATTATTGTTATTATTATTATTATTATTATTATTATTATTATTATGGGTTGGACTAGATGGCCTTTGAGGGTCCCTTTCAACCCTAGAATTCTATTATTATTATTATTATTATTATTATTATTATTATTATTATTATTATTATGGGTTGGACTAGATGGCCTTTGGGGTCCCTTTCAACCCTAGAATTCCATTATTATTATTACTTCTTCTTCTTATTATTATTATTATTATGGGTTGGACTAGATGGCCTTTGAGGGTCCCTTTCAACCCTAGAATTCTATTATTATTATTATTATTATTATTATTATTATTATTATTATGGGTTGGACTAGATGGCCTTTGGGGTCCCTTTCAACCCTAGAATTCCATTATTATTACTTCTTCTTCTTATTATTATTATTATTATGGGTTGGACTAGATGGCCTTTGAGGGTCCCTTTCAACCCTAGAATTTATTATTATTATTATTATTATTATTATTATTATTATTATTATTATTATGGGTTGGACTAGATGGCCTTTGAGGGTCCCTTTCAACCCTAGAATTCTATTATTATTATTATTATTATTATTATTATTATTATTATTATTATTATTATGGGTTGGACTAGATGGCCTTTGAGGGTCCCTTTCAACCCTAGAATTCTATTATTATTATTATTATTATTATTATTATTATTATTATTATTATTATTATTATGGGTTGGACTAGATGGCCTTTGAGGGTCCCTTTCAACCCTAGAATTCTATTATTATTATTATTATTATTATTATTATTATTATTATTATTATTATTATTATTATGGGTTGGACTAGATGGTCTTTGAGGGTCCCTTTCCAACCCTAGGAATCTAATAATAATAATAATAATAATAATAATATATTCAGAGCTGCATCCTCTGCCCTTAAGTTCTTACCTACAGATTCCTCTGCCATATAGGACGAGGGGTGGTGGAGGATAGTTCTCCTCTCTGCAGGGCACTATCCCCACCCAACTGGCCTCATGAGGCTCATGACCGAACTCAGAAGCTTCGTGGTGCGTGGAACAATAATAATAGTGCCCACCCATGACAAGCAGAGAAGCATCCAGGCCACACACAGGGAGGACACAGCACCGCAGAAGCCGCCTGCAAAGAGCCAGTTTGGACCTGGGACAAGATGCAGTGGTTCCCGAGGCCCCGTCCGTGGGGCGCACCCCAATATTTTCCAAGGGGGGCACCCCAACGACAGGCCTTCCCGGCTTACAAAGGCCAGCACAACAGTGGCCTGTGCTATGGGGTGGTGCGGGCCCTCCAAGAATGCCTCTTCCTCCTCCTCTGCTGCTGGTGCATCAAGGAGATCCTGGACTAGATGACCTTTAGGAGACCCCTCATGCGTGTGTGTGCGTGTGCTGTGCTGCGGTGATGCCTTTTGGTCCCCCCATTCTGCCAGGGTGCCCACTTGGTTGCAATGTAAGTAGATGATACATTACATACTATCTGTCATATCATATCTGGGGCTGGGTGGACTAGATGCCCTCTGGGGTTCCCTATCTATTATATCTATGGCTGGGTGGACTAGATGCCCTTTGGGGGTCCCTATCTATTATGTCATATCTATGGCTGGGTGGACTAGATGACCTCTGGGGTTCCCTATCTATTATGTCATATCTATGGCTGGGTGGACTAGATGACCTCTGTGGATCCCTATCTATTATGTCATATCTATGGCTGGATGGACTAGATGCCCTCTGGGGGTCCCTATCTATTATGTCATATCTATAGCTGGATGGACTAGATGCCCTCTGGGGGTCCCTATCTGTTATATCTATGGCTGGGTGGACTAGATGCCCTCTGAGGGTCCCTATCTATTATATCTATGGCTGGGTGGACTAGATGACCTCTGGGGGTCCCTATCTATTATATCTATGGCTGGGTGGACTTGATGCCCTCTGGGGGTCCCTATCTGTTATATCTATGGCTGGGTGGACTTGATGCCCTCTGAGGGTCCCTATCTATTATATCTATGGCTGGGTGGACTAGATGACCTCTGGGGGTCCCTATCTATTATATCTATGGCTGGATGGACTAGATGCCCTCTGGGGATTCCTATCTATTATATCATATCTATGGCTGGATGGACTTGATGACATCTGGGGGTCCCTTCCAACTCTAGGATTCGATGATAGATATAGAAGCTCCTTCTTTGGAGGCTTTAAAACAGAGGCTGGATGGCCATCTGTTGGGAGGGCTTTGATTGTGCTTTTCCAGCCTGGCGGAATAGGGTTGGACTAGATGGCCTTTGAGGACCCTTTAGGAATCTAATAATAAAAAAAAATCTATGAATCTAATAATAATAATAATAATAATAGTATTCCATTATTATTATTGATTATAATATATATCATCAGAGTCTGGATGGCCATCTCTCGTGAGGGCTTGGATTGTCCTGGCAGAATAGGGTTGGACTAGATGACTTTTGGGGTCCCTTCCAACTCTAGAATTCCATTATTATTATTGATTATTAATACCAATAATAATAATAATAATAATAATAATAATAATAATAATAATAATAATATCATCAGAGTCTGGATGGCCATCTCTCGTGAGGGCTTGGATTGTCCTGGCAGAATAGGGTTGGACTAGATGACCTTTGGGGTCCCTTCCAACTCTAGAATTCCATTATTATTATTATTATTATTATTATTATTATTATTATTATTATTAATAATAATAATAATAATAATAATAATAATAATAATAATATGAGAGGCTGGATGGCCATCTCTCGTGAGGGCTTGGATTGTCCTGGCAGAATAGGGTTGGACTAGATGACCTTTGGGGTCCCTTCCAACCCTAGAATTCCATTATTATTATTGAAGAATAATACCAATAATAATAATAATAATAATAATAATAATAATAATAATAATAATAATAATATGAGAGGCTGATGGCCATCTGTCGGGAGAATTTTGACTGTGTTTTTCCTGCCTGGAGGGAGAGGATTGGACTAGATGACCTTTGGGGTCCCTTCCAACCCTAGAATTCCATTATTATTATTGAATAATAATAATAATAACAATAACAACGACAATAATAATAATAATAATAATAATAATAATAATAATAATAATAATATCAGAGTCCGGATGGCCATCTGTCAATAAAGCTTGGATTGTGCCTTTCCTACCTGGCAGAACAGGGTTGGACTAGATGACCTTTGGGGTCCCTTCCAACCCTAGAATTCCATTATTATTATTGATTAATAATAATAATAATAGAGAGGCTGGATGGCCATCTGTCTGGAGAGCTTTGATTGTGCTTTCCCTGTCTGGCAGAAGACTAGATGACCTTTGGGGTCCCCTCCTTGGGTTCCAAATGCAGGAAATGCAGAGAAGGAACTTGGGTGGGACCCCCCCCCCCTCGGTCTGCGTCCACTTCCCTCCCTTTGTCCGTCTGTCCGGCCACGGCCTTGTCCCCGTCTCCATCTCGGCTCCCACACTTCCTGCTTCGGCCGATAAGATCCGCTCGGGCTTTGCAGCGGCCAGACTGGCTGGAGCTCTTCCCAAAGGTCAAGCCTTGGCCAGCAGGCCCAAGAAAGAACCCCACTGGACGCAACGGGCAACGAGGAGCTTGTGGCCCCGTAATGTTGTCATTCACAGCCAGAATCACTGGGTTGCTGTATGGCTATGTTCCAGAAGCATTCCCTCCTGACGTTTTGCCCACATCTATGGCAGGGAAGCACTCTCAGCCCGGTCATAGCAAATTTCTACATGGAACACTTTGAAAAACAAGCATAGACTACAATATCATCAGCATACACACATACATACATGCACAGCTGAACGAGAATAGACTACGATATCATCAACATACACACATACAGACATGCACAGCTGAAAGAGCATAGACTACAATATCATCAGTGTGCACACATACAGAGGTGCGTGGCTGAAAGAGCATAGACTATGATATCATCAGTGTACACACATATATACATGCACAGATGAAGGAGCATAGAGTACGATTTCATCAATATACACACATACATGCACAGCTGAAAAAACATAGACTACGGTGTCATCAGCGTACACACATACAGACATGCAGTTGAAAGAGCATAGACTACAATATTGTGAACGTACACACATACATACACATCTGAAAGAGCATAGACTACGATATCATCAACATACACACATACAGACATGCACAGCTGAAAGAGCATAGACTACAATATTGTGAACGTACACACATACATACACATCTGAAAAAACATAGACTACGATATCATCAACATACACACATACAGACATGCACAGCTGAAAGAGCATAGACTACAATATTGTGAACGTACACACATACATACACATCTGAAAGAGCATAGACTACGATATCATCAACATACACACATACAGACATGCACAGCTGAAAGAGCATAGACTACAATACTGTGAATGTACATACATACATACACATCTGAAAGAGCATAGACTACGATATCATCAACATACACACATACAGACATGCACAGCTGAAAGAGCATAGACTACAATATTGTGAACGTACACACATACATACACATCTGAAAGAGCATAGACTACGATATCATCAACATACACACATACAGACATGCACAGCTGAAAGAGCATAGAGTACGATTTCATCAATATACACACATACATACACATCTGAAAGAGCATAGACTACGATATCATCAACATACACACATACAGACATTCACAGCTGAAAGAGCATAGACTACAATATTGTGAACGTACACACATACATACACATCTGAAAGAGCATAGACTACGATATCAACATACACACATACAGACATGCACATCTGAAAGAGCATAGACTACGATATCGTCAACGTACGCAAAACTCACAACCCAGTGATTCTGGCCATGAAAGCCTTTGACCAAACATGTTGTTGTTATTATTATTGGTGCAGCCCTTGTAGAGACACATCATTGAGATGAGATTAGAGTAAATAGAGTATTTTCCCCCTTCTCTGGCTTCCCCATTTCCTCCCCTGACTTGAAAGAGACGTAGTTGAGGCCGGCCAAAGGAAGGAAGGGCGGGGAGGGAGGGCCCAGCAGAGAAAGAAAAAGCCCCGGCCAGCGAGCGAGGGTCTGCAGCCGGGCAGAGTCCGACCCCCGAAGCAGGCGGCACGGTGAGTGGGAGCCCAGGGGGAGGGGGCTCGGGAGGGGGTGAGACCAAGAGGGGATGGAGGTCTTGAAGCAGAGGTTGGATGGCCATCTGCCAGGAGAGATCAGATGATGTCTTCCCGAATGGCAAAAGGGGGTCAGACCTGATGGCCCCCTTTGGGGTCTCTTCCAACTCTAGGATTCTATCTATCTATCTATCTATCTATCTATCTATCTATCTATCTATCTATCTATCATCAATTTATTTATTTATCTATCTATCTATGTATCTCTCTCTCTCTCTATCCCTCTATAACCTCAGAAGGAGGTTGG
>NW_026844700.1:4018163-4024118 GCF_025583915.1 Anolis sagrei ordinatus
ACTAGATGGTCTTCTTTGGGACCCCTTCCAACCCTATCTATCTCTACCCATAATGGCAGAATGAGGTTGGACTAGATGACCTTCTTTGGGGCCCCTTCCAACTCTAGGAGATCTATCTATCTATCTATCTATCTATCTATCTATCTATCTATTATGACAGAATGAGGTTGGACTAGATGACCTTCTTTTGGGTCCCTTCCAACTCTAGAAGTCTATCTACTCTATCTATCTATCTATCATCTATCTATCTATCTATCTATCTATCTATCTATCTATCTATCTCTATCTATCTATCTATCTATCTATCTATCTATCTATCTATCTATTGATCTATCTATTAGGGCAGAATGAGGTTGGACTAGATGGTCTTCTTTGAGGCCCCTTCCAACCATATCTATCTCTACCAAAATGGCAGAATGAGGTTGGACTAGATGACCTTCTTTGGGGCCCCTTCCAACTCTAGGATTCTATCTATCTATCTATTAGGGCAGAATGAAGTTGGACTAGATGGTCTTCTATCTACTCTATCTATCTATCTATACTATGTCTGTCTGTCTGTCTGTCTGTCTGTCTGTCTGTCTGTCTGTCTATCTATCTATCTATCTATCTATCTATCTATCTATCTATCTATCTATCTATCTATCTATCTATTATGACAGAATGTTGGACTAGATGGTCTTCTTTGGGGCCCCTTCCAACTCTAGGATTCTATCTATCTATCTATCTATCTATCTATCTATCTATCTATCTATCTATCTATCTATCTATCTATCTATGAAGGTTGAATGAGAAGAAATGCCTCCACCTTCGTAACTCCTCAACAGATGGCAGTACTGGTATGAGGCAGGTACTGGCTTGTTCAGTAGACGTTAGGAAGGAGGGAGAAGGAGAGGAAGGGAAAGGAAAAGGGAAGGAAGGAGGAAGGAAGGAAGGAAGGAAGGAAAGAAAGAAGGAGGAGGGGTAGGAAAGGAAGGAGAAAGGAAACAATAGGAAGGAAGGAAGAAAAGGGGAGAGGAAGAAAGAAAGAAAGAAAGAAAGAAAGAAAGGAGGGAGGGAGGGAGGGAGGGAGGAAGGAAGGAAGGAAGGAAGGAAGGAAGGAAGGAAGGAAGGAAGGAAGGAAGGAAGGAAGGAAAAAAGGAAGGAAAGGAAGATAAGGGAGGAAAGAGAAGGGGGAGGAAGGGAAGGAAAAGAAAAGGAAGGAAAGAAAGGAAGAGGAAGGAAAAGGAAGGAAGGAAAGGAAGGAAGGAAGGCAGGAGGGAAGGGGAAAGAAGGAAGGAAAAAACAGATGCCAGAAATGACCAAGATGGGTCCGAAATCCAAGGAAATTGCTATTATACCCAATGAGAGAGTTTGGGACTACAAATCCCAGTGTCGTGTCTATGATCCAGAGCGGTTTGTGGTGCCCTTTGTTGGAGAAATACACGCTCTGGGTTATTTATATTCAAGATTAAATTGCTTTTTAAAAGTGTCAATATTTGTCATGTTTCTTTTTTTAAAAAAAACGCAGCTCAAAATCGCTTGGGTCCCTTTATTTGCATGTTGGGAACAACTACAATTCCCATCATCCCCATTGTCCTTTGAAAATGGACAATTCAAGGTACCTTAGAATGCCTCTGAGCATGTGCAGGGAAGCAGAAGGAATGCCTCTGGATAGGAGAGTTCTCTCTTCTTGCAGTTCGCCTTCTTGCCAGCGGGGGGAGCCCTTGCATTGTTTACATTGAGAAAGCCAGTTGTGTTCTTGGAAAATAATAACACTTATATTGCTGGGAAAATATTCATAAAGTTACAGAAAAACAAAATACACTTTCAATGCCAGAGAACACATCAAAGATAAGGACTCCCTATATCTATAATATATCTATCATAAAATCCTAGAGTTGGAAGGGACCCCCAGAGGGCATCTAAATTGATATTTAATTTAATATTAATATACTATTAATATAATGTAATTAATATAATATTGATAATGTAAATATTATATTAATTATATTATGTTTATATTATTTATAAATTATATTATATTATATTTATATAATTATAAATTAATTATATTATATTTATATTATTTATATTATATAAATATTATATTATATAAAATTAATAATATAAATATAATATAATTAATATAATGTTAATATAAGCAATAGATGTGTTATTATTATTTCACCAGAACAGAAAAGAAATGAATTGTATCACCTTAACTACATAACATTGGAATATGACATAATGTATGGAATGTAGGGGACGATATCCGCAATTCAGGGAAATGCAACAATATGTGATATGACTTATATTGTATTTTAAGATTATTTTATTCTTTAATCAGTATAATTGACACAAAAACTGTTCACATAATATAATAATGTAATATTAATATAATATTAATATAATATTATAATGTTATTAATATAATATTATATTTTATTATATTAATATAATATTATATAAATATAAGCAATAGGCATGTTATTATTAATTCACCATAACATTGGAATATGACATAATGTATGGAATGTAGGGGACAATATCAGCAATTCGGGGAGATGCAATGATATGTGATATGCATTATATTGTATTTTAAGGTTATTTGATTTTTTTAATCAATATGCTTGACACAAAAAACTATTCATAAAATATAATAATATAATATTAATATAACCTAATATAATATTTAAATAAATATAACATAATATCTAAATAAAAAATAATATGATACTAATATAATATAATATTAATATAATATTATAGCAATATAATATTTAAATAAATATAATATTTAAATAAATAAAAAATATAATAATATTAATATAATATAAATATATATTAAAATATATTAAATAAATATAATATTAAATAAAAATAATATATATAATATAATCTAATATAAATATAATATTAATATAATAATATAATATTTAAATAAAAATAATATAATTATAAATATAATATAAATATTATATTATATTAAAATAATTTAAATAAATATAATAATTAAATAAATATAATATAATATCTAAATAAAAATAATATGATACTAATATAATCTAATATAAATATAATATAAATATAATATTTAAATAAATAAAATTAAAATAATAAATATAAAATAAAATAATAATATAAATAATATATAATAATATTAATAAATATAATATAAATATTAATTAAATATAATATGATATAATATAATCTAATATAAATATAATATTATAGAATATAATAATAATAAATATAATTTAAATAAATAAATATATAATAATATTAATATAATTATAATAATAATATATTATAATAATATAATAATAAATTAAAAATAATAATATAATATAATATAATAAAATATAATATACAATATAATATTTAAATAAATATAATATTTAAATAAATAAAATAATATTAATAATATTAATAATATTAATATAAGATAATATAAATATTATATTAAAATAATATTAAGTAAATATAATATAATATCTAAATAAAAATAATATGATACTAATATAATCTAATATAAATATAATATTATAGTAATATAATATTTAAATAAATATAATATTTAAATAAATATAATGTTAATATATTAATAATATTAATATAATATAAGTATTATATCAAAATAATATTTAAATTAATATAATATAATATTTAAACAAATAAATACTATTAATATTATGCCATGCAACTCGAGTGCAGTGAATGAAGTCGCCTACTTAAAAGGTGAACGTCAACACGTATGTGATCTCTTTGCTGCTGCTTCTGCAAGACGTGAGGTTTCTGTGCGGAGGTGGAGGGCGGTTTGCAGGGCCCCGCGTGGCCCCCCGGGCCCCTCTCAAGTGGTTCGCACAGGAAGCCGGCCTCCTTCGCCTCCCTCTTCCGCTGCAATCAGTGCAGGCCACAAGCCCACCTCGAAGGAAGGGGTGTCATGCCTCACGCCGTCGCAGCGACAACAACCCTTGCGCAACCACAACCCCCTTCACTCCACTGCATGGAACCAAAATAAAGTGGGCTCGTTATGCATCACGGGTGCAGCCCAAGGCATACATAATATATACAAGGGGGTTGGTCTAGATGGCCTTTTGGGTCCCAATTCTAGCATAACATCAGTTTGGGAGCCTCGTGGAGCCTCTCTCTTCTCTTCTAGCATCTGCCGGGAAGGATTGAATTGTGCCTTCCTTTGTGGCAGAAGCGGATGTCTATCTATCATATCCATGTCCGGATGGCCATCTGTCGGGAGGGATTGAATGGTGACTTCAAATGCAGCAGAAGGGGGCTGGACTAGATGCCCTCTGTGGGTCACTTCAAACTAGTATTTTATAATAGGTATATCACAGAATATAGTGTTTCTATCTCATGATACCTATGACTGGATGGCCATCTGTCGGGAGAGATCGGATGGTGACTTCCTTTAGGGCAGAAGGGGGCTGGACTAGATGCCCTCTGGGGGTCCCTTCAAACTAGTATTTTGTAATAGATATATCATAGAATATAGTGTTTCTATCTCATGATACCTATGGCTAGATGGCCATCTGTCAGGAGGGATCGGATGGTGTCTTCCTTACGGCAGAATGGGCTGGACTGGATGCCCTCTGGGGGTCCCTTCCAAGTAGTATTTTATAATAGGTATGTCACAGAATATAGTGTTTCTATCTCATGATACCTATGGCTAGATGGCCATCTGTCAGGAGGGATCGGATGGTGCCTTCCTTAAGGCAGAATGGGCTGGACTGGATGCCCTCTGGGGGTCCCTTCCAAGTAGTATTTTATAATAGGTATGTCACAGAATATAGTGTTTCTATCTCATGATACCTATGGCTAGATGGCCACCTGCCAGGAGGGATCGGATGGTGCCTTCCTTAAGGCAGAATGGACTGGACTAGATGCCCTCTGGGGATCCCTTCGAACTAGTATTCTAGTCCTCTGGGGGCCCCTCCCACCTCTCTATGGCAGGCCTGGGAAGCAGGCCTGCCCTTCACCTGCCTCCCAAGGTGTTTCCACCTGGCTCAGGTACAATGGCGGCGGCCTGCCTCGTGGGCACACTCCTGAGCCAGAAAGAGGTGGGGCGAGATGAGAGAGAGAGAGAGAGAGAGAGAGAGAGAGAGATGGGGGTCTGCTCAGGTGAGGCCAGGTGAGGACACTGCCTACCTGCCGCCAAGGGGGGGAGGAGGGGCCCGCAGCGGGAACACAGAGAGCCTTTCCCACCTGTTCAGGTGAGCAGGTAGGTGGCTGCCAGACAGGTTGGGCCTGTGTGCGGCGAAGGAGCACCCCACCCAGTCACCTGCACCAAAGGTCCCTCGGCCTACCTAGGGAGAACCACCTGGGCCTGGCTTCCCAAGGCGGGCGGAAAGGTGGGAACGTCGCACAGGTGACGGCGGCGGAGTGACCTTCGTCTCAGGCTTCATGACATCATCATTAGTAGTTAGGCAGCCAGGTAGCCAGGTAGCCAGGTAGCCAGGTAGCAAGGGACACCTGCCGAAAGACCGGCTTCTTTTAGGAACCATCATCATTAACGTTATCTACACACTATTAGTATGAAGGAGAATACAATTATTATTATTATTATTATTATTATTACTCTTGTTATTATTTGCTCATAATGTAATAGGTAAAAATAAAATTATACATAAATATATATAATATAATATAATATAATTATATAATTATACTGTATTATATTATATATATATATTACTTAATATATATAGTACAGATATATATTATTTTATATATTATATATATTATATATTATTATACTATATGATGCTATAAAATATTATACATCAATATAGTATATATATTTATATCATTTTATATTATTATATATATTATATTATATATATTGCATTATTTTATATTATTATACTGTATTATATTATATATATTATTATTTAATATATATAGCATAGATATATATTATTTTATTTATTATATATTATGATACTATATTATACTATAAAA
>NW_026844700.1:4028250-4038250 GCF_025583915.1 Anolis sagrei ordinatus
AGAAAAAAAGGGAGGGAAAGGAAAGGAAAGAATAAAAAAAGAAGAAGGGAAAAGGGGAAAAGGGAATAAAATAAGGAGTGGAATAAAGAAATGGATGATGTAATAGGTAAGGAATTTTATTTGAAAATTTAAAAATAAGGTAAGGAAAGTAAGAAATTAGAGATAAAGAAATATAGAGATAAAGTATGAAAAGATTTGTGGATTAGATTTAGTGAAGTAAAGAGAATTGAAACTAAAGGAGCACTATGAACAGTAACAAAGTACGTCCTAAAAAAAGAAAAACAAAATGTATAATATTGTCATGTTAGACTATGGAAGTACCCAAGGAGAGAGCAGGAGACTGTATGTATGGGGAATTCCCGTAATGCCAAATTCCGATAGTTTGCCAGAAAGAGGCTATTTTTAAATTCGGGCATGATTTAATAATACAACATATATGGACATTACCTCTTCAAAAATTATAAACTTGGATGTATTTTCAGTCAAAAATTGTATATAAAACAAATGCAGGTACCTAACAAGCTGAATATGTCAGAGATTGAGGACTATACAGGAATCTGTATTGTTATATAATAATATTGGTATGTATTACGGTGTGGTGAATGATAGAACCAAATCCTGAGATATGAGTTTGATGTTCTAATCATCTTCTACACCATGTCGCATGAGACACGTGATCCCCTTAACTGTATAAAATCTCAAAATGTAATGCTGTTCAAGGTTATGGCATCTATTTGCCCCCAACATATGGAAACACATAATTCCTCAACTGTAAAAATCAACTTATATCCCCGTAGCCAGTAAGTTATTGTTAAGACTGTCCATGCCTGGTTTAGCTGGTTTACTATTTCTCATGCCAGTAAGGTAATGCTCAAGATCCTGCAAGGAAGACTCCAGCAATACATGGAGCGAGAGTTGCCAGATGTTCAAGCTGGGTTTAGAAAAGGCAGAGGAACGAGAGACCAGATTGCCAATATCCACTGGATAATGGAGAAAGCCAGGGAGTTTCAGAACTGGATGATATAGCAGTATAGCCTCTAAAGCCTTTGACTGTGTAGATCATAATAAATTGTGGCAAGTTCTTGGTGGTATGGGCATACCAAATCACCTTATCTCTCTCCTGAGGAATCTGTATAATGACCAAATAGCAACAGTAAGAACTAACCATGGAACAACCGACTGGTTCAAGATTGGGAAAGGCATACGGCAGGGTTGTATACTCTTACCCAATATAATATAATATACAATAATATAATATAATAATATTATAATAATATAATATAATATAATATAATATAATATAATATAATATAATATAATATAATATAATATAATTAAACGACCCTGAATAACCCCAGGCAGCCCAGAGGGGCGTTTCCAGGAAGGGCTGCGCCTCCACCAATCAGCATCCAATCAGCAGCGGCGGGGGGCGTGGCTTGGAATGTCCCTCGAGGACAGCGCAGGGAGGAGGGAGTGGGCGGGGCGATAGGGAGAAGAGGGGGGGCGTGGGCGGGGCCTCGTCCAGGGGGCGGGGCGTGCAGGTGAGCTGGGGGCGTGGCCTGGGCAGGTGAGCTCTTCCTTCCTTCCTTCCTTCTTTCCCTGGAGAAAGACGCAGGGTGAGTCCTTCCTTCTTCTTGGGTTTATTCCTCCTTCTCCAAGCCTTTCCCCTTCCCTTCTTCCTCTTCCTCCAACTTCCCTCCTTCTGTCTTCCCTCCTTCTTCCTCTCCTCTTCCTCCTTCCTTTCCTCTTCTTTCTCTCACAGCATTTCCTCTTCCTTTCCTCTTACTCTGTCCCTTCTTTTCCCTTTCTTTCCTCTCCTTCTTCCCTCTTTTCCTCTCCTTCTTTCTTCTTCCCCCATCCCTTCATTTTCCTCTCTTCCTTCCTTCCTTCCTTCCTTCCTTCCTTCCTTCCTTCCTTCCTTCCTTCTCCTTCTTTCCTTCCTTCCTTCTTTCTCTCTCCCTTCATTTTCCTCTCTTCCTTCCTTCCTTCTTATCCTCTCCTTCTTTTCTCTTACACTCCTTTTTCCCTTCCTTCTTTCTTCTCCTTCTTTACTATCCCTTCTTTTCTTCTCCTTCTTTCTTCCCCATCACTTCATTTTTCTTCCTTCCTTCCTTCCTTTTTTCTTATCCTCTCCTTCTTTTCTTTTACCATCCCTTCTTCTCCCCTCCTTCTTTCTTCTTCCTCCATCCCTTCATTTTCCTTCCTTCCTTCCTTCCTTCCTTCCTTCCTTCCTTCCTTTCTTCCTTCCTTTCTTCTCATCCTATCTTTCTTCTTCTTCTTTACTATCCCTTCTTTTCCTTTCCTTCTTTCTTCTTCCCCATCCCTTCATTTTCCTTTCTTTCTTTCTTTCTTTCTTTCTTTCTTTCTTTCTTTCTTTCTTTCTTTCTTCCTTCCTTCTTTCTGATTATACTTTTAAAAAATGATGATTTCTCCTGGAAAGGTACGACCCTTCTGTCCCCCCACGTTTTCCTCTCCTTTCTTGTTACTATCCCTTCTTTTCCTCTCCTTCTTTTCCTTTACTATCTCTTCATTTTCTCTCCTTATTCTCTCCTTTCCTCTCCTCCTTTCCTCTTACTCTACTTTTTCCCCTCTTTTCCTGTCCTGTTACTATCCTTTCTTCCTTTCCTTCTTTTCTTTAACTATCTCTTCTTTCTTCCCCCAACATTTCCCTCTCTTTTCTTGTTACTTTCCCTTCTTTTTCTCTCTTCTTCCTTTCCTCTTACAATCCCTTCTTTTCCTCTCCTTCTTTCCCCTTGGTATCTCTTCCTTTTTCTCTCCCTCTTCCCTCCTTTCCACTCCTCCTTTCCTTTACTCTACCTTCTTTTACCCTCTTTTCCTTACTTTCTTCTTACAATCCCTTACAATCCCTTCTTTTCCTCTCCTTCTTTCCCCTTGCTATCTCTTCATTTCCCCCTCCTTCTTCCCTCCTTTCCACTCCTCCTTTCCTCTTACTCTTCTTTTCCTCTCTTTCTTTCTTCTCCTTCTTTACTTTGACTATCACCTTTCCCCTCCTTCTTCCCTATTTCCCTCAATCTCTTCTTTTCCTCTTTTCCTTCCCTCTTACTATCCTGTCTTCCTCTCTTGCTTTCCACTTTCCGTCCTTTACTCTTATCTCCCCCATTGTCTCTCCTTCTTCCCTCTTTTCCTTTCCTTTCACTATCCTTTCTTCTTCCCTTCCCTTTCCTCTCTTTTCTTCCTCTTACAATCCCTTCTCCTTCTTTTCTCTGTGTACATTGATGATATTGTATGCTATGCTTTTTCAGCTATGCATGTCTTATGTGTGTATGCTGACGATATCGTAGTCTATGCTCCTTGTTTGCCAATAAAGACTGTGTATGTTGATGATATCGTAGTCTATGCCAATAAGGGCTGTGTTTCTATGTAAGTGTGTATGTTGATGATATCGTAGGCTACGCTTCTTCGGCTGTGCATGTATGTATATGTGTGTACACTGACGATACCATAGTCTATGCTCCTTGTAAACCAGTACGTCTTTGTGAACATTGACAATATAGTAGTCTGTGCTCCTTGTATGCCAATAAAGACTGTGTATGTTGATGATATCGTAGTCTATGCCAATAATAGCTGTGTATTTTATCTATGTGTATACGTTGATGATATCGTATGCTATGCTTTTTTGGCTGTGCATGTCTGTATGTGTGTACGCTGACGATATCGTAGTCTATGCTCCTTTTTTGCCAATAAAGACTGTGTATGTATGTGTGAACGTTGACAATATAGTAGCCTGTGCTCCTTGTATGCCAATAAAGGCTGTGTACGTTGATGATATAGTACGTTATGCTTTTTCGGTTGTGCATGTCTGTATGTGTGTATGCTGACGATATCGTAGTCTATGCCAATAAGAGCTGTGTTTGTATGTATGTGTGTATGTTGATGATATCGCAGTCTATGCCATAAGGGCTATGTATGTATGTCTGTGTGTATGCTCACGATATCATAGTCTATGCCAATAAGGGCTGTGTATGTATGTATGTGTGTGTGCTGACGACATCGTAGTCTATGCCCATAAGGGCTGTGTTTGTATGTATGTATGTGTAAGTTGATGATATCGTAGTCTATGCCAATAAGGGCTGTGTTTATATGTATGTATGTTGATGATATCGTAGTCTATGCCAATAAGAGCTGTGTATGTATGTATGTGTGTATGTTGATGATATCGTAGTCTATGCCAATAAGGGGTGTGTATGTATGTATGTGTGTATGTTGATGATATCGTAGTCTATGCCAATAAGGGCTATGTATGTATGTATGTATGTATGCTGATGATATCGTAGTCTATGCCAATGAGGGCTATATGTATGTGTGTATGCTGATGATATCGTAGTCTATGCCAATAAGGGCTGTGTTTGTATGTATGTGTGTATGCTGACGATATCGTAGTCTATGCCAATAAGGGCTGTGTTTGTATGTATGTATGTGTAAGTTGATGATATCGTAGTCTATGCCAATAAGGGCTATGTATGTGTGTATGTTGATGATATCGTAGTCTATGCCAATAAGGGCTATGTATGTATGTATGTGTGTATGTTTTGATGATATCGTAGTCTATGCCAATAAGGGCTGTGTATGTATGTATGTGTGTATGTTGATGATATCGTAGTCTATGCCAATAAGGGCTGTGTTTGTATGTATATGTGTATGCTGACGATGTCGTAGTCTATGCCAATAAAGGCTGTGTTTGTATGTATGTGTATATGTTGATGATATTGTAGTCTATGCCAATAAGGGCTGTGTTTGTATGTATGCGTGTATGTTGATGATATCGTAGTCTATGCTCCTTGTAAACCAGTAATGGCTGTGAATGTTGACGATATAGTAGCCTGTGCTCCTTGTATTCTATTTCTTTTATATGTGTATATGATGTATATGATGATGATATCGTAGTCTATGCTCCTAGGAAGCTAGTAATGGCTGTGCATGTATTTGTGTATGTAGATGATATCGCCTCCTTCTTCCAGGCAGGAAAAGCACATTCATTCAAAGCAAGTAGTTGGGATGGATTCAGGTCAGGAAGAGATTCCGGATCAGGAAAAACCCCTTTTTCGCCCCTCGAGGGGGAATCCCAGAACCGGTTGCCCCGCCGCTCGGCCCTTCCGTGGCTTCGTTCCCAAACATAACAACCATTGCGATGCCACGAAATCATGGGAATCGTGATGGATGGCAAGGCCTTTCTTCCGCTTTGATGGTACCGAAACTTGGGAGTTGTAGTGTATTGCAAGGCCTGCAACCATCTCCAAGTGCCATCACTCCAATGCTGCGGAACCCTGGGAGTTGTAGTTTTGCAAAGCCTAACAACAACAACAACAAGAATGAATATTTGGGGTCAAATAAGGAGAAATCATTGAAGGGATTCAATGTGAATGAAAATCGTGTTAGATAGTGTAATAATAGTCATAACAATAATAATAATTTAATACTACTTTATAATAATATTATTATTCATTATGTTATATTATTATTCTTATTCTTATTATTCATTGTGATTGGGAGTAGATGGGTCTCCTAATAATAATAATAACAATATGAAGTAATATTTAAATTATTATTATTATTATTATTATTAGGAGACCCACTACTCCCAATCACAATGAATAATAATAAGAATAAATAATAATTATTCTTATTATTATTCATTGTGATTGGGAGTAGATGGGTCTCCTAATAATAATAATAATAATAATAGCAATAATTTAAAATTATTTAAAATCATTATTATTATTATTGTAACAACAACAACAGTAATAATAGTAATATTTTATTATTATTAGGAGACTCATCTACTCCCAATCACAATGAATAATAATAAGAATAATTTAAAATTATTATTATTATTATAACAACAACAATAATAGTAACAACGACAATAATAGTAATAATAGTAATATTTTATTATTATTAGGAGACTCATCTACTCCCAATCACAACGAATAATAATAATATTTTATTAGTATTGGGGAACTCATCTGGTCCCAAAAGCAATGAATAATAATAGTAATAATAATATTTTTATTATTATTAGGAGACTCATTTACTCCCAGTCATAATGAATAATAATAATAATAATAATCTCAATCACAATGAATAACAACAACAACAGTATTAATAGTAATATTTTATTATTATTAGGAGACTTATCCACTCCCAATCACAATGAATAATAATAATAATAATAATAATAATAATAATAATAATATTTCATTTTTATTGGGAGACTCATCTACTCTTAATAACAATAAATAATAATAGTAACAAATATATTATTATTATTATTATTATTATTATTATTAGGAGACTCATCTCCTCCCAATCACAATGAATAATAATAATAATAATAATAATAATAATAATAAATGTATTATTATTGGGAGACTCATCTCCCCCAATCACAATGAATAGTAATAATAATAATAGTAATAGTAATAATAATAATAATAAATATATTATTATTGGGAGACTCATCTCCCCCCATCACAATTAATAATAATTGTAATAATAATAATTTATTAGGACACTCATTTACTTCCAATCACAACAACAACAGCAACAACAATATTAGAAGACTCATTTACTCCCAATCACAATGAATAATAATAATAATAATAATAATGTATTATTATTAGGAGACTCATCTCCCCCCAATCACAATGAATAATAATAATAATAATAATAATAATAATAATAATAATAATATTTCATTTTTATTGGGAGACTCATTTACTCCCAATCACAATGAATAATAATAATAATAATAATAATAATAATAATAATAATAATAATGTATTATTATTAGGAGACTCATCTCCCCCCATCACAATGAATAATAATAATAATAATAGTAATAATAATAATAATAATAATAATATTTCATTTTTATTGGGAGACTCATCTAGTCCCAATAACAATGAATAATAATAGTAACAAATATATTATTATTATTATTATTATTATTAGGAGACTCATCTCCCAATCACAGTTAATAATAATAATAATAATAATAATAACAATAACAACAACAACAACAACAATAATATTTTATTGTTATTAGGAGACTTCTTTACTCCCAATCACAATGAATAATAATAATAATAATAATAATAATAATAATAATTATTATTGATTTGGCACACAGAGCTCCCATGACCAACAGAAAATCCTGGAAGGGTTTGGTGGGCATTGACCTTGAGTTTGGGAGTTGTAGTTCACCTATATCCAGAGAGCACTGTGGACTCAAACAATGATGGATCTGGACCAAACTTGGCATGGATATGCAACATGCCCAAATGTGAACACTGGTGGAGTTTGGGGGAAATAATAATAATAATGGCAGCGGGCAGCCTTCTTTCCTGGCTCAAAGTGGTGCCAAACCGCATTAATTACCGAGTGCAGATGCCCTTTCAGGGAGGGATTCCAAAGCTTGGGAAAGGCATGTGTGTTTTGCATGTGAGTCCTGCAGCCTCCTCCTTCCTCCCCTTCCTTCTGGCAAATGTTCTTTTTGGACTCTGTCCTGCCAGGCACGCCCTGCACCGCCTCCTTCGCTTAGGGTTGCGCCTTCGCTTTGGCCTGGGAGTTGTAGTTCATTGCAAGGCCGCCTTTCGCCTTCTCTGCACAGAATGGTGCAGCTTGGCAACGCTTCAAGGCTAAGGAAACATGGGAGTTGTAGTTTGTTGCAAGGTCTTTCGCCTTCTCTGCAATTTGGCACTGTGTTAATTCTACAGAAACATGGGAGTTGTAGTTTTGCAAGGGCTTTGGCCTTCTCTGCACAGAAAGGATGCATTTGGACCCATTGTAATTGCTATTGACTCATGGGAATTGTAGTTTCTTGCAAGGCAATTTGGCACCACATTAATTCTGCGGAAACATGGGAGTTGTAGTTTTGCAAGATCTTTGGCCTTCTCTGCACAGAATGGATGCAGTTTGGCCCCGTTGTAATTACTATTGAACCATGGGAGTTGTAGTTCCTTACAAGGCTTTTCACCTTCTCTGCAATTTGGCATCGCGTTAATTCTACAGAAACATGGGAGTTGTAGTTTTGCAAGGTCTTTGGCCTTCTCTGCACAGAATGGATGCAGTTTGGACCCATTGTAATTGCTATTGACCCGTGGGAGTTGTAGTTTCTTGCAAGGCTTTTCGCCTTCTCTGCAATTTGGCACCACGTTAATTCTACAGAAACATGGGAGTTGTAGTTTTGCAAGGTCTTTGGCCTTCTCTGCACAGAATGGATGCAGTTTGGACCCATTGTAATTGCTATTGACCTGTGGGAGTTGTAGTTTCTTGCAAGGCCTTTCGCCTTCTCTGCAATTTGGCACCACTTTAATGCTACGGAAAACATGGGAGTTGTAGTTCTGCAAGGTCTTTTGCCTTTTCTGCACAGAATGGATGCAGTTTGGACCCATTGTAATTGCTATTGAACCATGGGAGTTGTAGTTTCTTGGAAGGCCTTTTGCCTTATCTGCACAGAATACTAAGGACATATTATTATTATTTAGTATTAAACTATTATATTATTATTATAGTATTTTAATGCTAAATAATATTATTTATAATAATGCATATTATTATTATATAATATACTCATACGATATATAAAAAATAACAAGTATTATTAAATTGTCATTATTATTATTTAAAATATTTTAATACAAAATATTACTTATGGTAATATATAATTAAATTGATTATATAATAATAATAATTAGATTATTATAACTAGATTATTATTAATATTATTATTATTATACAGTACTATTTAAAGATAAAATACCAGGTGTCAACCACAATGGACAGGTCTATTATTTGTCATTGTTATTGTTGTTGTTGTTGTTGTTCCAGCGCTACGACAAGGCAGTGATCCTTTGCTGGAGGTTATTGTTGTTGTTCTTATGTGTTACCTGGTCTGGCAGGTGGGCCAGGTGTAACACTCAAAGGACAGGTATATTATTTATCGTTGTTGTTGTTGTTGTTGTTGTTGTTGTTGTTGTTCTTATATGTTACTTGGTCTGACAGATGGTTCAGGTGTAACACTCAAAGGACAGTTCTATTAATTGTGGTGGTTGTTGTTGTTGTTGTTATGTGTTACCTGGTCTGGCAGGTGGGCCAGGTGTAACACTCAAAGGACAGGTCCATTATTTATTTATTTATTTATTTATTTATTTATTTATTTATTTATTGTTGTTGTTGTTGTTGTTCTTAGGTGTTACTTGGTCTGACAGGTGGGCCAGGTGCCAACCTCAATGGACAGTTTTGTCCATTGTGGTTGTTGTTGTTTTTCTTATGTGTTACTTGGTCTGACAGGTGGGCCAGGTGTAACACACAAAGGACAGTTCTGTTAATTCTTGTTGTTGTTGTTATTGTTATGTCTTACCTGGTATGGCAGGTTGGCCAGGTATAACACTCAAAGAACAGGTCCATTATTTATTGTTGTTGTTGTTGTTGTTGTTCTTATGTGTTACTTGATCTGACAGATGGGCCAGGTGCCAACCTCAATGGACAGTTCTGTCAATTGTGGTTGTTGTTATGTGTTACCTGGTCTGGCAGGTGGGCCAGGTGTAACACTCAAAGGAAAGGTCCATTATTTATTGTTGTTGTTGTTGTTGTTCTTATGTGTTACCTGATCTGACAGGTGGGTCAGATATAACACTCAAAGGACAAGTCCATTACTTTTTGTTGTTGTTGTTGTTGTTGTTGTTGTTGTTGTTCTTATATGTTACTTGGTCTGACAGGTGGGCCAGGTGTAACACACAAAGGACAGTTCTGTTAATTGTTGTTGTTGTTGTTATGTGTTACCTGGTATGGCAGGTGGGCCAGGTGTAACACTCAAAGGACAGGTCCATTATTTATTGTTGTTGTTGTGATTGTGGTTGTTGTTGTTATGTGTTACCTGATCTGGCAGGTGGGCCAGGTGTAACACTCAAAGGACAGGCCCATTATTATTTGTTGTTGTTGTTGTTGTTCTTGTTCTTGTTGTTGTTCTTGTATGTTA
>NW_026844700.1:4045750-4055750 GCF_025583915.1 Anolis sagrei ordinatus
GATAGATAGATAGGTGATAGATAGATAGATAGATAGATAGATAGATAGATAGATAGGGAGATAGATAGATAGATAGATAGATAGATAGATAGATAGGGAGATAGATAGATAAATAGATGCATAGATATATAAGATAAATGCATATGTAGATAGATAGATAGATAGATAGATAGATAGATAGATAGATAGATAAAGAGATGCATAGATAGATGCATAGATAGATAGATAAATAGATATAGATAGATGCATAGATATATGATAAATGCACATGTGTGTATATATAGATAGATAAATATATAAATAAATACATACATAGATGGATGGATGGATAGATGCATAGATATATAAGATACAAAAGTATGTATATAGATAGATAAATAAAGAGATGCATAGATAGATAGATGATAGATAGATAGATAGATGATAGATAGATAGATAGATAGATAGATAGATAGATAGATGATAGATAGATAGATAGATGATAGATAGATAGATAGATAGATAGATAGATAGATAGATGCATAGATATATAAGATAAAAACGTGTGTATATAGATAAATAAATAAAGAGATGGATAGGTAGATAGATAGATAGATAGATAGATAGATAGGATAAATGCATATGTATATATACAGATAGATAAATAAAAAGACACATAGATAGATAGATAGATAGATAGATAGATAGATAGATAGATAGATTCATGCATAGATACATAGATGCATAATATATAAGATAAATGCATATGAATATTTATAGCTAGATAAATAAAGAGATGCATAAATAGATAGATATGATAAATGCATATGTGTATATATATATATGTAGATAAAAAAAGATGCATAGATAGATAGATGCATAGATATATAAGATAAAATGTATGTATGTAGATAGATAAATAAAGAGATGCATAGATATATAGATGATAGATAGATATAGATAGATGCATAGATAGATGCATAGACGCATAGATATATAAGATAAATACATATGTATATAGATAGATAGATAGATAAAGAGATGCATAGATAGATGCATAGTTAGATAGATAAATGCATAGATAGATACATAGATATATAGGATAAATGCATATTTATATAGATAGATAAATAAAGAGATGCATAGATAGATAGATAGATAGATAGATAGATAGATAGATAAATAGATAGATGCATATCGATAGATAGATAAATGCAAAGGTAGATAGGTAGATAGGTTGATGGATAGATATTATTTTATATTATATTTTATTATCTTATTTTTACCATTTTTATATTTATTATTTTATTCTATGTTATTTATTTATTTATTATATTTTGTAATCATCATCATCATCATAATATTTTTGATTATTTTTTATTATAATTTAGCACCCATGTTCTGTTTGAAGCCAGTATGGATATTGCAATAAGCAAGCTTGATTCGCACACCGAGTTGTTTGCAAAGATGCCTTTTTTAGCCGCAGATGCAGGCGAAACGTCAGGAGAGAATGCTGCCGCTGCGGCGCGGCAAAGCAACGGCTCCCTTTTTTGGCTTTTGCCCTCCGAGCCGCCGCACCCAACTGCTGGCTTTGGCAACCAACGGGAGTGAGTGGGCGCGCCTCCTTGCACAATAAGGCGGGTGCAAGATCATATATATATATATATATATATATATATATATATATATATATATATGTGATTCTGAGGCTTCCACTGGATCCGGTTCTTGGGCAACCCCCTTTCGTGGCTGGGCTTCCTCATTCTCTTCTTTCTCTTTCTGTTGTCATTCTTTCCAATCAGAGAAAAAATAATAATGTGTCCCAGCAGCATTCTCTCCTGACATTTCGCCCACATCTATGGCAGGCATCCTCAGCATTGAATTGGCCTTGCAGCTTCAAAGCCTGGCTGCTTCCTTCCTGGGGGGATCTTAAGTATTGAATTGGCCTTGCAGCTGCAAAGCCTGGCTGCTTCCTGCCTGGGGGGGAATCTTAAGCATTGAAGTTACCTTGCAGCTTCAAAGCCTGGCTGCTTCCTGCCTGGGGGGGAATCTTAAGCATTGAATTGGCCTTGCAGCTTCAAAGCCTGGCTGTTTCCTGCCTGGAGGGAGAATCTTAAGTATTGAATTGGCCTTGCAGCTTCAAAGCCTGGCTGCTTCCTGCCTGGGGGGAATCTTAAGCATTGAAGTTACCCTGCAGCTTCAAAGCCTGGCTGCTTCCTGCCTGGGGGGGAATCTTAAGCATTGAATTGGTCTTGCACCTCCAAAGCCTGGCTGCTT
This sequence comes from Anolis sagrei ordinatus, assembly GCF_025583915.1. Classification (NCBI taxonomy): domain Eukaryota; kingdom Metazoa; phylum Chordata; class Lepidosauria; order Squamata; family Anolidae; genus Anolis; species Anolis sagrei. The sequence continues at coordinate 4,048,007 of NW_026844700.1, forward strand.
CCTGCCTGGGGGGGAAATCTCAAGCATTGAATTGGCCTTGCAGCTGCAAAGCCTGGCTGCTTCCTGCCTGGGGAGGAATCTTAAGCATTGAAGTTACCTTGCAGCTTCAAAGCCTGGCTGCTTCCTGCCTGGGGGGGAATCTTAAGCATTGAATTGGCCTTGCAGCTTCAAAGCCTGGCTGTTTCCTGCCTGGAGGGAGAATCTTAAGTATTGAATTGGCCTTGCAGCTTCAAAGCCTGGCTGCTTCCTGCCTGGGGGGAATCTTAAGCATTGAAGTTACCTTGCAGCTTCAAAGCCTGGCTGCTTCCTGCCTGGGGGGGAATCTTAAGCATTGAATTGGTCTTGCACCTCCAAAGCCTGGCTGCTTCCTGCCTGGGGGGGAAATCTCAAGCATTGAATTGGCCTTGCAGCTGCAAAGCCTGGCTGCTTCCTGCCTGGGGAGGAATCTTAAGCATTGAAGTTACCTTGCAGCTTCAAAGCCTGGCTGCTTCCTGCCTGGGGGGGAATCTTAAGCATTGAATTGGCCTTGCAGCTTCAAAGCCTGGATGCTTCCTGCCCGGGGAATCCTTTGTTGGGAGGTGTTAGCTAGCCCTGATTGTTTCTTGCCTTGAGTGTTGAATTTGCCTGCCGTGCCTTTCATGCTCCTTGATGCATGTTTGGGCGCCAGCGAGCACCTCCCAACAAAGGATTCCCCCCGCCAGGCAGGAAGCAGCCAGGCTTTGAAGCTGCAAAGCCATTCAATGCACAACAAGGTGGCGAATATTACTGATTGTCCAGGCCCAGGCTGGGTTTGCAAAGAAATGTACTTTTTTTTTCCAGCATGGAGCATATTTCTGCGCAGAAATGGTTGTACACCGATTCTGTGCACAATTTGCACCGAAAACAGCATGGAAAATAATGCGTTACGTGCCGAGCGAATATCCTGTTTTCGGTGAAGGAAATGCATTTTTTTTTTGGTGTGTGCAAAGTTTTGCAGCTTCTGGCGTTGAGAACACGATCCTAAGGTTTGATTTCCCGATGCGTTTATATATTTTATTTTGGATTGATTCTAATATTCTAATACTGAGATTATTTTCTATTATTATTATTATTATTATTATTATTATTATTATTATTATTTCTGGTTGAGTTCTGCATGGGTCTCTAAAATGAATTATTATTATTATTGCTATTTCTATTTCTGGTTGGGTTCAGCATGGGTCACCATAGCAAACTATTATGAATTGCCCCATAAACTTGCAAACTGGGATGCAATCAATGCTGGGAGAGGCCCCATTTGCAAGCAATAGCATGGCTGGGGGCCAAAGGGCCACGTCTCCCGGGTTCCGTGGGCGTTTCTGACATCGTCGAGGGTTTTGCAAACCAAGAACAGTGGGGAAACATAGCGGCACATTCAGGGTAAGCGAAGGTTCCTGTTTTTGCATTTTCTTTTGCAAAGGGTCTAGAACCCATTATCAATAAAAAGCACTCCTCAATGAAGTCTAGAACCCATGCCAGGTTGCATTGGAGGAGAAAGGGTCCTATTTAGCCCAATAAATAATAATAATAAAGGGTAAGCAAAGGTTCCCCATTTATCATTTTTGGCAAAGTCTAGAACCCATTACCAATAAATAGCACTTCTCAATGAAGTCTAGAACCCGTGCCAGGTTGCATTGGAGGAGAAAGGGTCCTATTTAGCCCAATAAATAATCGTAGTAAAGGGTAAGCAAAGGTTCCTTTTTTCCATTTTTGCAAATTCTAGAACCCATTACCAATAAGTAGCACTTCTCAATCAAGTCTAGAACCTGTGCCAGGTTGCATTGGAGGAGAAAGGGTCCTATTTAGCCCAATAAATAATAATAGTAAAGGGTAAGCTAAGGTTCCCTGTTTTGAATTTTTCAGTCTAGAACCCATTACCAATAAATAGCACTTCTCGATGAAGTCTAGAACCTGTGCCAGGTTGCATTGGAGGAGAAAGAGTCCTATTTAGCCCAATAAACAATAATAGTAAAAGGTAAGCAAAGGTTCCCTTTTTTACATTTTTTTGCAAATTCTGGAACCCATTTCCAATAAATAGCACTTCTCAATGAAGTCTAGAACATGTGCCTGGTTGCATTGGAGGAGACAGGGTCCTATTTAGCCCAATAAATAATAATAGTAAAAGGTAAGCAAAGGTCCCCCTTTTTTACATTTTTTGCAAATTCTAGAAGCCATTACTAATAAATAGCACTCAGTGAAGTCTAGAACCCACACCGGGTTGCATTGGAGGAGAAAGGGTCCAATTTAGCCCAATAAACAATAATAGTAAAGGGTAAGCAAAGGTTCCCCTTTTAGCATTTTTGGCAAATAGTCTAGAACCCATTACCAATATATAGTACTCCTCAATGAAATATAGAACCCGTGCCAGGTTGCATTGGAGGAGAAAGGGTCCTATTTAGCCCAGTAAATAATAATAGTAAAGGGTAAGCAGATGTTCCCATTTCTGCATTTTTTGCAAATTCTAGAACCCGTCACCAATAAATAGCACTTCTCAATGAAGTCTAGAACGTGTGTGATATAAATATATAAATAATAGATATTATAAATAAATAGAATAAATAATAGGTATCATAAATAATATTTGGGATAATGCAAATAATAAATGTACAATATTATAAATAATATTTGTGATATAAATATATAATAGATATTATAAAAAGAGGTATTGTCAATAATATTTATAATACAAACAAGAAACATAAATATAAGAAATAATACATATTAATAATATTTATGATAAATTAAGTAAATAATAAATATTGTAAACAAATAGGATCAATGATATATATTATAAATAATATTTATGATAATATAAATAATAAATAATTAAACATGACATGAATATAATAAATGTACAATATTATAAATAATATTTGTGATATAAATATATAATAGATATTATAATGAGAGGTATTGTCAATAATATTTATAATACAAACAAGAAAGAGAAATAAATAATGGATATTAATAATATTTATAATACATTAAGTAAATAATAAATATTGCAAACAAATAGGATCAATGATAGATATTATAAATAGAAATATAATCAATAATGATATTAATGATATTTATGATAAATTAAGTAAATAATAAATATTGCAAACAAATAGGATCAATGATAGATATTATAAATAGAAATGTAATAAATAATAATATTAATAATATTTATGATAAATTAGGTAAATATTAAATATTGCAAACAAATAGGATCAATGATAGATATTATAAATAGAAATATAATAAATAATGATATTAATAATATTTATGATAAATGAAGTAAATAATAAATATTGTAAACAAATAGGATCAATGATAGATATTATAAATAGAAATATAGTAAATAATAAATAGAAATATAGTAAATAATAAATAGAAATATAGTAAATAATAAATAATGATATTAATAATATTTATGATAAATTAAGTAAAAAATAAATATTGCAAACAAATAGGATCAATGACAGATATTATACATAGAAATATAATAAATAATGATATTAATAATATAAATAGAGGGAGAAACCGTGGAGGCCGTGACAGACTTTGTATTTCTAGGTGCAAAGATGACTGCAGATGCAGACTGTGGCCAGGAAATCAGGAGACGCTTACTTCTTGGGAGGAGAGCAATGTCCAGTCTCGATAAAATAGTAAAGAGTAGAGACATCAGACTGGCAACAAAGATCCATTGCCTAGTCAAAGCCATGGTATTCCCTGTAGTAACCTACGGATGTGAGAGCTGGACCTTAGGGAAGGCTGAGCGAAGGAAGATCGATGCTTTTGAGCTGTGGTGTTGGAGGAAAGTTCTGAGAGTGCCTTGGACTGTGAGAAGATCCAACCTGTCCATCCTCCAGAAATAAAGCCCGACTGCTCACTGGAGGGAAAGATACTAGAGACAAAGTTGAAGTACTTTGGCCACATCATGAGGAGACAGGAAAGCCTAGAGAAGACAATTATGCTGGGGAAAGTGGAAGGCAAAAGGAAGAGGGGCCGACCAAGGGCAAGGTGGATGGATGGCATCCTTGAAGTGACTGGACTGACCTTGAGGGAGCTGGGGGTGGTAACGGCCGACAGGGAGCTCTGGCGTGGGCTGGTCCATGAGGTCACAAAGAGTCGGAGACGACTGAACAAATGAACAACAACATGATAAATGAAGTAAATAATAAATATTGTAAACAAATAGGATCAATGATAGATATTATAAATAGAAATATAGTAAATAATGATATTAATGATATTTATGATAAATGAAGTAAATAATAAATATTGTAAACAAATAGGATCAATGATAGATATTATAAATAGAAATATAGTAAATAATAAATAGAAATATAATAAATAATAAATAGAAATATAGTAAATAATAAATAATGATATTATTAATATTTATGATAAATTAAGTAAACAATAAATATTGCAAATAGGATCAATGATAAATATTATAAATAGAAATATAATAAATAATAAATAGAAATATAATTAATAATAGATAGAAATATAGTAAATAATAAATAATGATATTAATAATATTTATGATAAATTAAGTAAATAATAAATATTGTAAACAAATAGGATCAATGATAGATATTATAAATAATATTTCTGATAATGTAAATAATAAATATTAAACATGACAAATGAATATAATAAAGATTATAGATAATGTTCTGGTATTGCATTGATGCAAAAATGTGTTGTTGTTGTTGTTGTTTTTAATCTGCTGCCCGGGGATGATGGGACTTGCAGTCCGACGCTGCATTGAACAACCGGGATTGAAATCTATTTCCAATTGCAATCGCCAAATCAGATCTTTTCCGTGCGTTGTGTTCCATCGTAAACATCCTTTGAAGATGTCTCCGTCTCAAAAGAAACAAACGCAAAGCCGTTTCGAAGTTGAGATTGAGCAGACAAAGCGCCCTTGTCTGTATTGTTGTTTTGCAGGCGCTTCGAGCGTCATGGGTCTCGTTCCGAGACGGTGGAAAAACCTTCATAATGGACAGAAAACGTGGAACCAAACTCCAGAAAAAGTACTTTTAATTGGCCTCCGAAACACTGAGGACTAGAGCCTTGGTTTCAATTTAATACTCAAGAGGTTTGCATTTGCAAAGCTGGGTTTTGAAGTCTCCAAAAAGCAATGCAAATGCACATTCGCCCACATTGAAACTCTTTTGCAGAAATATCTGTAAAAATACGGGTTAAGGGAGAGACAGTGCAAATTCCACACCAAAGCAGAGAGTAAGGAACACTGGGATATCTGTCTAATCTAGGATGGAACACTGGGATATCTGTATAATCTAGGATGGAATGGTCCCCGAATGAAATCATTCCTTGTGTGGCAGACAGTATTGGGTTAAGGAAGAGACAGTGAGCAAGCTCGTTCAAATTTCACACCGTTGGAGAGAGTAAGGAACACTGGGATATCTGTCTGTGGTGAAGGAAACATGTAAAGTCTAGGATGGAATGGTCCCTGAACGAAAGCATTCCTTGGGTGGCAGGCAGTATTGGATTTGGAAAGGGTTAAGGAAGAGACAGTGAGCGAGGTCATTAAATTTCACACCAATGGAGAGAGTAAGGAACACTGGGATATCTGTATAATCTAGGATGGAATGGTCCCCGAATGAAAGCATTCCTTAGGTGGCAGGCAGTATGGTGTTTGGAAAGGGTTAAGAGAAAGACAATGAGTGAGGCCATGCAAATTCCACACAAATGGAGAGAGTAAGGAACACTGGGATATCTGTCTGTGGTGGAGGAAACATGTAAAATCTAGGATGGAATGGGCCTCGAATGAAATCAGGCAGTATGGTGTTTGGGGAGGACATTCTCTTGCATGCCTTTCCCACCCTTTGCCAGGTTGGCATACCAATGGAGAGAGTAAAGAACACTGGGATATCTGTATAATCTAAGATGGAATGGTCCCCAAATGAAAGCATTCCTTGGGTGGCAGGCAGTATGGTGTTTGGAAAGGGTTAAGGGAGAGACAGTGAGCAAGGCCATGCAAATTCCACATCAATGGAAAGAGTAAGGAACACTGGGATATCTGTCTGTGGTGGAGGAAAGATGTAAAATCTAGGATGGAATGGTCCCCGAATGAAAGCAGGCAGTATGGTGTTTGGGGAGGACATTCTCTTGCATACCTTTCCCACCCTTTGCCAGGCTGGCATACCAATTGAGAGTGTAAGAAACACTGAGATATCTGTCTGTGGTGGAGGAAACGTAGGATGGAATGGTCCCCAAACGAAAGCATTCCTTGGGTGGCAGGCAGTATTGGGTTTGGAAAGGGTTAAGGGAGAGACGGTGAGTGAGGCCATGCAAATTCCACACCAGTGGAGAGAGTATGGAACACTGGGATATCTGTATAATCTATGATGGAATGGTCCCCGACTGAAAACATTCCTTGGGTGGCAGGCAGTATTGGGTTTGGAAAAAGTTAAGGGAGAGACAGTGAGCGAGGTCATTCATATTTCACACCGATGGAGAGAGTAAGGAACACTTGGATATCTGTCTGTCATGGAGGAAAGATGTAAAATCTAGGATGGAATGGTCCTCGAATGAAAGTGGGCAGTATGGTGTTTGGGGAGGACATTTCTTGCATACCTTTCCCACCCTTCGCCAGGCTGGCACACCAATTGAGAGAGTAAGGAACATTGGGATATCTGCCTGTGGTGGAGGAAAGATGTAAAATCTAGGATGGAAAGGTCCATGAACGAAAGCGGGCAGTATGGTGTTTGGTGAGGACATTGTCTTGCATGCCTTTCCCACCCTTTGCCAGGCTGGCATACCAATGGAGAGAGTAAGGAACACTGAGATATCTGTCTGTGGTGGAGGAAACATGTAAAATCTAGGATGGAATGGTCCCTGAACAAAAGCATTTCTTGAGTGGCGGGCAGTATGGTGTTTGGGAAGGACATTGGCAGGGGTTGGACTGCACTTGGACCTAATGTGCATGTGTGCTGTGTGGTTGTGTATATGTAAATAACAACAACACAACAACAATTCCTTTTCCTCCCCTGGGAATGTGCCGGTGGCTGAGTCTAATACTACTACTAATAATTGTTGGCCCTGTTGGAACCTGCTTGGGCAGAACGCCTCCCTCTTGCATGTCTTTCCCACCCTTCGCCAGGTTGGCACCCCTTCTTTGTTTCTTCTTTCTCTCTCTCTCTCTCTCGTTCTTTCCTTCTTGCAACAGAGGGATTTATGGCAGGAACAGAGCACACCGCGTTCCCAATCCAGGCTGCCTGCTTGGCGGTGCCATCCCTTGGCAAAGGCACAATTCCCAGCACCGCCTCCTTGGAGATTCAGGGGGAAGGGGGGCACCCCAAAGGCCATCTAGACCAACCCTCACCTGCCAGGAAATAAAGGGAGGCCTCTGAATGGGAGGATCCTAGAGTTGGAAAAGGACCCAAGCACCGTCCAATCCAACCAGCAGCACCATCCTTGCTACACAGGGAGAAACCATCCGATCCCTCCCAACAGATGGTCATCCAGCTTCTGAAGAAAGACCTCCAGGGGAGGAGATAGGGAGAGGGTATAGAATAGGATAGATACATAGATAGGTGGGTGGGTGGTAGAATATATAAATGATAGACTAGATAGATAGATATAGACTAGATAAATGGATGGATGGATGGATAGATAGATAGGATGGATAGGTAGAATAGAGGAATGATAGAATAGATAGATAGATTAGATCTAAGAGAGGCCTACCTCCAGATAGATGATAGGGTAG
>NW_026844700.1:4060750-4081231 GCF_025583915.1 Anolis sagrei ordinatus
TATCTATCTATCTATCTATCCACCTGTCCGTCCGTCAGTCTGTCCGTCCGTCCATCCATCCATCCATCCATCCATCCATGTATCTATCTATCTATCTATCTATCTATCTATCTATCTATCTATCTATCATCTATCTATCTATCCACCCACCCATCCGTCTTTCTGTCCATCCGTCCATCCATCCATCCATCCATCTGTCTGTCTGTCTGTCTGTCTGTCTGTCTGTCTATCATCCATCCATCCATCCATTCATCCCTCTATCGATCTCTCCATCGATCCATCCATCCATCTATCTATCTATCTATCTATCTATCTACCTACCTACCTACCCACCTGTCTGTCTATCTATCCATCCATCCATGTATGTATGTATGTATGTATGTATGTATGTATCCACCCATCCATCCATCCATCTATTGATCTATATATGTATCTATGTATGTATCTATCTATCATCTATCCATCCATCTATTGATCTATCTATCCATTCATCCCTCTATCCATCTCTCCATCGATCAATCCATCCATCTATTTATCTCTCTGTCCATCCATCCATCCATCCATTATGGCAGAAGGGACTGGTCTGAATGGCCTTCTTTGTGGTTGCTTCCAACTAGGATTCTCTCTCTCTCTTTCTCTCTTATGGCAGAAGGGGGTTGGTTGGTCTGGATGGCCTTTGGGAGTCCCTTCCACCTCTAGGATCCTGCCTGTCTGCCCATCTGCTCAGCCCCTCTGAACCGAACTTGGCCGCGCAGCTTTTGCGCCCTCCTCCTCCTCCTCCTCCTCCCCCTCCCCTGCTAATCCCGTCCCTCTGCTCCTTAATCCCTTCCTAATCTGACGGGGGTTTTGTCAGGGCTGCTCAACCCAAAGGGGCATGATGGCTTAATTGCGGCTCAGCGGCCGCTACCTGGGTGGAGTGACCTCAGGTGGCCCTGCTCTCCTCCTCCTCCTCCTCCAGGTGAGGCCAGGCACACCTGGCCCCTCGGAGCCTGATGGTGTCTTCCTTTATGGCAGAAGAGGGGTGGACTGGATGACCTTTGGGGGACCCCTTCCTACTCTAGGGCCCTAAGATAGATATATTACAGAATATAGTCTCTATTGATCTATCTGCCTATCTGCTATAGGTATACCTGGATGGACTAAAGGCCATAGAATCTAGGGTTCTGTAAATGTAATAGAATATAGTGCATCTGTCTAATTATATCTATGGCTGGATGGACTGGATGACCTTTGGGGCTCTCTTCCAACTCTAGGGTTCTAAGATAGACCTTTCATAGAATATATAGTGTGTCTGTCTATGATATCTATGGTGGCTGGCCATCTGTTGGGAGGGATTTGTGTTGCCCTTTGTGGCAGAATGGGGTTGGACTGGTTGACCTTTGGGGGTCTCTTCCAAGATAGACCTTTCATTGAATATAGTGCATCTGTCTGTCATATCTATGGCTGGATGGGCATCTGTTGGGAGGGCTTTGAGTGTGGCGTCCTTCAACACAGGATAGGGTTGGACTGGATGACCTTTGGGGGTATCTTCCAACTCTAGGGTTCTAAGATAGACCTTTAATTGAATAAAGAGTGTCTGTCTATCAGATCTATGGCTGGCTGGCCATCTGTTGGGAGGGCTTTGAGTGTGGCGTCCTTCAACACAGGATGGGGTTGGACTGGATGACCTTTGGGGGTCTTTTCCAACTCTAGAATTGTAAGATAGACCTGTCATAGAATATAGGGCATCTGTCTGTCATCTATGGCTGGATGGCCATCTGTTGGGAGGGCTTTGATTGTGTCGTCCTTCGTGGCAGAATGGGGTTGGACTGGATGACCTTTGGGTTCATCCAGTACAACCCCATTCTTTCATAGAATATAGTGCGTCTATCATATCTATGGCTGGATGGCCATCTGTTGGGAGGGCTTTGAGTGTGGCGTCCTTCATGGCAGAATTGGGTTGGACTGGATGACCTTTGGAGGTCTCTTCCAACTCTAAGGTTCGAAGATAGACCTTTCATAGAATATAGTGCATTTCTCTATCATATCTATGGCTGGATGACCATCTGTTGGGAGGGCTTTGACTGTGTTGTCCTTTGTGGCAGAATGGGGTTGGACTGGATGACCTTTGGAGGTCCAACCTCATCCAACTCTAGGCTTCTTTGATTGATATAGTGTATCTATCTATCTGATTATATCTATGGCTGGATGGTCCCAACTCTAGGGTTCTATGATAGATCTATCATAATATAGTGTGCCTACCTATCATATCTATGGCTGGATGGCCATCTGTTGAGAGGGCTTTGATTGTGTCGTCCTTCGTGGCAGAATGGGGTTGGACTGGATGACCTCTGGAGGTCCCTCTTCCAACTCTAGGCTTCTTTGATCGATATAGTGTATCTATCTATCTGATCATATCTATGGCTGGATGGACTAGATGCCCTCTGAAGATCCCTTCCAACTCTAGGGTTCTAATGATAGACCTATCATAGTATATAGTGTGCCTGTCTATCATATCTATGGCTGGATGGCCATCTGTTGGGAGGGCTTTGAGTGTGGCGTCCTTCAACACAGGATGGGGTGTGACTGGATGACCTTTGGGGGTCTCTTCCAACTCTAGGGTTCTAAGATAGACTTTTCATAGAATATAGTGTGTCTGTCTATCAGATTTATGGCTGGATGGCCATCTGTTGGGAGGGCTTTGATTGGGCTGGATGACCTTTGGGGGTCTCTTCCAACTCTAGGGTTCTAAGATAGACCTTTCATAGAATTTAGTGCGCCTACCTATCATATCTATGGCTGGATGGCCATCTGTTGGGAGGGCTTTGATTGTGTTGTCCGTGGCAGAATGGGGTTGGACTGGATGACCTTTGGAGGTCCCTTATCCAACTCTAGCCTTCTTTGATTGATATAGTGTATCTATCTATCTGATCATATCTATGGCTGGATGGACTAGATGCTCTCCAGAGGTCCCAACTCTAGGGTTCTATGATAGATCTATCATAGAATATAGTGTGTCTATCTATCAGGAAGGATCGGGTGGTGTCTTTCTTCCTTCATGGCAGATTGGGGTTGGACTGGATGGCCTTTGGGTCCCCTCCTCCTTTCCTCATGCGCAGGTGAAGCCCGACAGGTGTCTTGCGTCTCCTGCATTGTTTTTATCTCGGGAGCTTCCTTTGCGCTCATGGAAAGATGGCTATCTTAGTGGCTATTTTCTATAGACTTTATACATCTGGCAACGCTTGAAGAGCACTGGCCGCTCTTGCCATGCTCAGGAGCGTAACCATATACACATATGTAGGAAAGCACCGGGACGAAAGGCTCTGACTCAGTTTCCCCAACTGGGAAGTGGGCGCGTTGTGATTCATAGTTCTTCAACTGGGGACTTGCTTCACCTTTTGGTCTCATGACGTTGTTGTGTTAACAGGGGCAAAGGTGGGCTTTCGGGCACCCCAAAATTAGGTGTTTCTTGCCCCAAAGGTCTCAAGATGTGGGCAGGATAATAGAGGCAAAGGTGACCTTTCCAAAAGGGGCAAAGGTGGGCTTTTGGGCATGCCAATGACAGGTACTTCTTGCCGCAAAGAGCTCAAGGTGTGGGCTTGCTAATAGGAGCAAAGGTGGCTTTTCGGGCACCCCAAAGCCAGGTGTTTTTTTCCCTACAGTCTCATGACGTTGTCGCACTAACAGGGGCAAAGGTGGGCTTTCGGGCATCCCAAAATTAGGTGTTTCTTGCCCCAAAGGTCTCAAGATGTGGGCATGCTAACAGGTGCCAAAGTAGTCCTTCTAATAGGAGCAAAAGTGGGGTTTTGGGCACCCCAAAGCCAGGTGCTTCTTGCCCCAAAGGTCTCAAGACATGGGCATGCTAATGGGGCAAAGGTGGGGTTTTGGGCACCCTAAAGTCAGGTGCTTTATGCCCCAAAGGTCTTGAGATGAGGGCATGTTAATAGGGGCAAAGGTGGGCTTTCTAACAGGAACAAAGGTGGCTTTTCAGACACTCCAAAGCCAGGTGTTTCTTGCCCCCAAAACTCCAAGATGTGGGCATGCTAAAAGGGCAAAAGGTGGGCTTTCAGGCACCCCAAAGTTAGATGTTACTTGCCCCAAAGACCCCAAGACGTGGGCATGCTGACAGGTCCAAAGGTGGGCTTTCTAATAGGAGTAAAATTGGGCTTTCGGGCACCTCAAAGCCAGGCGCTTCTTGCCTGAAAGGTCTCAAGACATTGGCATGCTAACAGGGTCAAAGGTGGCCTTCTTGCCCCAAAGAGCTCAAGATGTGGGCATGCTAATTGGGGCAAAAGGTGGGCTTTAGGGCAACTCAAAGTCAGGTGTTACTTGCTCCAGAGACCTCAAGATGTGGGCACACTAACAGGGGCAAAGGTGGGCTTTCGGACACCCAAAATTCAGGTGCTTCTTGCCTGAAAGGTCTCAAGATGTGGGCATGCTAATAGGGGCAAAGGTGGGCTTTTGGGCACCTCAAAACCAGGTGCTTCTTGCCCAAAAGGTCTCAATATGTGGGCATGCTAAGGGCAAAATGTGGGTTTTTGGGCACCCCCAAAGACAGGTGCTTCTTGCCCCAAAGACCTCAAGGTGTGGGCAGACTGATAGGGGCAAAGGTGGGCTTTCTAACAGGAGCAAAGGTGGGCTTTCGGGCACACCGAAACCAGGTGTTTCTTGACCCAAAAGTCTCAAGACATGGGCATGGTAATCCCAAAGGTGGGATTATGGGCACAACCCAAAGCCAGGTGAATCTTGCCCCAGAGACCTCAAGATGTTGGCATGCAAACAAGAACAAAGGTGGGCTTTCGGGCACCCTTAAGTCCGGTGCTCCAAAGACCTCAAGGTGTGGGCATACTGATAGGGGCAAAGGTGGGCTTTCTAACAGGAGCAAAGGTGGGCTTTCGGGCCCCCCAAAGCCAGGTGCTCCAAAGACCTCAAGGTGTGGGCATACTGATGGGGCAAAGGTGGGCTTTTGGGCCCCCCGAAGCCAGGTGTTTCATGCTCCAAGGACCTGAAGACATGGGTATGCCAGCGGTGTCCTTTTCCCAGGAGTGGCCAAGCCCATGACCTGCCTCCTGTGTGCCAAAGTGTCTCTGGCTGAGCTGGCATGGCCCTTCCCGGGCGTTGCCGCAGCGACGCCGGCGCACCCTCCTTCTCCCGGGTCAGAGTGCTCCCTGTGCGCCTGGCAGCGGTTGCGCCTTCCCTTCCTCCTCCTCCTCCTCCTCGCCATCCTCACGTATGATTATAATGGTGCAGCCGCCACTGCCGGGGCCGGTTGGTCCTGCTTGGCAGAGAGGGGCGCGGCCGCCTGCCCCGTTTCGCCCATGCAGCCCATCCCATGCCCTTGCCTTCTGGCGGGCAACCAAGGCGGGCAAGGGGCAGGGCAAGAAGGGGCAAGCCGCCGGGGTGCCGTGTTGCCGCATTCGCGCGCCAGGCCCAGGTTGGCACCGCAAAGGCCCGCTCGGGAGACACGGAGGAGGGTAAGGCCTTGGGGTCCTTGGGTGGGCACTCGCCGGCCTTTCGGATAAGCAGAAGCTTGGGTTGCTGTGAGTTTTCCGGGCTGTATGGCCCATGTGTTTCGGCAGCATTCCCTCCTGACGTTTGGCCTGCATCTGTGGCTAATGGCATCTTCAGAAGTTCTGTTGGCAGTGAAGCAAGTGGAGTGCATATATATATATTGACGGAATAATGTCCAGGGTGGAAAAAAAATGTGAGAATATGGGAATGTTCCAATTAGCAAGCTTGATTAGCATTGAGTAGCCTTGCAGTGCAGCTGCCACGTCAATCAGTGAGGGTCTCTGCATTGAGGTGGCCTGGCTGTTGTTGCCTGGAGGCACCCTCTGTGGAATGATGTCCAGGGTGGGAGAAATATGTGAATATGTGACTGTTGCAATTAGCAAGCTTGAATAGCACTGAAGCTACAAAGTCAATCAGCGAGGGTCTCTGCATAGGGGTCGCCTGGCTGTTGTTGCTTGGAGGCACCCTCTGTGGAATAATGTCCAGGGTGGAAGAAATATTAGAATATGGGAATGTTCCAGTTAGGAAGCTTGATTAGCATTGAGTAGCCTTGCAGTGCAGCTGCCACGTCAATCAGTGAGGGTCTCTGCATTGAGGTGGCCTGGCTGTTGTTGCCTGGAGGCACCCTCTGTGGAATGATGTCCAGGGTGGGAGAAATATGTGAATATGTGACTGTTGCAATTAGCAAGCTTGAATAGCACTGAAGCTACAAAGTCAATCAGCGAGGGTCTCTGCATAGGGGTCGCCTGGCTGTTGTTGCTTGGAGGCACCCTCTGTGGAATAATGTCCAGGGTGGAAGAAATATTAGAATATGGGAATGTTCCAGTTAGGAAGCTTGATTAGCATTGAGTAGCCTTGCAGTGCAGCTGCCAAGTCAATCTGTGAGGGTCTCTGCATAGAGGCTTGATTGGCTGTTGTTGCCTGGAGGCACCCTCTGTGGAATGATGTCCAGGGTGGGAGAAATATGTGAATATGTGACTTTCAATTAGCAAGCTTGAATAGCACTGAAGCTACAAAGTCAATCAGTGAGGGTCTCTGCATAGGGGTTGCCTGGCCACTGTTGTCTGGAGGCGCCCTCTGTGGAATAATGTCCAGGGTGGGAGAAAGAAACCTTGTCTGTTTACAGCAAGTGTGAATATTGCAGTTAGCAGGTTTGAATAACCATGAAACTGCAAAGTCAATTAGTGAGGGTCTCTGCATAGAGGTAGCCCGGCTGTTGTTGCTTGGGGGCACCCTCTGTGGAATAATGTCCAGGGTGGGAGAAAGAAACCTTGTCTGTTTACAGCAAGTGTGAATGTTGCAGTTAGCAAGCTTGAATAGCCATGAAGTTTACAGAGTCAATCAGTGAGGGTCTCTGCACAGGGGTCGCCTGACCACTGTTGCCTGGAGGCGCCCTCTGTGGAATAATGTCCAGGACTATTTGAAGTAAGTGTGAATGTTGCAACGAGCAAGCTTGAATAGCCACGGAGTTTACAAAATCAATCTGTGAGGGTTTCTGCATGGAGGTGGCCTGGCCACTGTTGCCTGGAGGCACCCTTTGTGGAATAATATCCAGGGTGGGAGACAGAACCCTTGTCTGTTTGATGCTAGTGTGAATATTGCAATTGTCAGACTTGAATAAAATTGTGTAGCCATGAAGCTGCAAAGTCAATCCGTGTGGGTCTCTGCATAGAGGTCGCCTGACCACTGTTGCCTGGAGGCACCCTCTACTTGGGACTTGATTGCTCCCTCTGTTTCTTTATTTACTCTCCTGATTCTGGTGTTTTTTTTTAAATATTGGTAACCAGATTGTGTTTGTTTTCATGGTATCCTATGGTTCTATATGATAGTGATGACATAGAAGGAGCAGGGGCTGGAAGGCCATCTGTCAGGAGGGTTCTGATTGTGTCTAGGCCTGATTATCATGGCGTGGCACCGCACGGAGCACAATGTGCCCTTTCCCCCAGCAGTGAGGCCGTGGGCGGCAAAGGGGAGCAGCCCTATCTTTCCTGGGAATCTACCGCGCCCCGAAGCGGCCGTATCAGGCCCTCCATCTTCATCGACTTCATCATCCTCGGTGGCTCGGTGCCGTCTGCGGGCGAGGAGGGGACTTCCTGCTGCTGCTGCCGCGCCAAAGTCTTGCGCACTTCCTCCCCTTTGAGGCGCCACCAACTTCCCTCCAGAAGAGGAAGAGGAGGAGGAGGAGGAGGAAGAGGAGGAAGTAGGCCTCCTTGTTCCGGCTCAAAGGGGTCAACAGAGGACCCAGAAATACTAGAGTTGGAAGGGGCCCCAAAGAAGGCCATCTAGACCAACCCCCTTGTGCCATAATAGAAAGATGAATGGATGGATGGATGGATGGATGGATAGATAGATAGATAGATAGATAGATAGATAGATAGATAGAGTTGGAAAGAACCACAAAGAAGGCCATCTAGACCAACCCCCTTGTGCCATAATAGAAAGATGGATGGATGGATGGATGGATGGATGGATGGATGGATGGATGGATGGATAGATAGATAGATAGATAGATAGAGATAGATAGATGAATGGATGGATATGGATGGATAGACAGATAGAGAGATAGATGAATGGATGGATGGATAGATAGATAGATAGATAGATAGATAGATAGATAGATAGATAGATAGATAGATAGATAGAGTTGGAAGAAATCCAAAGGGTCATCCAGTCCAACCTAAAGAGATAGATAGTCAGAAGTAGATAGATAGATAGATGGATGGATGGATAGCAGAAGAGGGCCTTCTTTGAGGCTCCTTCCAACTCTATCTATCCATCCATCCATCCATTCATCTGTCTATTATGGCACAAGAGGGTTGGTGTAGATGGCCTTCTTCGGGGCTCCTTCCAACTCCATCCATCCATCCATCTGTCTATTATAGCAGAAGAGGGTTGGTCTAGATGGCCGTCTTTGGGGCCCCTTCCAACTCTCTTCTGCTATAATAGACAGTTGGAAGGGCCCCCAAAGAAGGCCATCTAGACCAACCCTCTTCTGCCATAATAGACAGATGGATGGATAGTAGGCCTCCTTGTTTCGGCTCAAAGGGGTCAAGAGAGGACCCAGAAATCCTAGAGTTGGAAGGGGCCCCAAAGAAGGCCATCTAGACCAACCCCCTTGTGCCATAAGAGACAGATGGATGGATGGATGGGTAGGTAGGTAGGTAGGTAGGGTTGGAAGGAGCCCCAAAGAAAGCCATCTAGACCAACCCTCTTCTGCCATAATAGACGGATGGATGGATGGATGGGTAGGTAGGTAGGTGGATGGAGTTGGAAGGAGCCCCAAAGAAGGCCATCTAAACCAACCCTCTTCTGCTATAATAGACGGATGGATGGATGGGTAGATAGGTAGGTAGGTAGGTAGATAGATAGAGTTGGAAGGAGCCCCAAAGAAGGCCATCTAAACCAACCCTCTTCTGCTATAATAGATGGATGGATGGATGGATGGATGGATAGGTAGGTAGATGGATGGAGTTGGAAGGAGCCCCAAAGAAGGCAATCTAAACCAACCCTCTTCTGCTATAATAGACGGATGTATGGATGGATGGGTAGATAGGTAGGTAGGTAGGTAGATAGATAGAGTTGGAAGGAGCCCCAAAGAAGGCCATCTAGACCAATCCCCTTCTGCCATAATAGACAGACAGACAGACAGACAGACAGACAGACAGACAGACAGATAGATAGATAGATAGATAGATAGATAGATAGATGGAATCCTAGAGTTGGAGGAGACCCAAAGAAGTCCATTGACACCAATCCCCTTCTTCTGTAATAGAGAAGTAGACAGACAGACAGACAGACAGATAGAATCATAGACCTCAAAGAGGCCTACCTTCAAGTCTCAATAGACCAGTGTTTCTCAACCTGGGAGGGGGGGGGCGTGAGGGGGTGTCAGTCTTTTCTGATGGTCACGGGGGTCTCTGTGTGGGAAGTTTGGCCCAATTCTATCATTGGTGTGGTTCAGGATGCTCTTTAAATACGGGTAGACTATTAATCCCAGAAACTATGACTCCCAAATATCAAGGATTATTCCCCTCAAACTCCACCAGTGTTCACATTAGGGCATATTGAGTATTTTGTGTTGGTCATGGGAGTTCTGTGTTCCAAGTATGGCTCAATTCCATCATTGGTGGAGTTCAGAATGTATTCAAATTTGGGCTTATCGGGTATTTGTACCAAATTTGGTCCAGTGAATGATGATACATCCTGCATATCAGATATTTACATTTCTATTCATAACAGGAGCAAAATGACAGTTATTCAGTAGCAACGAAAATAATGTTATGGTTGGGGGTCACCACCACATGAGTAACTGTATTAAGGTGTCACCGCATTAGGAAGTTCGAGAAGCACTGTGATTGATTGATAGATAATAGAGTGATGGACCAAGAAAGGCCTACCTTCATATTCCAATAGACAGATAGAGAGATAGATAATAAAATGATAGACCTAAAAGAGGTTTACCTTCACATCCCAATAGACGGACAGACAGACAGACAGTTAATAGAGTGATAGACCTAAGAGAGTCCTACCTTCAGGTCCCAAGAGACAGACAGACAGACAGACAATAGAATGATAGACCTAAAGGAGACTTACCTTCATGTTCCAATAGACAGACAGACAGATAATAGAATGATTGACCTAAGAGAGACTTCACGTTCCAATAGACAGACAGAGAGACAGATAATAGAATGATAGACCTAAGAGAGGCCTACCTGCAGGTCCCAATAGATAGGTAGGTAGGTAGGTAGGTAGGTAGGTAGGTAGATAATACAGTGATGGATCTACCTTCAGGTCCCAATAGACAGACAGACAGATAATAGAATGATAGACCTAAGAGAGGCCTACCTTCACATCCCAATAGATGGACAGACATACAGACAGATAATAGAATTATAGACCTAAGAGAGGCCTACCTTCAGGTCCCAATAGATAGACAGACAATAGAATGATAGACCTAAAATAGACTTACCTTCATGTTCCAATAGACAGACAGACAGATAATAGAATGATAGACCTAAGTGAGGCCTACCTTCACATCCCAATAGACAGACAGACAGATAATAGAGTGATAGACCTAAGAGAGGCCTACCTTCAGGTCCCGATAGACAGACAGACAGACAGATAATAGAATGATAGACCTAAGAGAGGCCTACCTTCAGGTCCCAATAGACAGACAGACAATAGAATGATAGACCTAAAAGAGGCCTACCTTCAGGTCCCGATAGACAGACAGACAGACAGATAACAGAATGATAGACCTAAGAGAGGCTTACCTTCAGGTCCCAATAGATAGACAGACAGACAGATAACAGAATGAGAGACCTAAGAGAGGCTTACCTTCAGGTCCCAATAGACGGACAGACAGACAGGTAATAGAAGGATAAACCTAAGAGAGGCCTACCTTCACATCCCAATAGACAGACAGACAGATAATGGAATGATAGTCCTAAGAGAGGCCTACCTTCATGTTCCAGACAGAGAGATAATAGAATGATAGACGTAAGAGAGGCCTACCTTCACGTTCCAATAGACAGACAGACAGACAGATAATAGAGCAATAGACCTAAGAGACCTCAGGTCCCAATAGATAGGTATGACTTCTTAAGCATCTACACCGGCTGTTAGGAATTGTGGGAGTTGAAGTCCGAAACACCTGAAGAGCTGATGTTTGGCCAAGCCTACCCTCACCAGACCCCAGTCATACGAATTCATTCAATCAATTCATCACATTGACCCCTCTATCCTCTTCCTCTCTCTCTCTGCAGGTGAGGCCATGGGGAGCCCAGAGGATGACCTGATTGGCATCCCCTTTCCGGACCACAGCAGCGAGCTCCTGGGCCGCCTGAATGACCAGCGCCGCCGCGGCCTCCTGTGCGACGTGACACTCCGGGCTCAAGGATCCGAGTTCCGCACCCACCGGGCCGTCCTAGCAGCTTGCAGCCGCTACTTCCAGCGCCTCTTTGCCGGGCCGGGCCTCGTGGGTGGGGTCTGCGAGCTGGACTTTGTGGGGGCCGAAGCCCTGAGGGCCTTGCTGGACTTTGCGTACACAGCCACCTTGACCATCAGTGCCGGGAGTCTCGGCGAAGTCTTGCATGCCGCCCGTGTTTTGGAGATCCCGTGTGTCATCACGGCCTGTGTCGAGATCCTCCAAGGAAATGGCTTGGAAGCTCCCGTCCCTGATGATGCTGCTCGAGAACGTGCCCGGCGATACTTGGAAGCTTTTTCCACCTTTCCCGGCGCTGAAGGGGATTTAGCCGAGCCCCCTGCTTGTTTGCCGGCCCCTCGGCGGAGCAAGAAGACCCGCAAGTTCCTCCAAACGAAAGGGTCCCGCATCAACAATCATATCTTGGAGTTGTCGCCGTCACCGTCACCTTCCTCGACGGAACGGCCCAGTCCGCCCAACCAGGCGTCTCCGGCGCCGGGTCAACCACATGAGGATGACGAGAGGGAAGCCCTTGTCATTGCGCCGTCGCCGTGCCCCTTCCCGTACCCGTTCCCCTTGCGGCTCTCACCGGAGGAGCTGCCCTCGGACGACGAGGAGCCCCTCGACCCGGATGTCCTGCCCCGCTTCCTGCGCAACCTCAACCCCGAGGGGGGTCGTGTCGTTGTGGCCGCCGCCGGCTTGGAGTCGCCAGACAAGTTGGTGCGGAAGCGGCGCTCACAGATGCCACAGGAGTGCCCTGTCTGCCACAAGGTCATCCACGGGGCAGGGAAGCTGCCTCGCCACATGCGCACCCACACCGGGGAGAAGCCCTTCGCCTGCGAGGTCTGCGGGGTCCGGTTCACACGGTCAGTGAAACATTGATGGCACTAACTTTGTCCAGAGAGGCAGGCTTTCAGATGGAGAGGGTGATGTATCTAATCCTGGATAGCCCAAGATCTCTAAATATCAACATTCAATCGGACAAGATGGCTAGCGAGGGAAGGATCCAATCCAAGTAATGGCAAATTAAGTTCTCCCACAATCGTCCAGCATTGGCTAGTAGACCCTAGCATATCTTCCTTGGCTGTGTTTACATTTTACAGTACCATCCTTAGTCTCTAGGTGGCAGACTTTCCCAATCACTGCATAGTTCCTCAGTCAATATAGTTTCAAGCTGACCTGGGAAGGAGGGATCCGAGCTAAATAATTGCCGATAAGTCTCCCCAGAATCACCCAGCATTGGCTAGTAGACCCTAGAAACTATTTGCATATCTTCCTTGGCTGTATTTGCATCTTGCCATATCGTCCTCAGCCTCTAGGTGGCAGACTTCCCCAATCACTACATAGTTCCTCAGTCAATATAGCTTCAAGGTGACCTGGAAGGGAAGGATCCAATCCAAGTAATGGCAAATTAAGTTCTCCCACAATCATCCAGCATTGACTAGTAGACCCTAGAAACTATCTGCATATTTTCCTTAGCTGCATTTGCATCATGCAGTATTGTCTTCAGTCTCAAGGTGCCGGTCTTCCCCAATCACTGCATAGTTCCTCAGTCAATATAGCTTCAAGGTGACCTGGGAGGAAGAGATCCAAGCCAAATACTTGCCGATAAATCCACCAGAATCACCCAGCATTGGCTAGTAACAATCTGCATATCTTCTTCAGCTGTATTTGCATCTTACAGTACTGCCCTTGGTCTCTAGGTGGCGGACTTCCCCAATCACTGCATAGTTCCTCAGTCAATATAGCTTCAAGGTAACCTGGGAGGGACGGATCCGAGCCAAATACTTGCCGATAAGTCCACCCAGAATCACCCAACATTGGCTAGTAGACCCTAGAAACTACCTGCATATCTTCCTCGGCTGTATTTGCATCTTGCCGTATCGTCCTCAGCCTCTAGGTGGCGGACTTCCCCAATCACCGCATAGTTCCTCAAGTCAATATAGCTTCAAGGTGACCTGGAAGGGAAGGATCCAATCCAAGTAATGGCAAATTAAGTTATCCCACAATTGTCCAGCATTGGCTAGTAGACCCTAGAAACTATCTGCATATTTTCCTCTGCTGCATTTGCATCTTGCAGTATTGTCCTCAGTCTATAGGTGGCGGTCTTCCCCAATCACTGCATAGTTCCTCAATCAATATAGCTTCAAGGTAACCTGGGAGGGAGGGATCCGAGCCAAATACGTGCCGATAAGTCCTCCCAGAATCACCCAGCATTGGCTAGTAACAATCTGTATATCTTCCTCAGCTGTATTTGCATCTTGCAGTACTGCCCTTGGTCTCTAGGTGGCGGACTTCTCCAATCACCACATAGTTCCTCAGTCAATATAGCTTCAAGGTGACCTGAGAGGGGGGGATTTGAGCCAAATACTTGCCGATATGTCCTCCCAGAATCACCCAACATTGCTTAGTAAAACCTAGAAACTATCTGCATATCTTCCTCGGCTGTATTTGCATCTTGCAGTATTGTTCTCAGTCTCTAGGTGGCAGACTTTCCCAACCACTGCATAGTTCCTCAGTCAATATAGTTTCAAAGTGACCCGTGGAGGGAAGGATCCGAGCCAAATACTTGCCGATAAGTCCGGCCAGAATCACCCAGCATTGGTTAGTAAAACCTAGTAACTATCTGCATATCTTCCTCAGCTGTGTTTACATTTTACAGTACCATCCTTAGTCTCTAGGTGGCAGACTTTCCCAATCACTGCATAGTTCCTCAATCAATATAGTTTCAAGGTTATCTCAGAGGGAGGGATCCGAAGCTAATACTTGCTGATAACTCCTCCCAGAATCACCCAGCATTGGCTAGTAGACCCTAGAAACTACCTGCATACCTTCCTTGGCTCTATTTGCATCTTGCAGTATCGTCCTCAGTCTTTAGGTGACGGACTTCCCCAATCACTACATAGTTCCTCAAGTCAATATAACTTCAAGGTGACCTGGAAGGGAAGGATCCAGTCCAAGTAATGGCAAATTAAGTTATCCCACAATTGTCCAGCATTGGCTAGTAGACCCTAGAAACTATCTGCATATTTTTCTCAGCTGCATTTGCATCTTGCAGTATCGTCCTTGGTCTCTAGTTGGCGGACTTCCCCAATCACTGCATAGTTCCTCAGTCAATATAGGTTCGAGGTGACCTGGAAGGGAGGGATCCAATCCAAGTAATGGCAAATTAAGTTCTCCCACAATCGTCCAGCATTGGCTAGTAGACCCTAGAAACTATCTGCATATTTTCCTCAGCTGCATTTGCATCGTGCAGTATTGTCCTCAGTCTCAAGGTGGCGGACTTCCCCAATCACTTCATAGTTCCTCAATCAATATAGTTTCAAAGTGACCCGGGAGGGAGAGATCCGAGCCAAATACTTGCCAATAAGTCCACCCAGAGTCACCCAGCATTGGCTAGAAGAATCTGCATATCTTCCTCAGCTGTATTTGCATCTTACAGTACTGCCCTTGGTCTCTAGGTGGCAGACTTCCCCAATCACCACATAGTTCTTCAGTCAATATAGCTTCAAGGCGGACTGAGATGGAGGAATCTGAGCCGAATAATTACAGATTAATTCTCCCAGAATTGTCCAGCATTGGATAAGTAGACTCTAGCCTAGAAACAATTTGTATCCCTCACCTATAATCTGAAACCTGCACTACCAACCTCAGTCTGTAGGTGGCAGATGTCCCCAATCACTGCATAGAATTACTTAGTTTGTTAGTAAGTTTACAAATGGATTGTTACTGTTATTGTTATTATCACATGCTGTAGAGACATACCTGCTGTAATGCATCCGTGAGGACTAGAAGCTTGAGACAAGCAAGATGTTGTGTGATGCATCCATGAGGACTAGATACTCAATTTCTTAGTAAATGAGGACTAGAGCCTTGACTTTTTGTCCAATGAGACTGAGACATGTAAGAGGTGGGTGGCTGAAACTATTGAGGACTAGAAGCTTGAGACATGCCAGCGAGAGGCTTACCTGTCGCCGGCCTCCTCCTTCTCTGCTCTTGCTCACCTGTCACCTGCTTCTCTCTCTCTCTGCAGGAACGACAAGCTGAAGATCCACATGCGCAAGCACACGGGGGAGCGGCCCTACTCCTGCCCGCACTGCCCGGCCCGCTTCCTGCACAGCTACGACCTGAAGAACCACCTTCACCTGCACACGGGGGCCCGGCCCTTCGAGTGCGGCCTGTGCCACAAGGCCTTCGCCAAGGACGACCACCTCCAGCGGCACCTCAAGGGCCAGAACTGCCTGGAGGTTCGGACCCGGAGGAGGAGGAGGGGGGAGGCCCCCTCCCCCACCCACGGCCCTGCTCCTCCAGCCAACGCCCCCAACGCCCCACTTGACCACCCTGGCTTGACCAATGGAGGGGCCGAACAGGAGGAGGAGGAGCAGGACCAGGGGCCGCTCGCCCTGGCCCGTGGCTACTGGGATCAGGGTCGCCTCGAGGAGGACGACGATGACGACGAAGAGGAAGAGGGAGAGCCGAGAGAGGACAGAGCACTTGCCCTGGAAAGGGCCTAGGAGTGACCCTCAAAAGTGACCCTCGCTTGGCCTCAAAGTTACCCTTGATAGGCCTCGGAGTGACCCCTCAGAGTGACCCTTGGTAGGCCTCAGAGTGACCCCTCAAGTAACCCTCACTGGGCTTCAAAGTGACCCTTGAGTGGCCTGGGAGTGACCCCTCAAGTGACTCTCGCTTGGTCTCAAGTGACCCTCACTAGGCCTTGAGTGACCCTTGGCAGGCCTTGGAGTGACCCTTCAAAGTGACCCCCTCTGAGCCTCAGAGTGACCCCTCAAGTGACCCTCATTTGGCCCCAAGGTGACCCCTCAATGACCCTTGTTAGGCCTTGAATGACCCTTGGTAGGCTTAGAGTGACCCTCGCTTGGCCTCAAGTGACTCTTGTTTGGTCTCAAGTGGCCCTCACTAGGCCTTGATTGACCCTTGATAGGCCTCAGAGAGACCCTTCAAAGTGACCCTTGATAGGCCTCAGAATGACCTCAATGACCCTTGCTAGGCCTCGAGTGACCGTGGGTAGGGCTCAGAGTGACCTCTTAGAGTGACCCTTGATAGGCCTTGGTGTGATCCCTCAAGTGACCCTCACTTGGCCTCGAGTGACCTTTGCTAGGCCTTGAGTGACCCTCGCTAGACCTCAGAGTGACCTTCACCAGGCTTTGGAGTGACCCCTCAAGTAATCCTCACTGGGCTTCAAAGTGACCCTTGAGAGGTCTGGGAGTGACCTCTCAAGTGACCCTCACTTGGCCTCGAGTGACCTTTGCTAGGCCTCGGAGTGACCCACTGGGCTTCAAAGTGACCCTTGAGAAGCCTGGGAGTGAGCCCTCAAGTGACCCTCGCTAGGCCTCGAGTGACTCTCGCTAGGCCTTGAGTGACCCTTGATAGGCCTCAGAATGACCTCTCAATGACCCTTGCTAGGCCTTGAGTGACCCTTGGTAGAGCTCGGAGTGACCGCTTAGAGCGACCCTTGAGAGGCCTTGGAGTGATCCCTCAAGTGACCCTCACTTGGCCTCGAGTGACCTTTGCTAGGCCTCAGAGTGACCCTCACTAGGCCTCAGAGTGACCCCTCAAGTAACCCTCACTGGGCTTCAAAGTGACCCTTGAGAGACCTGGGTGTGAGCTCTCAAGTGACCCTCGCTAGGCCTTGAGTGAGCCTTGATAGGCCTCAGATTGACCCTTCAAAATGACCCCTACTAGGTCTTGAAGTGACCCTTGAGAGGCCTCAGAATGACCCCTCAATGACCCTTACTAGGCCTTGAATGACCCTTGGAAGGCCTCAAAATGACCCTTGATAGGCCTCGGAGTGACCCCTCAAGTGACCCTCGCTTGGCATCGAGTGACCTTTGTTAGGCCTTGAGTGACCCTCACTTGGCCTCAAAGTGACTCTTGATAGGTCTCAGAGTGACCCCTCAAGTGACCCCCACTAGGCCCCAGAGTGACCCCCTGAATGACCTTCGCTAGACTTCGAGTGTCCCTTGACCTGGTCACTCTTTGCAGGGACGTTGCCCCCGGTGAACTATGTCTCCCATTGGCCTTCCTCCTTCCCTCTCGATGGGTGAACCTCGTCCTTTGGTGGCCCCTGGGTGTCATTTGGGGAGGGGTCTTCTGCTGCAAACCAAAGCCAGCGCCGTGCAAGGAGGCCTTGACTTCCGCTCAGGACATGATTGCGAGCCAAGCAGGACGCTTTCCTTCCCAATGAGGAAGGCCACCGTGGAAACGAATCACAATCAGGATGATCAACATGTAAAGCTTTAAAAGGACTGTCAAGACTGTTGGGTGAGCCGAGTTTGGGGGGCTCAGGCTTGCAGACCCTTGCAATAGGATTGCAGAAGTTGCGCAAGGAGAAATTGGGGTTATTTTAAATAGTGCGTTGCTGCCCCCTGCTGGAGACGGCATTGCCTTCTGCAAAGGCACACTTATATACATACACTCTGTGTACACACACACATGCATATATATATACATATGCAAAGGATGAATGGATGTACACACACACACACACATATATATATGCACACACATGTATATACATATGCAAAAGACAAATGAATGTACACACACATATATATGCATATCTATATATATACGTACATCCATTTACCCTTTGCGTGTATATATATGTGTATATGCATATATATATATACACACACACACACACACATATACATATGCCAAGGAGAAATTGATGTACACACACATATGCATATATATATATATATATATATATATATATATATATATATATGCACACACACATATATGTACACACACGCACATATATATAAAGGACAAATGGATGTACACACATATATATTCATATATATATATATATATATATATATATATATATATACACACATATACATATACACACACACATAATATATATGCACACACACATATATATATACATACGCAAAGGACAAATGGATGTACACACACACATATACATCCATTTGTCCTTTGCATATGTACATATATGTGTGTATATGCATATATATATATACACACACACATAATATATATGCACACACACACACACATATATATATATATATATATATACATGTGCAAAGGACAAATGGATGTACACACACATATGCACACACAAACATATATGCAAACGACAAATTGATGTCCACACACATATATATGCATATCTATATATATGCACATTCATTTGTCCTTTGCATATGTATATATATATGTGTATATTCATATATATACATACAAACACATATATATGCACACACACACATATATATACATATGCAAAGGACAAATGGATGTACACACACATATATATGCATATCTATATATATGCACATTCATTTGTCCTTTGCATATGTATATATATGTGTGTATATGCATATATATACATACAAACACATATATATGCACACACACACATATATATACATATGCAAAAGACAAATGGATGTACACACACACACATATATGCATATATATATATGTACATCCATTTGTCCTTTACATATGTATGTATATGTGTGTGTGTATGCATATACATATGCACACACACACATACATATGCAAAGGATGAATGGATGTACATATATATATATATATATGGTCACACACACACATAAATATGCAAAGGACGAATGGATGTACTTAGCACTTGAGAGCGGGGAGCACTGCATCTCCCGCCAACAGGAAACTATAAATCCCTTCCATTCCACATTGAATGAATGTTCCCACTTATTGCACTAGGGTCTGCCAGCAAATGGCTTGGTGACGGGTTCGGGGTCCGGCATATTGATTTGCACCCCTTTTTATTTTTGCACACCCCCCAAAATTATATATATATATATATATATGTACACCCCCGGAAATGGCTCCTTGCAAAAGAAGACCCCCCAAGGGCACTATTCTATGTATTTAAGAGAGGATGTGAGATATATATATATAAATGTGTGTCATAATAATAATAATAATATATTCCCTTGCGGCCCCCCACTCACCCAGGTGGGGGGCTTTGATGTGGGGGGCGTCTTCCTTCGCTTGACAAAAGTGCCTTCGAACTTGAACCTTTAGCTACTTGAAATGCAGAACAGCTTCGACTCCTCCTTTCGGTCTCAATGCACCCCAATGCACCCCCCACCCAGCCACCCCCCATGGCATGAATCCCACTCTTTGGACCCTGGGATTTGTAGCACTCGTCCCTTTGTATTTGTCATTTTTTCGTGTCATGTTCCTCTTCTTTGCAAAGGTGTTTTCCATGGAGGCTGTTTGGCAATAATAATAATAATAATAATAAAAACAACAGAAAGCAGAGGATGGTTGTCCTTGTTGTCCTTGTTGTTGTTGTTGTGTCAATGCGCAACCCTTTCCTCCGGTATATAAACCCCTACTTGCCTAGTTTCCAAGTAGCATTCTCTCCTGACACTTTGCCTACATCTCTGAGGGTGCCTTCCAGAGGTGTGGGCGAAATGTCAGGAGGGAATGCTACCGGAAGATATCCATGATTCCAGCCATGAAAGCCTTCCTTCGACAAGATCCTTCGGGCCTCGCCTTGCTTCCTTATCTGAGTCTTACTTTTCAGCCACACCCATATTCTAATGAGGCCCCGCCCCTTGGTTCTAGCCCCACCCACATTCTGGACAGGCTCCACCTCTTGGTTCTAACTCCACCCATATTCTGATGGGTTCCTCCCCTTCTAGCCCCACCCACATTCTGAACAGGTACCACCCTTTCTTTTAGCCCCACCCACATTCTGGTCAGGTCACACCCCTTTCTTTTAAGCCCACCCACATTCTGGACAGGTCACACCCCTTTCTTTTAGCCCCACCCACACTCAGGACAGGTACTGCCCCTTTCCTTTAACTCCACCCACATTCAGGACAGGTTACACCCCTTTCTTTTAGCCCCACCCACATTCAGGACTGGTGCCGCCCCTTTCTTTTAGCCCCACCCACATTCCGGTCAGGTTCCGCCCCACTCTTTTAACCCCACCCACATTCTGGACAGGTACCGCCCCTTTCTTTTAGCCCCACCCACATTCAGGACTGGTACTGCCTTTTTCTTTTAACCCCACCCACATT
>NW_026844700.1:4086123-4103623 GCF_025583915.1 Anolis sagrei ordinatus
CCGCGAGTCGCCCCAGGGCTGAGAGCGGCGGTCAACAAATGCAGTAAATAAATAAATAAATAAATAAATAGAGAGCACATAAGTGTAAAGGGAGGTGGTTTCTCAGTAATAAATGTGCTACCTTCTGCTATATATGAAACAAAGGGCATAAAACCTTGATTAAATGTGCACACTATCTAACATGGGAAGTGTCATTGTTGTTAGTGTCTTGGCAAATTGACCAAGGTTTAACCCTTATCATCCAGTTTGGGGTCCTTGTCCTTAGCAAAACTATAAGTTACTATCTTTTATAAGTCATGTTCGACTTCACTGATAGATATTGTACTTGGCACTTATATCCCAACTATCTCTACTGTGTTTCCAAACAGCCAAGAACGGATTTTTCCTCAGCCTTGGGTTTGCTGCTAGCCTCTGCTGTAGTCTGGCTGACATACAAAACACCCCTTATAGATAGTGTACTTGGCACTTATATCCCAACTATCTCCACTGTGTTTCCCAAACAGCCAAGAACGGATTTTTCCTCAGCCTTGGGTTTGCTGCTAGCCTCTGCTGTAATCTGGCTGACATACAAAACACCCCTTATAGATAGTGTACTTGGCACTTATATCCCAACTATCTCTACTATGTTTCCCAAACAGCCAAGAATGGATTTTTCCTCAGCCTTGGGTTCACTGCTAGCCTCTGCTGTAATCTGGCTGACATACACACCCCTTATAGATAGTGTACTTGGCACTTATATCCCAACTAACTCTATTGTGTTTCTCAAACAACCAAGAACGGATTTTTCCTCAGCCTTGGGTTCGCTGCTAGCCTCTGCTGTAATCTGGCTGACATACAACACACCCCTTATAGATAGTGTACTTGGCACTTATATTAAAATGATAAAAGGTCTGGAGAACAAGCCCTATGAGGAGCGGCTTAAGGAGCTGGGCATGTTTAGCCTGAAGAAGAGAAGGCTGAGAGGAGATATGATAGCCATGTATAAATATGTGAGAGGAAGGCACAGGGAGGAGGAGGGAGCAAGCTTGTTTTCTGCTTCCCTGGAGACTAGGACGCGGAACAATGGCTTCAAACTACAAGAGAGGAGATTCCATCTGAACATGAGGAAGAACTTCCTGACTGTGAGAGCCGTTCAGCAGTGGAACTCTCTGCCCCGGAGTGTGGTGGAAACTCCTTCTTTGGAAGCCTTTAAACAGAGGCTGGATGGCCATCTGTCAGGGGTGATTTGAATGCAATATTCCTGCTTCTTGGCAGAATGGGGGTGGACTGGATGGCCCATGAGGTCTCTTCCAACTCTTTGATTCTTTGATTCTATATCCCAACTATCTCTACTGTGTTTCCCAAACAGTCAAGAACGGATTTTTCCTCAGCCTTGGGTTCGCTGGTAGCCTCTGCTGTAATCTGGCTGACATACAACACACCCCTTATCTCAAGCCTCACCCATATTATAGCCAGGCTATAATTACCACATTTTGGCCAGGCTCCACCCCATCTTTCTAACCCCACCCACTTTCATACAAGCCCCGCCCCTTGCTCCAAGCCCCACCCACATTCCACAGTCTGGCTCCGTCCCTTGGTTCTAGATTCTGCCACTTCGGAATTTGGTTGTCCCAAAGGACGGAAGAACACATCAACTCTTGCTGTTATGATTCCGAATTAGCCTGAATTAATCTCACAGTCTTTGGAATTGTTTCCTCCCCTTCCTTCCTTCCTTCCTTCCTTCCTTCCTTCCTTCCTTCCTTCCTTCCTTCCTTCTTCTTAGCCTTCCCATCCCCATGCTCGTTCAGTAGCCCTGTGTCCCGGGGACGATGGGCCAAGACCTTTCCAATGGGACGTACGAGCCGGTGAAGAAAGAGATCAAGAAGCCCAAGCTGCCCAACTCCTGTGAGTCCTCTGGAGCATGGGAGTTGTAGTCCGAGGAAGTGGCACTTCTGCTCCCCAAATATACAATATTCCACCTTCTCTTTGCAGGCCTGAAGCATGCGCTCGGGGCCATCTTGCCGGGCTTCTGCGTGACTTACCTCTGGAGCCAAGCGGACGAATTCCGGGCCACCAAGTTTTTCCTAGGAGCCAGCATCGGGTGCCTGTTTGCCATAGGTCAGGACTGCCTTTTTGCACAGAACATAGGCCTTGGGTGCGTCTACACTGTGGAATTGATGCAGATCAATAGGCTTTTCAACAGGCAGCAGCATCCCATAGCTCCTATCGCAACACTTCCTTTCCAGGTTTTCGTCACCAATGGAAATCATATGTATCATTGATCAATATATTTATATCAATATATTCATTACCAATATATCCATTACCAATGGAAATGATATATAACATTGGTCAATATAGATATATCAATATATTCGTTACCAATGGAAATGACATATATCATTGGTCAATATAGATATATCAATATATTCGTTACCAATGTATCATGGGTCAATATAGATATATGTCAATATATTCCTTCCCAATGGAAATTATATATATCATTGGTCAATATAGATATATCAATATATTCGTTACCAATGTATCATGGGTCAATATAGATATATGTCAATATATTCCTTCCCAATGGAAATTATATATATTATTGGTCAATATAGATATATCAATATATTCGTTACCAATGGAAATGACATATATCATTGGTCAATATATATATCAATATATTTGTTACCAATGTATCATGGGTCAATATAGATATATGTCAATATATTCCTTCCCAATGGAAATTATATATATCATTGGTCAATATAGATATATCAATATATTCGTTACCAATGTATCATGGGTCAATATAGATATATGTCAATATATTCCTTCCCAATGGAAATTATATATATTATTGGTCAATATAGATATATCAATATATTCGTTACCAATGGAAATGACATATATCATTGGTCAATATATATATCAATATATTTGTTACCAATGTATCATGGGTCAATATATATATGTCACTATATTCGTTACCAATGGAAATAACATATATCATTGGTCAATATAGATATATCAATATATTCGTTACCAATGTATCATGGGTCAATATAGATATATGTCAATATATTCCTTCCCAATGGAAATTATATATATCATTGGTCAATATAGATATATCAATATATTTATTACCAATGGAAATGACATATATCATTGGTCAATATATATATGAATATCTCAATATATATATGAATATCTCAATATATTCATTACCAATGGAAATGATATGTATCATTGGTGTGTGTGTGTGTGTGTGTGTGTGTGTGTATATATATATTCATTACCAATGGAAATAATATATATCATTGGTATATATATATATATATATATATCTCAATAGATCCATTATCAATGGAAATGATATGTATCATTAGTCTATATATATATATATATATATATATATATATATATATATATATATCACCAATGGAAATGGTATATATCATTTGAATACACACACACACACATATATATCGTAGTTACCAATGGAAATGATATATATCATTGGCATATATATATATATATATATATATATATATATATATATAAGCAATGGAAATGACATATATTGATATATATATATCAATATATTCATCACCAATGGAAATGATATATATCACTGGTCAATATATATATGTCAATGTATTCATCACCAATGGAAATAATATATATCATCAATCAATTAATATATTCATCGCCAATGGAAATGATATTTATGGATTATGGTTGGGTCATGGAACCTTTGGTTTGAGTTATGGTTGGGTTATGGAGCATTATTTTTATTAGTGTTATGGGTCTCCACCTTGCCTCCTAGGCCTGTCCTACCTCCTGATTTTCCCCATGTCCATCACCGAGGAGAACAAGATTGACCTGATGAGCACCATGGCAGGTGAGTGAGCACCCTTGTAAAGATTCCCCTCCTCTGCCATTCTGCCAAGCCATTTCCACATCACGACCCCTCCGTCGTCTCCGTTGGCAGGTGTGGCCGCCTTTGGGTGGGCCACCTCCCCACACTTCCGCTGCGCCTCCCTCCTGGTGGTCCCCAAGTTCATCGGCAAGGAAGGGCGCATCTACGTCCTCACCTACGTCTTCATGGCCATCTACATCGGTAACACGCCAAGGGGGGTGGGTACTTCCAACAAGTCCAGTTGAGACTGCTTGGAAGTCTGGTGGAGTCTCATTCCTACTCCAGAGGCCTTGAAGTAGTGGCTGGATGGTCATCTGTTGGGAGGGATTGAATTGTGTCTACGGCAGAAGAGGTCTGGACTGGATGGCCCTCTTCCAGGGTCTCTTACACCTCCAGGAAGTTGTATATCTATCTATGGGTACTTCCTTGTTTCCAGGCCCTGTGGCCAACATCCGGCACAACCTGAACGAAGTGGTGCGCTCCATCAGCTGCACGGTGGAGCTGCAGATCGCCAACGCCAAGCGCTCCTGGAAGGTCTCCACTGCGCCCTTGCGCAAGATTCTGAAGGACATGGTGGTGAGTGAGGAAGGAAGGAAGGAAGGAAGGAAGGAGAAGGAGAAGGAGAAGAAGGAGGGAGGGAGAAAGAGAGTGACAGAGGAAGGAAGGAAGGAGGAGGGAGGGAAGGAAGAGAGAGGGAAAGGGAGGGAGAATGAGAAAGAGAGAGAGGAAGGAAGGAAGGAGAATGAGAGGGAGAAAGAGGAAGGAAGGAAGGAAGGAAGGAAGGAGAAGGAGAAGAAGGAGAAAGGAAGAGGAGAAGGAGGAGGGAGAAGAGAAAGAGATGAGAGAGAAGGAAGGAAGGAAGGAAGAAGGAGGAAGGAAGGAAGAAGGAAGGAAGGAGGAAGAAAGGAGGGAGAAGGAGAAGGAGGGAGAAAGAGAAAGAGAAAAGAAAGAAAAGGAGGAAGGAAGGAAGGAAGAAGAAAAGAAGGAGGAAGGAAGGAAGAAGGAAGGAAGGAAGGAAGGAGGAAGGGAGAAGGAAAAGGGGAAAAAGGAAAGGAAGGAAGGAAGGGACAGAAGGAAAGAGAAGGAAAAAGAAAGAAAAGGAGGGAGGGAGGAAGGAAGAAGGAAAGAAGGAGAAGGAGAGGGAGGGAGAAAAAGAGAGAGGAAGAAAGAGAAAGAGAGAAGAAGGAAGGAAGGAACAAAGGGACAGAAGGAAGGAGAAGGAAAAGGAGGGAGGGAAGGAGAAAGAAGGAAAAAAACAGAAGACGGACATAATGAGGGGGGAGAGAGGAAGAAAGGAGGGTGGAAGAGGAAGAAGCAAGGAAGAAGGAAGGGGAAGGAAGGAGGAGAAATAGATCAGAAGGGAATAAGGAAGGGGGAGAGAGGAAGGAAAGAAGGAGGGAAGAAGGAAGGTGAAGAAGGAGGAAAGAAGAGAAAGACCAATGAAGGAAGGAAGGAAGGAGATGGAGGATGGGAAGAAGAAGGTAGGAAGGAAAGAGAAGGAAGAGAAAGAGAGAAGAAGAAAATAAGGAAAGTAGAGAGAGAAAGAAGAAGGAAGGAAACAGGAAAGAAAGAAGGATGGAGAAAAAGAAGGAGGAAAGGATGGAGGAGAAGGAAGAGGAAAAGAGAGAGGAAGGAAGGAGGGAGGAAGGGATGGAGGAGACGGAAGGGAGAAGAAAGGGAAGGAAGGAAGGAAAGAGAAGAGAAAGAGGAGGAGAAGGAAGGAAGGAAGGAAGGAAGGAAGGAAGGAAGGAAGGAAGGAAGGAAGGAAGGAAGGAAGGAAGGGAAGGAATGGTGGGTAGTGGGCCTTGGTGGAGAGAAGGTCCAAGGACCCCCTCTTGTCTCCTTGCCCTGGTGACCCTTGACTTTCTGCCCCAGAGGAGCGGCAAGACTCTTCGGACCGAAACCCAGGAGGTCTCCAAGTCCTTCTCCAAGCTGAATGACCAAGTGGCCAGCAAAGCCGGGTATGATGAGCGCTCCATGCGGGCCAAAGGGCGGAAGGGGAAGCCCTCCACACAAGAGGCCTACGAGGCCAAGACAGAGAAGCGCTGCTCCCGTGAGTGTGCAAAAAGGGGTCCCCAGAGGCCATCTAGTCCATCCTGCCCAATTCAGGATCTCTAGTAAGACCCAAGAGTCATAGAAGGGTCTCCCAGAGGCCATCTAGTCCATTCTACTCAGTGAAGGATCTCCTCTAAGACCTAAGAGTCATAGAAGAGTCTCCAAGAGGTCATCTAGTCCATCCTGCCCAATTCAGGATCTCTAGTAAGACCCAAGAGTCATAGAAGGGTCTCCCAGAGGCCATCTAGTCCATACTACTCAATGCAGGATCTCTAGTAAGACCCTAGATCATAGAAGGGTCTCCCAGAGGCCATCTAGTCCATCCCGCCCAATTCAGGATCTCTAGTAAGACTCAAGAGTCATAGAAGGGTCTCCCACAGGCCATCTAGTCCATTCTACTCAATGCAGGATCTCTAGTAAGACCCAAGAGTCATAGGAGGGTCTCCCAGAGGCCATCTAGTCCATCCTACCTAATTCAGGATCTCTAGTAAGACCCTAGCATCATAGAAGGGTCACCCAGAGGCCATCTAGTCCATTCTACTCAATGCAGGATCTCTTCTAAGACCTTGGGTCATAGAAGGGTCTCCCAGAGGCCATCTAGTCCATCCTGCCCAATTCAGGATCTCTAGTAAGACCCAAGAGTCATAGAAGGGGCTCCAAGAAGCCATCTAGTCCATTCTGCCCAATTCAGGATCTCTGGTAAGACCCAAGAGTCATAGAATGGTCTCCCAGAGGCCATATAGTCCATTCTACTCAGTGAAGGATCTCGTCTAAGACCCAAGAGTCATAGAAGGGTCTCCCAGAGGCCATCTAGTCCATTCTGCCCAATTCAGGTTCTATAGTAAGACCCGAGTCACAGAAGGGTCTCCCAGAGGCTATCTAGTCCATCCTGGCCAATTCAGGATCTCTAGTAAGACCCAAGAGTCATAGAAGGGTCTCCCAGAGGCCATCTAGTCCATACTACTAGAGATGCAGGATCTCTTGTAAAACCCTAGAGTCATAGAAGGGTCTCCTAGAGGCCATCTAGTCCATCCTGCTCAATTCAGGATCTCTAGTAAGTCCCTAGAGTCATAGAAGGGTCTCCCAGAGGTCATCTAGTCCATTCTGGCCAGTGCAGGGCCTCCAGCAAGACCCTATAGTCATTGAAAGCCACTCTGTGAAGTCCAGACCTAAGTGCCAGCTTTCCTCCTAGACATCATTGACAAGTCCATTGTCCGCTGCCAGGCCTGGTTCTCGACCAAGTACCGCGACTGCCTCCGCACCATTGTTGTCCCTCTGGTCAGCCACTTGCTCTGCATCCCCATGAAGTTCAGCATCCTCTGCCATTTCGCCCGTGGTGAGTTTCCTCCTAAAACTACGACAGACATCAAATGGATTATTATTATTATTATTATTATTATTATTATTATATTATTATTATTATTATTATTATTATTATTATTATTATTTCAGACACACCTCGCTTGGCGGTCATTGTACGCATGATATTTGATGTTGCATTGCATCTTCTTCTCCCTCCCCAGTCATGTACACTTGGTGTCGGGACAAGATCCCCGTGGAAGGAAACTTTGGCCAGACCTACGACCGGGTCAACGGCTCCGTGGACAACCTGAACCAGGACTTCACGGCCACTTTGGTCTACAAGGTGTGGACATTGGTTGTAAACAATTGATCTATCTGTTTGTTGTATTTGTTTATTCGATTGGTTCTCTAGGACAGCCCCACGTAAGCGGCATCA
This sequence comes from Anolis sagrei ordinatus, assembly GCF_025583915.1. Lineage (NCBI taxonomy): Eukaryota > Metazoa > Chordata > Lepidosauria > Squamata > Anolidae > Anolis > Anolis sagrei. Next base: position 4,093,818 of record NW_026844700.1, read on the forward strand.
TGAAGAGCGGGTCGCTTTGGGGGTTTTTAGAGGTAGAGAAAGCATTTGACAACCTATCCTGTCCGCTTATGCTCATTGTCATAGTGAAGATGAATACATTTAAGACAATAATACAATGCACACATTATGTCCTTCTCCTTCTCCATCCCCTTCCTCCCCCCCACTTCCCTCTTCTCTTTCCTCTCTTCTTCCCTTTTCTCTTTTCCCTCCACTTCCCTCTTCCCCTCTCATTCCCCTTCTCCTCCCCTTTTCTCTTCCCTTCCTTTTCCTTTTCCCCTTCCTTTCCTTCCTCTACTCTTCCTTCCCTTTCTTCTTCCCCTTCCCTTTCTCATTCCTTTTCCCCTTCCTCCTTTCCTCCCCTTCCTCTTTCCCTCTTTTTCCTTTCCCCTTCTCTTCTTCTCTTCTCTTTCCTCTTCTCCTTCCCTTTTTCTTTTTCCCTTCCTCTCCCTTCTCTCCTCTTCCCTTCCTCCTGCCCTCTCCTTACCTTTCTTTTCCCCTTCCTTTCTCTTCCTCCTCCTCCTTTCCCTTCCTTTCCTCTTTCCCCTTCCTGTTCCCCTTCCTCTTTCCTCCCCTTCCTCTTCCCCTCTTTTTACTTTTCCTTTTCCTCTTCCCTTTCCTTTCCTCTTTCTCCTTCCCTTTCTTCCCTTTTCCTTTCCCTCTTCCCCTTTCCATTCCTCTTCCTTTCTTTTCCCCTTCCCTCCCTTTTCTCTTCCTTCCTCTTCCCTTCTCATCCTCTTCCCTTCTTCCTTCCCTTCCTTTTCTTTCCCTTCCCTCTTTCTTTTCCTTCCTCTTTCCTTTCCTCTACCTCTTCCTCTCTCTCCCTTCTTCTTCCTCTTCCTCTTCCCCTTTTCCCTTCCCCTCCCCGTCCCTTTCCAGGAAGAAGAGCAGTCCATGCTGATGGGGGCCAACCTGACGGCCCACAAGCACCTGGCGGACGACGTGAATGAGGAGCTGGCCGAGCACAGCAAGCGCCTGGCCTCCGCCATGTCCATCTTCCGCGTCCTGCTCTCCGCCACCTTCATCATCATCTTCGCCTCGTGAGTCGGAAACGGGGGCCCCAGGGCTGGATCTCAGGGCCAGGCCCCCTTTCCATGAAGACCCCAAAAAGGCACCGTCCCAGTCCACCCAATCTTGGAAGCTAAGCAGGGTCAGCCTTGGTTGGTGACCTTGACGGGTGACCATCAACGACCAGGCTGTATTTCAGAGGGAAGGGATAGGCAAATGCACCCTTGAGGAAAGGAAAGGGATGGGAAGAGGAAGTGGAAAAGGAAAGGCGAAGAGGAAAGGGAAGGGAAGGGAGAGAGGAAGGGGAAAGGTAAAAAGAAGACAAAAGAAGGGGAAGATGAAAGGGATGAAGGGGAAGGGAAAAAGGAAGAGGAAAGGGAATGGGAAGAGGAAGTGGAAAAAGAAAGGCGAAGAGAAAGAGGAAAGGGAAGGGAGAGAGGAAAGGGAAAGGGGAAAAGAAGACAATAGAAGGGGAAGAGGAAAGGAATGAAGGGGAATGGGAAAAGGAAAAGGAAAGGGAAGGAGAATGGGAAGAGGAGGTGGAAAATAAAAGGCAAAGAGGAAGGGGAAGAGGAAAGGGAAGGGAGAGATGAAGGAGAAGGGAAAAAGGAAGAGGAAAGTGAAGGAGAATGGGAAGAGGAAGTGGAAAAGGAAAGGTGAAGAGGAAGGGGAGAGGAAAGGGAAGGGAGAGAGGAAGGGGAAGAGGAAAGGAATGAAGGGGAAAAAGGAAGAGGAAAGAGAAGGAGAATGGGAAGAGGAAGTGGAAAAGGAAAGGCAAAGAGGAAGGGGAAGATGAAAGGGAAGGGAGAGAGGAAGCAGAAGGGGGGGGGAAATTACAAAAGAAGGGGAAGAGGAAAGGGATGAAGGGGAAGGGAAAAAGGAAGGGGAAGGGGAAGGAGAATGGGAAGAGGAAGTGGAAAAGGAAAGGGGAATGGAAAGAGGAAAGGGAAGACAAAGGGGAAGAGGGGAGAAGAAGGGAGAGAGGAAGAGGAAAGGGAAAAGGAAGACAAAAGATGAGGAAGTCAAAAAGAAAGGGGAAAAGGAAAGGGAAGAGGAAAGGGAAGACAAAAAGGAAGCGGAAAAGGAAGGCCTCTATGAAACTTTCTTTGTTTCCCCTCATTTCCAGGGCCTTTTCCTACACAAACAGCTACAACCAGGACATCCGCTTTGACAATATCTACATCTCCAGATATTTCCGGCTGATTGACGCTCGCCGTCGCAAGCAGGTATTCCCCGCCGGGTTGCAGCTCCCATCAGGCCGAGAAGGGTGGGAGTTGTAGTCCCGGGGGAAAGGCCCAATCCTCTCTTTGGCTTTTCCCAGTGTTTGTTTTTGTCTGTTGTGTTCCAGAACAAGCGCACCTTGCTGCCTTTGCGCCGAGCCGAGCAAAGCAGTGTCGTGGATCCGCTCCATCTCTCTTTCCAGTCGGCGGAAACCAAGACCGTGGTGAGTGGTCCGCACCGGGGGTTTGATGCGCTTTGAGACCTCTTTTGGTGCAAGGCCATGGAAGAAGGAGGGAAGGAGGAAGAGAAGAAGAAGAGAAGAATGAGGAGAAAGATAAGGGTGAGAAGGAGAAGGAGGAGAAAGAAGAAAGATAAGGGTGAGAAGGAGAAGAAGGAGGTGGAGAAGGAAGAGAAGAAGGAAAAGAAGGAGGAGGAGAAAGATAAGGGTGAGAAGGAGAAGGAGGAGAAAGAAGAAAGATAAGGGTGAGAAGGAGAGGAGGAGGTGGAGAAGAAGGAAGAGAAGAAGGAAAAGAAGGAGGAGAAGAAAGATAAGGGTGAGAAGGAGAAGAAGGAAGAGAAGAAGGAAAAGAAGGAGGAGGAGAAAGATAAGGGTGAGAAGGAGAAGGAGGAGAAAGAAGAAAGATAAGGGTGAGAAGGAGAAGGAGGAGGTGGAGAAGAAGGAAGAGAAGAAGGAAAAGAAGGAGGAGAAGAAAGATAAGGGTGAGAAGGAGAAGAAGGAGGTGGAGAAGGAAGAGAAGAAGGAAAATAAGGAGGAGGAGAAAGATAAGGGTTAGAAGGAGAAGGAAGAAAGATAAGAGTGAGAAGGAGAAGAAGGAGGTGGAGAAGGAAGAGAAGAAGGAAAAGAAGGAGGAGGAGAAAGATAAGGGTGAGAAGGAGAAGGAGGAGAAAGAAGAAAGATAAGGGTGAGAAGGAGAAGGAGGAGGTGGAGAAGAAGGAAGAGAAGAAGGAAAAGAAGGAGGAGGAGAAAGATAAGGGTGAAAAGAAGAAGGAGGTGGAGAAAAAGGAAGAGAAGAAGGAAAAGAAGGAGGAGAAAGATAAGGGTGAGAAGGAGAAGGAAGAAAGATAAGGGTGAGAAGGAGGAGGAGGAGGTGGAGAAGAAGGAAGAGAAGAAGGAAAAGAAGGAGGAGAAAGATAAGGGTTAGAATGAGAAGGAGGAAGGGAAGAATGAGGAGAAGGAGAATAAGAAGGAAGAGGAGAGGATGAAGGAAAATGAGAAAGGGAAGAATGGGAATAAGGAGGAGGAGACGAATGAAAAGGAGGATAAGAGTGAGAAGGTGAAGAAGAGAAGAAGAAGGAGAAAGAGGAGGAGGAGGAGAAGGAGGAGGAGGAAGAGAATAATGAGAAGAGTGAAAGGTGTAGAAAGAGAAGAAGAAAAAGAAGGATGAGAAAGAAAGAAGAATAAGGGTGAGAAAGAGAAGGAGGAGGAGGAAGGGAAGAATGAGAAAGAGAACAAGAAGGAGAATAATAAGATGGAAGAGGAGAAGAAGGAGAAAGAGGAGGAGAATAATGAGAAGAGTGAAAGGTGGAGAAAGAGAAGAAGAAAGAGAAGGAGGGGAAAGAAAGAAGAAGAGAAGGATGAGAAGGAGAAGGAGAGGAAGAAAGAGAAGAATGAGAATGAGAAGAATAATGAAAAGGAGGAGAAGAAGAAGAAGGAGAAGAAGAATAATGAACATGAGGAGAAGAGTGAGGTGAAGAAAACAAAAAGAGGAGGAGAAGAAAGAAGAGAAAAGGTAAGAAGAATTAGAAGAAGAAAAATGAGAAGGAAGAGTAGGAGAAGAACAATGAGGAGGAGAAGAAGAATGTGAGGAGAAGGAGAAGAAGAATAATGAGCATGAGGAGAAGAGTGAGGTGAAAAAAACAAGTAGAAGAGGAGGAGGAGGAGAAAGAAGAGAAAGGGTAAGAAGAATTAGAAGGAGAAAAATGAGAAGGAAGAGAAGGAGAAGAACAATGAGGGAAGAAGAAGAATGAGGGGATCATTTGTCATACATTCTACAATCTACAATCTAGAAAGAATCCCATCTCTTTGGCAAACAGCTTAAATGGCCCTGCCATTAATTAATTGATTGTTTGTTTATTAATTAATGCTAATGAATGGTAATTCTTTCCCCAGATGGGCGAATTGCTGGGCTGCATGCCGGCCTTGCTCTTCCTGATGATCACCTGCTCCCTGGACTACCTGCTCTACACCATTTTCAGCACCATCCGGCACCACTCCTTCGTGGAGTACTCCTTCCGCAGTACGTCCCCCGGAAACTACACATCCCACCCTTCCCTTTCCCTTTCAACACAACAGGAGGGGTCCTTCCTCTCTTTGTTCCTACAGCCTCCATTGGGTTGGATACGAAATTTGCTTCCTGGCAGAATGCAAAGCCTTGCTTAGGAACTGTAAATAAGAATAAAATAATAACAATAATAATAGTAGCAATAATAATAATAATAATAATAATAATAATAATAATAATAATATCAGGATATAATATAATAATATTAATAGAAAGCCAGGATATAATAATAATAATAATAATAATAATAATAATAATAATAATAATAATAATAATAGAAAGCAGGATATAATAACAATATACAATAACAATAATAAAAATATAATAACAATAATACAAAGTCAGGCTATAATAATAATAATAATAATAATAATAATAATAATAATATCAGGATATAATATAATAATATTAATAGAAAGCCAGGATATAATAATAATAATAATAATAATAATAATAATAATAATAATAGAAAGCAGGATATAATAACAATATACAATAACAATAATAAAAATATAATAACAATAATACAAAGTCAGGCTATAATAATAATAATAATAATAATAATAATAATAATAATATCAGGATATAATATAATAATATTAATAGAAAGCGATATAATAATAATAATAATAATAATAATAATAATAATAATAATAGAAAAGAGGATAATAATAACAATATACAATAACAATAATAAAAATATAATAACAATAATACAAAGTCAGGCTATAATAATAATAATAATAATAATAATAATAATAATAATATCAGGATATAATATAATAATATTAATAGAAAGCCAGGATATAATAATAATAATAATAATAATAATAATAATAATAATAATAGAAAGCAGGATATAATAACAATATACAATAACAATAATAAAAATATAATAACAATAATACAAAGTCAGGCTATAATAATAATAATAATAATAATAATAATAATAATAATAATATCAGGATATAATATAATAATATTAATAGAAAGCCAGGATATAATAATAATAATAATAATAATAATAATAATAATAATAATAATAATAGAAAGCAGGATATAATAACAATATACAATAACAATAATAAAAATATAATAACAATAATACAAAGTCAGGCTATAATAATAATAATAATAATAATAATAATAATAATAATATCAGGATATAATATAATAATATTAATAGAAAGCCAGGATATAATAATAATAATAATAATAATAATAATAATAATAATAATAATAATATCAGGATATAATATAATAATATTAATAGAAAGCCAGGATATAATAAATAATAATAATAATAATAATAATAATAATAATAATAGAAAGCAGGATATAATAACAATATACAATAACAATAATAAAAATATAATAACAATAATACAAAGTCAGGCTATAATAATAATAATAATAATAATAATAATATCAGGATATAATATAATAATATTAATAGAAAGCCAGGATATAATAATAATAATAATAATAATAATAATAATAATAATAATAGAAAGCAGGATATAATAACAATATACAATAACAATAATAAAAATATAATAACAATAATACAAAGTCAGGCTATAATAATAATAATAATAATAATAATAATAATAATAATATCAGGATATAATATAATAATATTAATATAAAGCCAAGATATAATAATAATAATAATAATAATAATAATAATATAATAGAAAGCAGGATATAAAAACAATATACAATAACAATAATAAAAATATAATAACTAAGAAAATCAGGCTATAATAATAATAATATAATATAAAATATTTATTATTATAGATTTATTATTATTTTAGTTACTATATATTATTACATTATTATTATATATTTATTATTGTAGTTATATGTTTGTTATTATATTTATTATTAAATTCTTATGATTATTACATTTTATTACATTTATTATTAAATATTTATTATTATTATTATTATTATTATTATTATTATTATTATTATGTATCCATAGGCAGCCACCACTTGGAGGTCATCGTCGGTGGGAAAGGCATAATGGCGCGACTCCTCCGGAGCACTATCGGTGCACTGAACACTTCCTCCGAGACGGTGATGGAGGCCAACAACCTGGGTACGTTGGTCAGGTGAGGTCACCTGTGCTATAGGTGAGGTTACCTGTGCCATAGGTGAGGTCAACTGTGCCATAGGTGAGGTCACCAGTGCCATAGGTGAGGTTACCTGTGCCATAGGTGAGGTCACCAGTGCCATAGGTGAGGTCAACTGTGCCATAGGTGAGGTCAACTGTGCCACAGGTGAGGTCACCTGTACAACAGGTGAGATCACCTGTGCTACAGGTGGGGGCACCTGTGCCACAGCTGAGGTTACCTGTGCCATAGGTGAGGTCACCTGTGCCATAGGTGAGGTCACCTGTGCCATAGGTGAGGTCAACTGTGCCATAGGTGAGGTAAACTGTGCCACAGGTGAGGTCACCTGTACAACAGGTGAGATCACCTGTGCTACAGGTGGGGGGCACCTGTGCCACAGCTGAGGTTACCTGTGCCATAGGTGAGGTCACCTGTGCCATAGGTGTGGTCAACTGTGCCATAGGTGAGGTCACCTGGGCCACAAGTGAGGTCACCTGTACCTCAAGGAGGTGGAATCATGGCCCAGGACTGCTTTTTCAGACCTATTTGCCCCCAATAGTAGTAGTAGTAATAATAATAATAGTGTCCCCATTGGACTCTTCCAATTGAGGACATCCACAAAGCTACTATTTGATATGGTCAAGCAGCCTACAGACAAGCGCATGTCTTGACCCAAAGTCACGGGGTGAAGCGGACCCATATTAGTTTAATCCAAAGTTTGATATTTTCTTCTTCCTTTCCTTCCTTCTGAGTTAATGAGGTAACGGGAACCTCGTTTTTCTCCTTTTCTGACCCACACAGAGTGTCTCCCCGAAACCCGAAAAATGACCCGGCAGCAATACCTGACCTGCGCCGTTCCGCTGGGCGCACTGATGGTGCTCTGCTTTGTTCAGGTCTACGCTTTCCGGCTCCGGCGAGTCATTGCCGCCTTCTATTTCCCCAAGGTGGGTGGCTTCTATAGACCCAAGAGAGGCCTACTTTCAGGTCCCAATAGATAAGACAGGAGAGTGATGGACCTGAGAGAGGCCTACCTTCAGGTCAAAATAAGTAGATAGATAAGATAAGATAAGATAAGATAAGATAAGATAGATGAAGATAATAGAGAGGTGGACCTAAGAGAGCCCTACCTCCAGGTCGCAATAGACAAACAGGTCGATAGAGAGATAGATAGAATGATGGACCTTAGAGAGACCTACCTTCAGGTCCAGATAGATAGATAGATAGATAGATAGATAGACAGACAGATAATAGATGGTAGATAGTGGTGGACCTATGAGAGGCCTACCTCCAGGTCCCGATAGATAGATAGATAGATAGATAGATGATAGATAGATAGATAGATAGACAGACAGACAGATAGATAGTAGAGTGATGGATCTAAAAGAGGCCTACCTCCAGGTCCCGATAGATAGATAGATAGATAGATAGATAGATAGATAGACAGACAGATAATAGAGTGATGGATCTAAAAGAGGCCTACCTTCAGGTCTCAATAGATAGATAGATAGATAGATAGATAGATAGATAGATAGATAGATAGATAGATAATAGAGTGATAGACCTATGAGAGGCCTACCTCCAGGTCCCAATAGATAGACAGATAGATAGACAGATAGATAGATAGATAGATAGACAGACAGACAGACAGATAGATAGTAGAGTGATGGATCTAAAAGAGGCCTACCTTCAGGTCTCAATAGATAGATAGATAGATAGATAGATAGATAGATAGATAGATAGATAGATAGATAATAGAGTGATGGACCTATGAGAGGCCTACCTCCAGGTCCCAATAGATAGATAGATAGATAGATAGATAGATAGATAGATAGATAGATAGATAGATAGATAGATAATAGAGTGATAGACCTATGAGATGCCTACCTCCAGGTCCCAATAGATAGATCGATCGATCAAGAGATAGAATGATGGACCTAAGAGAGGTCTACCTTCAGGTTTCCTTCCTTTCCTTTCCAGCGTGAGAAGAAGCGCATCCTCTTCCTCTACAACGAGATGCTGCGGCAGCGCATGTCCTTCATCGATGTGCAGCGCAAGCGCATCATCCTCCGCGCTCGCAAGAACCAGCGGCTGGTGAGTGAGTGGGTGGATTGGTGAGTGAGGCTGGGTCCTTGTGGCGCCTGGTCCCAGGGGTCAGTCTGCATGGCCTCTGGGACCCCCTTTCTCTTCCTCCTCTTCCTCCTCTTCTCGCAGGCCAAGCCACTGGTGGACCGCCTGGGCCGCTGGTTCCCCTCCTTGCGGCGCTTCATCATCCGGCGCTGCATTCTTTGCAACCTCCCCGAGTCGCCCCGCTCCTTCCTCTGCCCCAACGAGGACTGCGGGACCCTCTACTGCCGACTCTGCTGGCAGGACATGGGGTGCCGGTGCTTCGCCTGTGACCCCCAGGCCGTCCTCTCTGACGACGACAGCGACAGCGACACGTCCGGCGGTTATGCCGATTAGACCCATTAAAAGCCTGCCTTGCTTGATCTGGGCCTCCTTGGATTGGATATTGGGAGGGGGGGGTCTCCAGAGGACATCTAGTCCAACCTCCTAGAACCCATGGCCAAGGCACACCAATATAGCCAAGGCCCATCTAATGCTTTGGAGGCCCACAAAGGACCTAGAGGTCATCTAATCCAACTTAGCAAATGGTCCTAGAGATCATCCAGTCCAGCCTCATGGCAATAGAGTCCTAGAGGTCATCTAGTCTAACTTCCTGGCAAAAAGAACCTAGAGGTCATCTAGACCAACCTCCTGGTCCTCAAAGCCAAGACACACCAATATAGCCGGGGGGGGGGGGTCTCCAGAGGACATCTAGTCCAACCTCCTGGAACCCATGTCCAAGTCACACCAATATAGCCAAGGCCCATCTAATGCTTTGGAGGCCTACAAAGGACCTAGAGGTCATCTAGTCCAACCTCCTGGCAAAGGGTCCTAGAGGTCACTTCCTGGCAAAGAACCTACAGGTCATCTAGACCAACCTCCTGGCCTTCAAAGCCAAGGCACACCAATATAGCCAAGGCCCATCTAATGCTTTAGAGGCCCACAAAGTTGGACTCGAGGTCATCTAGTCCAGCTTAGCAATTGGTCCTAGAGGTCATCCAGTCCAGCCTCGTGGCAGAAGGGTCCTAGAGGTCATCTAGTCTAACTTCCTCAC
>NW_026844700.1:4118623-4126123 GCF_025583915.1 Anolis sagrei ordinatus
CCAATGTCTTCTAGATAATACTAATGGTAATAATAATAATAATAATAATAATAATGTCAACCTGACAGTGTCTTCTAGATAATACTAATGGTAATAATAATAATAATAATAATAATAATAATAATGTCATCCTGACAGTGTCTTCTAGATAATACTAATGGTAATAATAATAATAATAATAATAATAATAATAATAATGTCATCCTGACAATGTCTTCTAGATAATACTAATGGTAATAATAATAATAATAAATTAATAATAATAATAATAATGTCATCCTGCCAATGTCTTCTAGATAATACTAATGGTAATAATAATAATAATAATAATAATAATAATAATAATAATAATAATAATAATAATAATGTCATCCTGACAATGTCTTCTAAATAATACTAATGGGTAATAATAATAATAATAATAATAATAATAATAATAATAATAATAATGTCATCCTGCCAATGTCTTCTAAATAATACTAATGGTAATAATAATGATAATGATAATAATAATGTCGTCCTGCCAATGTCTTCTAGATAATACTAATGGGTAATAATAATAATAATAATAATAATAATAATAATGTCATCCTGCCAATGTCTTCTAGATAATACTAATGGTAATAATAATAATAATAATAATAATAATAATAATAATAATAATAATAATATCGTCTTGCCAATGTCTTCTAGATAATACTAATGGGTAATAATAATAATAATAATAATAATAATAATAATAATAATAATAATAATATCGTCTTGCCAATGTCTTCTAGATAATACTAATGGGTAATAATAATAATAATAATAATAATAATAATAATAATAATAATATCATCCTGACAATGTCATCTAGATAATACTAATCATAATAATAATAATAAATTAATAATAATAATGTCATCCTGACAATGTCTTCTAGATAATAATAATAATAATAATAATAATAATATCCTGCCAATGTCTTCTAGATAATACAAATGATAATAATAATAATAATAATAATAATAATAATAATAATAATGTCATCCTGCCAATGTCTTCTAGATAATACTAATGGTAATAATAATAATAATAATAATAATAATAATAATAATAATAATAATAATAATAATAATGTCATCCTGACAATGTCTTCTAAGTAATACTAATGGGTAATAATAATAATAATAATAATAATAATAATAATAATAATAATAATAATAATAATGTCATCCTGCCAATGTCTTCTAGATGATACTAATGATGATGATAATAATAATAATATGGAAATCCTGGAACGCCTGCTGTGTTGCAACCTTGCAAACTGTGTCCCCTCTTTTTCCCCCTTGTTGCAGTTCTTCCGCTCCGTGGGGCTGAGGGTCTCCCTGGTGGGCCTGGAGGTATGGAGTGGGGGGGACCCCATTGTGACGGAGGGGTCTCCTCGGGAGGTGCTGCAGCGCTTCTTGCAGTGGAGGGAGAAGGAGCTCCTCCCGCGCAGGCCCCACGACAGCGCACAGCTCCTCCTGTAAGCATGACCTCCAAGGGAGAGAGGCACCTTGCAAGGGAGACCACCCTCTTCCCTTTCCTACCTCAGTTAGAGCAACCTTGCTGTTGACGTTGTCTTTCAGGGGCTCCCTGTTCTCGGGCGGTGCCTTTGGGGCCTCCATCCAGGGGTCCATCTGCTCCAATGGCTCCGCAGGGGTCAATCGGGTGAGTGGAGGGTCAGCTGGGGACGATGGGTGGTGTAGTGGGGAAAGGCCCCCCCCCCCCGCTAAGCCCCCTTCTCTTCCCTTGCAGGACCACTCGGTCAGCCCACTGGTGATGGCCTCCACCGTCTCCCACCAGCTGGGACACAGCCTGGGCTTCGGCCACGACGGACCCCAATGCGGCTGCGATGGGTCCAGCCCCAACCTGCCCCCCGGGCGCAGCTGCATCATGGAGGCCCCCACAGGGTCAGCACCACTTCGGGGGGAGGCCTATTGTTCAGCCCCAGCAGGAAGCCTTTAACGCAAGCGTCCTTGCCCCTCTCCTTAGCGGAATCCATTCACTCCAGTGTCACTTGTGGGGACTTTGCAGTGAAAGAGTCCTTTGCAGGAATCCTTTAACTCAAGCATCCCAGTCCCTCTCCTTATAGGAATCTTGCAACTATAGTGTCCTTTATAGGAATCCTTTAACTCAAGCGTCCTTGCCCCTCTCCTTAGAGCAACCTTGCAACTAAAGTGTCCTTTGTAGGAATCCTTTAACTCAAGCGTCCTTGTCCCTCTCCTTAGAGCAACCTTGCAACTAAAGTGTCCTTTGTAGGAATCCTTTAACTCAAGCGTCCTTGTCCCTCTCCTTAGAGCAACCTTGCAACTAAAGTGTCCTTTGTAGGAATCCTTTAACTCAAGCGTCCTTGCCCCTCTCCTTAGAGCAACCTTGCAACTAAAGTGTCCTTTGTAGGAATCCTTTAACTCAAGCGTCCTTGCCCCTCTCCTTAGAGCAACCTTGCAACTAAAGTGTCCTTTGTAGGAATCCTTTAACTCAAGCGTCCTTGTCCCTCTCCTTAGAGCAACCTTGCAACTAAAGTGTCCTTTGTAGGAATCCTTTAACTCAAGCGTCCTTGTCCCTCTCCTTAGAGCAACCTTGCAACTAAAGTGTCCTTTGTAGGAATCCTTTAACTCAAGCGTCCTTGCCCCTCTCCTTAGAGCAACCTTGCAACTAAAGTGTCCTTTGTAGGAATCCTTTAACTCAAGCGTCCTTGCCCCTCTCCTTAGAGCAACCTTGCAACTAAAGTGTCCTTTATAGGAATCCTTTAACTCAAGCGTCCTTGTCCCTCTCCTTAGAGCAACCTTGCAACTAAAGTGTCCTTTGTAGGAATCCTTTAACTCAAGCGTCCTTGTCCCTCTCCTTAGAGCAACCTTGCAACTAAAGTGTCCTTTGTAGGAATCCTTTAACTCAAGCGTCCTTGCCCCTCTCCTTAGAGCAACCTTGCAACTAAAGTGTCCTTTGTAGGAATCCTTTAACTCAAGCGTCCTTGTCCCTCTCCTTAGAGCAACCTTGCAACTAAAGTGTCCTTTGTAGGAATCCTTTAACTCAAGCGTCCTTGCCCCTCTCCTTAGAGCAACCTTGCAACTAAAGTGTCCTTTGTAGGAATCCTTTAACTCAAGCGTCCTTGTCCCTCTCCTTAGAGCAACCTTGCAACTAAAGTGTCCTTTGTAGGAATCCTTTAACTCAAGCGTCCTTGCCCCTCTCCTTAGAGCAACCTTGCAACTAAAGTGTCCTTTGTAGGAATCCTTTAACTCAAGCGTCCTTGCCCCTCTCCTTAGAGCAACCTTGCAACTAAAGTGTCCTTTGCAGGAATCCTTTAACTCAAGCGTCCTTGCCCCTCTCCTTAGGGGAATCCATTCACTCCACTATCACTTGAGGGGACTTTGCAATGAAAGTGTCCTTTGCAGGAATCCTTTAACTCAAGCATACTTGCCCCTCTCCTTATAGGAATCTTGCAATGAAAGTGTCCCTTGGAGGAACCCTTTAACTCAAGCGTCCTTGCCCCTCTCCTTAGGGGAATCCATTCACTCCACTATCACTTGAGGGGACTTTGCAATGAAAGTGTCCTTTGCAGGAATCCTTTAACTCAAGCATACTTGCCCCTCTCCTTATAGGAATCTTGCAATGAAAGTGTCCCTTGGAGGAACCCTTTAACTCAAGCGTCCTTGCCCCTCTCCTTAGGGGAATCCATTCACTCCACTATCACTTGAGGGGACTTTGCAATGAAAGTGTCCTTTGCAGGAATCCTTTAACTCAAGCGTCACTTGCCCCTCTCCTTATAGGAATCTTGCAATGAAAGTGTCCCTTGGAGGAATCCTTTAACTCAAGCGTCCTTGCCCCTCTCCTTAGGGGAATCCATTCACTCCACTACCACTTGAGGGGACTTTGCAATGAAAGTGTCCTTTGCAGGAATCCTTTAACTCAAGCGTACTTGCCCCTCTCCTTATAGGAATCTTGCAATGAAAGTGTCCCTTGGAGGAATCCTTTAACTCAAGCGTCCTTGCCCCTCTCCTTAGGGGAATCCATTCACTCCACTATCACTTGAGGGGACTTTGCAATGAAAGTGTCGTTTGCAGGAATCCTTTAACTCAAGCGTACTTGCCCCTCTCCTTATAGGAATCTTGCAATGAAAGTGTCCCTTGGAGGAATCCTTTAACTCAAGCGTCCTTGCCCCTCTCCTTAGGGGAATCCATTCACTCCACTATCACTTGAGGGGACTTTGCAATGAAAGTGTCCTTTGCAGGAATCCTTTAACTCAAGCGTACTTGCCCCTCTCCTTATAGGAATCTTGCAATGAAAGTGTCCCTTGGAGGAATCCTTTAACTCAAGCGTCCTTGCCCCTCTCCTTAGGGGAATCCATTCACTCCACTATCACTTGAGGGGACTTTGCAATGAAAGTGTCCTTTGCAGGAATCCTTTAACTCAAGCGTACTTGCCCCTCTCCTTATAGGAATCTTGCAATGAAAGCATCCCTTGCAGGAATCCTTAAACTCAAGCATCCTGGTCCCTCTCCTTATAGGAATCTTGCAATGTAAACATTCCTTGTAGGAATCTTTCAACTCAAGTGTCTCTTGCAGGAATTCTTTAACTCAAGGGTCCCTGTCCCTCACGTTATAGGAATCTTTTAACTCAAGTGTCCTTTGTAGGAATCCTTTAACTAAAGGGTTCTTTGTAGGAATCTTTCAGTTCAAATGTATCTTGCAGTAATTATTTAACTCACGTGTCCCTGTCCCTCTTCTTATAGGACTCTTGCAACTGATAAGAATCTTTCAACTCAAGTGTTCATTGTAGGAGTCCTGCAATGATCTTATCTGTTATAGGGATCGTTTGATTAAGTCGGTCAGGACACCCTCCCCCTTTATGGCAAAACAGCTTCTGTGGGCCCCAGCCTTGACTTCTCCCTCTCCTCCCTTAGGGTCATGCCAGGACTGACCTTCAGCCACTGCACCCTCCAACAAGCGCAAGACCTTCTGGGAAGTGACCGGGCCTGGTGCCTGCGAGACGCCCCGGATCCAACCCAAACAGTGGGTGCCCGCTGCGGGAACCGTCTCCTGGAGGCCGGGGAGGAATGCGATTGCGGGCTCCGGCTGGTGAGGAAGGAGGGCCATCTCTCAGGAGGGATCAGATGGGGGCTCCATTTAAGGCAGAAGGGGGTCAGGATGGGTGGCCCCTAGGAGTCCCTCCAAACTCTAGGATTCTATCTATTTTTATATCTGTATCCATCCATCTATCTATTCATTCCATCATCAATTTATCTATCCATCCAGATATCTATCTCCCCATCTTTCTGTATGTCTGACTGTCTATCCCACCATCCATCCATCCATCTCCCCACCTTTCTATCTGTCTGCCTATCCCACCATCCATCCATTTCTCAATCTCTCTATCTATCTGTCTATCTTTCTGTATGTCTGTCTATTCCTCCATCCATCCATCTCACCATCTATCTTTCTATCCATCCATCCATCCATCCATCCATCTTTCTGTCTGTCCCACCATCCATCTATCCATCCATCTATCCATCCATCCATCCGTCTTTCTGTCTGTCTGTCTGTCTGTCTGACCCACCATCCATCCATCTATCCATCTATCTTTCTGTCTGTCTGACCCACCATCCATCCATCTATCTATCTCCCCATCTTTCTGTCTGTCTGTCCATCCGTCCTGTCTATCCCACCATCCATCCATTTCTCAGTCTCTCTCTCTCTATTTGTCTATCTCCCCATCTTTCTGTCTGTCTGTCTATTCCACCATCCATCCATCCATCTATCTCACTATCTATCCATCCATCCACCCATCTTTCTATCTGTCTGTCTGTCCCACCGTCCGTCCATCCATCCATCTATCTGTCTTACCATCTTTCTATCTGTCTTTCTTTCTATCCCACCATCTATCCATTTGTCTATCTATTCCATCATCTATCTATTCTATGTCATCTATCTACCTACCCACCTACCGACCTACCTACCTATTCCTCTATCTATCTATCTATCTATCTATCTATCTATCTATCTATCTATCTATTGTCTCCCCATTTTTCTGTCTTTCTTTCTATTCCACCATCCATCCATCTTTGTATCTACCTACTTACCTACCTACCTATCTACCTCTCTACCTATTCCTCTATCCGTCCGTCCATCCATCCATCCACCCCCTCTCTCCATCTTTCTATCTTTCTTTCTATCTATCCCACCATCCATCCATCTGTCTATCCATCTTTGTATCTACCTACCTACCCCTCTATCTATCTATCTATCTATCTATCTCCCCATCTTTCTGTCCGTCCGTCCATCCATCCATCTCTATCTCTCTCTCCATCTTTCTATCTTTCTTTCTATCCCACCATCTATCCATCTGTCTATCTATCCATCTCTGTATCTACCTACTTACCTACCTACCTATTCTTCTTTCTATCTATCTATCTATCTATCTATCTATCTATCTATCTATCTATCTATCTATCTATCTATCTATCTATCTGTTCCATCATATATCTATTCTATCTGTCTACCTTCCTACCTACCCACCCATCTATTATGGCAATAGGGGGCTGGACTGGATGGCCCTCGGGGTCCCTTCCAAGTCTGTTTCTATTATTATTATTATTATTATTATTATTATTATTATTATTTATGCAGAGGGACCGAGGGGGTTGGGCAGGGTGGTCCCTGGGGGTCCTTAGTTGTCTATGAATGTGCTCCCTATTTCAACTTGTTGTCCTGGGGTCCCGTATTGAAAGGAAGGAGCAGATCCTTTGTGGATTAGAAACAGTCTTAAGTTGTCCATCATAGGCAAACGCAAGGCCGTTGCCCTTTCTGCCATTGAGACCCCTTCCCTCCCCGCGCTCTCCCCTCCCAGGAATGCGACGACCCTTGTTGCAACGCCAGCACGTGCCGCCTGGCGCCAGGAGCCCAATGCGCCTCCGGAGGGGAATGCTGCCACCAATGCAAGGTAAGGACCCCTGCAATACACTAGAGCAGACCCTCTGTCCTACCCAACAGGTCTGTTTGTCCATCTGTCTCCTTCTCTGGAGGTCTTGAAGCAGAGGCTGGGTGGCCATCTGTTGGGAGGGGTTGAATGATGGATTCCTGGATAACAGAATGGGGGTGGACTGGATGGCATTTGGGTTCTCTTCCATTTCTAGGATTCTATCTATTGATCAATCAATCTATTGATCTATCTATCAATCCACCATTCTCTTGATTTCTTTATCTATCTGTTGATTGATCTCTTGATCTCTCCATCTATCTATCTATCTATCTATCTATCTATCTATCTATCTATTCATCTGTCTACCTGTCTGTTTATCTATCTATCCATCTATCTGTTTATGGCTCAATCTCTCTATCTGTCCACCCACCCATCCATGTATCAACCTATGTATCCATCTCTCTCTCTCTCTCTCTCTATCCCTTGATCTAACTATCTATCCATCCGTTCATCCATCCATCCATCCATCCATCCATCTCTGTATCTCTCTATCATCTT
>NW_026844700.1:4131123-4133623 GCF_025583915.1 Anolis sagrei ordinatus
TCTGTTCCAACTCTTAAGATTCGATGCTATATCCATCATCTATCTCTGAATTATAGATCTCTATAGCTGGATGGGCATCTGTCGGGGGGGATCGGATTGTGTCTTCCTTTCTGGCCAAAGGGGGTTGGACTGGATGGCCTCTGGGGTCCGTTCCAACTCTAGGATTTGATGCTACGTCTATCATCTATCTCTGAATTATAGATCTCTATAGCTGGATGGCCATCTGTTGGGAGGGATCGAATTGTGTCTTCCTTTAGGCTGGATGGCCTCTGGGGTCCGTTCCAACGCTATGATTCAATGCTATATCCATCATCTATCTCTGAATTATGGATCTCTATAGCTGGATGGCCATCTGTCGGGAGGGATCGAATTGTGTCTTCCTTTATGGCCAAAGGGGGTTGGACTGGATGGCCTCTGGGGTCCGTTCCAACGCTATGATTCGATGCTACATCTATCATCTATCTCTGAATTATAGATCTCTATAGCTGGATGGCCATCTGTCGGGAGGGATCGGATTGTGTCTTCCTTTATGACAGAAGGGGGTTGGACTGGATGACCATCTGTTGGGAGGGATCGGATTGTGTCTTCCTTTATGGCCAAAGGGGGTTGGACTGGATGGCCTCTGGGGTCCGTTCCAACGCTATGATTCGATGCTRYATCYATCATCTATCTCTGAATTATAGATCTCTATAGCTGGATGGCCATCTGTCGGGAGGGATCGGATTGTGTCTTCCTTTCTGGCCGAAGGGGGTTGGACTGGATGGCCTCTGGGGTCCGTTCCAACTCTAAAATTCAATGCTACATCTATCATCTATCTCTGAATTATAGATTTCTCTATAGCTGGATGGCCATCTGTCGGGAGGGATCGAATTGTGTCTTCCTTTCTGGCCGAAGGGGGTTGGACTGGATGGCCTCTGGGGTCCATTCCAACTGTAGGATTCGATGCTACATCTATCTCTCGCTCTCAATTATATCGCTGGATGGCCATCTGTCGGGAGGGATCGAATTGTGATACATAGGAATTGACCCTTTCTGCCCTCAGGGATGCGCAGTGCGGGCGGCTGCAGTGCCAAGGCGGGACCCGTGGCGACGCTCCCTGTCCGCACTTCCTGTTGACCCCTTTGGACGACGCCCTCGACCTGGCCTTGGTGCAGACCGGCACGAGCTGCGGATTGGGAAAGGTGAGTCCCCAGAGGCTGGGTGGCCATCTGTCAGGAGGGATTAGATGGTGCCTTCCTTTATGGCACCAAAAGGGATTGGACTGGATGACCTTTGGGGGGTTCCTTCCAACTATAGGATACTATGGAAGCCGAATGGCCATCTGTCGGGAGGGTTTTGATTGTGCCTTCCTTTATAGCAGAAGGGGTTGGTCTGGATGACCTTTGGGTGCCCTTTCCAACTATAGGATGCTATGGAGGCTGAATGGTCATCTATTGGGAGGGTTTTGATTGTGCCTTCCTTTATAGCAGAAGGGGGTTGGTCCGGATGACCTTTGAGTACTCCTTCCAGCTATAGGATACTATGGAGGCTGAATGGCCATCTATTGGGAGGGTTTTGATTGTGCCTTTCTTTATAGCAGAAGGGGGTTGGTCTGGATGACATTTGGGGGGTCCCTTCCAACTGTAGGATGCTAGGGAAGCCGAATGGCCATCTATTGGGAGGGTTTTGATTGTGCCTTCCTTTATAGCAGAAGGGATTGGTCTGGATGACCTTTGGGTGCCCCTTCCAGCTCTTTCCTTTCTCATGGTAGGTCTGCGTGGAGCGCCGATGCCGGGACCTGTCGTCATTGGAGCGTCCATCCTGCCAATGCAACGGCCGTGGGGTAGGCCTCCCAGTTGTCTTTTCCGATGTTGTTGCGCATCAAAACGCATTGCTTCCTATTGCGCATCCCTATTGCACACCCCTTTTTTCATGTTCTGCTGCAGGTCTGCAACAACTACGGCCATTGCCACTGCCACCCGGGGTGGGCCCCTCCGGATTGCCTAAGCGGAGGAAACGGGGGCAGCCTGGACAGCGGACCCCCCGCCCCGGAGCAAGGTCAGCGCGCTCTGGACAATCCAGGGAGGTCATTGATGGGGTGGCCAGGGGTCAGGGAAAAGGATGCCTTCCAGGACCATTGCAAGCATGTTCAATGCATGCATGCATGCGCTCCCCCTCCACCTTGGTTGGTTTGTTTCTGGATGAAAGGTGCATGCAAAGGTGCCAAGGTGTAATAATAATAATAATAATAATAATAATAAGTTCCAAGATTGGTTTTGGACTGCATGTAAATATTATTATTATTATTATTAATAATAATAATAATAACTTATTAAGGTGCCAAGGTTGACTTTGGAGTGCATCTAATATAATAATATAATATAATATAATAATAGTATAATAAGAATAATTTATTAAAGTGCCAAGGTTGGTTTTTGGAGTACATCTAATAATAATAATAATAATAATAATAATAATAATAATAATAATAATATAATAATAATAATAATAATGCAATGTA
>NW_026844700.1:4138623-4161123 GCF_025583915.1 Anolis sagrei ordinatus
AACAACAACAATAATATTTGTTGTTGCACTTTACCAGCGGGCCATTAACGAGGACTGTTGACTGCAGTTAGTATAATTACAATTTTGATTATGAAAATAATATTCATTATTATTATTGATAATAATAATAATTGATATTAATATGGATATATTAATATTCATATTTATTATTATTATTGCACTTTATCATTCAGTCTTAAGAAAGAAAGAGATGTATTGATACTTTGTTGTATTAAATTAATACCAAATTGTATCTTGGATCAACCTGCAATCAAGAAAGCAGGTTGATCCGGTGTCACCCCTCGCTCAGAGTTTCTGGACACCTCGTAGTTGGCCTCTGCTCCAATGACAACAACAATAAAAATAATAATAATATTATAATCCCGGTAACCTTTTAAATTATTATTATTATTATTATTATTATTATGCCATCGTGACTTCTTATATATTGATGATGATGGTAATAATGGTAATAATAATAATAATAATAATAATGTAATAGTAATAGAGCTATGATGGCAATGAGAACTTTCGACAGGAACACTTTAGCATTGCAGTTTGCAGAGAATAGTAGTAGTTGTTGTAGTAATAATAATAATAATAATAATAATAATAATGGTATTTCAAATAATAATAGTAGTAGTAGTTGTTGTTGTTGAACTTTACCAGCGAGCCATTAATGAGGACTGGTGACTGCAATTAGTATAATTATAATTTTGATTATGATAATAATAGTTATTATTATTGCACTTTACCATTTAGCCTTAAGAAAGAACGAGATGTATTGATACTTTGTTGTATTTAATTAATAGCAAATTGTATCTTGGATCAACCTGCAATCAAGAAAGCAGGTTGATCCAGTGTCACCCCATGCTCAGAGTTTCTGGACACCTCGTAGTTGGGCTCTGCTCCAATGACAACAATAAAAATGAAAATAATATTATAATATAATCCTGGTAACCTTTTAAATTATTATTATTATGCCATCGTAACTTCTTATATATTGATAATGATGGTAATAATAATAATAATAATAATAATAATATAATAGAGCTGTGATGGCAATGAGAGCTTTCGACAGGAACATTTAGCATTGCAGTTTGCAGAGAATAGTAGTAGTTGTTGTAGTAATAGTAATAATAATAATAATAATAATGGTATTTCAAATAATAATAGTAGTAGTAGTTGTTGTTGTTGAACTTTACCAGCGAGCCATTAATGAGGACTGGTGACTGCAATTAGTATAATCCAGTGTTACCTCACGCTCAGAGTTGCTGGACACCTCGTAGTTGGCCTCTGCTCCAATGACAACAATGAGAGCTTTCGACAGGAACACTTTAGCATTGCAGTTTGCAGAGAATAGTAGTAGTTGTTGTAGTAATCTATATATATAAATCTGTAGGGGGCGTCGTACGGCGTCGCATAACTCCACAACCCCCCAACGAAACTGAACCAACATTCCCATGCCCCTAGGACAACCCACTCGCTACAAACTAATCTACTCCAAAGTAAAGCAAACACAACTGCAACGACGAAAACACCACAAAACAACTGAACATGCGCACTGGCGCAAACTCCCCGGCACGCGCGCACCCGCCGCCCCTCGCCCCCCCCCCGGCGGCACACACGCGCGCGCGGCGGAAACTCCCCGCCACGCGCACACCCGCCGCCCCTCACCCCCCCCTCTGGGCAGCATCTCCCACACAGACGCGCTTTGTTTTGGAGGAGGACAAAAGGGAAGGGAAGCCGAGGATTGCAGGGAAGGAGCAGCCTCCCGGGTTTTGACAATGGCTAAGCTTGGCTAGCAGTAGAAGAAGCCTCCGAAGCGTTTGCCTAGGAGAGGAATGGTGGGCACAGAAGCCTTGCTTAGCAGCTGTCCCTGGAGAAGGAGCGGAGGAAGCGGATCCCGGGCGCAGGGATGGCTTTCATGGCTGGGGCGGCTTCAGAGGGAGGGAAGCGAACCGGAGAAGGGAGAAAAGCAAGAAGGAGGCGGGTCTACTCCCTTCTCGGGGCTGGAGGCCGGCCGGCGTTTAAATGCCCCGGGATCCGGCACGTGCCGCGCCTGAATCAGGGCCCCGCCGCAAAGGGAGGGGGAAGGAGGGGGCGGGGCCTGTCCCGGAGCTCCGCCCACAAGCTGCGCTCTAAGGAGACTCGCGCCCCTTGCCCTGGGAATCCAACTCATTGGGCAAAGGCATCGGGGATAATATGATAGTACGATATGAAAAAGGGAGAGAAGGAAGGAGAGAAAGAAAGAAAAAGGGAAGGAAGGAAGGAAAAAGAGGGAGAGATGGAAGGAGAGATAGAAAGAAAAAAGGAAGGAAGGAAGGAAGGAAGGAAGGAAGGAAGGAAGGAAGGAAGGAAGGAGGGAACGAGGGGCACAACATCACGGAGGGGAAGGGGCAGGCAGAAACAGAACGAAGGGAGGAATGAGGGAGGGAGGGAGGACGAGAAGGAAGGAAGGAAGGAAGGAAGGAGAAGGAGGAGGAGAAGGAAGGAAGGGAAGAAGGAAACACAGAAGACATAAAGGAAGGAAGGTAACAAAAAAGGAAGGAAGGGAAGCAGAAAGGGAAGACTGAAATGGGCCACAGCAACGCGTGGCAGGGTACAGCTAGTAGTAATAATAATAATAATAATAATAATATCTTGGAGTCATGCCCCCTTCCTAAGTAGTAGTTGCTTCAGCCCTGAGCCCCCACTGAATGCAGCACTAATAGTATTGAACTGGTTTGCATGCTCTGACTTTTGTGACCC
Organism: Anolis sagrei ordinatus; assembly: GCF_025583915.1. NCBI lineage: Eukaryota > Metazoa > Chordata > Lepidosauria > Squamata > Anolidae > Anolis > Anolis sagrei. The sequence goes on from NW_026844700.1 coordinate 4,141,375, forward strand.
TACTGACCGCTCCATGCCCTTTGGCCTGTGTCCGGCGCGGCCCTCTCTCCCTTCTCTCTCTGTCTGTCCGCCAGGCCTCTTCCTCTTCCGTTGGGGTCCAAGAGCGGCCTGCCCCTCCCAGCCGGCCGCTGCCCGCTGACCCTTTGCCCAAAGAGGCCCAGGTAACCCTTTGGGGGGGGCGTTTGGATGGTCAAGCCAATGGGTCAAGGTGGGCTTCCATGCCCTCGGTCACAGTGGCCAAAGGGAGGACCCTCTGTCCAGCGGGATCTGGACCCTCCTTGCACCTTCTTCCCTTTAGGCCTCTGGTCCGGACAAGACCCCTCCACCCCGGAAACCGCTTCCACCGGACCCTCCTCTGCGGACGGAGCTCTGCAGCCCCTTCGCTGGACAAGAACCCACTGCACACAGACTGCCCTCCAGGTCAGGACCCATCATCATCGTCATCATAGTAATAAATAACAATAATAATAGTAATAATAATAATAATAATTGTAATGAATGCTTTCGTTGCCCACAAACAACTCAGTTTTCCATTGTTTCATTGCATTTTCGGTGAATTTTCTAATATCTTCACAAACCCCGATGACATCTAGACATTTGATAATCCAACAGTGTGGTCAATGAATCATAATTGTAGTAACAGTAAATATAATAATAATTGCCGTGATAATGATAATAGTAGTAATAATAATGATAACTGGAATAATAATGACAATTGGAATAACAATAGTAAATATAATAATAATTGCAATGGTAATGGTAGTAATAAGGATAACTGGAATAATGATAGTAAATATAACAATTGCAGTTATAATCATAAGTGTAATAATGATAATTAGAATAATAATGACAGTTTTAATAGTAATAGTAAATATAATAATAATGGCAGTTTTAGTAGTAGTAATGATAACTGGAATAATGATAGTAAATATAATAATAGTAATAATAGTAAATATAATAATATTTGCAATAATATTATAATAGTAGTCGTATAATAATGATAAATGTAATAATAATAGTAAATATAATAATTACAATTATAATAGAGGTAATAATGAAATATAATAATTGCAAGTATAATAGTAATAATGAAAATTGTAATAATAGTAGTAGTAGTAATATTAATAATCTACTATTATTACAATGATTATTAATATTACTACTACTACTATTATTACAATTTTCATTATTACTATTATAATTGCAATTATTATATTTACTATTAATATAAAATTGTAATAGTAGTAGTAGTAATATTAATACTCTACTATTATTATTACAATGATTATTAATATTACTACTACTACTATTATTACAATTTTCATTTTTACTATTATAATTACAATTATTATATTTACTATTATTTTAAAATTGTAATAGTAGTAGTAATATTAATACTCTACTATTAATATTACAATGATTATTAATATTACTACTACTATTATTACAATATTCATTATTACTATTATAATTGCAATTATTATATTTACTATCATTATTCCAGTTATCATTACTACTACTAAAACTGCCATTATTATTATATTTACTATTATTATTAAAACTGCCATTATTATTCCAACTATTATTATAACAATTGCAATGATAATAATAGTCGTAACAACGATAATTGTTATATATATATATATATAGAGAGAGAGAGAGAGAGAGAGATAGATAGATAGATAGATAGATAGATAGATAGATAGATAGATAGAGTTGTTGCCGTTGTTGTCATTGGAGCAGAGGCCAACTACGAGGTGTCCAGCAACTCTGAGCGTGAGGTGACACTGGATCGACCTGCTTTCTTGATTGGCTGGTTGTCCAGGGAGAAGATGAAATTTGCAGTTGTTGCAAGGACAGCAACAACAAAATGGGCCGGTTTCCTTATGGACTACAACTTATATATGTGTATGCATATGTATATGTATATGGTATGTATATACCTATATTTCCTTTGCTTGCTTCCTTTGCAGACCGGCACCGCCTCCTCCTCCTCCTCCTCCGGCCCATTTCTTCCAGGTCTGAGGACTTTCTTGCATTGGTCAAGAAGGTGGAAAGACGCTCCATCCGTTGCCTTTGCTGGACTTTGCAGCGGTCAAGGACTGACCATGAGGATTTTGCACTGGAAAACTGGGGTGGGGGGGTGGGATTTGGAGTTTCCCTTGAGTGTGGGAATGTGTGGATTGTGCACAATTGTGCACGAGGGACAGAAAAGGCAGATCTATCTAATTCTATATATATTTGTGTGTTTACGTGTTTGTTTGTTTGTTTGTGTGCGTTGCGCTCAGAGAATATATCGGGGAGGCCCGTCTCCCCCAAAAGGCATTCTACTCTTCTTAATAAAAGTAGAGTTTTATTATTATTTTATGTATTTCTAAAGCTCTTCCGGGGCAAAGACAGGAAGACGCAGAAGATGCCTTGAATTCCTCTATTATATAGGCAGGACAGATAATAATAATTTATAATAACAATATTATATGTGTGTGTGTGTATATATATATATGATATTATTATTATTATCATCAACATCATCATATATATATTACAAAAAATACCAAATTGCATCTCCTCCCTGGACAACCAGCCAATCAAGAAATCAGGTTGATCCACTGTTACCTCACGCTCAGAGTTGCTGGACACCTCGTAGTTGGCTTCTGCTCCAATGACAGCAACAGCAACAACAATAATAATATAATCCTGGTAACCTCTTAAATTATTATTATTTTACTGACCGGAAGATGCAGAAGACGGTTTTAATTCCTCTATTATATAGGCAGGACACATAATAATAATTTATAATAACAATATTATGTGTGTGTGTGTATATATATATATATGATATAATGATTATTATTATTATTATTATCATCATATATATATTACAAAAAAACACCAAAGTGCATCTCCTCCCTGGACAACTAGCCAATCACGAAATCAGGTTGATCCAGTGTTACCTCACGCCCAGAGTTGCTGGACACCTTGTAGTTGGCTTCTGCTCCAACAACAACAGCAACCATAATAATATAATCCTGGTAACCTCTTAAATTATTATTATTTAATTGCAAGATCTATATGCTGGATTTCATATCACAAAATCACAAGTCGAACACTTCCCAAGTGTCTAGGACTGTGTGATGTATTATTATTATTATTATTATTATTGACACAAAAGCACAATATGTCACAGCAAACAAGATCTATATGCTGGATTTTGTATCACAGAATCGCAAGTCGAACACTTCCCAAGCATCTAGGACTGTGTGATGTATTTTCAAATGATGATGATGATTATTATTATTATTGAATTTTGCAACAGGGTGTCATTCCTCCCTTTTCCAGCAGGTGGCGCCCTTGAGTCAAATATTGGAAAGTTTATTTATTATTTATTTATTTATTGACTTTGCTTCTATACCGCTGTATCTCAAGCCCGAAGGCGACTCACAGCGGTTCACAAACAGTAAAAACAGTAGAAACAGCAGTGGTTCCATGCAACATATAACAATTGACTTAACACATTATCCATAAATTACCAATAAGCAATTACAATGCACAATTATTACAAAAAACAACCGTACCCAATCTTCTCATCATCCAAGCGTAGTCCAGGTTCGTCGTCCATTGTTCCCTTCCTATGTTCCATTACCAGATTGCACTAAATTACTCAAACGCCTGCACAAACATCCAGGTCTTCACCTTTTTGCGGAATACCATTAGAGATGGTGCTAGTCTAATGTCCGTAGGAAGGGCGTTCCACAGCCGAGGAGCCACCACCGAGAAGGCCCTATCTCTCGTCCCTGCCAGCCGTGCTTGAGAAGCAGGCGGGATCGAGAGCAGGGTCTCCCCGGAAGATCTCAAAGTCCTGGTGGGTTCATAGGCAGAGATGCGGTCAGATAGGTAGCTTGGGCCGGAACCGTTTAGGGCTTTAAAGGCCAACGCCAGCACTTTGAATTCAGCCCGGTAGCAGATCGGTAGCCAGTGGAGTTGGCGCAACAGGGGGGTTGTATGCTCCCTGCGCTCCGCTCCTGTTAAAATCATGGCTGCCGAGCGTTGGACTAGTTGGAGCTTCCGAGCTGTCTTCAAAGGCAACCCCACGTAGAGAGCGTTGCAGTAGTCTAAACGGGATGTAACAAGAGCATGGACTACCGTGGCCAAGTCAGACTTCCCAAGGTACGGGCGCAGCTGGCGCACAAGTTTTAGCTGTGCAAATGCTCCCCTGGTCACCGCCGAAACCTGGGGTTCCAGGCTCAGCGATGAGTCCAGGGTCACACCCAAACTGCGAACCTGCGTCTTCAGGGGGAGTGCGGCCCCATCCAACACAAGCTGTAACCCTATGCCCTGTTCGGCCTTGCGACTGACCAGGAGTACCTCTGTCTTGTCTGGATTCAATTTCAATTTGTTTGCCCTCATCCAGACCGTCACAGCGGCCAAGCACCGGTTCAGGACCTGGACAGACTCCTTAGTAGCAGGTGGAAAGGAGTGACAGAGTTGGACATCATCCGCGTACAGATGACACCGTACCCCGAAACTCCGGATGATCTCCCCCAGCGGCTTCATGTAGATGTTAAACAACATGGGAGACAATATTGAGCCCTGAGGAACCCCACAAGACAATGGCTGTGGGGTTGAACAGGTGTCCCCCAACAACACCTTCTGAGATCGACCCTCCAGGAATGACCGGAGCCACTGCAAAACAGTACCTCCAAGACCCATCCCCGCGAGGCGTCCCAGAAGGATACCGTGGTCGACGGTATCGAAGGCCGCTGAGAGGTCCAGCAGCACCAACAGGGACACACTCCCCCTGTCGAGCTCCCGGCGCAGATCATCCACTAAGGCGACCAAGGCTGTCTCGGTACCATGTCCCGGCCTAAAGCCAGACTGTGCCGGGTCTAGATAATCCGTGTCTACCAAGAATACCTGGAGTTGTGAGGCCACCACACGTTCCAAGACTTTGCCCAAGAAGGGGAGATTGGAAACTGGCCGATAGTTGTCGAATTTAGTGGGGTCCAGTGATGGTTTCTTCAACAGTGATGGTTTCTTCAAAAGTTGACTATTTGGGAGAGGAAAATGGGATAATCAAATAATAATAATAATAATTCGAATGATGTATTTTCAAATTATTATTATTATTATTATTGAATTGAGTCAAATATTGGAAAGTTGAGGATTTGGAGAGGAAAGTGGGATAATCAAATAATAATAATAATAATAATTCAAATGATGTATTTTCAAATTATTATTATTATTATTATTATTGAATTTTGCATTTTGCAACAGGGTGTCATTCCTCCCTTTTCCAGCAGGTGGCGACCTTGACTCAAAGATTGGAAAGTTGAGGATTTGGGAGAGGAAAGTGGGATAATCAATTAATAATAATGATAATAATAATAATTCAAGTGATGTATTTTCGAATTATTATTATTATTATTATTATTATTATTATTATTATTATTATTATTATTGAATATTACATTTTACAACAGGGTGTCATTCCTCAATTTCTCCAGCAGGTGGTGGCCTTGACTCAAAGATTGGAAAGTTGAGGATTGGGGAGAGGAAAGGGGGTAATCAAATAATAATAATAATAATAATAATAATAATAATAATAGGATGTTACCCAAAAAAGGCAAAAACATAGGCAATATAATTGGAGTAATAATAATAAACATAATAATAATACCATCACAATAATAATAATAATACCATCACAATAATAATAATAATACCATCACAATAATAATAATAATACCACCACAATAATCACAATAATAACTATCACAATAATAATAATAATCAATAATAATAATAAATATATTAATACCATCACAATAATAATACCATCACAATAATAATAACTATCACAATAATAATAATACAATCACAATAATAATAATCACAATAATAATAATCAATAATGATAATAAATATAATAATACCATCACAATAATAATAATAATAATAATACCACAATAATCACAATAATAATAAGAATCACAATAATAATGCCATCACAATAATAACTATCACAATATTAATAATAATAATAATAATAATAATAATATCAATAATAATACCATCACAATAATAATAATCACAATAATAATAGTAATCAATAATAATATTAAATATAATAATACCATCACAATAATAATAATAATACCATGACAATAATAATAACCATCACAATAATAATGATGATAATAATACCATCACAATAATAATAAAAATATCAATAATAATAATAATAATACCATCACAATAATAATAATCACAATACTAATACCATCACTATAATAATATCAATAATAATAATACCATCACAACAATAATAATCACAGTAATAACTATCAATTATGATGATATCATCCTCCATCTATCTGTCTGTCTATCTATCTATCTATCTATCACTCTGTATATCTATATATCGCAGAAGGAGGTTGGACTGGATGATCTTTGGAAGCCCCTTCTAACTAGGATTCTGTCTATCTTTCCAGGTAGTTAGCTATCTTTTCTGTCTATCTACCTTTCTCTCTATCCATCCATCTATTTATCCCCTTCCCCGGGGGATGTGAATCCAAAGCTGGATGGCCATCTGCCGGGAGGGATCAGATGGTGCCTTCGTTGCGACTCCAGGATTATTGGAGCTCAGTTTGGCATCTGTTTGGATTTAAGAGGGAAGTGGAAGGAGAAGAGGAGGGTTGGGGGCTTAATGGGGGGCCCTTTGGGGGACCCCCTCCAACCGGCCAATCACAGGCCTTCCCTACATGCATACACCCCCCCCCCCCCCCCCCCGTGGGAACAGGGCCGATCCCCGTTTCTTGCTGCGCCCTGTAATTCCACCAAATACGTGACTCACCGCCACAAACGCTGCCGCCTCTGCCTCTGATGCCGGGCCAAGGCAAACCTATGGGACGGGGTTGGCTAGATGGCCTCTAGGAACCCCCTCCCATTAAGAAGAGGTGGTCAAGGTTTCCATTCAGGGGTCCAAAGGGGGCTTTAGAGGTGAGCTGGGTGGCCATCTGTCAGGAGGGATTAGATTGTGCCCCCCCCCATACCCATTGGACTATATGGCCTTTGGGGGTTCCTTCCAGTTCATAAGATTCTATCATCATAATCTTTCTTTATCTAGAAGCAGAGGCTGGAAGGCCATCTGTCGGGAGGGATTGAATGGTGCCCCCCGCCTGTTGGGCTGTATAAACAATAATACTCTCTGGTGGTAATGAGGATGAGGATGGAGTCTCCTTCCCTGGAGGCATATGAGCAGAGACTGGCTGGCCATCTGTCAGGAGGGATCGAATGGTGCCCTCTTGTTGATCTGAATGGACTTTTGGGGTCTTTCCAATCTGATCAGGGTGAGAGCATTGCCATGAAAGTGTGTATACACACACACACATGTATATGTATACATACTTATATATATGTATATGTTGCTCCCTTGGACTACATATCCCATCATCCTTGACATCAAGGTGGATGGGAATCCCAATCCCTTATTATTGTGTGACATGAATGTGTGCATACATACACACACGTGTGTGTGTGTACATACATACATACACATACATATAGATATGTATATGTTGTTCCCTGGGACTACATATCCCACCATCCTTGACAACACGGTGGATGGGAATCCCAATCCCCTATAATTGTGTGCCATGAAAGTGTATATACATACACACGTGTATATGTATACATACTTTAACATATGTATATGTTGCTCCCTTGGACTACGTATCCCACCATCCTTGACATCGTGGTGGATGGGAATCCCAATCCCCTATAATTGTGTGCCATGAAAGTGTGTATACATACACACATGTGTGTGTGTATATATATATATATATATATATACACACACACACACACACACACACACATACATACACATATATATAGATATGTATATGTCGCTCCCTTGGACTACATATCCCACCATCCTTGACATCAAGATGGATGGGAATCCCAATCCCCTATAATTGTGTGCCATGAAAGTGTGTATACATACACACATATGTATATGTATATGTACATATAAATATGTATATGTCACTTGGACTACATATCCCACCATCCTTGACATCAATCCCCTATTATTGTGTAACATGAAAGTGTGTATACATACACTCATGTATATATATATACGTACATATACAAATTTATATGTCGCTCCCTTGGACTACATGTCCCACCATCCTTGACATCGAGGTGGATGGGAATCCCAATCCCCTAAAAGTGCAGAGAAAAGAGATGTAGATGAAAATCCAGCCCCATGGCTTTGGGGAAGAGTTTTCCATATTGTCAAGGATAATGGGATATGTAGTCCAATATAGGTGTGCATTTGGGGGAGGAAAGCCTTGGCCTCCATTCAACCGGCCTTTTAACAAAACAAACGAAGGAACAATGAGGCTGGACTACAACTCCCATGCGTGCCCTTCTTCCTGATGGCCCAGGATGATGGGATTTGGAGTAGGGGGGAAAAACAAGGAAAATATCCATAGATTTGCATGGGAGTGGAAGGAGGGGGAATTCTGTATTGCTTTTTTTTCTTTCTCCAAAGCTGGCTTTCAAGTCCAAATCGCCTATTATAATAATCATAATCAAAATAATAATAATAATAATCCAAATAATCCTTTTTTGTTTTTATGAGTTGGGACATCAAGAGAAGAAGGAGAAGAAGGGCCGTTTTGCACAAGCGCTCACTTGCCCAGAGATTGCTTGGTTTGCAAAGCCAACTTCTCCCTCTCTCTCTCTCCCTTTTATCCAAATGGGATTTGTAGTTCTCGGGGTGGGTGCGTGGGGGGTCCTTATTCCAATTTTCCGCGGCTTCGTTCTAGGAAGCCTGGGAGTTGTAGTTTTGCAAAGCCTTCCTTCTGTACTGCAGAATTAATTGGTTGAGCCGCGTGTTTCAATGCTGCGGGAATGCTGGGAGTTGTAGTTTCCCTGGTGAAGGAATGCGCTTGAACTGCCATAATAATAAATAATAATAAATAAATAAATAGTCAGTAATAAATAAATAAATAAATAAATAGTCAATAATAAAGCAATAATAATACATGTGTAATAATATTACCGCCTTTCCTGATAGTTGTGGGTTCCTGAGAGTTGTAGTTTCACTAAGGGCGCGACTACACTGAGGGAGGAATGCACTTGAACTGACATTAATAATAATAATAACAATAATAATACATGTTATCGATTACCTGCCTTTCCTGACGGCAATGGGATCCTGGGTGTTGTAGTTTCACTAAGGGTGCATCTACACTTGTAGAATGAAGGCCTCCCGCTGTAACCACCAGGGCTCTTCCTGCCGTTGTAGTTTGGAGTTTGGTGCTGGGAGTTGTAGTTTGGCCCAGCTCCAAGGAGGCCTTGCTAGACTATAACTCCCAGGACCACATCGCCTTGAGCTTCATTCATTCTGCAATAGAGGTGCACCCATAGACCTTGGGAAACGGCAACTCCCAGGACACAGAAAGGACCTTGGGAAACTACAACTCCGAGGACCTCATTCCCTCATGGCCTTTCGCAAGGGCCTGAAAACCTGGCTCTTCGAAAAGGCCTTCAACTAAGTGCTACGTTGTTGGAATGACCACCGGAATGTACTATGACTATGAGATTGATTATGACTCCAAACTAGACGAATGCGGATTTTTAGTTTAATTCGTTGTTGTATTGGTCTTGATTTATTGTAAACTGTTGTCTTTTTCTATGTTCTGTACACCGCCACGAGTCGCCCTCGGGCTGAGAGTGGCGGTTAACAAGTGCAAATAATAATAATAATAATAATAATAATAATAATAATTGCCTTGAGGTGCATTCATTCTGCAATAGGGGTGTATCCAGAGACCTAGGGAGACTACAACTCCCAGGATGCAGCCAGAGGAGGGCAAAAAAGACACTGGAAAACTACAAGTCCCATGACCCCATTGCCTTGAGCTGCATTCATTCTGCAGTAGAGCTGTACGCGAAGACCTTGGGAGACTACAACTCCCAGGATGTACCCAGAGTTGGGTGTTTTTTTAAGACCTTGGGAAACTACAACTCCCATAAAAGACCTTGGGAAACTGCAACTCCCAGGATGCACCCAGAGTTTGGTGTTTTGTTTTTTTTAAAGTCATTGGGAGACTACAACTCCCATAAAAGACCTTGGGAAACTACAATTCCCAGGACCCCATTGCCTTGAGCTGCATTCATTCTGCAATAGAGGTGTACACAAAGACCTTGGGAGACTACAACTCCCATAATAGACCTTGGGAAACTACAACTCCCAGGATGCACCCAGAGTTGGGTGTTTTTTAAGACATTGGGAAACTACAACTCCCATAAAAGAATTTGAGATACTACAACTCCCAGGATACACCCAGAGTTGGGTGTTTTTTTTAAGACCTTGAGAAACTACAACTCCCATAAAAGACCTTGGGAGACTACAACTCCCATAAAAGACCTTTGGAGACTACAACTCCCATAGAAGACCTTGAGAAACTCCATGTCCCATAAACGGCCTTGGGAAACTACAACTCTTATAAAATTGGGAAACTCTAAGTCCCATAAAAGACCTTGGGAAATTACAACTTTCATAAAAAAAAAAAAAAAGACCCTGGGAGACTACAACTCCCATAAAATATCTTGGGAGACTACAACTCCCATAATAAGACCTTGGGAAACTACAACTCCCACCAGGGCTTGTTCTCCAACTGCATCCATTCTGCAACGTTGCCTACAGAAACCCACCCAAAAGACCTTTTTTTTTTAGAGGGGGGGGGAAGAGAAGAACTACAACTCCCATGTTCTGTGTCAGTTTGCAAACCATGGGTCCCAGTGCATGGGAATGAATGGAAAGGGGGGGGGGAATGGGAGCGGAAGAGTTCACCCCCCAACCCTTCCTCCCCCCTCCCCCCTCCCCCCTCCCCCTCCCCTCCGGCGCCTGCCTTTCTTTCCCTTTTCCCTTCTTTCTTTCTTTCTTTCTTTCTTTCTTTCTTTCTTTCTTTTTCTTTCTTTCTTTCTTTCTCTTTCTTTCTTTCTTTCTTTCTTTCTTTCTTTCTTTCTTTCTTTCTTTCTTTCTCTCTCTCTCCCCCTTTTTTCCTTTTTTTTTCGGTCCTGGGACGCGGTGCTGCGATTGGTCAGAAGTTGGAGTTGGGGGCGTGGCCTGGCCCTGCCTCGGCGTTCCTTTGGGAAGAAGGGAAGGGGGGGGGCGCCTCTGGCTGCTTTCCTGCCTCCAGCCCAGGAAAGAAAGGAAGGAAGGGAGAAAGAGAGAAAGGAGGGCAAGAAAGCAGGGAAAGGAAGGATGCGGAGGGTTGGGGGGCCCCTGTCTGGGCGGTGGGGGTCCCTCCTCCCCCTCCTCCTGCTGCCCCCCCTTCTCTTCTTGGCCCCCCAGGGACACGCCCTCCGGCACCAGGTCTTCTGGAACTCCAGCAACCCCAGGTAAGGAAAGAAAGAAAGAAGGGAAGGAGAGAAAGAAAGAGAAGAATGAAAGAGGGGTTGGACTTTCCCCCCAAAGAATGGAGTGCTGTGGGCCCCCCCATTGGAGAGAGAGAAAGATGGGGGGAGAGATGGAAGGAAGGAAGAAAGGAAGGAAAGAAGGGAAGGAGAGAAAGAAGGGAAGGAGAGAAAGAAAGAGAAGAATGAAGGAGAGGGGGGAATTGGAGTTGGACTTTCCCCCCAAAGAATGGAGTGCTGTGGGCCCCCCCATTGGAGAGAGAGAAAGATGGGGGGAGAGATGGAAGGAAGGAAGGAAGGAAGGAAGAAAGGAAAGAAGGGAAGAAAGAAAGAAGGGAAGGAGAGAAAGAAAGAGAAGAATGAAAGAGGGGTTGGACTTTCCCCCCAAAGAATGGAGTGCTGTGGGTCCCCCCATTGGAGAGAGAGAAAGATGGGGGGAGAGATGGAAGGAAGGAAGAAAGGAAAGAAGGGAAGGAGAGAAAGAAAGAGAAGAATGAAGGAGAGGGGGGAATTGGACTTTGGGGTGCCCCAGGAAAAAGTCCCCCCCAAAGAATGGAATGCTGTGGGTCCCCCTCTTAGAGAGAGGGAGGGAGAAAGATGGGGGGGGGGGAGAGATGGAAGGAAGGAAGGAAAGAAAGAAGAGTGGGAACGATGGATGAAAAGAGGGAGGGATGGAGGGATTGGACTTTGGGGGGACTCAGTTCTTCAGGGAAGGATTCCCCCTCCCCCCAAGGATGGAGTTCTATGGGTCCCCCATTAGAGACACAGAGAGAAAGATGGGGGGAGAGATGGATGGATGGAAGGAAAGAAAGAAGGGAAGGAAAGAAAGAGAAGAATGAAGGGGAGGGGGGTTGGACTTTGGGGTTCCCCAGGAAAGATTCCCCCCCCCAAAGAAAGGAGTGCTGTGGGTCCCCCCATTAGAGAGAGAGAGGAAGATGGGGGGAGAGATGGATGGAAGGAAGGAAAGAAAGAGAGGGAAGGAGAGAAAGAAAGAATGAAGGGGAGGGGGGTTGGACTTTGGGGTTCCCCAGGAAAGATCCCCCCCCCAAGAAAGGAGTGCTGTGGGTCCCCCCATTGGAGAAAGAGAGATGGAAAGAAGGTGGAAAGATGGAAGGAAGGAAAGAATGAAAGGAAAAGAATGAAGGAAGGAGGAAGGAGAGAGAAAGAATGAAAGGGGGGGATTGGACTTTGGGGTGCCCCAGGAAATATTCCCCCCCAAAGAATGGATTGTTGTGGGTCCCCCCATTAGAGAGAGAGAGAGAGAAAGATGGGGGGAGAGATGGAAAGAAGGAAAGAAAGAAAGAAGGGAAAGAGGGAAGGAGAGAAAGAAAGAAAGAAAAAATGAAGGGGGGAGGGGTTGGGGTTTGGGGTTTTGGGGTGCCCCAGGAATGGAGTGATGTGGCTCCCCCATTAGATACACAGAGAGAAAGATGGGGGGAGAGATGGATGGAAGGAAGGAGAGAAAGGAGAGAAATAAAGTAAAAATGAAGGGGAGGAGGGGTTGGGTTTTGGGGTGCCCCAGGGAAGATTTCCCTCCCCCAAAGAATGGAATGCTGTGGGTCCCCCATTAGAGAGAGAGAGAGAGGGAAGAGAGGGGAGAGATAAGGAAGGAAGGAAGGAAAGAAAGAAGGGAAGGAGAGAAAGAAGGAATGAAGGGGAGGGGGGTTGGACTTTGGGGTGCCCCAGGAAATATTTCCCTCCCCCCAAAAAATGGAGTGCTGTGTGTTGGAGAGAGATATTGGAGAGAGATATGAAAAGATGGAAGGAAGGAAGGAAGGAAAGAAAGAAAAAGAGAGAAAGAAAGAAAGTGAGGATTTGACTTTTGGGGTGCCCCAGGAAAGATTTCCCCCCCAAAGAATGGAGTGCTGTGGGTCCCCCATTAGGGGGGGGGAGAAAGATGGGGGGAGAGATGGAAGGAAGGAAAGAAAGAAAAGGAGAGAGAGAGAAAGAAAGAAAGAAAGAAGGTGTGTGTGGGAGGGGATGTGGGGCGGAATTGGACTTGGGGTGTCCCTTACTTTCCTGGGAAGGATTTCCCCACAATCATGGAGTGCTATGGGTCCCCCTATTAGAGAGAAGGAGAGGGAGGGAAAGAAGGGAAGGAGAGAAAGAGAAAAAGAAATAAAAAGAGGTGGAAAGATGGATGGAAGGAGGGAGGATGGAGGGATTGGACTTTGGGGTGACTCCTATTCTTCTGGGAAGGATTTCACCCAAATAATGGAGTACTATGGGTCCCCCTCTTAGAGAAAGAGAGATATGGAAAGGAGGAAGGAAGGAAGGAAGGAAGGAAGGAAGGAAGGAAGGAAGGAAGGAAGGAAGGAAGGAAGAGGAAAAAAAGAAAGAAGAGATGGAAGGAGGGAGGATTGGACTTTGGGGTGACTCCTACTCTTCTGGGAAGGATTCCGCCCCCCAAAGAATGGAGTGTATGGGTCCCCCATTAGAGAAAGAGAAAGATGGGGGAAAAAGATGGAAGGAAGGAAGGAAGGAAGGAAGGAAGGAAGGAAGGAAGAAAGAAAGAAAGAAAGAAAGAAAGAAAGAAAGAAAGAAAGAAAGAAAAGGGAGAGAGAAAGACAGAAAGTGGGGATTGGACTTTGGGGTGCCCCAGGAAAGATTCACCCCAAGAATGGAGTGCTGTGGGTCCCCCCATTAGACACAGAGAGAGAGAGAGATGGGGGGAGAGAAGGAAGGAGGGAAGGAAGGAAAGAAAGAAAGAAAGAATTGAAGGGATGAAAAGAGGGTTGAACTTTGGGGTGACTCTATTCTTCTGGGAAGGATCCCCTCCAAGAATGGAGTGCTGTGGGTCCCCCTCTTAGAGAGAGGGAAGGAGAGAGAGATGAAAGAAGGGAAGGAAGAAGGAAGAAAAGATAAGAAAGAAGAGGTGGAAAGATGGATGAAAGGAGGGAGGAATGGAGGGATTGAACTTTGGGGTGACTCCTACTCTTCTGGGAAGGATTTCCCCCAAAAAACCAAGTGCTATGAGACCCCTATTAGAGGGAGGGAGGGAGAAAGAGAAAAGAAAGGAAGGGAAGAAATAAAGAAAGAGAAAAAGAGAGAAGAGGTGGAATGATGGATGAAAAGATGGAGAGATTGGACTTTGGGGTAACTGTTACTCTTCTGGGAAGGATCCCCCCCCCCCCCAAGAATGGAGTGCTATGTGGCCTCCGCTTAGAGAGAGGGGAGAGAGAGAGAGATGGAAAGAAGGGAAGGAAAAAAGAGGAAAAGAAAGAGAGAAGAGATGGAAAGGTGGATGACAAGAGGGAGGGATGGAGGGATTGCTCTTTGGGGTGACTATTCTTCTGGGAAGCATTTCCCCCCAAGAATGGAGTGCTGTGGGTCCCCCTCTTAGAGAGAGGGGGGGGAGAAGGAAGGAAGGAAGAAAAAAAAGAAAGGAAGAAGTGGAAAGATGGATGAAAAGAGGGAGGAATGGAAGGAGTGGACTTTGGAGTGAGTCTATTCTTCTGGGAAAGATTTCCCCCAAAGAATGGAGTGCTGTGGGTCCCCCTCCTAGAGAAAGAGAGATATGGAAAGAAAGGAAGGAAGGAAGAGGAAAAGAAAGAAAGAAGAAATGGAAAGATGGATGAAGAGATGGAGGGATTGCTTTTGGGGGCACTCTGTTCTCCCCCCCAATAATGGATTGCTATGGGTTCTCTATTAGAGAAAGGAAGAGAAAGATGGGAAGAAGGGAAGGAAGGAAAGAAAGAGAAGAAAAGAAAGAATGAATGAAAGGGGATTGGACTTTGGGGTGTCCCAGAAAAGATTCCCCCCTCCAAAGAATGGAGTGCTGTGGGTCCCCCTCTTAGAGAGAGAAAGGGAGAAAGAAGGAAGGAAAGAAAGGAAGGAAGGGGAAAAGAAAGAAAGAAAAGATGGAAAGATGGATGAAAGGAGGGATTGGACTTTGGGGTGACTCCTACTCTTCTGGGAAAGATTTCCCCCCAAAGAATGGAGTGCTATGGGTCCCCCCTCTTAGAGAGAGAGGGGGGGGGAGAGAGATGGAAAGAAGGGAAGGAAAAAAGAAGAAACGAAAGAGA
Source organism: Anolis sagrei ordinatus (assembly GCF_025583915.1). Classification (NCBI taxonomy): domain Eukaryota; kingdom Metazoa; phylum Chordata; class Lepidosauria; order Squamata; family Anolidae; genus Anolis; species Anolis sagrei. Next base: position 4,156,833 of record NW_026844700.1, read on the forward strand.
GAAGAGGTGGAAAGATGGATGAAAAGAGGGAGGGATGGAGGGATTGCTCTTTGGGGTGACTATTCTTCTGGGAAGGATTTACCCCCAAGAATGAGGTGATATGGGTCCCCTATTAGAGAGAGAGATGGAAAGAAGGGAAGGAGGAAAGAGGAAAAGAAAGAAAGAAGAGATGGAAAGATGGATGAAAAGAGGGATTGGGTTTTGGGGTGACTCCTCTTCTGGGGAGGATTTCCCCCCAAAAATGGAGTGCTATGGGTCCCCCATTAGAGACAGAGAGAGAGAGAAAGATGGGGGAAAAGATGGAAGGAAGGAAGGAAGGAAGGAAGGAAGGAAGGAAGGAAGGAAGGAAGGAAAGAAAGAGAGAGTGTGTGGGGAGGAAAAAAATGGACTTTGGGGTTCCCCTTACTTTCCTGGGAAGGATCCCCCCCAAAATAATTGGAATGCCTTAGAGAGAGGGAGGGGAAGAAGGGAAGGAAAAAAGAGAAAAAGAAGGAAGGAATGAAGGAAGGAAGGAAGGAAGGAAGGAAGGAAGGAAGGAAGGAAGAGATGGAAGGAAGAGATGGAAGGAAGAGATGGAAAGACGGATAAAAGGATTGATTGGACTTTGGGGTGACTCTATTCTTCTGGGAAAGGATTTCCCCCCAAGAATGGGATGCTATGGGTCCCCCTCTTAGAGAGAGGGAGGAAGAGAAAGAAAGAAAGAAAGAAAGAAAGAAAGAAAGAAAGAAAGAAAGAAAGAAAGAAAGAAGGAGAAGAGAAAGAATGAATGAAAGGGGGTTGGACTTTGGGGTGTCCCAGGAAAGATTTTCCCCAAATAATGGAGTGCTACGGGTCCTGCTCTTAGAGAGAGGGAGACAGAAGGAAGAAAAGATGGAAAGAAAGAAGAGATGGAAATGTGGATGGAAGGAGAGGGGGAGGAATGGAGGGATTGGACTTTGGGGTGACACTATTCTTCTGGGAAGCATCCCCCCCCCCCCAAAAAAAGAAGAGATGAAAAGAAGGATGGAGGGAGGAATGGAGGGATTGCAGTTTGGGGTGACTACTCTTTTGGGAAAGACCCCCCAAAAATGGGGTGATGTGGGTCCCCTAATAAAGGGAGGGATAGAAGGAGAGAAAGGAAGGAAGGAAGGAAGGAAGGAAGGAAGGAAGGAAGGAAGGAAGGAGGGAGGGAAGGAAGGAAGGAAGGACGAAGAGATGAAAAGATGGATGGAAGGAAGGAGGGAGGAATGAAGGGATCGGAGTTTGGGGTGACTCTACTCTTTTGGGAAAGACCCCCGAAAAATGGGGTGATATAGGTCCCCCAATAAAGAGAGGGATAGAAAGAAAGAAGGAAGGAAGGAAGGAAAGAAAAAAGAAAGAAAGAAGAGATGAAAAGATGGATGGAAGGAGGGAGGGAGGAATGGAAGGATTGGAGTTTGGGGTGACTCTTTTGGGAAAGACCCCCCTAAAATGGGGTGATATGGGTCCCCTAATAAAGGGAGGGATAGAAAGAGAGAAGGAAGGAAGGATGGATGGATGGATGGATGGATGCTGGGAGTTGTGATCCCTGTCTCCATCCACCCTCCAAATGCTCTTTCTGGAAGCCTTATAAAACCTACCGTGATTCACCTTTTTAAATAGGTTTCGGTTTTCCCAAAAGTCCGGCACCGCATCCTCTTTGGTCATCGTTCTGGTTTGGTCCAGAAATTAAATAATTATACACCCAAATTTGAATATTGATGGGGTTGGGGGAGGTATTGATTTTGTCATTTGGGAGTTGTAGTTGCTGGGATGTATAGTTCACCTACAATCAAAGAGCATTCTGAACCCCACCAACGATAGAATTGAAGCAAACTTGGCACACAGAACTCCCATGGCCAAGAGAAAATACTGGAAGGGTTTGGTGGACATTGACCTTGAGTTTTGGAGTTGTAGTTCACCTACATCCAGACATCACTGTGGACTCAAACAGTGATAGATCTGGACCAAACTTGGCACGGATACTCAATATGCCCGAATGTGAACACTGGTGGAGTTTGGGGGAAAATAGACCTTGTTATTTGGGAGTTGTAGTTGCTGGGATTTATAGTTCACCTACAATCAAAGAGCATTCTAAACTCCACCAAAACAATGGAATTGAACCAAACTTGGCACACAGAACTCCCACGGCCAACACAAAATACTGGAAGGGTTTGGTGGACATTGTCCTTGAGTTTGGGAGTTGTAGTTCACCTACATCCAGACATCACTGTGGACTCAAACAGTGATAGATCTGGACCAAATTTGGCATGAATACTCAATATGCCCAAATGTGGACACTGCTGGTGTTTGGGGGAAAATAGACTTTGTCATTTGGGAGTTGTAGTTGCTGGGGATTTATAGTTCACCTACAGTCAAAGATCATTCTGAACCCAACCAACGATAGAATTGGGCCAAATGTCCAACACAGAACTCCCACGACAGATGGATAGATAGATAGATAGATAGATAGATAGATAGATAGATAGATAGATAGATAGATAGATAGATAGATAGATAGATAGATGATTGATAGAAAGAAAACAGAAAACACTGGAAGGGTTTGGTGGGCATTGACCTTGAGTTTGGGAGTTGTAGTTCACCTACATCCAGACATCACTGCGGACTTAAACAGTGATAGATCTGGACCAAACTTGGCATGAATACTCAATATGCCCAAACGTGGACACTGGTGGAGTTTGGGGGAAAATAGACCTTGACATTTGGGAGTTGTAGTTGCTGAGATTTATAGTTCGCCTACAATCAAAGAACATTCTGAACTCCACCAACGATGGAATTGAACCAAACTTCGCACACAGAACCCCCACGACCAACAAAAAACACTGGAAGGTTTTGGTGGACATTGACCTTGAGTTTGGGAGTTGTAGTTCACCTACAACCAGAGATCACTGTGGACTCAAACAATGATGGATCTGCACCAAACTTGGCATTAATACTCAATATGCCCGAATGTGGACACTGCTGGAGTTTGGGGAAAATAGACCTTGACATTTGGGAGTTATAGTTCCTGGGATTTATAGTTCACTTACAGTCAAAGATCATTCTGAACCCAACCAACGATAGAATTGGGCCAAACGTCCGACACAGAGCCCCCACGACCAACAGAAAACACTTTTGCATTGCAACTTGCAATAATAGTTCAATAATAATAATAATAATAATAATAATATCCCTCTTTCTCTCTCTCTCTTAAAGACTAATCTCTGTCTTTCTCAAGTGCACAAATCTATTTGTTTTCTAGTTCGGTTGCAATGCTTTTCTTTCATTTGGGTAAAGAGTCAAAGCCGGTCCCTTTGGGAAACTAAAAGGCCGATTCTGGGCAAGAGGTAAACGCACCAGCCAAGAGCACACTTTTGCAAATCCCTTTAAGAGCGGCCGGTGATGATTATTTGCCTGGCTTTGGACTTTGCACCACTTTTGCAAAATCCCCGGCCGGAATCTGCTCTTTTTTGGGTGCTTTGTGCTTTCGTCGTATCTCTATCTATATTTATTATTATTGTTATTGTTGTTGTTGTTATTATTATTATTATTATGCTCTCCAGGATGCATACTTTCAATGGTCCTCAACATCTAGGTGACAGCTATGGAAATACACTCTGCACATGCTCAAGGGAGCATTGCCGAACATTGCTTCTCAATTTTATGACATACTTAACAGTTTGGGTCTCTAGCATGGTCCAGGTTACACGAAAAAGTCATTTTTTTATTGGTACGGAGTGCATAAGGTTGTGGGTGAACGATACCAATGGAGAGAGTAAGGAACACTGGGATGTCTGTGGTGGAGGAAAAGCATGACAGTTGACTGGGGTGGTGGGCATATTTGTGTGTGTCAGTTTGGGTTTCCGGTGTGGCCCGAGTAACATGAAAAAGTCATTTTTTTAATGGTACGGAGTGCGTAAGGTTGTGGGTGAACAACACCAGTGGAGAGAGAAAGGAACACTGGGATGTCTGTGGTGTAGGAAAAGCATGACAGTTGACTGGGGTGGTGGGCATATGTGTACATATACATACATACACACACACACACATATATATGTGTGTGTGTGTGTGTGTGTGTGAGAGACCACCACCCCAGTCAAGGCGTTCAGACAGACATCCCAGTGTTCCTTTCTCTCTCCACTGGTGTAGTTCACCCACAACCTTATGCATTCTGTACCATTAAAAGAATTGAGTTTTCATGTAACTCGGGCAATGCTGGATACCCAAACTGTAAGTGTGTGCGTGTGTGTATCTATACATACACATATACATACACACACACATATATACATAC
>NW_026844700.1:4166123-4191914 GCF_025583915.1 Anolis sagrei ordinatus
TTGCTTCCATCCTTCCTTCTCTTTTTCTCGCCTTTCTTCCTCTACCACTTTCTCTCTTTTCTTCCTTTTCTCTTTCTCTCCTTTCTTCCTTCTCTACCTCTTTCCTTCCTTTCTTCCTTTGCTCTTTGCTTCTTTCCTCCTCTCTTTCTCTCCTTCCTTCCTTCTATCTCTTTCTTTCCTTCCATACTTCACTCTTTGCTTCCATCTTTCCTTCTCTCTTTCTCTCCTTTCTTCCTCTACCACTTTCTCTTCTTTCTTGCTTCTCTTTTTCTCTCTTCTTTCTCTATCTCTTTCCTTCCTTCCTTGAGTCTTTGCTTCCTCCCTTCTCACTTTCTCTCCTTTCTTCCTTCTCTATCACTTTCTTTCCTTCTGTCCTTCGCTTTTGCTTCCATCCTTCCTTCTCTCTTTCTCTCCTTTCTTCCTTCTCTACCTCTTTCTTCCTTCCTTCGCTCTTTGCTTTCATTCTTCCTTCTCTCTTTCTCTTCTTTATTCCTTCTCCACCTCTTTTTCTCCTTTCTTCCTTCTCTGCCTCTTTCCTTCCTTCTTTCGCTCTTTGCTTCCATCCTTCCTTCTCTCTCTTTTTCTATCTTTCTATCTATCCTTCCTGCTCTCTTTCTCTGATTTCTTCCTCTACCACATTCTCTCCTTTCTTCCTTCTCTCTTTCTCTACTTCCTTCCTTCTCTACCTCCTTCCTTCCTTCTTTCTTTCGCTCTTTCCTTCCTTCCTTCTCTCTTTCTCTCCTTTCTTTCTTCTCTACCTCTTTCCTTCCTTCGCTCTTTGCTTCCTTCCTCCCCTCTTTCTCTCCTTTCTTCCTTCTCTACCTCTTTTTTTCCTTCCCGTCCTTCACTCTTTGCTTCCATCTTTCTCTCGTTCTTCCTTCTCTATTTCTCTCCTTTCTTCCTTCTCTACCTCTTTCTCTCCTTTCTTCCTTCTCTACCTCTTTCCATTCTTCCTTCTTTCCTTTGCTCCCTTCCTTCTCTTTATCTTCCTTCTCTACTTCTTTCCTTCCTTCCTTCCTTTGCTCTTTGCTTCCATCCTTCCTTCTCTCTTTCCTTCTCTCCCTCTTTCTCTCCTTCTTTCCTTCTCTCCTTTCTTCCTTCCCTGGCGGCAGATGAGACTCCCTCCCCCTTGCCGGACCCACCATTGTGCCATCCGTTCCTAGCTCCAACTCTATCCGGAAATGGGAGGATGGTCGGCAGTGCCACTTGCGCTTGCCGTGTCCTCGTGCAGGAGGTAGCGTGGCCATGGAATTTCTTTTCACTGTTTTTCGTGATTTTTTGAGTGATGGTCACTCCTTGGCTTAGTGGGTGTCTTGTGGCCAAATTTGGTGTCATTTCATCTTGTGGTTTTTGAGTTATGTGCGTCCCACAAACGAACAGAACATTTCTGTATATCGATGACTGGCTGTTAGGAGTTGTGGGAGTTCCTGTCCAAAATGCCGGGAGGGCCCAGGTCTGCTTTGCAATGACGATAATGATATGTGTCCTGATGTCATTTCCGTGCTTCCTCTCTCTCTCTCTCACTCTCGCTCTTGATTTGGGAATGCAGGTTCCTGGCGGAGGAGGGCTATGCGCTGGAGGTCTCCCTGGGCGACAGCGTGGACGTGTCGTGCAGGAGGGGGCATGGCCATGGAATTTCTTTTCATGGTTTTTGGTTATTTTTTGAGTGATGGTCACTCCTTGGGTTAGTGGGTGTCTTGTGGCCAAATTTGGTGTCATTTCGTTCAGTGGTTTTCGAGTTATGTGCATCCCACAAACAAACAGAACTTTTCTATATATCGATGACTGGCTGTTAGGAGTTGTGGGAGTTGCCGTCCAAAACACCGGGAGGGCCCATGTCTGCTTTGCAATGACGATAATGATATGTGTCCTGACGTCATTTCCGTGCTTTCTCTCTCCCTCTTGATTTGGGAATGCAGGTTCCTGGCGGAGGAGGGCTACGCGCTGGAGGTCTCTCTGGGTGACAGCGTGGACGTCTTCTGCCCGCACTATGAGCGCCGCCCCCCGCAGGCTGGGCCGGGCTGGGCCCCGGAGGCCTTTGTGCTCTTCCTGGTGGGCCGCGAGGCCTTCCGCACCTGCTCCCCCTCCGAGTCCCCCCTGGGGGGCGCCCCGCCCGCCTTCCGCCGCTGGGAGTGCAGCCGGCCCTTCGCCCCCTTCGGCGCCGTCCGCTTCTCTGAGAAGATCCAGAAGTTCACCCCCTACTCCCTGGGGTTCGAGTTCCAGCCCGGGAACGACTACTACTACATCTGTGAGTGAGGGGGCGTCTTGGGAGATGGAGTTTCCCCAAGGACTCTGAGCCTTGTGCACTGCGCTGCAGCGGGGATCCCGGGAGTTGTAGTTCCCCCAAGGACCCTGAGCCCCTTGCACTGGGGATCCTGGAAGCTGTAGTTCCCCCAAGGACCCTGAGACTCCTGCACTGCGTCCTCACTGCAGTGGGGACCTGGGAGTTGTAGTTTACCCAAGGACTTTGGGGGCCCTACAATGCACTGCAATGGGGATCCTGGGAGTTGTAGTTTCCCCAAGGACTTTGAGCCTCCTGCAGTGGGGATCCTGGGAGTTGTAGTTTACCCAAAGACCTTGGGGCCCCTGAAATGCACTGCAATGTGGATCCTGGGAGTTGTAGTTCCCCAAGGACCCTGAGCCCTTGCACCGAGAATGGGAATCCTGGGAATTGAGCTTCTGCAATGCACTGCAAGGGGGATCCTGGGAGTTGTAGTTTACCCAAGGACCCTGAGCCTCCTGCATTGCACTGCAGTGGAATTCCCAGGACTCCCATTCTCAGCGCAAGGGCTCAGGGTCCTTGGGAGTTGTAGTTCCCCAAGGACCCTGAGCCCTTGCACTGAGAATGGGAGTCCTGGGAATTGAGCTTCCTGCAATGCACTGCAATGGGGATCCTGGGAGTTGTAGTTCCCCAAGGACCCTGAGCCTCCTGCATTGCACTGCAATGGGGATCCTGGGAGCTGTAGTTTTCCCAAGGACCCAGAGCCTCCCGCACTGTTTCTTCACTGCAATTGGGACCCTGGGAGTTGTAGTTGTGGTCATCAGTTGCAATGTACATGGCTCCTTTTTGCAATCCTTTCTTTCTCTACTTTTCCCATTTTCCTTCCCTTTTTGGCAGCTGTTCCCAATCCGGGGAGCTCCGGGCGGTGTTTAAAACTGCGGCTGTCTGTCTGCTGCAAGGCAACCAGTAAGTCTGTTCGTCCATCCTCTTCCCCCAAACATATACTTTCCTATCATTATAATATTAATAATCAGTAATAAAATTAATAATATTTGTTATTAATATTATTTATTAATAATAATTATTAATTATTATATTGACAATATAATATAATACAATAATTATTATATTTATATAATATAATAATTAATTATTAATATTAATATTAATAATAATAATTAATTATTATTTTTAAAGTCCCATTTATACAATGGGAGGAAGGAGGGGTAATCACAATATTATTTAATATTTATTATTAAATAATATGAATAAATTATTAATTATTAATTATTATATTAACTATATAATAAAATAATTATATTGTTTATATAATATAATAATAATTAATAATAATTAATTATTATTAATAATAATTAATATATTTTTTTGAAGTCCCATTTATACAATGGGAGGAAAGAGGGGTAGATCACACTGTTTTTGGGGTATGGTCGAAACCCGGGATTTGTAGTTTGGGGGGGAGCGGGGAATGTGTAGAACTTGGCAAGCTCTAGTTCTCCCGATTAATACATAAATAAATAATATATATTGTTTAATATATATTACTTCATTCCCAGCCACAGAAACCGCCACGGAAGCCCCGGAATCGCAGCCGCACGGAAAGGGAGAAGGTGAGTTTCGAGGTCCCCCTCTCCCTACATTATTGTGAGTTTCAAGTTCCCCATCTAAGTAAGGGATTCTGGAAGTTGTAGTTTCTGGCCAAATGCATACTATTCCCTATACTAGGCCATACCATACCATATACTCTGTATCAACTTAATATCAATATTATTATTATCATTGCTGTAATCCTATTAAATATTATTGCTTGAGATGGATATTGATATTACTGTTATTGGCATTTTATTAAGTATCAATACTTGATATTAATATCTATTTTTATTGGAATCTCTTATGTATCAATGCTTGATATTGTCTATTATTATTATTGGAATCCTATTAAATATGAATTCTTGATATTAATATATATATATATATATATATATATATATATATATATATATATATAAAATGATTGATATTATTGACATCCTATTAGGTATCAATACTTGATATTAATATATATTATTATTGAAACCCTATTAAATATCAATACTTGATATTAATATATTATTGATATTATTATTGACATCCTATTAAGTAGCAATACTTTATATTAATATCTATCTATTTATTATTATTATCATTATTATTATTGGAATCCTATTAAGTATTCCAATAATAATTGAAATCCTATCAAATATCAATACTTGATATTAATATATTATTGATATTATTATTGATATCCTCTTAAGTAGCAATACTTGATATTAATATCAATCTATATATTATTATTATTATTATTATTATTATTATAATCCTAATTAGTATCAATACTTGATATTAACATATATTATTATTATTGAAACCCTATTAAATATCAATACTTGATATTAATATATTATTGATATTATTATTGACTTCCTATTAAGTAGCAATACTTGATATTAATACGTATAATAAATGAAACCCTATTAAATATCAATACTTGATACTAATATCTATTATTATTGGGAGCATATTAAGTATCAATACTTGATATTAATATCTATTACTATTATTATTATTATTATTATTATTATTATTATTGGAACCCTAAGTATCAGGAGTTGATATTAATATCTATAATTATTGAAATCCTATTGAATATCAATACTTGATACTAATATCTATTATTATTGGGAGCCTATTAAGTATCAATACTTGATATTAATTGATATCTATTATTATGATTATTGGAATCCTATTAAGTATCAATACTTGATATTAACATCTATAATTATTGAAATTGTATTAAATATCAATACTTGATACTAATATCTATTATTATTGGGAGCATATTAAGTATCAATACTTGACATTAATGACTATTATTATTATTGGAACCCCAAGTATCAAGGATTGATATTAATATCTATTATTATGATTATTGGAATCCTATTAAGTATCAATACTTGATATTAATGTCTATTATTATGATTATTGGAATCCTATTAAGTGTCATTACTTGATATTAATGTCAATTATTATTATTATTATTATTATTATTATTATTATTGGAATCCTTAGTATCAAGACTTGATATTAATATCTATTATTGTTATGATTATTGGAATCCTATTAAGTATCAATACTTGATATTAATATCTATTATTACACGTCAAATAAAAGTAAAACAAACAATAAACATAGGCAGAAAATAATAATATTTAAAGCTGTACTATAACATTTTATTAATATCAATAGTATTATGGAAATCCTATTAAATATTATTATCGATATTATTATTGGAATCCTATTAAATATTAATATTGATAGAATTATTACTGAAATACTATTGAACAAGTATTGCTACTTAATAAGATGTCAATAATAATATCAATTATATATTAATATCAATAATATATTAATAATATATTAATATTGGTAGTATTATTATTAAATATTAAATCTTATTAAATATGAATATTTGAGAATGCCATACCACCCTTGGCCTGTGGGTGGCAGACTTACTCAATCACCACATAGCATTGACTTGAAGATTGGTAGAAACACACCTTTTAATTGCATTTAAAGTATTATTTTTGGGGTCTCCCTTTTCTCTCCGGCAGAACGGCCTGCAAGGGGGTCCGCCGGGACTTTGTGGCCCTTCTCGGCCCCTTTGGCCCTCTTCTTCTCCCTTTGGCTCTGAGCAAAGGACAGCCGGAGGAGAATCAGGAGGAGGAGGAGGAATGGCCCTTTGGACAATGACCGCTGGCCACATTGCTTTCGGACTTTGGGAGCGACCCCTTTCTGTGGCCGGAATCCCTCTCCCCTCCCCTCCAAGAGCAGACTGGACCAAAGGGAATGGACACTACGCCTCCCATCATCCCCAGTTGTATTGGAGGCCTTGCCTGGGAGGTAAGATATATTTTACACACACACACACACACACACATACACATACACAAGTTTACAGTACACTTAACCCTAATATATATAATTATATATATATATATGGAAGTGATATGTTGCAATATCGGGTTGGCCACTTAGGGGCGCCAAAGAGCAATGCTTTCCAATGGTTAACAATGAATCTCTCTCTCTTGAGCATCGTGAGTTGCAATATCAGGGGTGGCCATGTGGTGGCACTAAAATATATAATTGTAATAACACATTATTATTATTAGTGTTATTATATTGTATTACATTATAATATTATAAATATAATAATATTATAAATATTACTAGCTGTACCCACAATGTGTTGCAATATCAGGGGTGGCCATGTGGTGGCACTAAAATATATATAATTGTAATAACATATTATTATTATTATTAGTGTTATTATATTGTATTACATTATAATATTATAAATATTACTAGCTGTACCCACCATGTGTTTGTTGGCCAACCTTCCCTCCATTTTTCTCTCCTTCTTTCCCTCCTTCCTTCGCTCCCTCTTTCCTTCCTTCCCTTTTCTTCTTTCCTTCTTCTCCTTCCTTCCTTCTCTACCTCTTTCCTTCCTTCCCCTTTTTTCTTTACCTCCCTCTTTCTCTCCTTTCTTACTTCTCTACCTCTTTTCTTCCATCCGTCGCTTTTTGCTTCCATCCTTCCTTCTCTCCTTCTTTTCCTCCCTCCTTCGCTCCCTCTTTCGTTCCCCTTTTTCTTTACCTCCCTCTTTCTCTCCTTTCTTACTTCTCTACCTCTTTTCTTCCTTCCTTCGCTTTTTTGCTTCCATCCATCCATCCTTCCTTCTCTCTTTCCTTTCCTCCCTCTTTCTCTCCTTCCTTCCCTCCTTCCTTCGCTCCCTTGTCCTTCCTTCTCTTTTTTTTTTCTTTCTCTCCTTCCTTCCTTCTCTAACTCTTTCCTTCCTTTCCCCCTTTTTCTTTTCCTCCCTCTTTCTCTCCTTCCTTCCTTCTCTACCTCTTTTCTTCCATCCTTCGCTTTTTTCTTCCATCCTTCCTTCTTTCCTTCTTTTCCTCCCTCCTTCCTTCCTTCCCCTTTTCCTTTACCTCCCTCTTCCTCTCCTTTCTTCCTTCTCTACCTCTTTTCTTCCTTCCTTCACTTTTTTGCTTCCATCCATCCATCCTTCCTTCTCACTTTCCTTTCCTTCCTCTTTCTCTCCTTCTTTCCCTCCTTCCTTCGCTCCCTTGTCCTTCCTTCTCTTTTTTCTTTCTTTCTCTCCTTCCTTCCTTCTCTACCTCTTTCCTTCCTTCCCCTTTTCCTTTACCTCCCTCTTTCTCTCCTTCCTTCCTTCTCTACCTCTTTCCTTCCTTCCCCTTTTTCTTTACCTCCCTCTCTCCTTCCTTCCTTCTCTACCTCCTTCACTCCTTCCCCTTTTTCTTTACCTCCCTCTTTCTCTCCTTCCTTCCTTCTCTACCTCTTTCCCTCCTTCCCCTTTTTCTTTACCTCCCTCTTTCTCTCCTTCCTTCCTTCTCTACCTCTTTCCTTCCTTCCCCTTTTTCTTTACCTCCCTCTTTCTCTCCTTTCTTCCTTCTCTACCTCTTTCATTCCTTCCCCTTTTTCTTTACCTCCCTCTTTCTCTCCTTCCTTCCTTCCTTCTCTACCTCTTTCCTTCCTTCCCCTTTTTCTTTACCTCCCTCTCTCTCTTCTTCCTTCCTTCTCTACCTCTTTCCCTCCTTCCCCTTTTTCTTTACCTCCCTCTTTCTCTCCTTTCTTCCTTCTCTACCTCTTTCATTCCTTCCCCTTTTTCTTTACCTCCCTCTTTCTCTCCTTCCTTCCTTCCTTCTCTACCTCTTTCCTTCCTTCCCCTTTTTCTTTACCTCCCTCTCTCTCTTCTTCCTTCCTTCTCTACCTCTTTCCCTCCTTCCCCTTTTTCTTTACCTCCCTCTTTCTCTCCTTTCTTCCTTCTCTACCTCTTTCATTCCTTCCCCTTTTTCTTTACCTCCCTCTTTCTCTCCTTCCTTCCTTCCTTCTCTACCTCTTTCCTTCCTTCCCCTTTTTCTTTACTTCCCCTCTTCTCTCCTTCCTTCCTTCTCTACCTCTTTCCTTCCTTCCCCTTTTCTTTTCCTCCCTCTTTCTTCTCCTTTCCTTCCTCTCTACTCTTTTCTTTCCTTCCTCCTTCCTTTTTGCTTCCATCCTTCCTTCTCTTTCCTTCCTCCTTCCTTCGCTCCTCTTTCCTTCCTTCCTTTTTCTTTTCTTCTCTCCTTCCTTCTTCTCTACCTCTTTCCTTCCCCCTTTTTTCTTTTCCTTCCCTTTCTCTCCTTTCTTCCTTCTCTACCTCTTTCCTTCCTTCCTACTTTTTGCTTCCATCCTTCCTTCTCTCTTTCCTTCCCTCCCTCTTTCCTTCTTTCCCTCCTTCCTTCTCTCCTTTCTTCCCTTTTTTCTTTCTTTCTTTTTTTCCTTCCTTCTCTACTTCATTATTTTCTTTCCCCCTTTTTCTTTTCCTACTTCTTTCTCTCCTTCCTTCCTTTGCTCTTTGCTTACATGCTTCCTTCTCTCTTTTCTTCTTTCTTGCCCTCCCTCTTTCTCTTCTTCTTTATTTCTACCTTTCTTCCTTCTCTACCTCTTTCCTTCTTTCTTTCTTTCTTTCTTTCTTTCTTTCTCCCCTTCCTTCCTTCCCTCCCTCCTTCTTCCTTCCCTTTTTTCCTTTATCATCATTTAGCTTTTCATCATTTAGGTCTTTCTGCTGTTTCTTTTTTGGGGGCGGCGGCGGATTTTATGAGTGATGGTCACTTGTTGGTCTGTTAGGGGTATAGTGTCCAAATTTCGTGTCAATCCGTCAAGTGGTTTTTGAGTTATGTTAATCCCACAAATGAACATGACATTTTTATTTATATATTATATTTTATTTATATATGTATATACAATATTGTGTATATACATATAATATACAATAATATAATATACAATAATATAATTAAAATATATATATTAATGGAAAAGATATGTTGCAATATCGGGTTAGCCACTTAGCGGCGCCAAAGAGCAATGCTTTCCAATGGTTAACAATGAATTGCAATATCAGAGGTGGCCATATGGTGGCACCAAAGGGCAAATTATATTGTAATTAATTACCAATAAATAGTGACTTTTTGATTCTATAACATTGCAACCTTAGCAGCGAATATTAATTGGCGAAATAAATAAAAGAGCCATCCAAAAATAAATAAAATTAAAAATGGAAATATATGCAAATATATGCAAATGGAAAAGAGAATATATATTTTTGGAAATAAAAACAATATTTAAAAATGGAAATATATGCAAATATATGCAAATGGAAAAGAGAATATATATATTTTTGGATATATATATATATATATATATATATATATATATATATTCCAACTGCAGTGCAAAGCCTCCTAATGGAACAACAAAAGGGCATCGGAGTCGGAACATTCCGGAGCAAATCGCATAATCCGCGGTGGCGGATCGAAATCAAATAGCAGGACCGTGGAAATGTCAGGAGTCGAGGCTCGAAGGCCTTCCACCCGACTCCGGAACCAATGGGATTATTCCCCATTTGTTTTGGAGACAAAGCAGATGCATTCCTGGTTTGGAAAGGGGCCTTTCGGAGTCTGATCGGAATCCCGAAATACCCAAAATTGCCGTAAAATGCAGAGGAGACCCATATCACGCGCTGCAACTGCCTTATATGGGTCTGCGCTGACCCTATAAGGCTGCTCCAAGCTGTATAAGCCCATATAATGCTATTCAATGCAGTTATCTGAGTCTATACTGACCCTATAAGGCCCTTCCAAGCTATATAGGCCCATATCATGCACTTCAATGCAGTTATATGGGTTTATACTGACCCTATAAGGCCTTTCCAAGCTGTATAGGCCCATATAATGCTATTCAATGCAGTTATCTGAGTCTATACTGACCCTATAAGGCCCTTCCAAGCTATATATACCCATATAATGCCCTTCAATGCAGTTCTATGTATCTTTACTGACCCTATAAGGCCTTTCCAAGCTATATAGGTCCATATAATGTCCTTCAATGCAGTTCTTATTATCTATACTGGCCCTATAAGGACTTTCCATGCTATATAGGCCCATATAATGCCCTTCAATGCAGTTGTATGGATTTATAATGACCCTATAAGGACTTTCCAAGCTATATAGGTCCATATAGTGTCCTTCAATGCAGTTGTATGGATCTATACTGACCCTATAAGGGCTTTCCATGCTATATAGACCCATATAATGCTCTTCAGTGCAGTTGTATGGATCTATACTGACCCTATAAGGGCTTTCCATGCTATATAGACCCATATAATGCTCTTCAGAGCAGTCGTATGGATTTATACTGACCCTATAAGGCCTTTCCAAGCTGTATAGACCCATATAATGCCCTTCAATGCAGTTCTATCAATCTATACTGACCCTATAAGGACTTTCCAAGCTTTATAGGTCCATATAATGCCCTTCAATCAGTTGTATGGATCTATACTGACCCTATAAGGCCTTTCCGAGGTATATCGACCCATATAATGCCCTTCAATGCAGTTGTATGGGTGTATACTGACCCTATAAGGACTTTCCAAGCTATATAGGCCCATATAATGCCCTTCAATGCAATCGTATGGATTTATGCTGATCCTATAAGTCCTTTCCAAGCTATATGGACCCATATAATGCACTTCAATGCAGTCGTACGGATCTATACTGACCTTATAAGGACTTTCCAAGCTATATAGGTCCATATAATGCCTTTCAATGCAGTTGTATGGATCTATACAGACCCTATAAGTTGTATGGATGTATACTGACCCTATAAGGACTTTCCAAGCTATATAGGCCCATATAATGCCCTTCAATGCAATCGTATGGATTTATGCTGACCCTATAAGTCCTTTCCAAGCTATATGGACCCATATAATGCACTTCAATGCAGTCGTACGGATCTATACTGACCCTATAAGGACTTTCCAAGCTATATAGGTCCATATAATGCCTTTCAATGCAGTTGTATGGATCTATACTGACCCTATAAGTTGCATGGATCTATACTGACCCTATAAGGACTTTCCAAGCTATATAGGTCCATATAATGCCTTTTAATGCAATTGTATGGATCTATACTGACCCTATAAGTTGTATGGATCTATACTGACCCTATAAGGACTTTCCAAGCTATATAGGTCCATATAATGCCTTGCATTGCAGTTGTATGGATCTATACTGACCCTATAAGGACTTTCAAAATTATGTAGGCCCATATAATGCCTTTCAATGCAATTGTATAGATCTATACTGACCCTATAAGGACTTTCGAAACTATATAGGTCCATATAATGCCCTCTCTCTCTCTTTCTGCAGTGTGTCCGGTTCCCGCTGGATGTTGGGATCTGTAGTTCTCCCGAACGGACTTGAGCCAAGCCGGAAGGGGGTTCCGACCCCCAAAACCTTCCCTTTGGACCATATTATTGTCCCCCCCTCCCCCAAATATTGTTGTTTTTGTTCTCGAGGAGAACGCCGGGCGGGAAGAAGGAGAAGAAAGCCTTGTCTTCCGTGAAGATGCCCCTCCTTCCCAACTTTGCAAGCGCGTGCCTTTCCCCTTCCTTCCTTCCTTTTCGGGTTGTTTTCCTTGTTTCCTCCCCTTATTTTCGGAGCCAAAAACCATTAAAAAACATGCCAGAAATCCTTCCGCCCGCGGCTTCCTCTCCTCCCAAGAAGATGGCATTGTTGTGTATTTTTGGGCAAGGAGAGAAAAGGGAGACGGAGGGAAGGAGGAGTGGGAAGAGCAGCCGGAAAAGGATTAATGCACCAGGAGGAGCAGCAGGAATAGTCATCACAATTAATGGGGTGCCAAATGCAAGCTGGAAAAGGCTCCTGTGCCTCGTAATAATAATAATAATAATAATAATAATAATAATAATAATAATAATAATAATAATAATAAAATTATTGTGTTGCCAAATGCATGCTGGAAAAGGCTCCTGTGCCTCGTAATAATAATAATAATAATAATAATAATAATAATAATAATAATAATAATAATAATAATATAATTATTGTGTTGCCAAATGCATGCTGGAAAAGGCTCCTGTGCCTCGTAATAGTAATAATAATAATAATAATAATAATAATAATAATAAAATATTGTGTTGCCAAGTGCAAGCTGGAAAAGGCTCCTGTGCCTCATATTATTATTATTATTATTATTATTATTATTATTATTATTATTATTATATGGGTTGCAAAATGCATGCTAGAAAAGGCTCCTGTGTCTTGTAATAATAGTAATAATAATAATAATAATAATAATAATAATAATAATAATAATAGGAAGGGTGCCAAATGCAAGCTGGGAAAGGCTCCTGTGCCTCGTATTATTATTATTATTATTATTATTATTATTATTATTAATAATAATAATAATAATATAATTATTGTGTTGCCAAGTGCATGCTAGAAAAGGCTCCTGTGTCTCGTATCATCATCATCATCATCATTATGTTGCCAAATGCATGCTAGAAAAGGCTCCTGTGTCTTGTAATAATAATAATAATAATAATAATAATATAGTTAATGTGTTGCCAAATGTATGCTAGAAAAGGCTCCTGTGTCTCATAATAATAATAATAATAATAATAATAATAATAATAATATGTTGCCAATTGCATGCTGGAAAAGGCGCCCATGTCTCATTATTATTATTATTATTATTATTATTATTATTATTATTATGAGACATGGGTGCCTTTCCCAGCATGCATTTTGCAACTAATAATAATAATAATAATAATAATAATAATAATAATATGTTGCCAATTGCATGCTGGAAAAGGCGCCCATGTCTCATTATTATTATTATTATTATTATTATTATTATTATTATTATTATTATTATGAGACATGGGTGCCTTTCCCAGCATGCATTTGGCAACAAATAATAATAATAATAATAATAATAATAATAATAATAATAATAATAATATGTTGCCAATTGCATGCTGGAAAAGGCGCCCATGTCTCATTATTATTATTATTATTATTATTATTATTATTATTATTATTATTATTATGAGACATGGGTGCCTTTCCCAGCATGCATTTGGCAACAAATAATAATAATAATAATAATAATAATAATAATAATATGTTGCCAATTGCATGCTGGAAAAGGTGCCCATGTCTCTTATTATTATTATTATTATTATTATTATTATTATTATTATTATTATTATTATTATTATGAGACATGGGTGCCTTTCCCAGCATGCATTTGGCAACAAATAATAATAATAATAATAATAATAATAATAATAATAATAATAATAATTGATGTGTTGCCAAATGCATGCTGGGAAAGTCTCCTGTGCCTAATAATAATAGTAATAATAGTAATAATGATGCTCTGTGGAGGCCTTAGGAGTCTGTTGGAGGAAGAATGGGATTTGTTTAATGCCTGCGTTTGTTTCCTTGCTTCCTCCTTCTTGGTGCAGAGACCGACCGACCGACCGACCGACCTTCCTTCGAGGCGTCGGCTGGGATTAATTGCAGCGTTTGATATTGAGATGTCAGGAAATGTCACAATGGAAGTTTTAATTACCGGTCGCCTGCCAGCAATTAACGAAGAAGAAGGAGAAGAAGGAGGAGAATAGAGAAGCCTTGGCTGGGTGGGACGGGCTGGAAAGGGCTCCCGCAAGAAGAGTATTATTATTATTATTATTGTTATTATTATTATTATTATTGCTAGTATTATTCCTATCATTTCTATTGTTATTTCTATTATTTTTATTATTGTGATGATGATGAAAGCAGGATTTTTGTTATTGTTATGACATTATTATTATTATTATTATTATTATTATTATTATTATTATTATTATTATTAACCTATCTCTCTGGCAAATGGAATAATCCTCCAAGTAATAATAATATAATATAGTAAAAATTCTAATACTGTAATATAATATAAATAATACAATATAATAATAATATTATAATACAGTAAAATTCAAATACTGTGATATAATATAAATAATACAATATAATAATAATATTATGATATAGTAAAAATTCAAATACTGTGATATAATATAAATAATACAATATAATAATAATATTATAATATAGTAAAAATTCAAATACTGTGATATAATATAAATAATACAATATAATAATAATATTATAATATAGTAAAAATTCAAATACTGTGATATAATATAAATAATACAATATAATAATAATATTATAATATAGTAAAAATTCAAATAATACAATATAATAATAATATTATGATATAGTAAAAATTCAAATACTGTAATATAATATAAATAATACAATATAATAATAATATTATGATATAGTAAAAATTCAAATACTGTAATATAATATAAATAATACAATATAATAATAATATTATAATATAGTAAAATTCAAATACTGTGATATAATATAAATAATACAATATAATAATAATATTATAATATAGTAAAAATTCAAATACTGTGATATAATATAAATAATACAATATAATAATAATATTATAATATAGTAAAAATTCAAATACTGTGATATAATATAAATAATACAATATAATAATAATATTATAATATAGTAAAAATTCAAATACTGTGATATAATATAAATAATACAATATAATAATAATATTATAATATAGTAAAAATTCAAATACTGTGATATAATATAAATAATACAATATAATAATAATATTATAATATAATATAAATATTATATAATATAATAATACAATATAATATATAATATAAATAATATATAATATAATAATAATATATAATATAATTAATATAATAATACAATAATATAATAATAATATAATAATAATATAATAAAAATTCAAATACTGTAATATAAATAATACAATATAATAATATAATAAAATTACAATATAATAATGTAAATAATAATATACTACTAATAATACTAATATTAATATACTAATAATAATGCTAATAGTAATAATATAACATAATATAATAATGCCAACACCATATAATATATAATACAAATAATAATATAAAATAAATAATATAATACAAATAATATTAAAAATATAATTGTAATATAATAATTATAATATAAATAATAATATAGTAATGCCAACATAATATTCTTATAATAATGCAAATAATATTGCTATAAAAATATAATATAAAAATAATAATAATATAACATAATGTAATAAGTATTTTAAAACAATATAAATAATAATACAATAATGCCAACATAATATAATAATAAAATAAAATAATAAAAATAATAATAAATATAATTGCAATACAATAATTATAACATAAATAATAATATAGTAATGCCAACATAATATTCTTATAATAATGCAAATAATATTACTATAAAAATATAATTTAAAAGTAATAATAATATCACATAATGTAATAAATATTTAAAAACAATATAAATAATAATACAAGGGTGCCAAAATAATATAATAATAAAATAAAATAAAATAATATAAATAATAAGTATAATTGCAATAATAATATAGTAAAGCCAACATAATATAATATTAAAACAAATAATAATATAATCTAACATAATATAAAATTTATAGTATAAATAATATAATAATGCCAACATAATATAATACAACTGATAATATTATATTATATATCATAATAGAAATGTAATTGTAAAACAATAATTTTAATATAGCAATGCAAACAAAATAAAATAATAATACAAATATAATACAACTGATATAAATATAATTGTAATGCAATAGTTATAATATCAAATAATAATATAATGCCAACATAATATAATAATAAGATAATACAAATAATAACATAAAATAATATAATACAAATAATATTAAAAATATAATTGTAATACAATAATTGTAATATAAATAATAATATAGTAATGCCAACATAATATTCTTATAATAATGCAAATAATATTACTATAAAATATAATATAAAAATAATAATAACATAATGTAATAAGTATTTAAAAACAATATCAATAATAATACAATAATGCCAATATAATATAATAATATAAATATAATTGTAATGCAATAGTTGTAATATTAAATAATAATATAATGCCAGCATAATATAATACAAATGACAATATTATAATATATATCATAATAGAAATTTAATGGTAATACAATAATTATAATATAGCAATGCAAACAAAATAAAATAATAATGCAAATATAATATAATAATATAATTGTAATGCAATAGCTATAATATCAAATAATCATATAATGCCAACATAATATAATAATAAGATAATACAAAAAATAATATAAAATAAATAATATAATAATACAAATTAAATAATAACATAATGCCAATGTAATATAATACAAATGATAATATTATATTATATATCATAATAGAAATTTAATTGTAATACAATAATTATAATATAGCAATGCAAACAAAATAAAATAATAATGCAAATATAATATAATAATATAATTGTAATGCAATAGCTATAATATCAAATAATCATATAATGCCAACATAATATAATAATAAGATAATACAAAAAATAATATAAAATAAATAATATAATAATACAAATTAAATAATAACATAATGCCAATGTAATATAATACAAATGATAATATTATATTATATATCATAATAGAAATTTAATTGTAATACAATAATTATAATATAGCAATGCAAACAAAATAAAATAATAATACAAATATAATAATATAAATATAATTGCAATGCAATATCTATAATATTAAATAATAATATAATGCCAACATAATATAACAATAAGATAATACAAATAATAATATGAAATAAATAGCTATAATATTAAATAATAATATAATGCCAACATAATATAACAATAAGATAATACAAATAATAATATGAAATAAATAATATACTAATGCACATATAATATTAAAATAATAGAATAAAATAATAATAATAATATAGAATATTATATAATATAGAATATTATATAATAATAATAATAATAATAATAATAATAATAATAATAATATAGAATATTATATACATTGCACCCCACGCTCCCCATTGGGCTGAGACCCAAATGTCAATCGTAGGAACGTAGCATGGATGCATTGGAGACAAACATGGCCGTTCTCCCAACGTAAACAAGATTAAGGTGTGCTGCGATCAATTGCACGATGGATGCGCAGGTTGCAGAATCCAACCCTTGCATTGACTTTGCATTGGCGTGGGTGCAAAGCCTCTTCCCAGATAATGCCCCTCATATATGTCTATCTATATATCTATATATTTAATGGGGACCTGTTTCTGGAGACAATGGGAGCGCATTGTCTGCATGCGCCGCCGATGCTCTCCTCCTCCTCCTCTTCTTGCCGCAGAGAACCATGATGATGACGCCGACGCCCAGGTCCAGATCCCTCCATTCCCGGCAAAGAAGTCTCTAAACGGGGCCCTAAAACCGTAAACGAAGGAGGAGAAGCAATTAAGAAGAGCCTTAAATCAGGAATTAGCACCGGCCATAAAAAAGCCGGAATGCTGCGCCATTGAAAGCTGCGCCATTGAGAAAAAAGGGCACAAATCCCATTGGAACGAATGCAGTTCAGCATCACTTTCAACTCACTATGAGACTCCGAGAATTATAGTTTCCCAAGGTCCATAGCATCCCTATTTGGAGGTGGGCATCTTGGTTGGTCATATATACATATATATGTGTGTATGTGTGTGTGATTTGTATATCATCTCCCAACAGAAAGGCCATCTGTCGGGAGGGATCAGATGGTGCCTTTCCGTCCAAATAAGGGTTGGGCGGTTGCATTGTAGGCTCTCTTCCAACTCTATAACAGCCACAACAATGGTGATGGAGTTTCCTAAGCAGAGACCAGATGGCCATCTGTTGGGAGGGCTTTGATGGTGCCTTTCTAGAGTCTTCCCACTCTAGGATTTCTATTGTCATTGATAATAATGCAGATGGTGATGACGGAGTCTCCTTATGGAGATGTCTCTAAGTTGAGGGTGGATGGGCATCTGTCGGGAGGGCTTCAATTGTGTCATTCCTTCTCTCCTTCCTCCTTTCCTTATTTATTTCCTCCTTTCTGTCCTCCTTTCCATCCTTCTTTCCTTCCCGCCTTCCTTTTTTCCTCCCTTCATTCCTTCTCTCCTTCTTCCATCCCTCTTTCCTCCCTCCTTTTCTTCTCTTCTTCCTTCCTTCCTTCCTTCCTTCCTCCCTCCTTTCCATCTCTCCTTCCTCCCTCCCTTCCTCCCTTTTTTCTTTCCTCCTTTCCTTCTTCCTTTCTTCTTTCCTCCCTCCTTTGGTTCTACCTTCCTTCCTTCCTTTTCTCCTTCCTCCCTCTTTTCCTTCTCTCCCTTCCTTCATTTTCTTCTTCCTCTCTCCTTTGCTTCCTCACTTCTTTCTGTCCTTCTTTCCTTCCTTCTTTCCTCCTTTCTTTCTTTCTTTCTTTCTCTCCTTCCTTCCTCCCTTGCTTCCTTTTCATCTTCCTCCCTTCTTCCTTTCCTTCCTTCTCTCTTTCCTCCTTCCTTTCCTTCCTTCTCTCCTTCCTTCTTTCTTTCCTTCCTTTTGTCCTTTCCTTCCTCTCTTTCTTTCCTTTCCTCCTTTCTTTCCTTCCTCCCTTACTCCTTTCCTCCTTTCTTCTCTCCTTCTTCCTTTCTTTCCTTCCCTCCTTCTTTCCTTACTCATTTCTTTCCTCGCTTCTTTCCTTCATTTCTCCTTCCTTCCCTTCTCTCCTTCCTTCATTCCTCCTTTCCTCCCTCCTTTCTTTCTTTCTTTCTTTCTTTCTTTCTTTCTTTCTTTCTTTCCTTCCTTCCTTCCTTCCTTCCTTCCTTCCTTCCTTCCTTCCTTCCTTCCTTCCTTTCTCTCCTCTTTCCATCCTCCCTTCCTTCCTTCCTTCCTTCCTTCCTTCCTTTTCTCCTTTCCTTCCTTCTTTTCTCCTTTCTTTCTTTCCTCCCTTCTTTCTTTCCTTCCTTCCTTCCTTTCCACCCTTTGCAGCACTCAGCCAGTCACGTCCGACGGGGATTTTATGGTTTTGCCTGCAAACTGACGTCACTTGCACAGGCACAACGCACACACCCCACCCCACAACCAGGCCCTGGAAACGGGGGGGGGGGGGGGGGGAAGGAAAGGGAAAGACACCCCCACCGCCCCCTTGAAGACCCCCAGAAAAGAGACGCCATCATCATCATCATCATCATCATCCCCATTAAGCTTAACAGCTTGGAATGCAGAGGGTGCAGCCTTCCTTTCCTTCCCTCCTTTCTTCCCTTCTTTCTTGAGAGCCACTCTTTCACTGATGCCTGAAGTTGACAGAAGCATCACGCAGTTTCCATCCTTCTTCCCTTCCTTCCTCCCTTCCTACTTTCTTTCCCATCCTTCTTTCCCTTCCTTCCTACTTTCTTTCCCTTCCTTCCTTCCTCTTCCTCCCTTCCTACTTTCTTTCCCATCCTTCTTTCCTTTCCCTTCCTTCCTACTTTCTTTCCCTTCCTTCCTTCCTTCCTTCCTTCCTTCCTTCCTTCCTTCCTTCCTTCCTTCCTTCCCTCTTCCTCCTCCCCTCTCTCCCTGCTTCTTTCCTTTCCCTTCCTTCCTTTCCTTCCTACTTTCTTTCCCTTCCTTCCTTCCTCCCTTCCTTCCTCTTCCTTCCTTTCTTCCTTCCTTCCTTTCCTTTCCTTCCTTCTTTCCTTCCTTCCTTCCTTCCTTCCTTCCTTCCTTCCTTCCTTTCTTTCTTTCTCTGATGCCTGTAGTCAGAAGCATCACCTAATCTCCTTCCTTTCTCTTTTCCTTCCTCACTTCCTTCCACTTTCTTCCTGTCTTCTTTTCCTTTTCTTTCTTTCACTGATGACCTCTTTCTTTCTTTCTTTCTTTCTTTCTTTCTTTCTTTCTTTCTTTCTTTCTTTCTTTCTCTGACAACCTCACTGCCTTACCTTCCTTCCTTCTTTCTTTCCTCCTGTCTTTCTCCCTGCTTTCTTTCTTTCTTTCTTTCTTTCTTTCTTTCTTTCTTTCTTTCTTTCTTTCTTTCTTTCACGGGCAACCTCACCTGCTTCCCTTCCTTCTTTTCTCCTTCCTTCCTTTCACTGATGACCTCACCTTCCTTCCCTTCCCTGTTTCTTTCCTTTCTTTTATCCTTCCTTCTACCCTTTCTTTCACGGACCACCTCACCTGCTTCCCTTCCTTCCTTCCTTCCTTCCTTCCTTCCTTCCTTCCTCTGATGACCTCACCTTCCTTCCCTTCCCTCCTTCTGCCCCTCCTTTCTTTCTATATTCTTTCCTTCCTTCTTTCTACCCTTTCTTTCTTTCACAGATGACCTCACCTGCTTTCTTTCTTTCCTTCCTTCTATCCTTTCTTTCTCTCTCCCTTCCTTCCTTCTTTCCTTTCCTTTTCTTTCTTTCATGGGCAACCTCACCTGCTTCCCCTGCTTCTTTCTTTCCTTCTATCATTTCTTTCTTTCTATATTCTTTCTTTCCTTCCTTCCTTCCTTCTTTCCTTCTATCCTTTCTTTCTTTTTTCCTCCCTTTTTTCCTTCCTCTTATTCCTCCTCCCTCCCCTTCCTTCTTTCCTTCCTTCCTTTCTTTCTTTCCTCTTTCTTTCTTTCTTTCTTTCTTTCTTTCTTTCTTTCCTCCCTTCTTCCTTCCTTCCTTCCTTCCTTCCTTCCTTCCTTCCTTCCTTCCTTCCTTTCTTTCTTTCTTTCCTTTTTCTTTCACTGGCAACTTCACCCCACTTCCCTTCCTTCCTTCCTTCTTTTCTTCCTTCTACCCTTTCTTTTTTTCACAGACAACCTCACCTGCTTCCCTTTCTTTCTTCTTTCTTCTTTCTTTCTTTTTTTCTTTCTTTCTTACTTTCTTTCTCCCTTCTTTCCTTTTCCTTCCTTCCTTCCTTCCTTCCTTCCTTCCTTCCTTCCTTCCTTCCTTCCTCCTTCCTTCCTTCCTTCCTTCCTTCCTTCCTTTCACAGGCAACCTCCCCCGCTCCCCTTCCTTCCTTCTTTCCTTTCTCTCTCTCTCTCTGTGGCTTCAGATGAGGAATGGCCTCAATAAAGGCTAATTGACGGCGGCTCCGAGCAAATCGAATTTGGGGGGAAAGAGGCTGCGCCCAAATTGCATCCACTCCCCAGACAAATGGCATCGCCAAAGGAAGGGGGCGCAGAGAGGAAGGCAAGCAGGCAGGCAGAGGCCAGGGATGATGGGCCCTGGAATCCCTCCTCCACCATCCTTCCTTTCCCCAACATAGACATGCAGGGTTTGCCCACACTCCTTCCTTCCTTCCTTCCTTCCAGGCGTGGGGCCTTCCCATAGACTTGGGACAACAAACCCCATCGCCCTCAGCTGGGGATGATGGGACTTGCAGTCCATAGGGGTTTGTGGTTGCTAAACACCTCTCCATACAGACTTGAGACTCTTGTCAATTTCCAATATTAGTATTCTTCCTTTTCTTCCTTCCTTCCTCTTTTCCTTTCTCCCCTCCCCTTCCTTCTTCCCTTCTTCCTTTCTTCCCTCCCCCTCTACTCATTCTTTCCCTTTCATCCCACTCTTCCTTCCTCTCTACCTCCATTCTTTCTTTCCCGCCTTCTTCCCTCCTTTCTTTATCTTTCCTTCCCTTCCTTCCTCTCTTTCTCCCTTCCTTCCTTTATCTCCTTCCATGCCTCCCTCCTTACTTCCTTTATCTATTCTTCCTTCCTTCCTTTTTTCCTCCCTCTATACTTCCTTCCTTCTTCCCTCCCTCCCTTCTTTCTACTTTCCTTCCTTCCTTCTCTCCTTCCTCTTTATCTCCTTTCTTTCTTTCTTTCTTTCTTTCTCTCCTTCCCTCCCTCATTCCTTTATCTATTTTTCCTCCCTCCCTTCTTTCTTCCCTCCCTCCCTTCTGTCCTTCCTTCCTTCTCTTTCCCCTTCTATACCTCCTTCCTCCCTCTTCCCTTCCTCCCTTTTTTGTCTACCTTCCTTCTCTCCTTCCTCTTTATCTCTTTCTTTCTTTCTTTCTTTCTTTCTTTCTTTTCTTTCTCTTCTTCCCTCCCTCATTCGTTTATTTATTTTTCCTCCCTCCCTTCTTTCTTCCCTCCCTCCCTTCTGTCTATCTTTCCTTCCTTCCTTCCTTCCTTCCTTCCTTCCTTCCTTCCTTCCTTCCTTCTTTCCTTCCTTCTCTTTCCCCTTCTATACTTCCTTCCTCCCTTTTCCCTTCCTCCCTTTTTTGTCTACCTTCCTTCTCTCCTTCCTCTTTATCTCTTTCTTTCTTTCTTTCTTTCTTTCTTTCTTTCTTTCTTTCTTTCTCTTCTTCCCTCCCTTTATCTATTTTTCCTTCCCCCTTCTTTCTTCCCTCCCTTCTTTCTATCTTTCCTTCCTTTGTCTCTACCTTCCTTCCTTCTTTCTGTCTATCCTCCCTCCTTTTTTCTTCCCTCCTTCCTTTACCTATCTTTCCTTCCTTCCTCCCTTCTTTCTTCCTTAGTTCATTTCTGTCTATCCTTCCTCTCTACCTCCTTTCCTTCCTTTTCTCTCCCCCCTTCACTCTCCCTTCCTCACCTTCTTCCCTCCCTCCCTTCTTTCTGTGTATATCCTTTCTCCCTCCTTCTTTCTTCTTCCCTCCCTTCTTTCCTTCTTTCTGTCCTTCTTTCTTTCCTCCCTCTTCTTTTCTTTCTTTTCTTCCTTCCTTTTCCCTCCTCTCTTTTTCTCTTCCTCCCTCCTTCCTCTCCTCCTTCTTTCTTTCTTTCTTTCTTTCTTTCTTTCTTTCTTTCTTTCTTTCTTTCTTTCTCTCTTCCTTTCTTCCTCCCTCTTTCCTTCTCTCCTTCCTTTTTTTCTTCCTTTCTTTCTTCTCCTTCTTTCCTTCCTCCTCCCTTCTTTCTTCCCTTCCCCCCC
Organism: Anolis sagrei ordinatus; assembly: GCF_025583915.1. Taxonomy (NCBI): domain Eukaryota; kingdom Metazoa; phylum Chordata; class Lepidosauria; order Squamata; family Anolidae; genus Anolis; species Anolis sagrei. Next base: position 4,189,169 of record NW_026844700.1, read on the forward strand.
TTTCTCTTCCTTCCTTCCTCTCTCCTCCTTCTCTCCCTCCTTCTCCTCCCTTCTTCTTCTTTCTTTTCTCTTTCCTTCTTTCCTTCCTCCCTTCTTTCTTTCTTCCTTCCCTCTCTATACTTTCCTTTCATCCTCCCTCCATTCTGTCAATCTTTCCTTCCTGCCTCCTCCCTCCCTCCTTCTCTTTTTCCTCTCCCCCTTTCTTTCTTTCTTTCTTTTCTTTCTTTTCTTCTTTCTTTCTTTCTTTCTTTCCCTTCTTCCTTTCCTCCCTCTACTTTCTTTCTTTCTTCCTTTTCCCTGCCTCCCTCCCTTCTTTCTGTCTTTCCTTCCTCCTCTCTACCTCCCTTCCTCCTTTCTTCTTCTCCTTCCCCCCTCCTTTTTCTTCCTTCCTTCATTTACCTATCTTTCCTCCCTCCTTTCTTTCTGTCCTTCCTTCCTCCTTTTTCTTCCTTCCTCCCCTTCTCTCCCCCTTCTTCCTTCCTTCCTTTGTTGATCTTTTCTTCCTCCCTCCCTTCTTTCTTTCCTCCTTCTCTCTCTACATACTTTCCTCCTTCCCTCCTTCCCTTCTTTCCCTCCTTCCTCCGCCACCATCACGTCCCTGTCTGGCCGACTCCTGTCTCCTTCTCTCTAATCCTGATGGACGGTAATCTCTTCCGCTGGACGGACGGACGGACGGACAGACGGAGGGCTCAGGGCCTTCCTTGCTGCAAAGAGAGGGAGAAAACAAGCTTTGGCTCAGAATTGGGCACAGAGAGTTGTGTTTCTGAGAAGATGGGGTGCGTCTGCACTGTAGAGTTAATGCAGTTTTGTACCCCTTTCAATTGCTGTGGCTGAATGCAATGGAAGTCCTGGGAGTTGTAGTTTCCCAAGGCCCGCAGCCTTCTCCTCCTGCATCTGCACTGTAGAGTTAATGCAGTTTTGCATCCTTTTCAATTCCTGTGGCTGAATGCAATGGAAGTCCCGGGAGCTGTAGTTTCCCAAGGCCCGTAGCCTTCTCCGCCTCCGTCTGCACTGTGGAGTTAATGCAGTTTTGCACCCCTTTCAATTTCTGCGGCTGAATGCAATGGAATTCCTGGGAGTTGTAGTTTCCCAAGGCCCACAGCTTTCTCCGCCTGCATCTGCACTATAGAGTTAATGCAGTTTTGCACCACTTTCAATCGCCGTGGCTCAATGCAAGTGTTGCACTCTTCCAATGGCTGTGACTCAGTGTAATGGAAGTCCTGGGAGTTGTAGTTTCCCAAGGCCCACAGCCTTCTCCACCTTTGTCTGCACTGTAGAGTTAATGCAGTTTGGTAACACTTCCAATTGCTGTGACTCAGTACGAGTGTTGCGCCCCTTTCAATGGCTGTGGTTCAATGCAACAGAGTCCTGGGAGCTGTAGTTTCCCAAGGCCCGCAGCCTTCTCTGCCTCCATCTGCATTGTAGAGTTAATGCAGTTTTGCATCACTTTCAGTGGCTGTCGCTCATTGCGAGTTTTGCACCCCTTTCAATGGCTGTGGCTCAGTGCAATGGAGGTCCATGGAGTTGTAGTTTCCCAAGGTCCGCAGCCTCTCCAACTGTGTCTCCACTGTAGAATTAATGTGGTTTGGCAACACTTTCAATCACTGTAGGTGAATGCAAGGGGAGCCCTGGGAGCTGTAGTTTCCCAAGGCCCCTTCCAATGGCTGTGGCTCAATGCAACGATGGAGTCCTGGGAGTTATAGTTTCCCAAGACCCACCACAGTCTCAATGGGAAAGATTTGCCTTGATGGTTGTTTCAAAGCCCAGCAGCCGGATGTTATTTTGCAGGGGAGGGGGGAAAGCCCCCTTCTGTGCTAGCTTTAATTGGCTTTAATTGGCTGGGTAACTAATTACCCCTTGGCAGCGGGACAATCCCGGGATTAAAGGGGATCATTGGTGGGATCAAGCCAAGCAAGGGGTTAACCCCTTCCTTGCCAAGGCCTTCGGGTCAGTTTGGGGTCCGATATCATCATCATCCCACCCCGAAAGGCATGGCCAAGAAAGCCCAGTAGATGTGGGCGAAACGTCAGGAGAGAGTGCTTCTGGCAAATTATGATATTGATAGAGCCCAGATCTCAAGGTTCCCCTTCTTATATTACATTACAGTCCTCTTCTCTTAGACCGTGTCCTTCTTTGGGGTTTATGGGTGTGACGAATACGTTAATTTGACCGAGACCGGGATCAATACTTCCATTTGGGATTCATGTCGAACGCAAAGCCATCGCGGCGCCGTGCATTTCAATGGTCCCTTTTGGGTCGCCAAACGGTGCAATGCCCGCACAATTGGGCTTGAACCCTGGGTTCAAATCCTGGTATAGGTCACAACCTCTTCTCTTAGACCATGTCCAACTTTGGGGTTTATGGGTGTGACGAATATGTCAGTTTGACCGAATCCGGGATCAATACTTCCATTTGGGATTCGTGTCGAACACAAAGCCATCGCAGTGCCAGGCATTTCAATGGTCCCTTTTGGGTTGCCAAATGGTGCAATGCTCACACAATTGGGCTTGAACCCTGGGTTCAAATCCTGGCATAAGTCACAATCAGTTCATCACCATCGTATTTATATATTTGTTTTATATTTAGCAATATTATTATATTATATTATATATTATTATAGTGAATAATATAATAGCAATATTATTATATTATATATTATTATTAATATTCTTTTTATATTTAGCTATATTATTATATTATATATTACATATTATTATAGTGAATAATATAATAGCAATATTATTAT
>NW_026844700.1:4192238-4217909 GCF_025583915.1 Anolis sagrei ordinatus
TATACAATTTATATATGTGTATTTATATTTTATTATATATGTATATATATATATAATATTTTATTATTGGAAGTTATATTATTTTATCATATATACAATTTACATATGTGTATTTATATTTTATTATATATGTGTATATATATAATATTTTATTTTAAGTTATGTTATTTTATCATATATATATATACATATGTACTGTATATTATTTATATTATATATGTGTGTGTATTTAATAATAATATACTTTATTATTGGAAGTTGTATTCTTTTATCATGTATACAATTTATAAATGTGTATTTATATTTTATTATATATGTATATAATATTTTATTATTGGAAGTTATATTCTTTTATCATAAATATTTACATATGCATATATAATAATATACTTTATTATTGGACGTTATATTTTTTATCATAAATATATTTACATTTGTATATATAATAATATACTTTATTACTGGAAGTTATATTTTATCATCTGTACATATATTGCATACATATATATTTTATTATATATATGTGTGTGTGTATATAATAATAATATATTTTATTATTGTAAGTTATATTCTTTTATCATATATACAATTTACATATGTGTATTTATATGTTATTATATATGTGTATATATATATAATTTTATTATTGGAAGTTATATTCTTTTATCATAAATATATTATTTACACATGTATATATAATAATATACTTTATTATTGGAAGTTATATTTTATCGTCTATACATATATTGCATACATATATATTTTATTATATATATGTGTATGTATTATAATAATATATTTTATTATTGGAAGTTATTTTCTTTTATCATATATGTATTATTAACATATGTATATTATTTATATTTTATCATATATGTATGTATATAAATAATATACTTTATAATTGTAAGTTATATTATATCATATATTATATACAAATGTAAATTATTTATATTTTATATAAGCATGTATATATAATAATAATAATAATTTATAATTGTAAGTTATATTATTTTATCACATATATATTATTTACATATGTATAATATTTATATTTTATTATATATATATTATTTAATATATTTTATTTTAAGTTTATATTATTTTATTATATATATATATATATATATATATATAATGATGATGACGATTATAATCATAATATATATTATTATGTGTATTATTTATATTTTATTACATATGTGTGTATAATAATAATAATATTTTATTGTTATTATTATTAGGTTTCCCCAGTATCAGATTTTTCCCCAAAGGTGGAAGGGAGAGAGAGAAAGAGAAATTGTTCCATGGCGTGTTAATTGCCCTGCCATAGTTTCCATGGGAACCTATATTTATGGGATTTCCCTGAAAGGTCTGGGAAAGGGAGTGCAAAAGGCCCCGAAAGGGAGTGCATATCATATCTATCGTTGGATGGTCTAGATGCTTTCTGGGAGCCCCTTCTAGGACAGATATAGAATATATATTATGTATCTATCATATCTATCGTTGGATGGTCTAGATGCCCTCTGGGGGCCCCTTCTAGGACAGATATAGAATATATATTTTGCATCTAGCATATCTATCTTTGGATGGTGTAGATGCCCTCTGGAGGCCCCTTCTAGGATAGATATAGAATATATTATGCATCTATCGTTAGATGGTCTAGATGCCCTCTGGGGGCCCCTTCTAGGACAGATATAGAATATATATTATGTATCTATCATATCTATCGTTGGATTGTCTAGATGCCCTCTGGGGGCCCCTTCTAGGACAGATATAGAATATATATTATGTATCTATCATATCTATCGTTGGATGGTCTAGATGCCCTCTGGGGGCCCCTTCTAGGATAGATATAGAATATATTTATATTATGCATCTATCGTTAGATGGTCTAGATGCCCTCTGGGGGCCCCTTCTAGGACAGATATAGAATATATATTATGTATCTATCATATCTATCGTTGGATTGTCTAGATGCCCTCTGGGGGCCCCTTCTAGGACAGATATAGAATATATATTTTGCATCTAGCATATCTATCTTTGGATGGTGTAGATGCCCTCTGGGGGCCCCTTCTAGGATAGATATAGAATATATTTATATTATGCATCTATCGTTAGATGGTCTAGATGCCCTCTGGGGGCCCCTTCTAGGACAGATATAGAATATATATTATGTATCTATCATATCTATCGTTGGATTGTCTAGATGCCCTCTGGGGGCCCCTTCTAGGACAGATATAGAATATATATTATGTATCTATCATATCTATCGTTGGATGGTCTAGATGCCCTCTGGGGGCCACTTCTAGGACAGATATAGAATATATATTTTGTATCTATCATATCTATCTTTGGATGGTCTAGATGCCCTCTGGGGACCCCTTATATGATATATATAGAATATATTATGCATCTATCGTTAGGATGGTCTAGATGCCCTCTGGGGGCCACTTCTAGGACAGATATAGAATATATATTTTGTATCTATCATATCTATCGTTGGATGGTCTAGATGCCCTCTGGGGGCCACTTCTAGGACAGATATAGAATATATATTATGTATCTATCATATCTATCGTTGGATGGTCTAGATGCCCTCTGGGGGCCACTTCTAGGACAGATATAGAATATATATTATGTATCTATCATATCTATCGTTGGATGGTCTAGATGCCCTCTGGGGGCCCCTTCTAGGACAGATATAGAATATATATTATGTATCTATCATATCTATCGTTGGATGGTCTAGATGCCCTCTGGGGGCCACTTCTAGGACAGATATAGAATATATATTTTGTATCTATCATATCTATCTTTGGATGGTCTAGATGCCCTCTGGGGACCCCTTATATGATATATATAGAATATATTATGCATCTATCGTTAGATGGTCTAGATGCCCTCTGGGGGACCCTTCTAGGACAGATATAGAATATATATTTTGTATCTATCATATCTATCTTTGGATGGTCTAGATGCCCTCTGGGGGCCCCTTATATGATATATATAGAATATATTATGCATCTATCGTTAGATGGTCTAGATGCCCTCTGGGGGCCCCTTCTAGGACAGATATAGAATATATATTATGTATCTATCATATCTATCGTTGGATGGTCTAGATGCCCTCTGGGGGCCACTTCTAGGACAGATATAGAATATATATTTTGTATCTATCATATCTATCTTTGGATGGTCTAGATGCCCTCTGGGGACTCCTTCTAGGATAGGATATAGAATATATATTGTGCATCTATCATATCTATTTTTTGATGGTCTAGATGCCCTCTGGGGGCCCCTTCTAGGACAGATATAGGATATATTATGTATCTATCATATCTATCATTGGATGGTCTAGATGCCCTCTGGGGGACCCTTCCAGGATAGATCTAGAATATATATTTTGTATCTATCATATCTATCATTGGATGGTCTAGATGCCCTCTGAGGGCCCCTTATATGATATATATATAGAATATATATTACGTATCTATTATATCTATCTTTGGATGGTCTAGATGCCCTCTGGGAGCCCCTTCCATGATAGATATAGAATATATATTATGCATCTATCATATCTATCTTTGGATGGTCTAGATGCCCTCTGGGGACCCCTTCTAGGATAGATATAGAATACGTTGCATGCACCTATCATATCTATGGCTGGGTGGCCATCTGTCGGGAGGGATCGGATGGTGTCGTCCTGTCTAGCGGAAGGGGGTTGGCTTGGAAGCCTATGGTAGATGCATCATGGAGCAGCACTCTATTGTTATCGGTGTGGTTTGCAAGGCAGACGCTTGGACAGCAAGTTCCGGGATCAATGCTGGTCTGGATCAAGGGGAGAGTGTCCAGCGACAGATTCATGGGCCTGGAGGGACTGACCGGTCGGTCAGCAGCGCATCGATAGAGGCCTGGCGCTCCTGCCAGCTCCTGCAGAAAGAAATAGGAAATCTGTGCAAAGATCTGCATTAAAGCCACCACTTGCAAGAACGTTGCAAGGAGTCATGGGTGGCTTATAGAATCCTAGAATCCTAGAGTGAGAAGAGACCTCCTGGGACATCCAGTCCAACCCCATTCTGCCAAGAAGCAGGAATATTGCATTCAAATCACCCCTGACAGATGGCCATCCAGCCTCTGCTTCAAAGCTTCCAAAGAAGGGGCCTCCGCCACACTCCGGGGCAGAGAGTTCCACTGCTGAACGGCTCTCACAGTCAGGAAGTTCTTCCTCATGTTCAGATGGAATCTCCTCTCTTGTAGTTTGAAGCCATTGTTCCATTGCATCCTAGTCTCCAAGGAAGCAGAAAGGAAGCTTGCTCCCTCCTCCTCGCTGTGGCTTCCTCTCACATATTTATACATGGCTATCATCTCTCCTCTCAGCCTTCTCTTCTTCAAGCTAAGCATGCCCAGCTCCTTAAGCCGCTCCTCATAGGGCTTGTTCTCCAGACCCCTGATCTGCTCCTTCCTCCCTGTGGCTTCCTCTCACATATTTATACATGGCTATCATATCTCCTCTCAGCCTTCTCTTCTTCAAGCTAAGCATGCCCAGCTCCTTAAGCCGCTCCTCATAGGGCTTGTTCTCCAGACCCCTGATCTGCTCCTTCCTCCCTGTGGCTTCCTCTCACATATTTATACATGGCTATCATATCTCCTCTCAGCCTTCTCTTCTTCAAGCTAAGCATGCCCAGCTCCTTAAGCCGCTCCTCATAGGGCTTGTTCTCCAGACCCCTGATCTGCTCCTTCCTCCCTGTGGCTTCCTCTCACATATTTATACATGGCTATCATATCTCCTCTCAGCCTTCTCTTCTTCAAGCTAAGCATGCCCAGCTCCTTAAGCCGCTCCTCATAGGGCTTGTTCTCCAGACCCTTGATCATTTTAGTCGCCCTCCTCTGGACACATTCCAGCTTGTCAATATCTCTCTTCAATTGTGGTGCCCAGAATTGGACACAATATTCCAGGTGTGGTCTACCAAAACGGAATAGAGGGGTAGCATGACTTCCCTAGATCTAGACACTATGCTTCTATTGATGCAGGCCAAAATCCCATTGGCTTTTTCTGCCGCACATTATTGGCTCATGTTTAACTTGTTGTCCACAAGGACTCCAAGATCTTTTTCACACGTACTGCTCTCGAGCCAGGCGTCCCCCATTCTGTATCTTTGCATTTCATTTTTTCTGCCAAAGTGGAGTATCTTGCATTTGTCCCTGTTGAACTTCATTTTGTTAGTTTTGGCCCTTCATCTCTCTAATCTGTCCAGATCGTTTTGAATCCTGCTCCTGTCCTCTGGAGTCTTGGCTCTCCCTCCCAATTTGGTGTCATCTGCAAACTTGATGATCCTGCCTTCTCACCCTTCATCTAAGTCATTAATGAAGATCCTGATCAGGACCGGCCCCAGGTCGGAACCCTGCTGATGGCACTCTGCTCGTCACTTCTTTCCAGGATGAAGAGGAAGCATTGGTGAGCACCCTCTGGGTTCGTCCATTTAACCAATTCCAGATCCACCTCACCGTAGTTTTGCCTAGCCCACATTGGACTAGTTTCCTTGCCAGAAGGTCATGGGGGACCTTGTCGAAGAAGGCCTTCCTGAAATCCAGACACGCTCCACCCACGGCATCATTCCCCGTGTGCATCTACCCAGCTTGTAGCTCTATCGAAGAAAGAGATCAGATGAGTCTGGCATGACTTGTTTTTGATAAATCCATGTTGACTATTAGCGATGACCGCATTGGTTTCTAAGTGTTTGCAGACCACTTCCTTAACTAACTTCCTTAACTAGCTTGATGGAGAAGACCTTCCAGGTGGTCATTTGTGAAGTTACTTAGTGGCAGCGTTGTCCACCTCCTCTTCCTGTTGTTGTTGTTGTTATTGTTATAATATTTATTTATTCAACGGATTGCATGGAAAGACCTGGATGGTCTGCAAAGTAGTTTAGTGGCAGCTTCCTCTTCCTGTTGTTGTTGTTGCCACTTCCTCTTCCTGTTGTTGTTGTTGCCACTTCCTCTTCCTGTTGTTGTTATATTTATTTACTCAACTGGTTGCATGAAAAGACCTGGATGGTCTGCAAAGTTGCTTAGTGGCAGCTTCCTCTTCCTGTTGTTGTTGTTGCCACTTCCTCTTCCTGTTGTTGTTGTTGTTGCCACTTCCTCTTCCTGTTGTTGTTATATTTATTTACTCAACTGGTTGCATGAAAAGACCTGGATGGTCTGCAAAGTTGCTTAGTGGCAGCTTCCTCTTCCTGTTGTTGTTGTTGCCACTTCCTCTTCCTGTTGTTGTTGTTATAATATTTATTTATTCGGCTGGTTGCATGGAAAGAAGAAGGCAAGGGAAATGGAAAGGAAAGAAGAAAGGAAGGAAAAGGGAAGCAGGAAGGAAGAGAAAGGAAAAGAAAAGGAGGAAGGAAATAGAGATGGGAAGAAGGAAGGAGGGAATGAAAAGGAAGAAGAAAGGAGGGGAAAAGGGAAGGGGGAAGGAAGGGAAGGGAAGGAAAAGAGAAGAAGGAAAAAATGGAAGGGAAGAAGAAAAGGAAGGAAGGAATGAAAAGGAAGATGAAAGGAAGGAAAAGGGGAAAGGGAAGCAAGGAAGGAAACAGAAAAGAAGGAAGGAAAGGGAAAAAGAAAGGAAGGAAAAAGGAAAGAGAAGAAGAAAAGGAAGGAAGGGAAGAAGAAAGGAAGGAAAAGGGGAAGGGCGAAGCAAGGAAGAGAAAGGAAAAGAAAAGAAGGAAGGAAAATGGAAGAAGAAAAGGAAGGAAGGGAGGAAGGAAGGAGAAGAAGAAAGGGAAGGGGAAGGGAGGAAAGGAAAGAAAAAATAAGGAAGGAAAAAGGGAAGGGAAGAAGAAAAGGAACAAAGAAAGGTATGAAAGGGAAGAAGAAAGGAAGGAAAATAGAAAAGGGGAGGAAAGAAGAAAGGGAAGGGAAGGTTTGGAAAGCAAACGAAAGAAGGAAGGGGAAAGAGAAGGGAAGGAAGGGGAAGGGAAAGGAAACAAGGAAGGAAGGAAGAAGGAAGGAAAAAAGGGGAAGGAAGGAGAAAGGGAAGGAGAAAGGAAGGAAGGAAGGAGGAAGGAAGGAAGAGAAGGAAAGGAAGGAAGAAGGAAGGAAGGAAGAGAGGGAAGAAGAGGGGAGGGAGAGGGAGAAAGAGTGGGTGGGAAAGGAAGGAAGGAAGGAAGGAAGGAAGGAAGGAAGGAAGGAAGGAAGGAAGGAAAGGAAGGAAGGAGAGAAAGAAAAGAGAGAAAGAGGGAGAGAAGGTTGGCCACAGCAATACAGCTAGGAAGGAAAGAAGGTGAGAGAAAAGGAAGGAAGGAAGAGAAGGAAGGAGAGAAGGAAGGAAGAAAGGAAAGAAGGAAAGAAGGAAGGATGGAAGGAAGGAAGGAAGGAAGGAAGGAAGGAAGGAAGGAAGGAAGGAAGGAAGGAAGAGAGGGAAGGGAAGAAGATGGGGAGGGAGTAGGGAGAAAGTGTGAATGGGAAAGGAAGGAAGGAAGGAAGGAAGGAAGGAAGGAAGGGGGCAGGGGATAAGCCTGGCTTCTTTCTTCTCCTCCTTCTCTTCTCCTCCCTGGCGCCAGAGAAAATGAGGCCATAAATAACATGGAGCGGAGGGAGGAAGGAAGGAAGGGAGGAAGGGAGGAAAGAGGCTTGGCGGCAGGCAATGCGCCACAGTAATGCTGAAATATGGCTCCGCTGGGCCTCGCAGGCGCATGCATGCTCCTTCGCACACAGCCTGGCTCAGCCTAGCAAGGAAGCAAGCAAGGAAGGAAGGAAGGAAGGGGGACTTTGGGGGGAAACCGAGGCAGCAGCCTTTGCAACCCCAGTTTGGGGCCTAAAGCCTGGGCCTCCGGGGTCATGTGCCGCGCATGGATGCATAGTTCACCCAAAGGAAGGCTGCAATTCAGTGGAAAGGGCGGCTGGTTCAAGGCCAAGCCAGAGCTTGAGGCCTCAATCAGAGCCTGCCAATGCCATGGCTTTGAATGAAGTTGGAAGCCGAGGAGAGTGGAGGGTGAGCCCTGGGAGAGAGAGAAGAGCAGGGGACAGCTAAGGGAATTAATATAATATAATATAATATTTATTTCTCTTCCCTTCCTTCCTTCCTTCCTTCCTTCCTTCCTTCCTTCCTTCCTTTCCTTCTTTCCTTCTTCCTTCTTTCCTCTTCCCCTCTTTCCTTCTCTTCTTCCCTTTCCTTCCTTCCCCTTCCTTCCTTCCTTCCTTCTTTCTTCCTTCCTTTTCTTCCTCCCTCTTTCCTTCCTTTTCTCCTTCTTTCTTCCTTTCTTTCCTTCCCCTCTTCCTTTCTTCCTCTCTCCTTCCCTTCTTTCCCTTCCTTCCTTCCCTCCTTCTTCCTTCCTTTCCTTCCTTCCTTCCTTCCTTCTTTCCTTTCGTTCTTCCTCCTTTCTCTTTCTCCTTCCCCTTCTTTTCTTCTTTTTTTTTCTTTTTCCTCCTTTTCTTCTTTCCTTTCTTCCTTCCTTTCTTTCCTTTCCCTCTCCTTTCTTTTCTTCTTTCCCTTCCTCTTTCCTTCCTTCCTTGTTTCCTTTCCTTCCCCTTCCTTCCTTCCTTCCTTCCTTCCTTCCTTCCTTCCTTCTGTCGTTCTCTTCCCTTCCCCTTCCTTCCTTTCTTCTTTCCTTCCCTCTCTCCCTTCCTTCTTTCCTTTCCAACCCTTCCCTTCCCTTTCTTCTTTCCTTCTCTTCCCCTTCTTTCCTTTCATTCTTGCTTCCTTCCATCTTTTCTTCCTTCCCCTAGTTTTCTTCTTTCTTTCCCTTTTGCAGTTTCTCCTTCTTTCCTTCTTTCCTTCCTTCTTCCCTTCTCTTTCTTTCCTTCCTTCCTTCCTTGTTTCTTTTCCTTCCCCTTCCTTCCTTCCTTTCTTCCTTCCGTCCTTCCTTCCTTCTGTCGTTCTTCCCTTTCCCTTCCTTCCTTTCTTCTTTCCTTCCCTCCCTTTCTCCCTTCTTTCCTTTCCAGCCCTTCCCTTTACTTTCTTCTTTCCTTCTCTTCCCTATTTTCCTTGCTTCTTACCCTCCTTCCTTTCTTCTTCCCTTCCCTTCTTCCCTTCCCTCTTTCCTTTCCTTCCTTGTTTCCTTTCCTTCCCCTTATTTCCTTCCTTCTGTCGTTCTTCTCTTCTTTCCTTCTCTTCCCTTTCCTTCCTTCCTTCCTTCTTTCCTTCCTTCTTTCCTTCCCTCCCCCTTCTTTCCTTTCCAACCCTTCTCTTTCTTTTCTTCTTTCATTGTCTTCCCCATTGTCTTTCCTTTCTTCTTCCCTTCCCTTTTTCCCTTCCTTCCTTCCTTCCTTCCTTCCTTCCTTCCTTCCTTCCTTCCTTTTCCTCTCCTTTCCTCCCTTACCCCCTTCCATGCAAGGCCAATGTCTCGGAAGTCCAGCATTGACGCTGGCCATGTTCTCCTGAAAGGCAGGGATTGTGGACCGCTGGGGCCTCTGCCGGGGAGGGCAGCCTTTGGGGCTCATTAGCCGGTGATTAATTACGCCAGAGCCCCGATATCGATCCCCAGATTGGATTTACATCCGTTAATCAGGCACAAAGTGGGAGACACCGACCAGAAGGCATCTCCTGATCAGTAGAGCTGTCTTGATGGTGGGTTATGTGTGATAGACATCTGTTGGGAGGGATCGAATGGCGTCTTCTTCCATGACGCCATGCCCTAGAAGTCCCTTCCACATCTAGGGTTTGGTGATCTATCTATCACAACATTTCTCTCTTCCCTCTCTTTATCCTTCTTTCCTTCCCTCTCTCCACTCCTGCTTCCATCTCTTTCTTTTATTTTCTCCTCCTTCCTTTCTCTCCCTTCCTTCCTCCCTCCTCCCTCCTTCTTTCTCCTTTCTCCTTCCTTCCTTTCTCTCCTTTCCTTTCTTCCTTCCTCTTCCTCCTTCCTTCCCTTTCCCTTTCTCCTCTCCTTCCTTTTTTCCTGGCAAGAAGATATAGAGCTTCCCTCCCTCTCTTTTTCCTTCCTTCCTTCTTACCTTCCTTCCCTCCCTCTCTCCTTTCCTTCCTTTCTCTCCCATCCTTCCTCTCTTACTTCCTCCTCCCTCCTTTCCCTTTCTCCTTTCCTTCCTTTCTCTTCCTTCCTCCTTCCCTCCCTCTCTCCCTTCCTTCCTTTCTCTCCTTCCTTCCTTTCTCTCCCTTCCTCCTCCCTACTTTCCCTTTCTCCTTTCCTTTCTTTCCCTTCCTTCCTTCCTTCCTTCCTTCCTTCTTCCTTCCTTCCTTCTGAAGCACTTCTGAGGACTTCCCTCCCTCTTTTTTTCCTTCCTTCCTTCTTTCCTTCTTTCCCTCCTTCCCTCTCTCCTTTCCTTCCTTTCTCTCCTTCCTTTCTTCCTCTTCCTTCCTTCCTTCCTTCCTTCCTTCCTTCCTTCCTTCCTTCCTTCTTATAGGACTTGTGAAGCAGAGCATGACAAGGAAATATAGAGACCTGCAAGTCTCTTTTTCCTCCCTCCATCCCTCTCTTCTTCCTTCCTTCCTTCCTTCCTTCCTTCCTTCCTTCCTTCCTTCCTTCCTTCCCTCCCTCCCTCCCTTTCTCTCTCTCTCTCCCTTCCTTCCTTCCTTCCTTCCTTACTTACTTACTTACTTACTTATAGGATTTCTGAAGCAGAGCATGGCAAGGAAATATAGAGACCTGCAAGTCTCCTTCTCCTTCCTTCCTTCCTTCCTTCCTTCTTTCTTTCTTTCTTCCTTCCTTCCTTCCTTCCTTCCTTCCTTCCTTCCTTCTTTCCTTCCCTCCCTCCTTCCTTCCATCCTTCTTTCCTTCCCTTCCTTCCTTCCCCCTTCTTCCTTCCTTCCTTCCTTCCTTCCTTCCCTCCCTCCTCCTTCTTCTTTCCTTCCTTCCTTCCTTCCTTCCTTCCTTCCTTCCCTCCCTCCCTCCCTCCTTCGTTCTTTCCTTCCTTCCTTCCTTCCCTCCCTCCCTCCCTCCTTCGTTCTTTCCTTCCTTCCCTCCCTCCCTCCCTCCCTCCTTCCCTCCCTCCTTCCTTCCTTCCTTCCTTCCTTCTTTCCTTCCCAAGGATGGACAGAGGGGAAATCAGCAGAAGTGGGGGTGTGCTTAGGGGGGCTCACCAAGGGAGCACGTGGGCCGACTGTGGCCCGTGGGCCGTAGATTCCGCAGGCCTGTTTGGGCGGCATTTCAGTCTCTTCTTCCAGAGGGACATCTTTTGGGGAGGTTCTTTCGAGGCTGAGAGTCCGTAGGAAGGGATCCTCCTCCTGCTTCCCACCTGCAAGCGGCCCGCTTGGCAAGGCGGAGGGGGCGGAGGCGGCCTCCCCGGGGCGTCTGGAGGGAAGTGAGCCAAGAGGCTGCTGGCCGAGGATGAAGCCAGCGATGCCGCCGTTCCTTGGCTTGTCTGGCCAACCTTCTCCCAGCAGAGAGCGGCGGTTTCGCCGGGGCCGGGCTCCATCTCTCTTCACACTCCGCTTGGCATTTCCTTGGACGGCTCTCCACGTGCGGCCCGAAAGGCGGCCGGCAAAGGAGTCAAGGGGCAACCGGGTGCGACCTTTGCCCTTCGGACCTTGCAGGCTCCCTTGCTTTCGTTGGGTGCCATTAAGTTGAATGGGAGACCTCTAAGGCCCTGTCCGCACTGACCGTTGGGTGTGGTTCGAAGCTAGCAAGCCACGGAACACATCTGCACATACAAATATACATACACAGATATGCATACACATTCACACGTACACAGATAAACATAAACTTCTATGCATAGGTGGATATAAAGACACATCTATACATAGGCATCTGTGCATGCACATATGCGCATAGACAACTGCATCCAAATCTGCAAGTGTGCATGCACATCAGCAAGGGTGCATGTACAGATGGGCATGCACATATATACACCTGCAGGTGTGCATACACATCTGCAGATGCACATACATATCTGTATACACAGTATACACAGATATGTGGGTATGCACAGATATATATATATATACCTGCAGATGCGCATACATATCTGTATACACAGGTGGGCATGCACAGATATATACACCTGCAGATGCACATATATATCTGTATACACAGATGGGCATGCACAGATATATACGCCTGGAAGTGCGCATACACACCTGCAGATGCACATACATATCTATATTCACAGATGGGCATGTGCAGATATATGCACCTGGAAGTGCGCATACACATCTGCAGATGCACATATCTTTACACAGACTGACATGCGCAGATATATACATCTACAGATGTGCATACACACCTGCAGATGCACATACATATCTGTATACACAGGTGGGCATGCGCAGATATATACATCTGCAGATGCGCATACACACCTGCAGATGCACATACATATCTGTATACACAGGTGGGCATGCACAGATATATATGCCTGGAAGTGCACATACACACCTGCAGATGCACATACATATCTATATACACAGGTGGGCATGCGCAGAAATATACACCTGGAAGTGTGCATACACATCTGCAGATGCACATATTTTTACACAGACAGACATGCGCAGATATATACATCTGCAGATGCGCATACACACCTGCAGGTGCACATACATATCTGTATACACAGATGGGCATGTGCAGATATATGCACCTGGAAGTGTGCATGCACATCTGCAGATGCACATATTTTTACACAGACAGACATGCGCAGATATATTCATCTGCAGATGCGCAGATGCCCATACACAACTGCAGATGCATATGCGTAGATGCACATATGCACATGCACAGATAGATACCTGCGCATACGTAGATAGAAATGCACAGTGATATACATCCGCAAATATATGGATGTGCATACGCATCTGCGAGTGCGCACCTGCACCTGCAAAGATGCATGTGCACATCTCCACATGTGCAGATACATGCACAGATATTTACATCTGCACATGCGCAGATGCACATCTATACATAAATAGATACACAAACACAACTGCATATGCACAGATGTGTATACACATCTGCACATGCACAGATAGACAGACTTCTGCATATGCACCAACATGCACAGATATATACATCAGCGCATGCACAGGCAGACATAGACATCCACACATACACAAATATAAATACACATCTGCACATACTATATCTCCAATCAGTCCATGACATTGAGCATTCCATAAAGTTCTCCAACTAATAGGACAGAAGAGAAATCCTTTACAGTTCGGACTAAAACCCGGAACGGGTCCTCAGATTCTGTTGGGACATCTCGGCATATTCGGTTCAGAACCTAGCTCTCTGCATCTCCATGCACAGGGCTTCCCAGTTTGGACCAGTAGTGCCACACCTGAAAGGGGATGTTCCACCTGGGGAACAGGTAGAGATACCTCTCCGCTGATCACACACCTGGCTTGCCAAAGGAAGGCTTTGGCCCCCTTCGCCGTGCAGATCTCGGTTGCCGCGGGGGAATTGGGCAGGCGGCAACGGCGGCGGCGAGACGTTGACTCGACCCGACGAACCATGAGGGCCTCATTCAACTTTAACGAGGGCTAAAAAAGGAAACAGGAAACAGAACAACAAGGGGCACAAGAAGGTGTGCAGGCAGGCAGGCCGAGGGGATCCAGGTGGGCCCCAGGTGCCACTCACCTGAAGACAGGATGAGGAAGGACGTCCCAATGGCTTCCTTGGAGTCGTCTTTCTCTGAAGGTTACTTTTTGTTTTTGGCACCCAAGGCTAGATGGCCATCTGTCAGGAGAAATCGGATTGTGTCCTCCAGAAAGGGGTTGGTCTGGATAGCCGTCTTTGAGGTCTCTTCTAACACCAGCAGTCTATCTATCTATCTATCTATCTATCTATCTATCTATCTATCTATCTATCTATCTATCATCTATCTATGCCTCTATATTATGGCAGAAGGGAATTGGACTAGATGGCCTTCTTTGGGTTCCTTCCAGCTTTAGGATTCAATGATTCTATCTATCTGTCTATCTATCTATCTACCCTATCTATTTATCTATCTATCTATCTATCTATCTATCTATCTATCTATCTATCTATCTATCTATCTATCTANCAGAGGTGCCTCTGTGCCCCTGGCAAAAAAAGTGTTCTGCGACCGCTTACTTCGCGTAATGGATGAGCCGCCTCTGCACAGACCATTCTGAACCCCACCAACAATAGAATTGGGCCAAACTTCCCACACGGAACCCCCATGACCACCAGAGTGGGTCACAGCAACACGTGGCAGGGGATGGCTAGTAAATAAAATAAATAAATATTGCCAATCTCTCTTGAGAGTCTGGCTGTTTGCTCTTGTGGCTTCATATCCCAATAGAGTTCCCTCCACATACACACACAGTGAACCAATCTTTGAGTCTCCCATCCAAAAAAAACCTACTGCAGAAAGGAATTAGATCATTTGAATGACATAAAGTGGGTTTCTTCTGCTTTGCCTGCCCTCTTCCTCAAAGGACACCTTCTTCATATTGTCCTTTGGGGAAGAGGGCAGACAGACCCCCACCCACTTCACTCTCATCATCTCCCATGTTGTGAAATACTCATAAACGTGTCTCGCCTGGCTTTGTTTGCTGTCAACAAGAGGCCCGCTAATGAAATATACACTGCAAACAAAGCGATGCTTATCATCATGTACGGCCAGCCAGCCTTCCCTCCCCATCTGAGGCTTCTCTTGGGGTCCTTCTATAGCAGTGTTTCTCAACCTTCCTAATGACACGACCCCTTAATACAGTTTCTCATGTTGTGCTGACCCCCAACCATAAAATTATTATCATTGCTACTTCATAACTGTAATTTTACTACTGTTACTAGCGGTCCCCTGCCACGCGTTGCTGTGGCCCAGTCTGGTGATCTGGAAAATAAAGCAATGAGAAAGTGTTGGTTTCTAATCTATGTAATGTCTTTATGCTTGTGGGTAAACAGTATTTCTTGCTGCTTCTTTGCCAGTGTTGATGTGGAGAGTGTCTGGTTTGCCTCCTCTGGAATATGCAACATATCATAGTCCTTTTTTAGGGGTCCCTTTCAAATCTATGATACTATTATCTCTGTGTGTGTTTGAATCATATCTATCTATCTATATCTATGGTTGGATGGTTCTGTGTCAGGAGGGCTCTGGCTGCATTTTCTTGCCCTGGTGAAGAGTTGGACTGGATGGCCTTAAGTATTTTCTGTTGGTCATGGTGTTAGAGACCCTAAATTGGGTCTTCTTAGGTCCACATTGCAAGAGCACGAAAGGAAGGAGACAGTCCCAATGAAAGATCAAAAAACAAGGTTTATTTTTAGTTTCTTCATGAAGAAGATGGACAGCCTGGGAGCATACGCAGATGCTACCCTTCAAGTGACTGCCGTGCCCCCTTGGCTTTTGACCACCATTATATAACCTCAAGTAAACAAGAACAATTTTTTGTCATGGAAAGTACTCTCTTTCCAGCCCCCCTCCCTTGACCTTTTGATGGAAAGTACCTTCTTGTACATGCATACTCTGCACTTTACCACAACCTTTGAAGTTAACCACAACACAACATCCTGTGTAAGAAAGTACCCTCTTGTACGTCAAGATGTCACATCTTGTTTCTTAAAAACATTTTCTTCCGTATTGCTCTTTTTCTACAGAGAAAGGGTATATTTCTCTTTTGTTGTTAATTTCATTCAAAGCCCCTTGCTTAGTATTTGCAAATTTCGCTCAAAGACCCTTTCAATGGGGGTCCTGTGTGGGAAATTTGCCCCAATTCTGTCATTTGTGGGATTCAGAATGCTTTTTGATTGTAGGTGAACTATAAATCCCAGTAACTACAAATCCCAAATATCAAGGTCTATTTCCCCAAACTCCATCTGTGTTCATATTTGGGCATATTGAGTATTCCTGTTAAGTGTGGTCCAGATCCACCATTGTTTGAGTCCACAGTGCTCTCTGGATGTAAGTGAACTACAACTCCCAAACTCAAGATCAATGCCCACCAAACCCTTCTAGTGTTTTCTGTTGGTCATGGGAGCCCTGTATGCCACATTTAGTTCAATGCCATAATTGGTGGAGTTCAGAACGCTCTTTGATTGTAGGTGAACTATAAATCCCAGCAACTACAACTCCCAAATGACAAAAATAAAAAAAATTGTGTGAAGGACATACATTGGGTTGTTAGGTCTATGCTGTCCAAATTTGGTGTCAATTGGCCCACTGGTTTTTGAGTTATGTTAATCCCACAAATGAACATTACATTTTTATTTATATAGATAATCATAATGTAAGTATCTGATATGCTGATTAGGTGAATTGCACTATGTAACACTGCAAGTGGCTTCTGGTGTGAGAGAATTGGCCGTCTGCCAGGACATTGCCCAGAGGAAGCCCAGATGTTTGATGTTTTACCATCCTTGTGAGAGGCTTCTCTCATGTCCCCGCATAGGGAGCTGGAGCTGGCAGAAGGAGCTCATCTGCGCTCTCCCCAAGTTTGAACCTTTGACCTGTTTCTCAAGTTGCTCCTGACACAGAATAATAATAATAATAATAATAATAATAATAATAATAATAATAATAATAAAGCTGTAATAAAACCGCTGTTGAAAAAACCATCACTGGACCCCACTCAATTCGTCAACTATCGGCCTGTTTCCAATCTCCCCTTTTTGGGCAAAGTCATGGAACGTGTGGTGGCCTCACAACTCCAGGCATTCTTGGTAGACACGGATTATCTGGATCCGGCACAGTCTGGCTTTAGGCCGGGGCATGGTACCGAGACAGCCTTGGTCGCCTTAGTGGATGATCTGCGCCGGGAGCTCGACAGGGGGAGTGTGTCCCTGTTGGTGCTGCTGGACCTCTCAGCGGCCTTCGATACCGTCGACCACGGTATCCTTCTGGGACGCCTCGCGGGGATGGGTCTGGGAGGTACTGTTCTGCAGTGGCTCCGCTCATTCCTCGAGGGTCGGTCTCAGAAGGTGTTACTGGGAGACTCCTGCTCAACCTCACAACCTTTGTTTTGTGGGGTTCCTCAGGGTTCAATACTGTCTCCCATGTTGTTTAACATCTACATGAAACCGCTGGGCGAGATCATCCGGAGTTTCGGAGTGAGATGTCATCTGTACGCAGATGATGTCCAACTCTGTCACTCCTTCCCACCTGCTACTAAGGAGGCTGTCGAGGTCCTGAACCGGTGCTTGGCCGCTGTGACGGTCTGGATGGGGGCGAACAAATTGAAATTGAATCCAGACAAGACAGAGGTACTCCTGGTTAGTCGTAAGACCGAACAGGGTATAGGGTTACAGCCTGTGTTGGATGGGGTCGCACTCCCCCTGAAGACACAGGTTCGCAGTTTGGGTGTGATCCTGGACTCATCGCTGAGCCTGGAACCCCAGGTTTCGGCGGTGACCAGGGGAGCATTCGCACAATTAAAACTTGTGCGCCAACTGCGACCGTACCTTGGGAAGTCCGACTTAGCCACGGTAGTCCACGCTCTGGTTACATCCCGCCTTGATTACTGCAACGCTCTCTACGTGGGGTTGCCTTTGAAGACAGTCCGGAAGCTCCAACTAGTCCAACGGGCGGCAGCCATGATACTAACAGGAGCGGGGCGCAGGGAGCATACAACTCCTCTGCTGCACCAGCTCCACTGGCTGCCGATATGCTACCGGGCGCAATTCAAAGTGCTGGCGTTGGCCTTTAAAGCCCTAAACGGTTCTGGCCCAACTTATCTATCCGAACGTATCTCAGCCTATCAGCCCACCAGGACCCTAAGATCTTCTGGAGAGTCCCTGCTCTCTATCCCGCCGGCTTCCCAAGTGCGGCTGGCGGGAACGAGAGACAGGGCCTTTTCTGTGGTGGCCCCTCGGCTTTGGAACACCCTCCCTATAGAGATACGATCAGCCTCTTCGCTGATGGTCTTTCGGAAGAGATTAAAAACATGGTTGTGTAAACAAGCATTCAATTAGTTTGTTACTATTGAATTTATAGACTAAGGACTGGTTAACTATGGATGACGAACTCTGGACTGTGATTTTTGTGACGAGAAGCATGGTATTATTATTGGTGGCCCAATAATTTGTATTGTTTACGTGTTGTTGTTTTAAATTGTACATTGCTTTTAATTGCTGTAAACCGCAATGAGTCGCCGATTTAGGCTGAGATATTAGCGGTATACAAGTGTATTAAATAAATAAATAAATAAATAAATAAATATCTATCCATCCATCCATCTATCCATCTATCTATCTATCGAGCTAGCTATCTATCCATCCATCATGGAATAAGGGGTTGCACTGGATGGCCTTCTTTAGGTTTCTTTCCAACTCTAGGATTCTATCTATCCCTCTATCCCTCTATCCCTCTATCTATCTATCTATCTATCTATCTATCTATCTATCTATCTATCTCTATCTATCCACCCACCCCTCCATCCATCCACCCATCCATTATGGCAGAAGGGGTTGGACTGGATGGCCTTCTTTCGGTCCCTTTCCAACTCTAGGATTCTATCTGTCTGTCTATCCATCCATCCATCTATCCATCTGTCTATTGAGCTGTCTATCTATCTCTATCTATCTATCTATCTATCTATCTATCTATCTATCTATCCATCCATCCATCCATCCATCTCGCTGTCTGTCCATCCATCCATCTATCCATCCATCTATCTGTTATGGCAGAAAGGGTTGGACTGGATGGCCTTCTTTGGGTCCCTTTCCAACTGTAGGATTCTGTCTGTCTGTCTGTCCGTCCGTCCATCCATCCATCCATCTAGCTGTCTGTCTGTTTATCCTCGCTGTCTGTCCATCCATCCATCTATCCATCCATCTATCTGTTATGGCAGAAAGGGTTGGACTGGATGGCCTTCTTTGGGTCCCTTTCCAACTGTAGGATTCTGTCTGTCTGTCTGTCCGTCCGTCCATCCATCCATCCATCTAGCTGTCTGTCTGTTTATCCATCCTTGGACTGGATGGCCTTCTTCGGGTCCCTTTCCAACTGTAGGATTCTATCTATCTATCTATCTATCTATCTATCTATCTATCTTCTATCTATCTATCTATCTATCTATCTATCTATCTATCTATCTTCTATCTATCAAGCTGTCTGTCTGTCTGTCTATCTATCTGTCCATCCATCCATTATTATGGCAGAAGGGATTGGACTGGATGGCCTTCTTTGGGTCCCTTTCCAACTCAAGGATTCTGTCTATCTATCTATCCATCCATCCATCTAGCTGTCTGTCAGTCTGTCCATCCATCCATCCATCCATCCATCTGTTATGGCAGAAGGGGTTGGACTGGATGGCCTTCTTTGGGTCCCTTTTCAACTGTAGGATTCTATCTATCCATCCATCTATCGAGCTACCTGTCTGTCCGTCCGTCCATCCATCCATCCATCCATCCATCCATCCATCCATCTATCGATCTGTTATGGTAGAAGGGGTTGGAATGCATGGCATTCTTTGGGTCCCTTTCCAACTCTAGGATTCTACCTATCTATCCATCCATCTATTTATCCATCTCTAGGGTTCCATCTATCCATCCATCCATTCTTCTATTATGGCAGAAGAGGGTTGGACTAGATGACCTTCTTTGGGGCACTTTCCAACTCTAGGGTTCCATCTACCTACCTATCTATCTACCTATCAATCTACCTGTCTATCCATCCATCCATCCATCCATCTATCCATCCATCCATCCATCCATCTATCGAGCTAGCTATCTTTCTGTCCATCCATCCATCCATCCATCCATCCATCCATCCATCCATCCATCTCTCTATTATGGCAGAAGGGGTTGGACTGGATGGCCTTCTTTGGGACCCATTCCAACTGTTGGATTCTAGCTAGCTATTGAACTATCTATCTCTCCATCCACCCACCCATCCATCCATCCATCCGTCTATCTATTATGGCAGAATGGGTTGGACTGGATGGTCTTCTTTGGGACCCATTCCAACTATAGGATTCTAGCTAGCTATCGATCTATCTATCTCTCCATCCATCCATCCATCCATCCATCCATCCATCCATCCATCTATCTATTATAGCAGAAGGGGTTGAATTGGATGGTCTTCCTTGGGTCCCTTTCCATCTATCTATCTATCTATCTATCTATCTATCTATCTATCTATCTATCTATCTATCTATCTATCTATCTGTCAATCTATCTATCTATCTATCTATCTATCTATCTATCTATCTATCTATCTATCTATCTATCTGTTATGAGCCCATGCGCATGGCCGCTCGGCCTCCTCGCTCGCACGAAGCCTTGCCGACGGCTGGCATTGCCGCACCGGCTGGCATCCCTCCGGCTCCCCTCTGCTTCCCTTGCCTTTGCCTGGCGCCCTCCCAAACGCGGCACGTGGGCACAACGTGGTGGCAACCAGCTCCATGGTGGTGGGGAAGTGAGTCAGAGCCGAGCACTGACAAACAACCGCCCCCTGCGCCGTGCGCCGTGCCAAAACCCATCTTGGTTGGTCAACAAGGGAAGGAGAGCGGGGGGCCTGAAGCGGGCACCTCTCCGTGGCTAGCATGGGCCCACTTGGGCCCCAGAGGCTCTGGGCCTGGCATTGCCTTGTGAATGGCATTGAATACATTTCCCCCACATTGTGGGTGCCACATTAGTCCCCATGTCGTATTGCAACATGGCATTCAATGCATATTTTTCTCTCCACAAGGAGACTTTCCCCTCATCATAGCGCATGACTATGTATGGCATTCAATGCACTTTTCCCCTGTTACATGCACCACATTAGTCCCCTTGCCCCATGTATGCGCATTGCATTTTGCATGCTCTAATGCAACATGGCATTAAATGTACTTTCTCCCATCATCTAATAATAATAATAATAATAATAATAATAATAATAATAATAATAATAAATTATATATTATTATTATTATTATTATTGTTGTTGTTGTTGTTGTTGTTGTTAGGCAGCACATCTCTGGGCCTAGCGTTACCTTTTACATGGCATTAAAGTCATTTCCCTTCATTGCAAGTGCCACATTGTTCCCCTTGTCCTATGCACACACATTGCTTCTTTGCATGTTCTTTCACAATATGGTATCATATGCACATTCCCCTCATCACAGCACATGTCTGGGCTTGCCATTACCTTTTGCACGGCATTACATGCAATTTTCCCATTTGCAAGCACCATATTAGTCCTCAGGCCCCATGTACACACATTACCATTTTGCATGCTCTTTTGCAACATGGTATTAGATGTGCTTTCCCCTATTTCAGGTGCCACATTAGTCTCCATGTGTGCACATTGCGTTTTGCATGCTCTTTTGCAAAATGGCATTAGATGCACTTTCCCACCATTGCAGGTGCCACATTACTCCCCATATCTGCGCATTGCATTTTGCATGCTCTTTTGCAACATTGCATTAGATGCACTTTCCCACCATTGCAGATGCCACATTAGTCCTCATGTCTGCGCATCCCTTTTGCATGCTCTTTTGCAACATGGCATTAGATACACTTTTCCACCATTGCAGATGCCACATTAGTCCCCATATCTGCATATTGCGTTTTGCACGCTCTTTTGCAACATTGCATTAGATGCACTTTCCCACCATTGCAAGTGCCATATTAGGCCCCATGTGCTATAGATGAGCATTGCTTTTTGTATGCCGTTTTGCAACGTGGCATTAAATGCACTTTTCCCCTTATCACAGCACATGTCTGGGCCTACCATTATCTTTTGCATGGCATTAAATGTAACGTCCCAATTGCAGGTGCTATATTAGTCCTCATGAACCCATGCATGCATAATACCTTTTGCAATGCTCTTTTGCAACGTGGCATTAGATGCACTTTCCCCCTTATCACAGCACGTGTCTGGTCCTACCATTACCTTTTGCATGGCATTAAATGCAACGTCCCAATTGCAGGCACTATTTCAGTCCCCATGAACCCATGCATGCATAATACCTTTTGCAATGCTCTTTTGCAACGTGGCATTAGATGCATTTTCTTCCCGTTGCAGGTGCCACATTTAGTCCTGTTATCCTATGGACAAGCATTGCTTTTTGCATGTTGTTTTGCACCATGGCATTAGATGCAATATCCTATGGACAAGCATTGCATTTTCCATGTTGAATTGCAACATGGCATTAGATGCGATATCCTATGGACGAGCATTGTTTTTTGCATGCAGATTTGCAACATGGCATTAGGTGCACTTTCCCCTATTGCATATGCCACATTAGTCCCCATGTGTGTGCATTGCCTTTTGCATGCTCTTTTGCAACACTGCACTCCCTGCCCCATTGCACGTGCCACATTAGGCCCCATGCCCTATGGATGAGCATTGCTTTTTGCATGCAGCTTGCAACGTGACATTAAATGCACTTTCCCTCTTAGCACAGTTTTAGGCCTACCATTACCTTTTGCATGGCATTAAATGCAATGTCCCAATTGCAGGCACTATATCAGTCCCCATGAACCCATGCATGCATAATACCTTTTGCAATGCTCTTTTGCAACATGGCATTAGATGCACTTTCTCCCTATTGCAGGTGTCACATTTAGTCCTGATATCCTATGGACGAGCATTGCATTTTGCATGTTGTTTTGCAACATGGCATTAGGTGCAATATCCTATGGACAAGCATTACATTTTGCATGTTGTTTTGCAACGTGGCATTAGATGCGATATCCTATGGACGAGCATTGCTTTTTGCATGCAGATTTGCAACGTGGCATTAAATGCAGTTTCCCTCTTATCACAGCACAGTTTTGGGCCTACCATTACCTTTTGCATGACATTAAATGCAGTGTCCCAGTTGCAGGTTCTTTATCAGTCCCCATGAACCCATGCATGCATAATACTTTTGCAATGCTCTTTTGCAACATGGCATTAGATGCGACATCCTATGGACAAGGTATCCTTTTTGCATGTTTATTTGCAACGTGGCATTAGGTGCACTTTCTCCCCATTGCAGGTGCCACATTTAGTCCCAATATCCTATGGACATGCATTGCATTTTGCATGTTGTTCTGCAACATGGCATTAGGTGCACTTTCTCCCCATTGCAGGTGCCACATTTAGTCCGGATATCCTATAGACAAGCATTGCATTTTGCATGTTGTTTTGCAACACGGCATTAGATGCACTTTCTCCCCATTGCAAGTGCCACATTTAGTCCGGATATCCTATAGACAAGCATTGCATTTTGCATGTTGTTTTGCAACATGGCATTGTCCCCATTGTAAGTGCCACATTTAGTCCGGATATCCTATGGACAAGCATTGCTTTTTGCATGTTGTTTTGCAACATGGCATTAAATGTACTTTCTTCCCATTGCGGGGTGCCACATTTAGTCCCAATATCCTATGGACAAGCATTGCTTTTTGCATGTTGTTTTGCAACATGGCATTAAATGCACTTTCTTCCCATTGCAGGGTGCCACATTTAGTCCCAATATCCTATGGACAAGCATTGCATTTTGCATGCTGTTTTGCAACATGGCATTGTCCCCATTGCAAGTGCCACATTTAGTCCGGATATCCTATGGACAAGCATTGCTTTTTGCATGTTGTTTTGCAACATGGCATTAGATGCGACATCCTATGGTCAAGGTATCCTTTTTGCATGTTGTTTTGCAACATGGCATTAGATGCACTTTCTCTCCATTGCAAGTGCCACATTTAGTCCCGATATCCCATAGACAAGCATTGCTTTTTGCATGTTGTTTTGCAACATAGCATTAGATGCGATATGCTATGGACAAGGTATCATTTTTGCATATAGTTTTGCAATGTGGCATTAGATGCACTTTCTCCCTGTTACAGGTGCCACATTTAGTCACGATATCCTATAGACAAGCATTGCATTGTGCATCTTTTTTTGCAACGTGGCATTAGGTGCACTTTCTTCCTTTTGCAGGGTGCCACATTTAGTCCAGATATCCTACAGACAAGCATTGCATTTTGCATGTTATTTTGCAACATGGCATTAGATGCAATATCCTATGGATGAGCATTGCATTGCAATATCCTATGGACGAGCAATGCAATATGGCATTTGATGCGATATCCTATGGACGAGCATTGCTTTTTGCATGTTGTTTTGCAACACGGCATTAAGTGCCCTTTCCCCCATGTGCAGGCGCAATCTCAGTCCCCATGTCTGCGCATTGCCTTTTGCATGCTCTTTTGCAACACCTCTTCCAAAACAGGTGGCCGTAACGTGCCCGGCATGCGGAGGTGTGTGTTTGTGTATTTTCCCTCGATGGAGAGAGTAAAAAATAACATATCCTCTGTGTGTTGTAAGTGGAGCTATTTCCATACATCGGGGATTCCTCCTCCTCCTCCTCTTCCTCCCTGGCAGGGGTGGCGTGCCGTGTGTGCCCATGCGCCCGCACTTCCCTGCCACGTGGCACCCCTTCCTGGCTGGCTCTTCCACCCTTTCTTTCTCTCGTTCCCTCGCTTCTCCCATCCTCCGCCACACGCGTGTGTCCTGGTACTGCCCGTTCTCGGCACTGGCTGTGCCGCCAACCTGCCAAGGGATCCTGACAACTGTGCCGTGGGCGGGAATTAATATATTTTTTTAATTGGGGGGCTGTTGGTTTTGCAAGCGACGAGCCACATGCTTCTCTCTGGGGAATGTTTGTCCAGTTGGCATCAGTGGCATCGATGCAAAAGGGGATTCCTGGCCTGGAAACAATAAGTGTGAAAAAACTCAGAATTATTATTATTATTATTATTATTATTATTATTATTATTATTAGACTCCAAGTGGAACATGAGTCAAGACTGTGATGCAGCAGCAAACAAGGCCAATGCAATTCTAATATACTATGCTTAGGTAATCAAAATGGAACGGACAGATATGACACTAAGAGATGTGAAAGGGACCTCAGAGGCTTATCACAAGCCAAACATGAGTCAAGTCTGTGATGCAGCAGCCAAAAAGGCCAATGCGATTCTAGGCTGAAACCATAGGAGTCTATTGTCTTAAATCAAGGGAAGTCCAGCTCTATTCTGCTTTGGATGGCTATCTGTCAGGAGGTCTTTGATTGTGTTTTTCTTGCCTGGCAGAAGGGGATTTAACTGGATGGCCCTCTTTGGAGTCCCTTCCAACTCTAAGTATCTATCTATCTATCTATCTATCTATCTATCTATCTATCTATCTATTATGGCAGAAGGAGGTTAGACTAGATGTTCTTCTTTGGGGTCCCGTCCAACTCTAGGATTTCATCAATCTATCGATCGATCTAACTATCTATCCATCTATTATGGCAGAAGGAGGTTAGATTAGATGACCTTCTTTTGAGCTCCTTCCATCTCTAGGATTCTATCTATCTATCTATCTATCTATCTATCTATCTATCTATCTATCCATCTATTATGGCAGAAGGGAGTTGGACTAGATGGCCTTCTTTGGGACCCTTTCCAGCTCTAGGATTCCATCTATCTATCTATTTATCTATCTATCCATCCATCCATCCATCCATCCACCTATTATGGCAGAAGGGAGTTGGACTAGATGACCTTCTTTGGGACCCTTTCCAACTCTAGAATTCTATCTGTCCATCCATCCATCCATCTATTATGGCAGAAGGGGGTTAGACTAGATGACCTTCTTTGGAGCTCCTTCCATCTCTAAGATTCCATCTATCTATCTATTTATCCATCCATCCATCTATTATGGCAGAAGGGGGTTGGACTAGATGACCTTCTTTGGGGCCCTTTCCAACTCTAGGGTTCCATCTATCTATCTATCCATCCATCCATCCATCCATCCATCCATCCATCCATCCATCTATTATTGCAGAAAGGGGTTAGACTAGATGGC
>NW_026844700.1:4239200-4291700 GCF_025583915.1 Anolis sagrei ordinatus
ACCTGCCAAGGGATCCTGACAACTGTGCCGTGGGCGGGAATTAATATATTTTTTTAATTGGGGGGCTGTTGGTTTTGCAAGCGACGAGCCACATGCTTCTCTCTGGGGAATGTTTGTCCAGTTGGCATCAGTGGCATCGATGCAAAAGGGGATTCCTGGCCTGGAAACAATAAGTGTGAAAAAACTCAGAATTATTATTATTATTATTATTATTATTATTATTATTATTATTAGACTCCAAGTGGAACATGAGTCAAGACTGTGATGCAGCAGCAAACAAGGCCAATGCAATTCTAATATACTATGCTTAGGTAATCAAAATGGAACGGACAGATATGACACTAAGAGATGTGAAAGGGACCTCAGAGGCTTATCACAAGCCAAACATGAGTCAAGTCTGTGATGCAGCAGCCAAAAAGGCCAATGCGATTCTAGGCTGAAACCATAGGAGTCTATTGTCTTAAATCAAGGGAAGTCCAGCTCTATTCTGCTTTGGATGGCTATCTGTCAGGAGGTCTTTGATTGTGTTTTTCTTGCCTGGCAGAAGGGGATTTAACTGGATGGCCCTCTTTGGAGTCCCTTCCAACTCTAAGTATCTATCTATCTATCTATCTATCTATCTATCTATCTATCTATCTATTATGGCAGAAGGAGGTTAGACTAGATGTTCTTCTTTGGGGTCCCGTCCAACTCTAGGATTTCATCAATCTATCGATCGATCTAACTATCTATCCATCTATTATGGCAGAAGGAGGTTAGATTAGATGACCTTCTTTTGAGCTCCTTCCATCTCTAGGATTCTATCTATCTATCTATCTATCTATCTATCTATCTATCTATCTATCCATCTATTATGGCAGAAGGGAGTTGGACTAGATGGCCTTCTTTGGGACCCTTTCCAGCTCTAGGATTCCATCTATCTATCTATTTATCTATCTATCCATCCATCCATCCATCCATCCACCTATTATGGCAGAAGGGAGTTGGACTAGATGACCTTCTTTGGGACCCTTTCCAACTCTAGAATTCTATCTGTCCATCCATCCATCCATCTATTATGGCAGAAGGGGGTTAGACTAGATGACCTTCTTTGGAGCTCCTTCCATCTCTAAGATTCCATCTATCTATCTATTTATCCATCCATCCATCTATTATGGCAGAAGGGGGTTGGACTAGATGACCTTCTTTGGGGCCCTTTCCAACTCTAGGGTTCCATCTATCTATCTATCCATCCATCCATCCATCCATCCATCCATCCATCCATCCATCTATTATTGCAGAAAGGGGTTAGACTAGATGGCCTTCTTTGGGGCCCTTTCCAACTCTAGGGTTCCATCTATCTATCTACCTGTCCATCCATCCATCCATCTATCCATCTATTATGGCAGAAGGGGGTTGGACTAGATGGCCTTCTTTGGGGCCTCTTCTTCTATGATTCCACTATCTATCTATCTATCTATCTATCTATCTATCTATCTATCTATCTATCTATCTATCCATCCATCCATCCATCCATCCACATCCATCCATCCATCTATTATTGCAGAAAGGGGTTAGACTAGATGGCCTTCTTTGGGGCCCTTTCCAACTCTAGGGTTCCATCTATCTATCTATTCATCCATCCATCCATCTATCCATCTCTCTATTATGGCAGAAGGGGGTTGGAGTAGTTGGCCTTCTTTGGGTCCCTTTCCAACTCTAGGGTTCCACCATCCATCCATCCATCCATCCATCCATCCATCCATCCATCCATCTATTATGACAGATTGGGTTGGACTAGATGGCCTTCTTTGCGGCCCCTTTCCGACTCTAGGATTCCATCCATCCATCCATTAACCGTGGTATATGCTTTTGTTTTGAGTCTCCTTTTCTGAAGCAGAGGGTGGATATCTGTCGGGAGGGATCGGACGGTCCCTTGGGCCGGTGACCCTCCTTATGGGGGACTGCCACCCCTGGGGTCTTTCTTATGGGACCCTTCTGTTGATTGTTAACCCCTTGGAGGCTGGCTTTGGCGCAGGGAGGGTTAAGGGCCCACCGGCCTCGCTCTGCGCGCGCTCAGAGCTTGTTTTTTTCCATGTTGCATTTTCTCCACTTCGCTTCCTCAGATGAATAATTAATCGAAGCTTTTTTTGGTCTTTCCCCAGCCGCCTCCCTCCTTCCCTCCCTACAAGTCTTCTTCCTCCCTCCCTCCCTTCTTTCCTTCCTTCCTTCTTTCCTTCCTTCCTTCTTTTTTCCCTTTTTTCTCTTTTTCTGTTTTGTTTGTTTTTCTTTTCTTCTTTTTCCTTCCTTTCTTCATACCTTCCTTCTTTCCCTTTTCCTTCATTTTTTCTTTCCTTCCTTCTTTTTTCTTTCTTCCTTCCTTTTCCTTCCTTCCTTATTTCCTTCCTTTTTCTTTCTTTCCTTTCTTCTTTCTTTCCTTTCCTCTTTCTTCCTTTCTTTTTTCCCTTCTTTATTTCCTTTATTCCTTCTTTCCTTTTTTTCCTTCTTCCTCTTTCCTTCCTTCTCTTTCTTTCCTCTTCTTCCTCCTTTCTTTCTTTCTTTTTTCTTTCTTTCTTTCTTTCTTTCTTTCTTTCTTTCTTTCCTTCCTTTCTTTTTTTCCTTCTTTATTTCCTTTCTTCCTTCTTTCCTTTCCTCTTTCCTTCTTCCTTCCTTCCTTTCTTTTTTTCCTTCTTTATTTCTTTTCTTCCTTCTTTCCTTTCCTCTTTCCTTCTTCCTTCCTTCCTTCCTTCCTTCCTTTTTTCCCTTCTTTATTTCCTTTCTTCCTTCTTTCCTTTTTTTCCCTTCTTCCTCTTTCCTTCCTTCTTCCCTTCCTTCCTTGCTTTTTTCTTTCTTTCTTTCCTTTCTTCCTTTCCTTTCTTTTCTCTTTCCTTCCCTTTCCTTTTCCTTCTTTCCTCCTTCCTTCCTTTCCTTCTTTTTTCTTTCCTTACTTCCTTCTACTCTTCCTTCCTTCCTTCCTTCCTTCCTTCCTTCTTTCCTTTCTCTTTTCCTTCTTTCCTTCCTTCCTTGCTTTTTTCTTTCTTTCTTTCCTTCCTTCTTTCCTTCCTTTCTTTCTTCTTTCCTTTCTTCCTTGATTCTTTCTTTCCTTCCTTCCTTCTTTCCTTCCCTCTTTCCTTCCTTCTTCCTTTCCTTCCTGCTTTCTTTACTTCCTTCTTTCCTTCCTTCTTCACTTCCTTCCTTGCTTTTTTCTTTCTTTCCTTCCTTCCTTTTCTTCCATATTTCCTTCTGTCCTTTTCCTTTCCTTCCTTCCGCCCCATAAAAGTCCCAAAATCCAGGTACCCAACTATATATTTGCTTGTTTATCTCTCCCTTTGCTGTGTGCCTGGATGGCCTCCTTTGCTCTCACTGGTGTGTCCACACAACAACCCTGCAAGGTAGGCCAGTTTGCAAAAGAGAGAGAGAGAAGGGGAAGGGAACCTGGCTTGGAATACTTTGTAATCTGTGTTTGGGGAATTGTTTTTGGGAAGGAACTGGTTGAGAAGCCACATTGTTTCCTTGCTCCTTTGTAACACTCTTCCTTCTTGTTGTTATTGTCTTGATGGAGAAAGGAAACAGAGGGATTGACACTGGAAATAGTCCTTCCTGGGTCTAGATACATATAGATACACACAGACACAATCATATACATACTCTCTCTCTCTCTTGTTGTTGTTCATTTGTTCAGTCGTCTCCGACTCTTCGTGACCTCATGGACCAGCCCACGCCAGAGCTCCCTGTCGGCCGTTACCACCCCCAGCTCCCTCAAGGTCAGTCCAGTCACTTCAAGGATGCCATCCATCCATCTTGCCCTTGGTCGGCCCCTCTTCCTTTTGCCTTCCACTTTCCCCAGCATCATTCCCTTCTCCAGGCTTTGCTGTCTCCTCATGATGTGGCCAAAGGACTTCCACTTTGTCTCTAGTATCTTTCCCTCCAGTGAGCAGCCGGGCTTTCTTTCCTGGAGGATGGACTGGTTGGATCTTCTTGCAGTCCAAGGCACTCTCAGCACTTTCCTCCAACACCACAGCTCAAAAACATCTCTCTTCCTTCGCTCATCCTTCCCTGAGGTCCAGTTCTCACATCCGTAGGTGACTACAGGGAATACCATGGCTTTGACTAGGCAATGGATCTTGGTTGCCAGTCTGATGTCTCTACTCTTTACTATTTGATCGAGACTGGACATTGCTCTCCTCCCAAGAAGGAAGCGTCTTCTGATTTCCTGGCCACAGTCTGCATCTGCAGTAATCTTTGCACCTAGAAATACAAAGTCTGTCACGGCCTCCACATTTTCTCCCTCTATTTTCCAGTTGTCAATCATTCTTGTTGGCATAATCTTGGTTTTTTTTACGTTTAGCTGCAACCCGGCTTTTGCGCTTTCTTCTTTCACCTTGATTAGAAGGCTCCTCAGCTCCTCCTCGCTTTCGGCCATCAGAGTGGTGTCATCTGCATATCTGAGGTTGTTAATGTTTCTTCCAGCAATTTTCACCCCAGCTTTGCATTCATCCAGCCCCGCACATCCTCGCATGATGTGTTCTGCATACACGTTAAAAAGGTTGGGTGAGAGGATGCAGCCTTGCCGGATGCCTTTCCCAATCTTGAACCAGTCTCTGTTCCGTGGTCAGTTCTGACTGTTGCTACTTGGTCCTTGTACAGATTCCTCAGGAGAGAGACAAGGTGGCTTGGGATGCCCATCCCACAAGAACTTGCCACAATTTATTATGATCCACACAGTCAAAGGCTTTAGAATAGTCAATAAAACAGAAATAGATGTTTTTCTGAAACTCCCTGCCTTTCTCCATTATCCAGTGGATATTGGCAATTTGGTCTCTTGTTCCTCTGCCTTTTCTAAACCCAGCTTGTACATCGGGCAACTCTCGCTCCATGTCTTGCTGGAGTCTTCCTTGCAGGATCTTGAGCATTACCTTACTGGCATGAGAAATAAGGGCCACTGTACGGAAGTTGGAGCAGTCTTTTGCATTTCCCTTTTTTGGTATGGGGATATAAGTTGATTTTTTCCAGTCTGATGGCCATTCTTGTGTTTTCCATATTTGCTGGCATATGGCATGCATCACCTTGACAGCATCATCTTTCAAGATTTTAAACAGTTCAGCTGGGATCCCGTCGTTTCCTGCTGCCTTGTTGTTAGCAATGCTTCTTATGGCCCATTCAACCTCACTCCTCAGAATGTCTGGTTCTAATTCACTCACCACACCATCAAAACTATCCTCAATATTATATCCTTCCTATACAGATCTTCTGTATAGTCTCGCCACATTCTCTTGATCTCTTCAGCTTCTGTTAGGTCCCTGCCATCTTTGTTTCTTATCATACCAATTTTTGCCTGAAATTTACCTCCAATGTTTCTAATTTTCTGGAAGAGGTCTCTTGTCCTTCCTATTCTGTTGTCTTCTTCCACTTCCATGCATTGCTTATTTAAAAATAGTTCCTTATCTCTTCTGGCTAACCTCTGGAATTGCGCATTTAACTGAGCATATCTCCCCTTTATCCCTGTTTCCTTTTGCTTTCCTCCTTTCTTGGGCTACTTCCAGTGTCTCAGCAGACAACCATTTTGCCTTCTTGGTTTTCTTTTTCTTTGGGACGTACTTTGTTGCCGCCTCCTGAACAATGTCTCGGACTTCTGTCCATAGTTCTTCTGGGACTCTGGTTACTAAATCTAGTCCTTCAAATCTGTTCTTCACTTCCACTGTATATTCGCTAGGAATGTATATTCGCTAGGAATCTCTCTCTCTAAATATACACAATATAGTATACGCTATACTATATACACATACGCTATACTATATACACACATGCTATAATAGTATATATACCATACATATTATAGCATGTGTGTATGTACATATATTATAGTATATGTAAATAATATACTATATAATATACTATATCCCTTGAGACACACTTTACTAAATATACCCATTATAATATATGTATACTATATATATATATATGCACACTACTATATACACACATGCACTATTGTATATATAATATGTATAATATCTACACTATATATATATTCACTGTGCTATAATGTGTATATATCTCTAGATACACTATACCATATATACACATTATAATATATACACATACTATGTACATATATGCACACTATATATGCACACACACTATAGTTAATGTATATATGCATAGTCATACATATGTTTTATTATATATACATATATTTACTATAGAATGTAGTGTATCTATATAATAAGTGTGTGTATAGTATATATAGTATATATATAGTGTGTGTATGTGTGTGTGTATATATATATATATATCCACATCCTCTCTATATATATACATATACATATACATATTGGGAGAGACAGTATACAGATCTATACTATAATTTATATATAGTATATATAGAGTATAGTATATATATAGTGTGTATGTATATATGTATATCCACATCCTCGCTCTCTCTGTATGTATATATATATATATATATCCACCTCCTCTCTCTCCCTCTCTCTATATATATACATATACATATACATATTGGGAGAGACAGTATGCAGATCTAAACTATAAAATATATATTGTATAAATACTATAGTATATAGAGTATATAAATAGTATGCATATGTATTTATGTACTCACACAATATAAAATATATATGGTATATATACTATAGTATATCTATATAGAGAGAGTTTTATAAAAAAAATTTAAGACATTCCATATAGATTGTGAAAGAGTTCCCAGTTTGAAACCAGTCCTGGAGTGGGAAGGCAGGCAGGCGCCTATGGCCCAGTTTCCTTGCATTCCTGAAGCGCCTCCGCCAACATCACCGGGGCAAGCCTGGGCAAGGCGGCAGCCCTCCCCTGGCACTCCCTCTCTCCTTCCTGCCTTCCTTCCGACTCCTCAAAAGCCTTGACCTGGGCAGTGGCACTCTGCCCAAGCTCAGGAGCCTTTTGGCCAAACAACCTTCACAGGTGTGGAGGGCAAGGGCACTCTGTGCATGCTCATGAGCCCCTTTCGAGTAGTTCCTGCACCTTTAGCCTCCTCAAAAGCCTTGACCTGGGCAGTGGCACTCTGCTCATGCTCAGGAACCCTTTGTGTGCAAACCTCCTGCTCTCTGCATGTTCAGGTATGGAGGCCAAAGGCACTCTACTCATGCTCATGAGCCTTTTTTGGCCGGTTCCTGCACCTTTAGCTTCCCCAAAAGCCTTGACCTGGGCAAAGGCACTCTGTTTAGGCTCAGGAGCCCCTTTTGGCCCTTTCCTGCACCTTTAGCCTCCTCTAAAGCCTCGACTTGGGGGGTGGCACTCTGCCCATGCTCAGGAACCCTTTGTGTGCAAACCTCCTACTCTCTGCATGTGGAGGCCATGGGTACTCTGCTCATGCTCAGGAACCCCGTTTGGCCAGCTAATGCACCTTTAGCTGTCTCAAAAAGACCTGGTAAAGGCACTCTGCCCATGCTCAGGAGACCTTTTTAGCTATTTCTTCCACCTTTAGACTCCTCTAAAGCCTTGACCTGGTGGGATGGCACTCTGCCCATGCTCAGGAGCCCCTTTTGACTGCTTCCTGCACCGTTAGCCTTCTCAAAAAGACCTGCAAAGGCACCTACAAAGCCTTGACCTGGGGGATGGCCCTCTGCCCATGCTCAGGAGCCCCTTTTTTGGCCATTTCCTACACCTTTAGCCCCCTCTAAAGCCTTGACCTCCGGGGGATGGCCCTCTGCCCATGCTCAGGAGCCCCTTTTTTGGCCATTTCCTACACCTTTAGCCCCCTCTAAAGCCTTGACCTGGGGGATGGCCCTCTGCCCATGCTCAGGAGCCCCTTTTTTGGCCATTTCCTACACCTTTAGCCCCCTCTAAAGCCTTGACCCGGGGGATGGCCCTCTGCCCATGCTCAGGAGCCCCTTTTTTGGCCATTTCCTACACCTTTAGCCCCCTCTAAAGCCTTGACCCGGGGGATGGCCCTCTGCCCATGCTCAGGAGCCCCTTTTTTGGCCATTTCCTACACCTTTAGCCCCCTCTAAAGCCTTGACCCGGGGGATGGCCCTCTGCCCATGCTCAGGAGCCCCTTTTTTGGCCATTTCCTACACCTTTAGCCCCCTCTAAAGCCTTGACCTGGGGGATGGCCCTCTGCCCATGCTCAGGAGCCCCTTTTTTGGCCATTTCCTACACCTTTAGCCCCCTCTAAAGCCTTGACCCGGGGGATGGCCCTCTGCCCATGCTCAGGAGCCCCTTTTTTGGCCATTTCCTACACCTTTAGCCCCCTCTAAAGCCTTGACCCGGGGGATGGCCCTCTGCCCATGCTCAGGAGCCCCTTTTTTGGCCATTTCCTACACCTTTAGCCCCCTCTAAAGCCTTGACCCGGGGGATGGCCCTCTGCCCATGCTCAGGAGCCCCTTTTTTGGCCATTTCCTACACCTTTAGCCCCCTCTAAAGCCTTGACCCGGGGGATGGCCCTCTGCCCATGCTCAGGAGCCCCTTTTTTGGCCATTTCCTACACCTTTAGCCCCCTCTAAAGCCTTGACCCGGGGGATGGCCCTCTGCCCATGCTCAGGAGCCCCTTTTTTGGCCATTTCCTACACCTTTAGCCCCCTCTAAAGCCTTGACCTGGGGGATGGCCCTCTGCCCATGCTCACGAGCCCCTTTTTTGGCCATTTCCTACACCTTTAGCCCCCTCTAAAGCCTTGACCTGGGGGATGGCCCTCTGCCCATGCTCAGGAGCCCCTTTTTTGGCCATTTCCTACACCTTTAGCCCCCTCTAAAGCCTTGACCCGGGGGATGGCCCTCTGCCCATGCTCAGGAGCCCCTTTTTTGGCCATTTCCTACACCTTTAGCCCCCTCTAAAGCCTTGACCCGGGGGATGGCCCTCTGCCCATGCTCAGGAGCCCCTTTTTTGGCCATTTCCTACACCTTTAGCCCCCTCTAAAGCCTTGACCTGGGGGATGGCCCTCTGCCCATGCTCACGAGCCCCTTTTTTGGCCATTTCCTACACCTTTAGCCCCCTCTAAAGCCTTGACCTGGGGGATGGCCCTCTGCCCATGCTCAGGAGCCCCTTTTTTGGCCATTTCCTACACCTTTAGCCCCCTCTAAAGCCTTGACCTGGGGGATGGCCCTCTGCCCATGCTCACGAGCCCCTTTTTTGGCCATTTCCTACACCTTTAGCCCCCTCTAAAGCCTTGACCTGGGGGATGGCCCTCTGCCCATGCTCAGGAGCCCCTTTTTTGGCCATTTCCTACACCTTTAGCCCCCTCTAAAGCCTTGACCCGGGGGATGGCCCTCTGCCCATGCTCAGGAGCCCCTTTTTTGGCCATTTCCTACACCTTTAGCCCCCTCTAAAGCCTTGACCTGGGGGATGGCCCTCTGCCCATGCTCAGGAGCCCCTTTTTTGGCCATTTCCTACACCTTTAGCCCCCTCTAAAGCCTTGACCCGGGGGATGGCCCTCTGCCCATGCTCAGGAGCCCCTTTTTTGGCCATTTCCTACACCTTTAGCCCCCTCTAAAGCCTTGACCCGGGGGATGGCCCTCTGCCCATGCTCAGGAGCCCCTTTTTTGGCCATTTCCTACACCTTTAGCCCCCTCTAAAGCCTTGACCTGGGGGATGGCCCTCTGCCCATGCTCAGGAGCCCCTTTTTTGGCCATTTCCTACACCTTTAGCCCCCTCTAAAGCCTTGACCCGGGGGATGGCCCTCTGCCCATGCTCAGGAGCCCCTTTTTTGGCCATTTCCTACACCTTTAGCCCCCTCTAAAGCCTTGACCCGGGGGATGGCCCTCTGCCCATGCTCAGGAGCCCCTTTTTTGGCCATTTCCTACACCTTTAGCCCCCTCTAAAGCCTTGACCCGGGGGATGGCCCTCTGCCCATGCTCAGGAGCCCCTTTTTTGGCCATTTCCTACACCTTTAGCCCCCTCTAAAGCCTTGACCTGGGGGATGGCCCTCTGCCCATGCTCAGGAGCCCCTTTTTTGGCCATTTCCTACACCTTTAGCCCCCTCTAAAGCCTTGACCCGGGGGATGGCCCTCTGCCCATGCTCAGGAGCCCCTTTTTTGGCCATTTCCTACACCTTTAGCCCCCTCTAAAGCCTTGACCTGGGGGATGGCCCTCTGCCCATGCTCAGGAGCCCCTTTTTTGGCCATTTCCTACACCTTTAGCCCCCTCTAAAGCCTTGACCCGGGGGATGGCCCTCTGCCCATGCTCAGGAGCCCCTTTTTTGGCCATTTCCTACACCTTTAGCCCCCTCTAAAGCCTTGACCCGGGGGATGGCCCTCTGCCCATGCTCAGGAGCCCCTTTTTTGGCCATTTCCTACACCTTTAGCCCCCTCTAAAGCCTTGACCCGGGGGATGGCCCTCTGCCCATGCTCAGGAGCCCCTTTTTTGGCCATTTCCTACACCTTTAGCCCCCTCTAAAGCCTTGACCTGGGGGATGGCCCTCTGCCCATGCTCAGGAGCCCCTTTTTTGGCCATTTCCTACACCTTTAGCCCCCTCTAAAGCCTTGACCTGGGGGATGGCCCTCTGCCCATGCTCAGGAGCCCCTTTTTTGGCCATTTCCTACACCTTTAGCCCCCTCTAAAGCCTTGACCCGGGGGATGGCCCTCTGCCCATGCTCAGGAGCCCCTTTTTTGGCCATTTCCTACACCTTTAGCCCCCTCTAAAGCCTTGACCTGGGGGATGGCCCTCTGCCCATGCTCAGGAGCCCCTTTTTTGGCCATTTCCTACACCTTTAGCCCCCTCTAAAGCCTTGACCCGGGGGATGGCCCTCTGCCCA
Organism: Anolis sagrei ordinatus; assembly: GCF_025583915.1. Lineage (NCBI taxonomy): Eukaryota > Metazoa > Chordata > Lepidosauria > Squamata > Anolidae > Anolis > Anolis sagrei. The sequence continues at coordinate 4,249,923 of NW_026844700.1, forward strand.
TGCTCAGGAGCCCCTTTTTTGGCCATTTCCTACACCTTTAGCCCCCTCTAAAGCCTTGACCCGGGGGATGGCCCTCTGCCCATGCTCAGGAGCCCCTTTTTTGGCCATTTCCTACACCTTTAGCCCCCTCTAAAGCCTTGACCTGGGGGATGGCCCTCTGCCCATGCTCAGGAGCCCCTTTTTTGGCCATTTCCTACACCTTTAGCCCCCTCTAAAGCCTTGACCCGGGGGATGGCCCTCTGCCCATGCTCAGGAGCCCCTTTTTTGGCCATTTCCTACACCTTTAGCCCCCTCTAAAGCCTTGACCTGGGGGATGGCCCTCTGCCCATGCTCAGGAGCCCCTTTTTTGGCCATTTCCTACACCTTTAGCCCCCTCTAAAGCCTTGACCCGGGGGATGGCCCTCTGCCCATGCTCAGGAGCCCCTTTTTTGGCCATTTCCTACACCTTTAGCCCCCTCTAAAGCCTTGACCCGGGGGATGGCCCTCTGCCCATGCTCAGGAGCCCCTTTTTTGGCCATTTCCTACACCTTTAGCCCCCTCTAAAGCCTTGACCCGGGGGATGGCCCTCTGCCCATGCTCAGGAGCCCCTTTTTTGGCCATTTCCTACACCTTTAGCCCCCTCTAAAGCCTTGACCCGGGGGATGGCCCTCTGCCCATGCTCAGGAGCCCCTTTTTTGGCCATTTCCTACACCTTTAGCCCCCTCTAAAGCCTTGACCCGGGGGATGGCCCTCTGCCCATGCTCAGGAGCCCCTTTTTTGGCCATTTCCTACACCTTTAGCCCCCTCTAAAGCCTTGACCTGGGGGATGGCCCTCTGCCCATGCTCACGAGCCCCTTTTTTGGCCATTTCCTACACCTTTAGCCCCCTCTAAAGCCTTGACCTGGGGGATGGCCCTCTGCCCATGCTCAGGAGCCCCTTTTTTGGCCATTTCCTACACCTTTAGCCCCCTCTAAAGCCTTGACCCGGGGGATGGCCCTCTGCCCATGCTCAGGAGCCCCTTTTTTGGCCATTTCCTACACCTTTAGCCCCCTCTAAAGCCTTGACCCGGGGGATGGCCCTCTGCCCATGCTCAGGAGCCCCTTTTTTGGCCATTTCCTACACCTTTAGCCCCCTCTAAAGCCTTGACCCGGGGGATGGCCCTCTGCCCATGCTCAGGAGCCCCTTTTTTGGCCATTTCCTACACCTTTAGCCCCCTCTAAAGCCTTGACCTGGGGGATGGCCCTCTGCCCATGCTCACGAGCCCCTTTTTTGGCCATTTCCTACACCTTTAGCCCCCTCTAAAGCCTTGACCCGGGGGATGGCCCTCTGCCCATGCTCAGGAGCCCCTTTTTTGGCCATTTCCTACACCTTTAGCCCCCTCTAAAGCCTTGACCTGGGGGATGGCCCTCTGCCCATGCTCAGAGGTGGCCTCCCCTTCCCGCAGTGTGGAGAGGCCCCCTTTTGGGCGAGGAGGGGAGCAGGAGAGTGTGCTAAGCGGGAGGGGGCGTGTCTTAGCAGAGGCCCCGCCCCTCGAGCCTGTGTGGGCGGCGCCGGGAGCGCGCGAGTGGGGAGGGGAGGGGGGAGCGGGGGCGCGCCGGGGAGGAGGAGGAGGAGGAGGAGGAGGAGGGGTCCGCTCTTGGGCTCAGACGCGGGATGATGGCGGGGCTGCTGCCGCCCTCCCTCCCGCTCCTGGTCCTGCTTCTCCTGCTCCGGACCAGCCTGGCCTCCAACCGGCACGCCGTCCATTGGAACAGCTCCAACCCGCAGTGAGTCCCCAGCATCATCCATCCTTCAAAAGCCCCCCCCCCCCCTCTTTTTCCCCTTTCTGTCTGGCGGATGTCTGGAACACCCCCCCCCCCTTAAATCCATTTTTTTTGCATCCTGTCCCTTTAAGAGCCCCCTCTGAGCGCCCCCCCCTTGTTGGAAAATACATAGAAGCCCCCCCTCTGTCGGAATTTGGAGAAACTGGGGAAAAAAGACGCGTGTCGCGTGGAAACGTGGGAATGCATCAGGGAGGGATCTCGCAAGGGGTTGTGGGCCTTCCCCAAAAAGAGAGCCCCCCCCCACCCGCCCCCCAAGACTGACTAGAGATGGCATCGTCCTATATATATATAGGGAGTTCTGCTATAGGGTTCCATGGGAGTAGACCGGGGTGCTTTGCTTTTCCCATAAGGTTCCATTGGTAGACCAGAAGGTCTTGCCTCTGCCATAGGGTTCCATTGGTAGACCGGGGCGCCTTTCCCATAAGAGTATATTGGTAGACCAGGGACCTTTGCTTCTCCCATAAGAGTCCATTGGTAGACCAGAAGGTCTTCCCTCTGCCATAGGGTTCCATTGGTAGACCGGGGTGCCTTTCCCATAAGACTCTATTGGTAGACCGGGGTGCCCTGCTTCTCCCATAGGCTTCTATTGGTAGACCAGGTTCTTTCACCTCTCCCATAAGGTTCCACTGGTAGACCGGGGTGCCTTTCCCATAAGACTCTATTGGTAGACCGAGGTGCCTTGCTTCTCCCATAAGGTCCCATTGGTAGACCAGAAGGTCTTGCCTCTGCCATAGGGTTCCATTGGAGTAGACCAGGGTGCCTTTCCCATAAGAGTCTATTGGTAGACCGGGAAGCCTTGCTTCTCCCATAAGGTTCCATTGGTAGACCGGGACGTGTTGCCTCTGCCATAGGGTTCCATTGGAGTAGACTGGGGTGCCTTTCCCATAAGAGTCTATTGGTAGACCAGGGTGCCCTGCTTCTCCCATAAGGTTCCATTGGTAGACCGGGACGTGTTGCCTCTGCCATAGAGTTCCATTGGAGTAGACTGGGGTGCCTTTCCCATAAGAGTCTATTGGTAGACCAGGGTGCCCTGCTTCTCCCATAAGGTTCCATTGGTAGACCAGGGTCTTTTGCTTCTCCCATAGGCTTCTATTGGTAGACCAGGTTCCTTCACCTCTACCATAAGGTTCCATTGGTAGACCAGGGTGCTTTTCCCTTAAGTTTCTATTGGTAGACCAGGATGCTGTGCTTCTCCCATAGGATTCTATTGGTAGACCAGGGTGCCTTTGCCATAGGCTTCTATTGGAGTAGACCAGCGTACTTTGCTTTTCCCATAAGGTTCCATCGATAGACAGGGATGCTTTGCTTCTCCCATAAGGTTCCATTGGAGTAGACCAAGATGCCTTTGCCATAAATTTCCATTAGTAGACCAGGAGGCCTTTGCCATAGGGTTCAACTGGAGTAGACCAGGGTGCTTTGCTTCTTCCATAAGATTCCATGGGTAGACCAGAGGGATAGCCAATACTCCAGAGGACAGGAGCAGAATTCAAAATGATCTTGACAGATTAGAGAGGTTAGAGAGATGAATGGTCAAAACTAACAAAATGAAGTTCGAGAGGGACAAATGCAAGAGACCCCACTTTGGCAGAAAAAACGAAATGCAAAGATACAAAATGAGGGACAATGAGGCCTGGCTCGAGAGCAGTGCGTGTGAAAAAGATCTTGGAGTCCTCATGGGGAGGAAGGGGAACATGAGCCAGGAATGTGATGTGGCGGCAAAAAAAGCCAATGGGATTTTGGCCTGCATCAAGAGGAGCATAGTGTCTAGATCGAGGGAAGTCATGCTCCCCATGCTCTATTCCGCTTTGGTTAGACCACTTTACCTGGAATATTGTGTCCAATTCTGGGCACCACCATTCAAGAGAGAGATTGACAGGCTGGAATGTGTCCAGAGGAGGGCGACTCAAATGATCAAGTGTCTGGAAAACAAGCCCTATGAGGAGCGGCTTAAGGAGCTGGGCATGTTTAGCCTGAAGAAGAGAAGGCTGAGAGGAGATATGATGAGAGCCATGTATAAATATGTGAGAGGAAGCCACAGGGAGGAGGAGGGAGCAAGCTTCCTTTCTGCTTCCCTGGAGACTAGGACGCAATGGAACAATGGCTTCAAACTGCAAGAGAGGAGATTCCACCTGAACATGAGGAAGAACTTCCTGACTGTGAGAGCCGTTCAGCAGTGGAACTCTCTGCCCCGGAGTGTGGTGGAGGCTCCTTCTTTGGAAGCTTTTAAACAGGGGCTGGATGGCCATCTGTCAGGGGTGCAATGTTAAATGCAATGTTCCTGCTTCTTGGCAGAAAGGGGTTGGACTGGATGGCCCACGAGGTCTCTTCCAAGTCTTTGATTCTATGATTCTATGAGTAGACCAGGGTGCTTTGCTTCTCCCTTAAGGTTCTATTGCTTTGCTTCTCCCATAGAGTTCCATTGGAGTAGACCAGGATGTCTTTCCCATAAGGTTCTATGGGTGGACCAGGATGCCTTGCTTCTCCCATAAGGTTCAAGTGGAGTAGACCCGGATCCCTTTGCCATAAGCTTCTATTGGAGTAGACCAGGGTGCTTTTCTTCTCCCATAGGGTTCTATTGGTAGACCAGGATGCCTTCCTTCTTCCATAGGCTTCTATTGGTAGACCAGAGTGCTTTGCTTCTCCCATAAGGTTCCATTGGTAGACCAGAGTGCTTTGCTTCTCCCATAAGGTTCCATTGGTAGACCAGGGTGCCTTTCCCATAAGCTTCTATTGGAGTAGACCAGGGTGCTTGCTTCTTCCATAGGGTTGTTTTGGTAGACCAGGGTGCCTTTGCCATAGGGTTCCATTGGAGTAGACCAGGATGTCTTTCCCATAGGAGTCCTTGGAACAGTAGACCAGGGCAACTTTGCCATAGGGTTTTATTGGAGTGGACCAGGGTGCTTTGCTTCTCCCATAGGCTTCCATTGGTAGACCAGGCCTTTGCCATAGAGTTCTATTGGTAGACCAGGGTACCTTGCTTCTCCCATAGGCTTCTAATGGTAGACCAAGACGTCTTGCTTCTCCGATAGGCTTCTATTGGTAGACCAGGAGGCCTTTGCCATAGAGTTCTATTGGTAGACCAGGGTGCCTTGCTTCTCCCATAAGTTTCCATTGGTAGACCAGGGTGCTTTGCTTCTGCCATAAGGTTCCATTGGTAGACCAGGGCAACTTTCCCATAACGTTCTATTGGTAGACCAGGGTGCCTTGCTTCTCCCATAGGCTTCTATTGGAGTAGACCAGGATGCCTTTCCCAGAATTTCCTATTGGAGTAGACCAGGATGCTTTGCTTCTCCCATAGGCTTCTATTGGTAGACCAAGACGTCTTGCTTCTCCAATAGCCTTCCATGGATAGACCAGGGTGCCTTGCTTCTCCCATAAGGTTCCATTGGTAGACCAGGACGTCTTGCTTCTCCCATAAGGTTCCATTGGTAGACCAGGATTTATTTATTTATTTATTTACGTTATTAATATCCCGCCCATATCAGCCCGGAGGCTTTGCTTCTCCCATAGGGTTTTATTGGTAGACCAGGAGGTCTTTGCCATAGGCTTCTATTGGTAGACCAGGGTGCCTTGCTTCTCCCATAGCCTTCCATGGGTAGACCAGAGTGCTTTGCTTCTCCCATAAGGTTCTATTGGTAGACCAGGAGGCCTTTGCCATAGGCTTCTATTGGTAGACCAGGGTGCCTTGCTTCTCCCATAGGGGACCTTCTTGTTTGCGTCTCTGCCATAAGTTTCTATGGGAGCAGACCAGGTTGCCTTGCCTCCTCCTTCTGTTGTGTATGTGTGTGACACACACACTCTCTCTCTCTATGAGAAATGCAAGTGTGGGCTGGCATTGACCTATTTTTGTGCGCCTAGGTGTGACTCCCCGCGACAGGCCGGCGCACGGCTGGGTCTGGCGAGGAGGGAGGCGCACATGCACAAGCCACACCGACAACACACACATACACACAAAGGGGCAAACGGCACACATTTGGAGCCGGCAACAACAGAGACATGCGCAACACATGCACATATTGTCACAGCAATACCTTTGAGCTCTGTATCGGCACGTGCTGAAGCCACACTATTATTATTATTATTATTATTATTATTATTATTATTTATACCCCGCTTTTCCTCTCTAAAATATATATATAATAATGCAAAAGATATATTATTATATATTACTGTATTACATTGATATATTTTATGCATTCTTTTATTTTTAATTGTATATATTTCTATATATAATCAATTATCATTATTTATTGGCACATGCCAAAGCCACACTAATATTATTATTATTATTACTCTTATATTATTATTATTATTATTATTATTATTATTATTATTTATACCCTGCTTTTCCTCTCTAAAATATATATATAATAATGCAAAAGATATATTATTATATATTACTGTATTACATTGATATATTTTATGCATTCTTTTATTTTTAATTGTATATATTTCTATATATAATCAATTATCATTATTTATTGGCACATGCCAAAGCCACACTAATATTATTATTATTATTACTCTTATATTATTATTATTATTATTATTATTATTATTATTATTATTATTATTTATACTCTGCTTTTCCTCTCTAAAATATGTATAATAATGCAAAATATATTATTATATATTACTGTGTTATATAGATACATTCTATGCATTGTTGTATTTTTAATTGTATATATTTCTATATATAATCAATTATCATTATTTATTGGCACATGCCAAAGCCACACTATTATTATTATTATTATTATTATTATTATTATTATTATTATTTATACTCCGCTTTTCCTCTCTAGAATATATATAATAATGCAAAATATATTATTATATATTACTGTATTACATAGATATATTTTATGCATTCTTTTATTTTTAATTGTATATTTTTCTATATATAATCAATTATCATTATTGATTGGCACGTGCCAAAGCCACACTAATATTATTATTATTACTCTTACATTATTATTATTATTATTATTATTATTATTATTATTATTATCTATACTCTGCTTTTCCTTTCTAGAATATATATAATAATGCAAAATATATTTTTATATATTACTATATTACATAGATATATTCTGTGCAGTGTTTTATTTTAATTGTATATATTTCTATATATAATCAATTATCATATATGTTATTATTTTTACACTCTGCTTTTCCCTCTAGAATATATGTAAAAAAATATTATTATATTTTATAGTGGCAAAATATATATTATTATATTTTGTAATGGCACTCTGCTCACGCTCAGAAACCCTTTGGTCAAACAGCCTTGGTATGTATGTATATATATGTGTGTGTCTGTGTATGTTAGCTGCTTTTAGTCTCCTTTCTGGGGTATAAATAAACATAAGATACACTACATATATGTATTATAGGTTATAGTATTAAAATATTATTATTTTACATTATTTTATGATATATTATATATTATATTATTGTTATTATTATTACTATTATTATTATATGTATGTGTGTTAGCTGCTTTTAGTCTCCTTTCTGGGGTATAAATAAACATAAGACACACTATATATATTATAGTGTATCTTATATTTATTTATATCCCAGACACATAAACATATAATAATAATAATAATAATAATAATAATAATAATAATAATAATAATAAATAACAATAATATAATATATAACATATCGTAAAATAATATAAAATAACAATGTCTTAATACTATAACCAATAATATATATATATAGTGTATCTTATGTTTATCATATAGGTTTCCACTCCAATAATCTATGATTCTATCGATCTATCTATCTATCTATCTATCTATCTATCTATCTATCTATCTTATCTATCTCCTTCTTTGTAGGCTTTGAAGGAGAGACTGGCCATCTGTTGGGAGTGATTAGATTGTTCCTTCCTTTATGGCAGAAGGGGGTTGGACTGGATGGCCCTCTTTGGGTTCTCTTACAACCCCAGTAATCTATGATTCTGTCTATCTATCTATCTATCTATCTATCTATCTATCTATCTATCTATCTATCTATCTATGATTCTATCTATCTATCTATCTATCTATCTATCTATCTATCTATCTGTGATTCTATCTGTCTGTCTGTCTGTCTGTCTATCTGTGATTCTGTCTACCTATCTCCTTCTCTGCAGGCTTTGAAGCAGAGCCTGCATGGTCCTCTGTCGGGAGGGATTGAATAGTGCCCTGCCTGGTCAGAATGGGGTTGGACTAGATGGCCTTCTTTGGGGTCCCTTCCAACTGTAGGACATCTATCTCTGATATACCTCTCAAACATATGTCTCAGTCGTATCTATGGTTGGATGGCCATCTGTTGGGAGTGATTGGATTGTGTCTTCCTTTATGGCAGTTGGACTGGGTGGCCTTCTTTGGGGTCTCTTCCAATTTTTGGATTCTATCTATCTATCTATCTATCTATCTATCCATTCATCTATTTATGTTTCTATCTATCTATCTATCTATTACGGCAGAAGCAGGTTGGAGTAGATGGTCTTCTTTGAGATTCCTTCCAATTCTAGGATTATATTTGTCTGTCTGTCTATCTCCCTATCTATCTATCTGTATCTATCTATCTTTCTATGCATCTATTTATCTACACATCTGTCTGTCCATCCATCCATCCATCCATCCATCCATCCATCCATCCATCTATGCATCTATCTATCTACGCATCTGTCTATCCATCCATCGATCTATCTACGCATCTATCTATCTATCTATCTATCTATCTATCTATCTATCTATCTATCTATCTATCATCTATCATCTATACATCTACGCATCTGTCTATCCATCTATCTATCTACGCATCTATCTATCTACACATCTATCTATCTATCCATATCCATCTGTCTGTCTACGCATCCACCCATCTATCTATCTATCTATCTATCTATCTATCTATCTATCTATCTATCTATCTATCTATCTATGCATCTATCCACCCACCCACCCATCTATCTACCTACCTACCTACCTACCTACCTACCAACCTACGCATTTATCTATCTACGCATCTGTCTATCCATCTATCTATCTATGCATCTACCTATCTACACCTGTCCGTCCGTCTGTCCATCTATCCATCCATCTATCTACGCATCTGTCTATCCATCCATCCATCTATCTATCTACGCATCTATCTATCTATCTATCTATCTATCTATCTATCTATCTATCTATCATCTATCTATCTATGCATCTATCCACCCACCCATCTATCTACCTACCTACCTACCTACCTACCTACCTACCTACCTACTTACCTACGCATTTATCTATCTATGCATCTGTCCATCTATCTATCTATCTATCTATCTATCTATCTATCTACACCTGTCCGTCCATCCATCCATCTATCTATGCATCTATCTATCTACACTTCTATCCATCCATCCATCCATCCATCCATCCATCCATCCATCCATCCATCTATCTACGCATCTGTCCATCTATCTATCTATCTATCTATCTATCTATCTATCTATCTATCTATCTATCTATCTATCTATCTATCTATCTATCTATCTATCTTACACATCTATCTCCATCCATCCATCCATCCATCCATCCATCCATCCATCCATCCATCCATCTATGTATCTGTCCGTCCATCCATCCATCCATCTATCTATCTATCTATCTATCTATCTATCTATCTATCTATCTATCTATCTATCTATCTATCTATCTATCTATCTATCTATCTATCTATCTATCTTACACATCTGTCTATCCATCCATCCATCCATCCATCCATCTATGTATCTGTCCATCTATCTATCTATCTATCTATCTATCTATCTATCTATCTATCTATCTACGCATCTATCCATCCATCCATCCATCCATCCTTCTATACATCCATCCATCTATCTATGCATCTCTATCTATCTAGTATACTCTCTATCTATTCTATCTATCTATCTATCTATCTATCTATCTATCTATCTATCTATCGTATCTACCTTCCTATCTTTCTGTCCTATCTCTCGTCTATCTATCTATCTATCTATCTATCTATCTATCTATCTATCTATCTATCTATCTCTATCTATCTATTATGGCAGAAGAGGGTTGGACCAGGTGGCCGCCTTTGGGTTCCTTTCCATTTCTAAGATTCCGTGAGGCTGGATGCTCATCTGCTGGGAGGGGTCAAATGGTGTTTGTGGCGGAAAGGCTTGGACGGGATGGGTCTCTTCCGAAGGCCAGTGTTCTCTGACTCTGTGGGTGTGTGGGTGTGGGGTCCCTCCTCTCAGGCCCTGCCTGGGGAATGAACTTGGGAGTGTGGTGGAGCGAGCGCATTGTGTGCCCGGCCGGCCTCCTTATGCATTCATGTGCGGTCCCTCTCTGTCCCAAAGGGGCGGCAGGGCTGTCTGGGAGCCGGGGGCTTGCAAGAGGGTTGGGAAGGAGCCGTGCCAGGCCCTCTTCATGCGCGGCATGCTCCTCGGTGGCTGGCGCATGGAAGAGGAGGAGGAGGAGGCCCTCCGGCGGCATTGGCTTTGCCACAAGTGCCGTCTAGACGTCCCCTTGAACTGCCTCTTTGCACGAGGCGACGAGACGGAGCGGGATTTTTTTTCCGGCGCGGGCTCCGCACTCTTTTCGTCCCTGCTTTTGAAATCAATGGGGTTTTAAAGCCATCATAATGTGGAAATTGTCATGGCTGCCGCAGGGAGCCCAGCCGATCATGCGCTGCATCCCCAATGCCCTGCAAACCCCACTTCTATGGGGAGAAGGCCTGGATATTTTGGGATTTTCCAGCCCTTCCACCTCTCGCTCTCCATTAATTCATTATTATTATTATTATTATTATTATTATTATTCCATTAATAATAATAATAATAATAATTATTATTATTATTATATACATTCTACATTAATGGTATAGTATATTAGTATTATATATTATTATATAGCATTATATTAGTAGTAGTCAATATTTTATCTATTATTATGATGTATTATTATATTGTTTATGTTGTTAATGGTATATTATATTAGTATTATACATTATTATACGGCATTATAATAGTACTGCTCAATATTTTCTCTATTATTATTATGTATTATTATATTATTTTATATTGTTGTTGTTAGTTCTATAATAAAGTTGTTGTCGTTGTTATGATGTATACCCTGTTTACATTGGAATCAAGACAATCCCTAGAAAGTCACAAAAGTGAAAAATAGAATTAAATGTGAACTCATTAAAAAGCCATTAATTAATAAATAATAATAATACATGAATTAATGGATAAATAATAATAATAATAAAATTAATGAATTAATGGATAAATTATTATAATAATGAATTAATGAATAAATAATAATAATAAATGGATTGATAAATAATAATAATAAAAAATGAATTAATGGATAAATTATAATAATAATGAATTAATGAATAAATAATAATAAAAAATGGATTGATAAATAATAATAATAATAAAAATGAATTAATGGATAAATAATAATAATAAATTAATGAATAAATAATAATAATTAATTAATGGATAATGAATAATAATAATAATAATGAATTAATGTATTATAATAATAATGAATTAATGAATAAATAATAATAAAAATGGATTGATAAATAATAATAATAAAAAATGAATTAATGGATAAATAATAATAATAATAAATTAATGGATAAATAATAATAATAATAATGAATTAATGGATAATAATAATAAATGAATTAATGGATAAATAATAATAATAATGAATTAATGGATAATAAATAATAATAAAAATTAATGAATTAGTGGATAATAATAATAATTAATGGAATAATAATAATAATAATAATAATAATAATAATAATAATAATAATGAATTAATGGACGCATCCAGAGCGAGAGGTGGATTATAATGCATTGTACTATATTATAATGTATTATAATACATTGTACTATAAGTTGCAGTATGTAAGTTATATATATATATCTGTACATTCTATATCTATATGGAATGTATAGATATAGTACAATATAGCACAATGTATATTATAATACATTGTACTATATCATAAGTTGCAGTATGTAAGGTGTATATATTAGTATATATATAGTAATAGTATATTGTATATTACAGTATATAATACTACTACTAATACTGTAATATGATAATATAAAACAATATAATATTGTATTATCATAATATTAATACATATAATAATAACATTGTGATGTAATACAATAATAACAATTCAATAATATAATACAATATAATATATATACATATAATATTGTAATGTGATACAATATAATAATACTGTAATAATAATATAATAAAATAATATATAAAATATTATATATAATAATATACTGCTACTAATAATATAATACAATATAATATGTAATACTCATAGTATTATATAGTAATATATTGTATATTACCGTATATAATACTGCTACTAATACTGTAATATGATAATATAATGCAATATAATATTGTATTATCATAATATTAATACATATAATAATAATATTGTGATGTAATACAATAATAATAATTCAATAATATAATACAATATAATAATACTGTAATAATATAATAAAATATTATATGAAATATTATATATAATACTAACAACAACAATAATAATATAATACTAATAATAACATTATTATTATTATTATCAATAATAATAATAATAATAATAATAATAATAATAATAATAATGTGTATCTGTTTGTCTGGGGAAGTGGCCTTGAGAGCCCCAAAAGCAGGAATGGCCTTGGCGCTCTCACGCCCTCCATCCCTCTGTTTCTTCTTTCCTTGCTTCTCTCTCGCGCGTCTTCTTTGTGCTTGTCTTCTTTTGAGAGTGTGATCTGAGGCGGAAGCCCCGGCCCCATAAATCCTGCCGCCTGAGTCCTGCACAATGGCCTTGGCTGGCACCACCCCGATGACCCTTCCTTCCTTCCTCCTTTCCTTCCTCCTTTCCTTCCTTCCTTCCTTCTTTTGGCCGGAGAACCCCCTTTGACCAGGGTTGGGCTTTCTCTTTTTGCACGTACGGGGTTTGCAAGGTCAGTTGCTAGGAAGCGGCACCAAAAAAAATATGGGCTCAGGTAGATGCCGTTGCACCATTGTGCATTGCCGTACATTCACCGAAAACCCCTTTCGGGGTGCAGGCGACCCTATATTCCCCTCGCCGTGTGGTCCCCGGCCCTCGCTTTCGGGCCACGCGATGGCGGTTCTGCCGCAGAGCCATGTTGTTGCCGTTGTGTCGGGGATATTTATGGCGAAGCAGTGCGGCAGAGCCGGACGAGAGTGGGGCGGGCGACAGCCGGGCCCTGAACATGGCGCCGAGTGGGTTTCGGGGGGAATAAACGGCCCTCGGAAGGGGTCTATGGGGCCGTAAAACAATCCTCCGGAGACGTCCGGCCCCCTCCCATAAATGGGAGTCTTTAGTCCGGGACAAAGGTCAATTGGACTTTGGGGTGTCCGGCGGATGAGCCTCTCGGGCCGGTGTCCCCCCTTTGGGTGCCCCTTTTGATGGCTTCCCTCCCCCCCCATAGATGTGACCCCTTCTTGGGTGTTAGGGGATCAATATCAGGGGCATTAGGGGACCCATATTAAGGGCGTAAATACACTTTAGGGGTCCTGGCACACATCAAAGAGACCCTAAACAACATCTAAAAAGCACCAAATGGGCCTTAGGGGACTTGTATTGTGGTATAAGGGACCCGTATCAGGGGCATTAGAGAGACCCGTGTTAGGGGCATAATTGGACCTGTTTTAGGGGCATTAGGAAATCCGGGTTAGGGGCATGAACGGACCCATGTTAGGGGCATGAATGGACCCGTGTTAGGGGCATAATTGGACCTGTTTTAGGGAAATAATTGGACCCGTGTTAGGGGCACAATTGGACCCATGTTAGGGGCATGAATGGACCCGTGTTAGGGGCATAAACAGACAAATAATAAGGGCATAAATGGACCCATATTAGGGGAATAATTGGACCTGTGTTAGGGGCACAAAGGGACCCGTGTTAGGGGCACGAAGGGACCCATGTTAGGGGCATGAACGGATCCGTGTTAGGGGCACGAATGGCCCCACGTTAGTGGCATGAATGGACCCGTGTTAGGGGCATAAATTGATCTGTGTTAGGGGCATAAATGAACCAATAATAAGGGCATAATTGGACCCATATTAGGGGAATAATTGGACCTGTGTTAGGGGCACGAAGGGACCCGTGTTAAGGGTACAATCGGACCCGTATAATAGGCACAATTGGACCCATGTTAGGGGCATAAATGGACCCGTATTAGGGGCATAAACGGACCAATAATAAGGACATAAATGGACCCATATTAGGGGAATAATTGGACCTGTGTTAGGGGCACAAAGGGATTATAATAGGGGCATAAATGGACCCGTATTAAAGACATGAAGAGACCCGTGTTAGGTGCATAAACAGACCCATAATAGGGGCATAAATGGACTTGTATTAAAGCATTATGGACCCTGTTGTAGGGCATAAATGCACCCATATTAGGGGCATGAAGGGACCCGTGTTAGGGGCACAAAGGGACTCATATTTGGGGCACAAAGGGACCTGCATTAGGGGCATGAAGGAACCCATGTTAAACCATTAGAGGCCCTGTTTTAGGGGCATAAATGCACCTATATTAGGGGCATCAATGGACCCGTATTAGGGGCATGAAGGGACTCGTGTTAGGGGCATGAATTGATCCATGTTAGGGGCATGAACCAACTTTTGTTAGGGTCATGAAGGGACCTGTGTTAGGGGCATGAAAGGACTCATATTTGGGGCACAAAGGGACCCGTGTAAATGGGCCTATATTAGGAGCATTAAGGGATCCTTATCGGGGCATTAGGAGACCCACTTTAGGGGCATGAATGGACCCGTGTTAGGGGCAAAATTGGACTCGTGTTAGGGGCATAATTGTACCCATGTTAGGGGCATAAAGGGACCCATGTTAGGGGCATGAACGGACCTGTGTTAGCATGAACGGACCCGTGTTAGGGGCACGAATGGGCCCACGTTAGGGGCACGAAGGGACCTGTGTTAGGGGCATAAATTGATCTGTGTTAGGGGCATAAATGAACCCATAATAAGGGCATAATTGGACCCATATTAGGGGAATAATTGGACCCGTATTAGAGGAATAATTGGACCCGTATTAGGGGAATAATTGGACCTGTGTTAGGGGCATGAATGGATCCGTGTTAGGGGCATGTACGGACCCATGTTAGGGGCACAAAGGGACCCGCATTAGGGGCATGAAGGGACTCATGTTAGGGGCATAAGGGAACCCATATTAAACCCTTAAGGGCCCTGTTTTAGGGGCACAAATGCACCTATCTTAGGGGCATAAATGGATCCGTATTAAAGACATGAAGGGACTCGTGTTAGGGGCATAAACGGACCTGTATTAGAGACATAAATGGACCCATATTAAAGCATTAGGGGCCCTGTTTTAGGGGCACAAATGCGCACGTTTTAGGGGAATACTTGCACCCATATTAGGGGCATGAATGGACCTGTATTAGGGGCACGCAAGGTACAGAACCCCTCCAATTCCATGCAAGGACCCATATTAAAGCATTAGGGGCCCTGTTTTAGGGGCATAGATGCACCCGTATTAGGGGCACAAATGGACCTCTATTTGGGGCAGGAAGGGGACATTTTGGAGCAAGTCTTATGGCAGAGTGGGACCCGTCTTAGGGACGCCGTGCTTTGGGTGTTTTGCACAGATCCCTTGCTCCATTCATAAGCAGAACCAAAAGGCATTGGTGTGCATTTTGTGGGGCTTGTGTTGTGAAAAGGATACGTAAAGGACACATTGGTTGGCCTTGCAAAAGTGCAAATCCCAGGATCCTGGGGCAGCGAGCCATCAGTGCTTCAAGAAGTGTCAAAGCGCATTACTTTTCCCGGGGAGACGCATTCTTTGGCCTTGCAAGGCTGACCCGGAGGCTAAGCGGGGGGCTCCAGGGGGTCTCCCCCCCTGTGGGAGGCCTGCCTGCCTGCCTCCCAACCCCCCCCCCCCCCCCCCCGTTTGCATTCGGAAGCGCCTTCTGCTTTGGGAATGGAGGAGCGTGGTTCGTTAAAGGCCAGGCCAATTAATACTTCTTTTGAGGGGAAAATAGAAACAGAGAGAGAGAGAGACACGCTCCATGTTTGTTTATCAGGCAGCTGTTGTGATCCCCGTTTAGGAAGCACACATCCAAGGCATTCGGGGGAAGAACCTCTCCAGGAACCACAGTGGTTTCGTGATGTCGCCACAGCCCCCATCGTCTCCAATGATGGGAGTTGTAGTCCGCTTTGCAGGAGGAAGGTCACCCGAGGCAAGAGACCGGGAAAGAGTATCAATGTCTGCATTTTGCATGCAATTTGGTCTTTGCATGTTGCACACTAGGAATCTCCCAAACTGCATGGCAAGGTGCAAGGTTCTTTGCATGTTCTTTTTACATCGCAACCTAGAAACCACCCACATTGCATGCATGGTGCAGGTTCTTCACACATTGCAACTTAAAAATCCCCCAAACTATGTGCAAGGTACAAGTTCTTTGCACGTTGCAACCTAGAACCCCCCCCCACCTCATGCAGGGCTCAGATTCTTTGCACATCGCAACCTAGAACTCCCTCGCTGCATGCAAGGTGCAGAACCCCTCCAATTGCATGCAAGGTGCAGGTTCTTTGCACGCTGCAACCTAGAACCCCTCCACTGCATGCAAGGTGTAGAATAGCTCCAATCACATGCAAGGTACAGGTTCTTTGCACATCACAACCTAGAACCCCCCCCACTGCATGCAAGGTGAGGAACTCCTCCAGTCACAAGCAAGGTGCAGGTTCTTTGCATGCTGCAACCTAGAACCCCCTCACCTCATGCAAGGCTCAGGTTCTTTGCACATCACAAACTAGAACTCCCCCGCTGCATGCAAGGTGCAGGTTCTTTGCATCTCACAACCTAGAACCCCCCACTGCTTGCAAGGTGCAGAACTCCTCCAATCACATGCAAGGTCAGATTCTTTGCATGTTGCAACCGAGGAACACCCCCGCACACATACACTGCATGCAAGGTGCAGAACTCTTCCAGTCACAAGCAAAGTGCAGGTTCTTTGCACGCTGCAACCTAGAATTCCTCCACCTCATGCAAGATGCAGCACCCCTCCAATTGCATGCAAGTTGCAGGTACTTTGCATTTCACAACCTAGAACCCCCCCCCACACACACACACACTGCATGCAAGGTGCAGAACTTCTCCAATTGCATGCAAGCTGCAGGTTCTTTGCACGTCACAACCTAGAACTCTCCCACTGTTATAATATCTTCTGATTTATTATTGCAATATATTATATTAAAATATATTATATAGATATCAGTAATATGTAATAATAATACTATAATATTATAATAATATAATATATTGTTATTTAGATAACAATAATATATTATTCCAATACTGTTATAATATATTCTGATGTATTATTGCAATATATTATATAGATATCAATAATATGTAATAATAATACTATAATATTATATTCTATTATATTAATATATTGTTATTTAGATAATAACAATATTATTATTCCAGTACTACAAATACTAATAATAATAATTCAGGAAATACTATAGTATTATTATTACATATTATTGTTATCTATATAATATATTTTAATATAATATATTACAATAATAAATCAGAAAATATTATATTAAAATATATTATATAGATATCAATAATATGTAATAATAATACTATAATATTTCCTGAATAATAATAATAATAATAATAATAATAATAATTATTATTATTATTATTTGTAGATTGCAACATACCTTACTTTGCAATCTTTTTCATAATGTGGACCAATCTATTTGTTGGAGCCATTTGCAAAAATCCACCGATGCGATGTGATCGATAATGGAACAATTTGCAAATAATAATAATTAATCCTTTGCCAATCGCTTGGCAATCGGTCATGGGTTTGCAATGATAATTTTTGCATTTCTTTCTGGGGCGCTTGCCGTGCTTTCCAGGGCAAAGGAGGCCTTCCGACTCTTTTTGGGGGGCTTTGAATGCATTTGGGGTTTTGCAAAGAAGGTCCTTTCTTGGGAAGGCAGCCGAGGGAGACTCAGATGGGGAAGAATGGCAAGCAACCCAGGAGTGATTCATTGTTTTGGAGAGGCAAAGCTCTTCTCCTTGCTTTTCCTCTCCTTCTTCTTCTCCAGTCAAGCCTTCCTTTTCTTTATGTTCTCAAAGGGTTTTTGCTTTCTTTTTGGTGACGGAACGGAACTGGCAGCTCCATTGTCGCAAGCGGGGCGTTGTTTTTGCAAACAGGAATGCAGAATTCGGAGGGGGAAAAAGCAAGGAAACCCGATAGAACGTGCGAGGGAAAAGAGAAACTCTGCAGGGTTGTTGTTGTTGTTGTGTTTACACCAACTTTACGAAATCCCAGTTCGGAGTTTGGAGATTATGGTTTAGATCACGATTTAGGCCATGCTTTGTAGTACGATTTAGAGCAGGATTTATATCATGATTTATATCGTGATTTAGTCTGTGATTTCTATCACAATTTTATTCTACAAGTTATATCATGATTTTCACTATGATTTCTATCATGATTTTCACTATGATTTCTATCATGATTTTCACTATGATTTCTATCATGATTTTCACTATGATTTCTATCATGATTTTCACTATGATTTATATCATGATTTTCACTATGATTTATATCATGATTCTCACGATGATTTATATCATGATTTATATCATGATTTATATTGTGATTTATATCATGATATTCACTATATTTACATAATATTTACACTATGATTTATGTCATGATTTCTATCATGATTTACACTATGAGTTATATAATATTTACACTATGATTTATATCATTTTATGAGAATTTATATCATGATTTATATGATGATTTCTATCACAATTTACACAATGATTTATACCACAATTTACACTGATTTATATCACAATTTGTTGTTGTTCATTCGTTCAGTCGTCTCCGACTCTTCGTGACCTCATGGACCAGCCCACGCCAGAGCTCCCTGTCGGCCGTTACCACCCCCAGCTCCCTCAAGGTCAGCCCAGTCACTTCAAGGATGCCATCCATCCATCTTGCCCTTGGTCGGCCCCTCTTCCTTTTGCCTTCCACTTTCCCCAGCATCATTCCCTTCTCTAGGCTTTGCTGTCTCCTCATGATGTGGCCAAAGGACTTCCACTTTGTCTCTAGTCTCCTTCCCTCCAATGAGCAGTCGGGCTTTCTTTCCTGGAGGATGGACTGGTTGGATCTTCTCGCAGTCCAAGGCACTCTCAGCACTTTCCTCCAACACCACAGCTCAAAAGCATCGATCTTCCTTCGCTCAGCCTTCCCTAAGGTCCAGCTCTCACATCCGTAGGTGACTACAGGGAATACCATGGCTTTGACTAGGCGATCTTTGTTGCCAGTCTGATGTCTCTACTCTTCACTATTTTATCGAGACTGGACCTGGCTCTCCTCCCAAGAAGGAAGCGTCTTCTGATTTCCTGGCTACAGTCTGCATCTGCAGTAATCTTTGCCCCTAGAAATACAAACCCTGTCACGGCCTCCACGGTTTCTCCCTCTATTTCCCAGTTGTCAATCATTCTTGTTGCCATAATCTTGGTTTTTTTGATGTTTAGCTGCAACCGGCTTTTGCGCTTTCTTCTTTCACCTTGATTAGAAGGCTCCTCAGCTCCTCCTCGCTTTCGGCCATCAGAGTGGTGTCATCTGCATATCTGAGGTTGTTAATGTTTCTTCCAGCAATTTTCACCCCAGCTTTGCATTCATCCAGCCCCGCACATCCTCGCATGATGTGTTCTGCATACACGTTTAAAAGGTTGGGTGAGAGGATGCAGCCTTGCCGGATGCCTTTCCCAATCTTGAACCCGTCTCCTGTTCCGTGGTCAGTTCTGACTGTTGCTACTTGGTCCTTGTACAGATTCCTCAGGAGAGAGACAAGGTGGCTTGGGATGCCCATCCCACTAAGAACTTGCCACAATTTATGATGATCCACACAGTCAAAGGCTTTAGAATAGTCAATGAAGCAGAAGTAGATGTTTTTCTGAAACTCCCTGCCTTTCTCCATTCTCCAGCATCCGGATATTGGCAATCTGGTCTCTCGTTCCTCTACCTTTTCTAAACCCAGCTTGAACATCTGGCAACTCTCGCTCCATGTATTGCTGGAGTCTTCCTTGCAGGATCTTGAGCATTACCTTACTGGCATGAGAAATAAGGGCCACTGTACGGAAGTTTGAGCAGTCTTTCGCATTTCCCTTTTTTGGTATGGGGATATAAGTTGATTTTTTCCAGTCTGATGGCCATTCTTGTGTTTTCCATATTTGCTGGCAATTGGCATGCATCACCTTGACAGCATCATCTTTTAAGATTTTAAACAGTTCAGCTGGGATCCCGTCGTCTCCTGCTGCTTTGTTGTTAGCAATGCTTCTTAAGGCCCATTCAACCTCACTCCTCAGGATGTCTGGTTCTAATTCATTCACCACACCGTCAAAACTATCCTCAATATTATTATCCTTCCTATACAGATCTTCTGTATAGTCTCGCCACCTTCTCTTGATCTCTTCACCTTCTGTTAGGTCCCTGCCATCTTTGTTTCTTATCATACCAATTTCTTATCATACCAAATATCACAATTTACACTACAATTAATATTTGCACTATGATTTATATCATTTTATTATGAGAATTTATATCATGATTTACACAATGATTTATATCACAATTTACACAATTATTTATATCACGATGATTTATATCACGATTTACACTATGATTTATATCATGATTTACACTATGATTTATATCACGATTTACACTATGATTTATATCATTCATAAATGAGAATTTATATCATGATTTACACTACGATTTATGTAATATTTACACGATGATTTATATCATGATTTACACTATGATTTATATCATTTTAATATGAGAATTTGTATCGTGATTTACACTATGATGTATATAATATTTACACAATGATTTATATCATGATTTATACTGTGATGTATATCATGATTTACACAATGATTTATATCATGATTTATATCATAATTTACGCCCCCTGTTGGCGCAGTGGGTCAAACCGCCGAGCTGCTGAACTTGCTGACTGAAAGGTCAGTGGTTCAAATCTGGGGAGCAGGGTGAGCTCCTGCTGTCAACCTCAGCTCCTGCCAGCCTAGCAGTTCGTAAACATGCACATGTGAGTAGATCAATAGGTACCGTTCTGATGAGAAGGTAAATGCAATCCATGCAGTCATGCTGACCACATGACCTTGGAGGTGTCTATGGACAACGCTGGCTCTTTGGCTTAAGGTGACTTTTGAACAAATCCTAATTTAAAGCAGATAAGATTCTCTGGCTCCAAACCTGCCTTAAGTCTCTTAAAGGTAAATAATATCCTTAGTCCTACGTCGCATGGCTTTCTCGTTGACCCTTCCAAGCTCCGGCCCTGTCCTTGAGCCATTTCTGCCTTTTTGGAAGGCCCGGGGCTTAAAATAACAAATAGGGGCAGGGGGTCGAGTCCTTAGGAGGCAAAGCGCGCATAGATTTGCATACATTATCCCTGCCGGTTTCCAAATGGCATCCATCAGAGCGAAAGAAAAGGCAGGGAAAATGGCCAAAGAGATGAGGAAGGAAGGAGTTTCACATTCCGTGATTCTATCTATTGAACTATCGATCAATTGATCTCCATCTCTAGAGGAGAGGAGGCTGGATGGCCATCTGTCAGGAGGGATCGGATTGCGTCTTTCTTTATGTCAGACTTGAATTGGACTGAATATCCTTTGGGGGCCCCTTCCAACTCTAGGATTCTGTTATTATTGAGGAGAGGCTAGATGGCCATCTGTCGGGAGGGATCGAATTGTGTCTTCCTTTATGTTAAAGTTGGGTTGGACTGGGTGTCTTTGGGGTTCCTTCCAACTCTAGGATTCTATTATTGAGCAGATGCTGGATGGCCATCTGTTGGGAGGGATTCAGTGGTGTCTTTGGATTGGATGTCCTTTGGGGGTCCCTTCCAACACTAGGATTCTATTATTGAGCAGACGCTGGATGGCCGTCTGTTGGGAGGGATTCGATGGTGTCTTTGTTTATGTCACAGTGTGGTTGGACTGGATGCCCTTTGGGGTCCCCTTCCAACTAGGATTCTATTATTATTAAGCAAAGGCTGAATGGTCATCTGTTGGGAGGGATTCGATGGTGTCTTTGGATTGGACTGGATGCCCTTTTGGGGTCCCTTCCAACCCTAGGATTCTATTATTGAGCAGATGCTGGATGGCCATCTGTCGGGAGGGATTCGATGGTGTCTTTGGATTGAACTGGATGTCCTTTGAGGTCCCTTCCAATTCTAGGATTCTATTATTATTATGGAGAGGCTGGATGGCCATCTGTCGGGAGGGATTCGATGGTGTCTTTGTTTATGTCACAGTGTGGTTGGACTGGATGTCCTTTGGGGTCCCCTTCCAACTCTAGGATTCTATTGTTATTAAGCAGAGGCTGGATGGCCATCTGTCAGGAGGGATTGAATTGCGTCTTTATGTTAGAGTTGGACTGGATGTCCTTTGGGGGTCCCTTCCAACTCTAGGATTCTATTATTGAGCAGACATTGGACGGCCATCTGTCAGGAGGGATTCGATGGTGTCTTTGTTTATGTCACAGTGTGGTTGGACTGGATGTCCTTTGAGGTCCCCTTCCAACTAGGATTCTATTATTGAGCAGATGTTGGATGGCCATCTGTCAGGAGGGACTGAATTGTGTCTCCCTTTATGTCAGAATTGGGATGGACTGGATGCCCTTTGGGGGTCTCTTCCAACTCTAGGATTCTATTATTATTAAGCAGAGGCTGGATGGCCATCAGTCAGGAGGGATCGAATTGTGCCTTTATATTAGAATTGGGATGGATTGGATGTCCTTTGGGATCCCCTTCCAACTAGGATTATTAAGCAGAGGCTGGATGGCCATCTGTCAGGAGGGATCAAATTGTGCCTTTATGTTAGAACTGGGATGGACTGGATGTCCTTTGGGGTTCCCTCCCAACTCTAGGAATCTATCTCTCTATCTATCTCTCTGGAGGGTGTTAATCAGAGGCTGAAAGGACATCTGTCGGGAGGGATCAGGTGTTGTCGTCCTCCCTATTTTGGTCCTGATTCCACCGTTGGGATCCCAGGCGTGGATGGGTATCATCGGCTGGCGCAAGGAGCCGCTTCCCGTAATAGGATTAAGATGAATGCAGGGAAAGCCCCTTTAATCTCCACCCCGGGGTTAATCTGGATTAAGCCTTTTGCAAATTCCCAGGCGGATCCGGATCACTGGCTGCTCACTTTGCCGCGGAGGGAGACCGGCCAGATCTGAGCCCTCCAATACAGAAATCATAGAGACACGTACGTAGAGACGGCGACCTCCCCGCGGTGACCAAGGCCGGGCTCCTTGACCGCCCGAAAAGGAGGGATTGGCGCCTCTAATCCCTCTTCACACAGGTACAAAGAGCCCTCTTGACACAGGCACAGCGGGGACGCCGCACCTCCGCCTTGGCAGAGAAGCAGGTGAGACGTGGGACACCTCCACCGCCCTTAACCACCTTGATTATTATTATAACTCGCCTAGAGTCAAGAGAGACCCCCCCCCCAGGTCATCTAGTCCAGCCCCATTTGTGCCAGACTGCAAGGCAGCAACTAATCTCTCCCAGTAGATGGACAGCTGGCCACAGCTTAAAGTCCTCCAGGTAAATAATTAGAGAGAGAGAGAGAGAGAGAGAGAGAGATGGAATCCTAGGGTTGTAAGGGACACCCAAGAAGGCCACCCAGTCCAACTCCCTTCTGCAATGATAGATAGATAGATAGATAGATAGATAGATAGATAGATAGATAGATAGATAGATAGATAGATAGATAGATGGATAGATGAGAGACTAGATAGATGAATGGATGGATGGATGAGAGACTAGATAGATGGAGGGATGGATGAGAGACTAGATGGATGGAGGGATGGATGGATGGGAGACTAGATAGATGGAGGGATGGATAAGAGACTGGATGGATGGATGAAGGGATGGATGGGAGACTAGATATATGGAGGGATGGATGAGAGACTGGATGGATGGATGGATGGATGGATGGATGGATGGATGGATGGATGGATGAATAGATGGATGGATAGATAGATAGAGGGATGGATGGATGGATAGATGGATGGATGGATAGATAGATAGATAGATAGATAGATAGATAGATAGATAGATAGATAGATAGATGGGAGACTTGATGGATGGATGGATGGATGGATGGATGGATGGATGGATGGATGGGAGACTAGATAGATGGAGGGATAGATGAGAGAACGGATGGATAGATGAGAGACTGGATGGATGGATGGATGGATGAGAGACTGGATGGAGGGATGGATAAGAGACTAGATGGATCGAGGGATGGATGAGAGAATGGATGGATGGATGGGAGACTAGATAGATGGAGGGATGGATGAGAGAATGGATGGATAGATGAGAGACTAGATGGATGGATGGATGGATGGATGGATGGTTGGATGGTTGGATGGATAGATGAGAGACTAGATGGATGGATGGATGGATGGATGGATGGGAGACTAGATAGATGGAGGGATGGATGAGAGAACGGATGGATGGATAGATGAGAGACTGGAAGGATGGATGAGAGACTGGATGGAGGGATGGATAAGAGACTAGATGGATCGAGGGATGGATGAGAGAATGGATGGATGGATGGGAGACTAGATAGATGGAGGGATGGATGAGAGAATGGATGGATAGATGAGAGACTAGATGGATGGATGGATGGATGGATGGATGGTTGGATGGTTGGATGGATAGATGAGAGACTAGATGGATGGATGGATGGATGGATGGATGGATGGATGGATGGGAGACTAGATAGATGGAGGGATGGATGAGAGAACGGATGGATGGATAGATGAGAGACTGGATGGATGGATGAGAGACTGGATGGAGGGATGGATAAGAGACTAGATGGATCGAGGGATGGATGAGAGAATGGATGGATGGATGGGAGACTAGATAGATGGAGGGATGGATGAGAGAATGGATGGATAGATGAGAGACTGGATGGATGGATGGATGAGAGACTAGATAGATGGAGGGATGGATGAGAGGCTGGATGGATGACTAGGTAGATGGAGGGATGGATGAGAGGCTGGATGGATGACTAGATAGATGGAGGGATGGATGAGAGACTGGATGGAGGATGGATAAGAGACTAGATGGATGGAGGGATGGATGAGAGAATGGATGGATGGATTAGAGACTAGATACATGTAGGGATGGATGAGAGACTGGATGGATGGATGGATGGATGGATGGATGGATGGATGAGAGGTTGGATGGATGGATGGACAGATGGATGGGAGACTAGATAGATGGGATGGATGAAGGAGGCAGGGAGGAATGGAGGGATGAGAGAATGGCTGGATGGCTGGATAGATGAGAGACTAGATGGATGAGAGACTAGATGGATGGAGGGATGGATGAGAGACTGGATGGATTGATGGATGAGAAACTAGATAGATGGAGGGATGGATGAGAGACTGGATGGATGACTAGATAGATGGAGGGATGGATGAGAGACTGGATGGATGGATAAGAGACTAGATGGATGGAGGGATGGATGAGAGACTGGATGGATGGATGAATGGGAGACTAGATGGATGGATGGACGGATGGATTGGAGACTAGATAGATGGAGGGATGGATGAGGGAGGGAGGGAGGAATGGCTGGATGGTTGGATAGATGAGAGACTAGATGGATGAGAGACTAGATAGATGGAGGGATGGATGATAGACTGGATGGATGGATGAGAAACTAGATAGATGGAGGGATGGATGAGAGACTAGATGGATGGATGGATGGATGGATGGATGGATGGATGGATGGATGGATGGATGGACGAATGAGAGACTAGATGGATGGATGGATGGATGGGAGACTAGATAGATGGAGGGATGGGTGAGAGACTAGGAGGTCATCTAGTCCAAACCCCTTCTGCCATAATAGATGGATGGATGGATAGATAGTGTCCTAGAGTTGGAAGGGCCTCCAAAGAAGGCCACCCAGTCCAACCCCCTTCTGCCATAATAGCTAGATAGATAAATTGGTAAATAGATATAGATAGATGCGTAGTAGATAGATAGATAGATAGATAGATAGATAGATAGATAGATAGAATCCCAGTTAGAAGGAGCCCCCAAAAGGGGCATCTATCTATCTATCTATCTCCATCCATCCATCCATCCATTATGGCTGAAAGGGGTTGGACTGGATGGCCTTCTTTGGGTCTCTTGCAACTAGGATTAGCTATGATCTATCTATCTATCTATCTATCTATCTATCTATCTATCTATCTATCTATCTATCTCTTATGGCAGAATTGGGTCCCTTCCAACTCTAGGATTCTCCCTCTCTTTCTCGCTCTGTTATGTCAGACAGGGGTTGGACTGGATGTCCTTCTTTGGGGCCCCTTCCAGCTCTAGGATTCCATCCATATCTATCTATCTATCTATCTATCTATCTATCTATCTATCTATCTATCTATCTATCTATCTATCTATCTCATCTATCTATCTCTATCTATCTATCTATCTATCTATCTATCTATCTATCTATCTATCTATCTATCTATCATCAGCCTATATTATCTATCTCTATCCATCTATCTATCTTATCCATCCATCCATCCATCCATCTATCTATCTATCTTCCCATCTATCTATCTATCTATCTATCTATCTATCTATCTATCTATCTTCCTATATATATATATATATATATATATATATATATATATATATATATATGCATTGATCTATCATTGCATCCATCTATCTATCTATCTATCTATCTTCCTATCTATCTATCTATCTATCTATCCATCCATCCATCCATCCATGTGTTGGGAGGGATAGTACAGTGTCTTCTTGCGGAAAGGGGTTGGACTGGATGCCCTTTGGGAGCCCCAGGACATACCTGGCTGGACATAGAAGTCCATTGGGGCCGGACGGTCCCCTCGGTCCCTTCTCTGGCCAGGTATTCCTCTTCCATGACGGTGGGCCTCCCTCCTCCTCCTCTGCCTCCTCCTTTGCTGCAACGGCCCTTAATTGAGTTGCCAACTCCAGATTGATCGCTTAATTAAAACTCAATTAAAAATCCCATTGATCTTGTTAGCCAAAGCAGGCCGGCTGAGTCTTGCCGTTGCGGCCGTTTTCCTTCCAGATCCGGGAAATGATCAGCAAGAGGCTCCCGTTTAGGCATTTGGCCCCCCCAGCACAGGTTTTCCCTCCTCTGCCCTGATACCAATAATAATAATAATAATAATAATAATAATAATAATAATAATAGAAATGGGGGAATTGTTGCATTTCCTGGAGGGATTTGATTTGGGTTGTCGAAGTTTGCTTTGCAAGAACTTGTTGTTGTTGTTGTTGTTGTTTGTGTGCTGCCTTTGTCGCGTTGGATTTGCGTCAACCGCCAAGGTTTTGTCTCCGCAAGAGAGATGCCTTTGGATGGCGGCTGTCTCCAGCTGGCTTTGAGGCTGAGAGGTTGTGACTGCTGTGAGGTCAGCCAGAGGTTTCCGCGGCTGTCTTTCTCCAATGCATTTTCTCTCCAAGGCCTACGTTGTTATTGCCAGAGCGATCTTGAGAAGGATGAGGAGGAAATAACAATTGTTATTATTGGAAGGGACCCCCCAAAGGACATCTAGTCCAACCCCTTTCTGCCAGGCAGGAACAGCATAATCAGATAATTGAACAACAACAACAATATTATTATTATTATTATTATTATTATTATTGTTATTATTATTATTATTAATCGTGTCAGGTGCGATTTAAGAAACTGCAAGCGACTTGCATTATTATTATTTATTAATAATAATTTATTATTATTATTTATCGTGTCAGGAGCGATTTAAGAAACTGCAAGCAACTTGCATTATTATTATTATTATTATTATTTATTAATAATTTATTATTATTATTATTATTCAGTTCTTGTGGGTTTTTTCGGGCTATATGGCCATGTTCTAGAGGCATTTCTCCTGACGTTTCGCCTGCATCTATGGCAAGCATCCTCAGAGGCCTTCGACAATACATTATTATTATTATTTATCATGTCAGGAGCGATTTAAGAAACTGCAAGCAACTTGCATTATTATTATTATTATTATTATTATTTATTAATAATAATTTATTATTATTATTATTTATCGTGTCAGCAGCAATTTAAGAAACTGCAAGCAACTTGCATTATTATTATTATTTATTAATAATAATTTATTATTATTAAATTATTATTAATAAATTATTATTAACAATAATGTATTAATACATTATTATTAATTTATTATTAACAATTTTTATTATTAATTTATTATTATTAATTTATTATTATTATTATGGTTGTTGTTGTTATTGTTATTATTATTATTATTATTATTATTATTATTATTATTGGGGGTCTCTTCCTGGAATCAAACCTATTGGATATCAAGGTGTATTCGTGCATGGTTGAATGAGGTTGGACTAGATGACCTTTGGGGGACTCTACCTGAACCCTAACCCATTGGATACATTGACACCATTGCAACGTTATGTCCCATTGGTGTGGGACTACATGACCTTTGGCTACCTTGAGACCATTGCAATTTTATGAGGTTGGACTAGATGACCTTTATGGGTCCCTTCCTGGAACATTCCTAGATATTGAGGTGTATTCTTGCATAGCCAAATAGGGCTGGACTAGATGACCTTTGGGAGTCCCTTTCCTGGAAGCAAACCCATTGGATATCAAGGTGTATTCTTGCATGGCCAAATAGGGTTGGACTAGATGGCTTTTGGGTGTCCCTTCCTGGATATCAAGGTGTATTCTTGCATGGGGAAATAGGGCTGGACTAGATGACCTTTGAGGGACCCTTCCTGGAACCTAATCCATTGGATACCCTGAGAACAATTTTATGAGGTTGGACTAGATGACCTTTGGGGGTCCCTTCTTGGAACCAAACCCATTGGATATCAAGGTGTATCCTTGCATGGACATATAGGGCTGGACTAGATGACCTTTGAGAGGCCCTTCCTGGAACCTAATAAATTGGCTACCTTGAGACCATTGCAATTTTATGAGGTTGGACTAGATGACCTTTAGGGGTCCCTTCCTGGAACCAAACCTATTGCATATCAAGGTGCATGGCTGGATGAGGTTGGACTAGATGGCCTTTGGAGGACCCCTTCCTGGAACCAAACCCATTGGATACCTTGAGACCACTGCAATTTTATGAGATTGGACTAGATGACCTTTGGAGGTCCCTTCCTGTAACCAAACCCATTGGATATCAAGGTGTATTCTTGCATGGCCAAATGGGGTTGGACTAGATGGCCTTTGAGGACCCCTACCTGGAAACAAACCTATTGGAAACCTTGTGACCATTGTTGTTTTCTATCCGAACGGGGTTGGACTAGATGCCCTTTAGGGATCTCTATCTGGATCCCCCTTGAAGTCCCCCCTTCCTCCTTGTGCAGCGTATCTCAGCTGCTGCCTTGGGTCTCCAGGGATCAGACCCGCAGCCGGCCGGCCGTGGTTCGCCTGATCCTCTCGGCGGATTTGTCCTAATCCCCGTTAAGGCCCTGTAAATTGGCGGCCCTCTCTCTTCCAAATCCCAGGCCGCGCGGAAGGCCTTCCTTCTGGGATTTACGGGGATTTTGCGCCGGATTCTTGCCAGTTTTATGATCGGCCAGGGTCACGGATCGCTTGGATCTTCTGTCAATCGGAATGCAGCCCCTCTGCAAATATTGGGGTCTCTTGGCCCTTTTGCATTTCCTGAGAGATGCATTGCATGGAAATACTTTGAAATATCGTGATACAACAACAATTTTCTCTCTGTGTATGTATATGTGTGCACACACACACACAATGTAATAATATCATGACAAGCAGGAAGACACAATTCAATCTCTCCCAACAGATGGCCATATATATATATATATATATATATATATATATATATAGTGTCCATTCGTCCAGTGGTTTTTGAGTTATGTTTATCCCACAAACAAACATGACATTTTTATTTTATTTTATTATTATTTTATTTTTTGTATTTTTTTATTTTTATTTTAATTTTAATATATATTAAAATTAAAATAAAGATAAAAATGTCATGTTTGTTTGTGGGATTAACATAACTCAAAAACCACTGGACGAATGGACACCAAATTTGGACACAAGACACCTCTCAGGCCAAGAAAGAACAAACGAACGAAAGAGAGAAGGAAGGAAGGAAAGAGGTAGAGAAGGAAGAAAGGAGAAAAAGAGAAGAAAAAGAAAAAGGGGAAGGAAAGAAGAAAGAAAGGGAAAGAGGGAAGGAAGGAAAGAAGGAAAGAGAAGGAAGGAAAGAGGTAAAGAAGGAAGGGAGAAAGAGGGAGGGAAGGGAAGAAGGAAAGAGAGAAGGAACGAAAGAGGTAGAGAAGAAAGGGAGAAAGAGGGAAGGAAGGAAAGAAGGAAAGAGAGAAGGAACGAAAGAGGTAGAGAAGGAAGGAGAGAAAGAGGGAAGGAAGGAAAGAAGGAAAGAGAAGGAAGGAAAGAGGTAGAGAAGAAAGGGAGAAAGAGGGAAGGAAGGAAAGAAGGAAAGAGAGAAGGAACGAAAGAGGTAGAGAAGAAAGGGAGAAAGAGGGAAGGAAGGAAAGAAGGAAAGAGAGAAGGAACGAAAGAGGTAGAGAAGGAAGGAGAGAAAGAGGGAAGGAAGGAAAGAAGGAAAGAGAAGGAAGGAAAGAGGTAAAGAAGGAAGGGAGAAAGAGGGAGGGAAAGAGGAAAGGAAGGAAAGAGGTAGAGAAGGAAGGAGGAGAGAGAGGAGGGAAGGAAAGAAGGAAAGAGAGAAGGAAGGAAAGAGGTAGAGAAGGAAGGGAGAAAGAGGGAGGGAAGGAAAGGAGAAGGAGAAGGAAGGAAAGAGGTAGAAAAGGAAGGAAGGAGAGAAAGAGGGAAGGAAGGAAATAAGGAAATAGGGAAGGAAGGAAAGAGGTAGAGAAGCAAGGAAGGAGAGAAAGAGGGAGGGAAAGAAAGAAGGAAATAGAGAAGGAAGGGAAGAGGTAGAGAAGCAAGGAAGGAGAGAAAGAGGGAGGGAAGGAAAGAAGGAATGAGGTAGTGAAGGAAGGAAGGAGAGAAAGAGGGAAGGAAAAAGGAAAGAGGGAAAAGAGTAAGAAGGGAAGGAAAAAGAGGGAAGGAAAGAAGGAAAAGGAGAAGGAAGGAAAGAGGTAGAGAAGCAAGGAAGGAGAGAAAGAGAAGGAAAGAAAAAGGGGAAGAAAGAAGAATGGAAGGAAGGAAAGGGGGAGCGAAGGAAGGAGGGAAAGAGGGAGCGAGGGAAGGAAAGAAGGAAAGAGAGAAGGAAGGAAGGAGAGAAAGAGGGAGGGAAGGAAGGAAAGAGGGAGCGAAGGAATGAGAGAAGGAAAGGTGGAAGCAAAAAAGGGAAGGAAGGAGGTAGAGTAGGAAGAAAGGAGAGAAAGAGGGAGGGAAGGAAAGAAGGACAGAGAAAGAAGGATGGAAGCAAAAAGCAAAGGAAGGAAAGAGGTAGAGAAGGAAGGAGGAGAAAGGAAGGAGGGAAAGGAGGGGAGAAAGAGGGAGGGAACACTGGCCACAGCAACATGTGTCGGGTTCTGCTTGTGTGTGTGTGTGTGTGTATGACTTTTGGGGTGCACAATGATGATGATGTCTAGGCAATAATAACTATATCTATCTGGCTACGGTATGACTATGTATATCTTCTTCTCTATAGGCCTTTAAGCAGAGGCTGAATGGCCATCTGTTAGGAGGGATTGTGTCTTCCTGCCTGGCATCATAACAACAACAAGAACAACATCTAGGCAATAATAACAACAACAACAACAACAACATCAATAATATATTATTATTATTATTATTATTATTATTATTATTATTATTATTATTATTATGCCAGTCAGGTAGACACAATTCGATCCCTCCCAACAGATGGACATTCAGACCCTGCTTAAAGGCCTCTAGAGGAGATAGATAGATAGAAACATATTTCCACTTTTATATCTATATATCTATATCTATATAAAAATAGTAATATCTAATATAATAATATATGATGCCAGGCAGGAAGGCACAATTCGATTCCTCCCAACAGATGGCCATTTAGACCCTGCTTAAAAGCCTCTAGAGAAGGAGAAAGAGAGAGAGAGAGAGAGATACAAACATATTTTCACTTTTATTATATCTATTTATAATATCTAATATAATATATGATAATGGTTCATGTATTATTACATCATTACACTATTCGATTCCTCCCAACAGATGACCATTGCTGAAAGGTCTCTAGGGAAGAGTACAGAGAGAGAGATACAGGCATATTTCCACGTATATGCGTATATCCTCATCCTTGTGGCGTTCTCGTGGCCATGCCCGGGTTCAAAGCCAGTGCACCTTCTGGCTCCCGGCTGCTCCAAAGGGATTCTCCCATCATGCCTTGCTCTGGCCGGAGATGATGGAAGGTGCTGCCAAGGCCCTCCACGCAGACGCCGCAGCCGGCGGACGGACGTGGCACGGGCGAGGGATGCTCTAGAAACGCAGCCGTGCGGAAGGAAGGCGAGGGTGCGCCGCTCCACCTTCCCATGCGCAGCCCCACCACCCAGGTGGGCAGAGGTGTGCGCATATAGGTCTCTGTGCATACATACATATACACAGAGAGAGATCTATATATATACACACAGACTTATATACATACATACACACTCATGTATATAAATGCCTGTCCTCCCTCCCCTTCCTTCCTCTCTCCCTTCCTTTATGCTTCCCTTATGTTTCCTTCCTTCCTTCTTTCCTTCTTTTCTTCATTCCCTTGCTTTTCCACATTCATCTCTCCTCCTTCCTTCCTTCCTTCCTTCCTTCCCCTCGCCTTCCCTCCTTCCTTCCTTATTCTCTCTACCTCTTTCCTTCCTTCTTCTTTCCTTCCTTCGTTCTTTACTTCCCTTTCTCCTCCTTCCTTTCTTCTTCTTTTCCCCCTTCCCTCCTTCCTTCTTTGGCTTCCCTTTTGTCTCCTCTCTCCCTTCCTTTATGCTTCCGTTATAACTCCTTCCTTCCTTCCTTCCTTCCTTCCTTCCTTCCTTCCTTCCTTCCTTCCTTCCTTTCCTCCTTCCTTCCTTCCTTCCTTCCTTCCTTCCTTCCTTCCTTCCTTCCTTCCTTCCTTCTTCCTTCCTTCCTTCCTTCCTTCTTCCTCCTTCCTTCCTTCCTTCCCTCCCTCCCTCTTTTCGTTCTCTTGTGTCTCCTCCCTCCTTTCTTCCCTTGCTTTATTTTTCCTTCCCTTCCTTCCTTCCTTCCCCCTTTCTTTATTACTTTCCTACCTTCCTTCCCCATTTCCTTCCTTCCTTCCTTCCTTCATTTTCCTTTCTTTCCTTCCCCCTTTCTTTCCTTCCTTCCTTCCTTCCTTCCCCATTTCTTTCCTTCCCCCTTTTTTCCTTCCTTCCTTCCTTCCTTCCTTCCTTCCTTCCTTCCTTCCTTCCTTCTTCCTTCCTTCCTTCCCCCCTTCCTTCCTTCCTTCCTTCCCTTTCTCCTTTCAAACATTTCTCCCTTCCCCTTTTACTTCTTTCCTTCCTTCCTTCCTTCCTTCCTTCTTCCCTTCCTCCTTTCCTTCCCCCTTTCTTCCCTTCCTTTCCTTCCTTCTTTCCTTCCTTCCTCTCCTATAACTTTTGCTTTGTCTCCTTCCTTCCGTCTTTTCCTTCCCTTTTATCTCCTCCCTCTAGTCTTTCTTTACCCCTTCCTTCTTCCTTTTCCTTTCCTTTTGTCTCCTCCCTCCCTCTTCATGCTCCCAGATGGAATTGCTTTGGGAGGGATGTGGGTGTAAGTAAATATATAACAACAACAACAACAACAATTGGCCTCGGACTCTGGAGACCTGGGTCAGGATCCCCCCTTCTTCCCGGCAGAGACCTCCTTGACTTCCCTCCTCTTGGCTTCCTTCCTAGCCAACCCTGTTCTTCCTCCCTTGAGCTTCCTGTTTACCAGGCTGCCCGTGGCCCTCCTGGGGCCCTCGCAGGGAGTGCCCTCCATCCCTTAGGATTCGGGGCAGGAGAACACAACCTTCAGCATTGTTTGGCACCAAAGCAAAACACCCTTCGCTTTCTTGCATCAGCTTGGCTTCGGGAAAGCTCTGTTTTGCCCAAAGGCTCCCAAGAGGCCGTGTTCCCCAAAGGCATTCTATGCTTGCAAGCAGAAATTGGATGGCCATCTATAGGGAGGGATCAAGTGGTGCCTTTCTCTATGGCATGGCCTGGATGGTCTTTGAGGTCCCTTCCAAGTTTAAAACTTCACGGTATTATGGCTATTATTATTTAGCAGGGGCTGGATGGCCATCTGTTGGGAGGGCTTGGACCCTAGGATTATCTATCTATTTATCTATCTTTCTATTATGGCAGAAGGGGGTTGGACTAGATGGTCTTCTTTGGGGCCCCTTCCAACTCTAGGATTCTATCTATCTATCTATCTATTGATCTATACATCGATCTATACATCAATCTATCCTTGCATCTATCTACCTACCTACCTACCTACCTATCTACCTACCTATCTATCTATCTATCCATCTATCTACACATCTGTCCATCCATCCATCCACTTACACATCTGTCCATCCATCTGTCCATCCATCTACACATCTGTCCATCCATCCACCTACACATCTGTCCATCCACCTACACATCTGTCCATCCATCCATCTAGCTACACATCTGTCCATCCATCCATCCATCCATCCATCCATCCATCCATCCATCCATCCATCTATCTACACATCTGTCCATCCATCTATCCATCCATCTATCTACCTACACATCTGTCCATCCATCCATCTACACATCTGCCCATCTGTCCATCCATCCATCTACACATCTGTCCATCCACCCACCCACCTACACATCTGTCCATCCATCTGTCCATCCATCTATCTACACATCTGTCCATCCATCTATCCATCCATCTATCTACACATCTGTCCATCCATCTATCTACACATCTGTCCATCCATCTATCTATGCATCCATCCAGCTATCTATCTACACATCTGTCCATCCATCCATCTATCTACACATCTGTCCATCCGTCCATCCATCCATCCATCCATCCATCCACACGTCTGTCCATCCATCTACACGTCTGTCCATCTGTCTATCTATCCATCCATCTAGCTACACATCTGTCCATCCATCCACCTACACATCTGTCCATCTGTTCATCCACCTACACATCTGTCCATCCATCCATCTATCTATCCGTCCATCCACCCACCCACCCATCCATCTATCTACACATCTGTCCATCCATCCATCTATCCATCCGTCCATCTATCTACACATCTGTCCATCCATCTATCAACCTATTTATCTATCCATCCACCCACCCATCCATCCATCTACACATCTGTCCATCTATCTATCTATCCTTCAGTATATCTATGCGTCTACCTGTTCTGGCAGAAGGGGGTTGGACTGGATGGCCTTCCTGGGTTCCCTTCCAACTCTAGGATTCTATCTATCTATCAGTCTTTCTATGCACCTGTCTATCAATCTTTGCATCTATCTAGCTGCCTATTCTATGCATTAGTATATCTATGTATACATCTATTCTGGCAGAAGGGGGTTGGACTGGATGGCCTTCTTTGGGTTCCCTTCCAACTCTAGGATCCTATCCGCCTTGGTGCTCAAAGTCCTGTTTGAACCTTTGCGAGTCGGAAGTGCTTTCCTTTGCAACGGTCCTGTGTTCGAGTCCTTCCCTCCCAAACCCCAAATCCCTGTGTTTTGAGTTTCCGAGGGGAGCCTGGCCCTTTCCTCTGACTCACCTTTGCAAGTGGAAACCTGTCGGGAGGCGGAATGCCCGGGAATGTTCCCCGGCAGGAATGGCAAGCGGGTTGGAGCTTGAGCCAGGAACATTCCCGGAAGCGGGAGCCGCCTGATTGGAAATGGGGCGCAATGGGGATGGGGACCCCCAAAGGGCATCTAGTCCAACCCACTTCAGCTGGACACAGACATAGGAAAAAATTATAGACGTTTAGAAGGGAAGGATGATATGAAACGTATGTGTGTGTGTGTGTATATATATACACACACACAGATATATATATACACACACATTCATGTACACACACTATCTACTATATACATTTATATGCTATTTACTATATATATGCTATACACTATATATACAGATACACTATATACTATATATATACACACACATATATACACACATTCATATACACACACTATCTACCATATACATTTATATGCTATTTACTATATATATGCTATACACTATATATACAGATACACTATATACTATATATATATATACACACACATGCATATATACACACATTCATATACACACACTACTATATGCATATATATGCTATGTACTATATATATGCTATATCCTATATATACAGATACACTATATACTATATTATATTTGCTATAATATATATGCACACACTATATTCTAAAATATATGATATATACTATAATATATACATATATAGACACATACTATATATTTATATATTTATAATTTTATATTTATTATATTTATTTTTACATATATACACATATATTCACAGTGCATAATATATGCACTCTATACATTATATACAGATACATATGTACATATATATATATATACAATATTATATATTATACTATATACACACTATATACTATAATATATACATATATAGACACATATTATATACTATATATTTTATTTATTTATAATTTTATATTTATTATATTTATTTTTTTACATATATACACATATATTCACAGGGTATACTATATGCCATAATATATATGATGTACATATACGATGTACTATAATATATGCACTCTATACATTACATACAGATACATATGTACATATATATACACAATATTATATAATATACTATATACACACTATATACTATATTATAGTATATATTATACTATATACACACTGTATAATATAATATATACATATATAGACACATACTATATACTATATATTTTATTTATTTATAATTTTATATTTATTATATTTATTTTTTACATATATACACAATATTATATATTATACTATATGCTATAATATATATGATGTACCTATACGATATAATATATGTACTCTGTACATTATAAACAAATACATATGTACATACATATACACAATATTATATATTATACTATATACTATAATATATACTATTCTACATATATACATGCACACAGATACATGAATGTATATGAATGATTATTTTATTTCGGTCAATGGCCAACATTATAACAAATAGCCCTATGTGTGTGTGTATTATATATATGTGTGTGTGTGTGTGTGTGTGTGTTTGTGTGCATAATGTATATATGTGGAATGCATGCTCCTAGTGTATGTATTATATATATATTTATATATGTGTGTGTGTGCATAATGTATATATGTGGAATGCATGCTCCTAGTGTATTATATATATGTGTGTGTGTGTGTGTGCATAATGTATATATGTGGAATGCATGCTCCTAATGTATGTATTATATATATATTTATATGTGTGTGTGTGTGCATAATGTATATATGTGGAATGCATGCTCCTAGTGTATTATATATATGTGTGTGTGTGTGTGTGTGTGTGCATAATGTATATATGTGGAATGCATGCTCCTAGTGTATGTATTATATATATATTTATATATGTGTGTGTGTGCATAATGTATATATGTGGAATGCATGCTCCTAGTGTATTATATATATGTGTGTGTGTGTGTGCATAATGTATATATGTGGAATGCATGCTCCTAGTGTATTATATATATGTGTGTGTGTGTGTGCATAATGTATATATGTGGAATGCATGCTCCTAGTGTATGTATTATATATATATTTATATGTGTGTGTGTGTGCATAATGTATATATGTGGAATGCATGCTCCTAGTGTATTATATATATGTGTGTGTATGTGTGTGCATAATGTATATATGTGGAATGCATGCTCCTAATGTATGTATTATATGTGTGTGTGTGTGTGTGTGTGCATAATGTATATATGTGGAATGCACACTCCTAAAGGGTTGGTGTAAGCCGTGTTGCAGCAGGAGGCCTGTCTCCAAAGTGCTGTGTTTTGCGGCTCGAAAACCCGCCAGGAATTAATTGGCGGCGGATTGTTATCCGAAGTGGGACCGGCCCCCCTTGGAGCAGATCAGAAGCCCCCCCAGGAGGGATGGTGCCTCTGCCCTCCCTGTCGCCGGGTAGAAAAGCGCCACGGGGCAACGCTGTCGGCCCAGCAGGGATGCTCCAGGAACACGGCAAGAGCTCCTGTTCTAGGCAATGGGGAGGCTTTACATACATGCACACACACACCGCGTGCAACCGGTAGCTCTGCTTAATAGGAAAGTTCCTTGGGAATTATGTTGGTTTGCACCATCACTTTTCCCAAGTTGGAAGGAGTCCAACTCCCATCATCCTCGGTTGGGTTGGCTCAATATCCATGGCCAGGACATATTATTGTTATGTCCTATATTAATATTTCTATATATTTAAATATATATTTATTTATATTATATTAAATATTATTTAATATTATTATTATGTCCTATATTAATATTTCTATATATTTAAATATATATTTAGTTATATTATATTAAATATTATTTAATATTATTATTATGTCCTATATTAATATTTCTATATATTTAAATATATATTTATTTATATTATATTAAATATTATTTAATATTATTGTTATGTCCTATATTGATATTTTTAGATATTTAAATATATATATATAGATATAGATATATATAATATTTAAATCACTGTTTTATTTTATTTTTAAAATTTTTTAATAATAATAATTTCATTATTTATTATAATATTTAAATCATTTTATTTTTTGTTTTTGTTTTGTCTTATTGTCATTTTATATTACTATTCTTTATATTATTGTATTTTATATTATCATTTTTATATTACATTTAAATCATGGTTTTATTGTATTGTTTTATATTGTTACGTTATTATATTACTATTATTATATAATTATTACTTTATATTATGGTTGTATTTTAATTTAGCATTGTTGCTATATTTTATATTATTATTATATTAATATATTATATTATATATTATTATATTATAGTATAATATATATTATATTATTAATAATATTTATTATTATTATTATTATTATTATTATTATTATTTCTTGCTTCGATCTTAGTTGAGTTCAGTGTGAGAACATATATTGTTATGTTGTTATATTATTATTATTCTATAATTATTACTTTATATTA
The DNA here is from genome assembly GCF_025583915.1 of Anolis sagrei ordinatus. NCBI lineage: Eukaryota > Metazoa > Chordata > Lepidosauria > Squamata > Anolidae > Anolis > Anolis sagrei. The sequence continues at coordinate 4,289,145 of NW_026844700.1, forward strand.
TGGTTGTATTTTAATTTAACATTGTTGCAATATTTTATATTATATTATTAATAATAATTTATATTATTATTATTTTCCTGTTTTGATCTCAGTTGAGTTCAGTGTGAGAATATATTATATTATATATTATTATAATATAATATATATTATTAATAAATTTTATATTATTATTATTATTAATTTCTTGCTTTGATCTCAGTTGAGTTCAGTGTGAGAATATATTATATTATATATTATTATTATTATTATTATTATTATTATTTTCCTGCTTCGATCTCAGTTGAGTTCAGTGAGAGAATATATTATATTATATATTATTATTATTATTATTTCCTGCTTCGATCTCAGTTGAGTTCAGTGTGAGAATATATTATATTATATATTATTATATTATAATATATATTATGTTATATTATATTATTAATAATATTTTATATTATTATTATTATTTTCCTGCTTCGATCTCAGTTGAGTTCAGTGAGAGAATATATTATATTATATATTATTATTATTATTATTATTATTATTATTTTCCTGCTTCGATCTCAGTTGAGTTCAGTGAGAGAATATATTATATTATATATTATTATTATTATTATTATTATTATTATTATTATTATTTTCCTGCTGCGATCTCAGTTGAGTTCAGTGTGGGAATATATTATATTATATATTATTATTATTATTATTATTATTATTATTATTATTATTATTATTATTTTCCTGCTGCGATCTCAGTTGAGTTCAGTGTGGGAATATATTATATTATATATTATTATTATTATTATTATTATTATTATTATTATTATTATTATTATTATTTTCCTGCTGCGATCTCAGTTGAGTTCAGTGTGGGAATATATTATTATTATTATTATTATTATTATTATTATTTTCCTGCTTCGATCTCAGTTGAGTTCAGTGAGAGAATATATTATATTATATATTATTATTATTATTATTATTATTATTATTTTCCTGCTTCGATCTCAGTTGAGTTCAGTGAGAGAATATATTATATTATATATTATTATTATTATTATTTCCTGCTTCGATCTCAGTTGAGTTCAGTGTGAGAATATATTATATTATATATTATTATATTATAATATATATTATGTTATATTATATTATTAATAATATTTTATATTATTATTATTATTTTCCTGCTTCGATCTCAGTTGAGTTCAGTGAGAGAATATATTATATTATATATTATTATTATTATTATTATTATTATTATTATTATTATTTTCCTGCTGCGATCTCAGTTGAGTTCAGTGAGAGAATATATTATATTATTATTATTATTATTATTATTATTATTATTTTCCTGCTGCGATCTCAGTTGAGTTCAGTGAGAGAATATATTATATTATATATTATTATTATTATTATTATTATTATTATTATTATTATTTTCCTGCTGCGATCTCAGTTGAGTTCAGTGTGGGAATATATTATATTATATATTATTATTATTATTATTATTATTATTATTATTATTATTATTTTCCTGCTTCGATCTCAGTTGAGTTCAGTGAGAGAATATATTATATTATTATTATTATTATTATTATTATTATTATTATTATTTTCCTGCTGCGATCTCAGTTGAGTTCAGTGTGAGAATATATTATATTATTATTATTATTATTATTATTATTATTATTATTATTATTTTCCTGCTTCGATCTCAGTTGAGTTCAGTGAGAGAATATATTATATTATTATTATTATTATTATTATTATTATTATTATTATTTTCCTGCTGCGATCTCAGTTGAGTTCAGTGTGGGAATATATTATATTATATATTATTATTATTATTATTATTATTATTATTATTATTTTCCTGCTTCGATCTCAGTTGAGTTCAGTGAGAGAATATATTATATTATTATTATTATTATTATTATTATTTTCCTGCTGCGATCTCAGTTGAGTTCAGTGTGAGAATATATTATATTATATATTATTATTATTATTATTATTATTATTATTATTATTATTTTCCTGCTGCGATCTCAGTTGAGTTCAGTGAGAGAATATATTATATTATATATTATTATTATTATTATTATTATTATTATTATTATTATTATTATTATTTTCCTGCTTCGATCTCAGTTGAGTTCAGTGAGAGAATATATATTATTATTATTATTATTATTATTATTATTATTATTATTTTCCTGCTTCGATCTCAGTTGAGTTCAGTGAGAGAATATATTATATTATATTATTATTATTATTATTATTATTTTCCTGCTTCGATCTCAGTTGAGTTCAGTGTGAGAATATATTATATTATATATTATTATTATTATTATTATTATTATTATTATTTTCCTGCTTCGATCTCAGTTGAGTTCAGTGAGAGAATATATATTATTATTATTATTATTATTATTATTATTATTATTATTATTTTCCTGCTTCGATCTCAGTTGAGTTCAGTGAGAGAATATATTATATTATATTATTATTATTATTATTATTATTATTATTATTTTCCTTCTTTGATCTCAGTTGAGTTCAGTGTGAGAATATATT
>NW_026844700.1:4296700-4318439 GCF_025583915.1 Anolis sagrei ordinatus
TCGGGCGGGAGGAGGAGGAGTGTCGGATGGAGGAGGAGCGGCCATGCGCAGTCGGGCCAGGAGAGAGGGTGAGGAGGAGTGAGGGTCCATCCCCACCTGGCGTGGAGGAGGAGGAGGAGGAGGAGGAGAGAGGACGGCGCCTCCCTCAGCATCAAATGCTCTTCCATACTATTTATTATTATTAATTATTATTATATTGATTGAATTATTATTAATTATTATTATTATTTCCATCCCAAATTCTCAGTGTAGGGAGTGGTATAAGTAGTAGAAGGTAGTATGCATGTCATCCCACCTTATTATATTATTATTATTATTATTATTATTATTATTTCCATCTCATCTTTCTATTATTATTGTTATTATTATTATTTCCATCTCATCTTTCTATTATTATTATTATTATTATTATTATTATTATTATTATTATTATTATTTCCATCCCAAATTACTATTATTTCCTTCCCACCCAAGGGTCAAAGGGCACAGGAAGGGCTCTGGGGTCTTGGCAAGGGCGCTCCCCTCCCCTCGGCATCATCATCATCATCATCGTCTTCATCCGTTCCGCTGCAGGAGACGGCGGCGGCTGCTGTCTAGACGCATCTCTCCGGCTGTCAATCAACCTCCGAAAGCATTAGGCTCAGCGCCGCTGTCACTCTTCATTCCCATTTTCCTAAATTGCAGTCACAAGCTCACATTTTAGGGATGATGGGAGTTGTAGTCCCAGCAACATGACTGGGAGGATGATGGAGGTTGCAGTCCTATTCCCCCTTCCTTCCATCTCTCTAACTATCCCGACAGAGTCTCCTCCCCTTTTCCCGGGCTCGCATATATTATGCAAATAGCACGCACCAGTTTTGCATTGCTTTGCAAATAACGCGCATAAGTTTTGCATAGCTTAGCATCCTTTGAGCTGCGATCAGACTTTCTGGGATTCCTCCAGATAGATTATTTAATAGCAATAGTAATAATAATAATAACAATAATAATATAACAACAACAATTTCCCTAAAAATAATAGCAACCAGAAGGTGGAGATGCATCATCATCATCATCATCATCATCATTGTTATTATTATTATTATTTGGAATGCTGAGAGTTGTAGTTCTGTGAGTCCATAAATGTATTATTGTTGTTATTATTGGGAATGCTGGGAGTTGTAGTTCCATGAATCCATAAATAATAATAATTATTATTACTATTACTATTATTATTATTATTATTATTATTATTATTATTATTATTATTATTATTGAGCCAGGGATGATGGGTGTTGCAGTCCAATTTTTTTGTTATTATTGGGAATGCTGGGAGCTGTAGTTCTATGAGTCCATAATTTTTATTGTTATTATAAATAATAATAAGAAGAATAATAAATATTATTGAGCCAGGGATGATGGGTGTTGCTGTCCAATTTTTTATTATTATTGAGAATGCTGGGAGCTGTAGTTCTATGAGTCCATAAATTTATTATTGTTATTATTATTCGGAATGCTTGGAGTTGTAGTTCCATGAATCCAATAATAATTATAATTATAAATATAAATTATAAATTATAAATTATAAATAATAATAATAATGCCAGGGATGATGGGTGTTGCAGTCTAACTTATTATTAGTATTATTCTTGGGAATACTGGGAGCTGTAGTTCCATGAGTCCATAAATTTATTATTGTTATTATTGTTCGGAATGCTTGGAGTTGTAGTTCCATGAATCCAATAATAATAATAATAATAATAATAATAATAATAATAATAATAATAATAATAGAGCCAGGGATGATAGGTGTTGCAGTCCAACTTAGTATTATTATTATTATTATTATTATTATTATTATTATTATTATTGGAAATGCTGGGAGCTGTAGTTCCATGAGTCCATAAATTATTGTTGTTATTGGGAATGCTGGGAGTTGTAGTTATATGAATCAATAATAATAATAATAATAATTATTATTATTATTATTATTGAGCCAGGGATGATGGGTGTTGCAGTCCAACTCTGAAAGCTCCCCTTTGCTTTCTGTCTCCCCCATTATTTGTGATTCTGGGGTAAACACTGGGAAAATGTATCTTTTCAAGGCGGGGATGATGGGCCTTGCAGTCCTTGCTCCCTGCACGCCGGCGTGGAGATTTGCAACATTAATTGGGTGCAATGAATGCAAAAGAAGCCACTCGTGCACCTGTTCTAAAGCCAGGGATTAGAGAGGATCAAGTTGTAATCCGGCGTTTGGGAAATCCAATTAAATTGGGCAGCGGGCTTCGTTTGCATTGGTTTTAATGGGGAGAAGAGGATTGCCTGCGTGGTTGTGCCCCACTGGGCTCTGGGTTCAAATTCTGCACACATTAGGACACACACAAATCCTGTACAACCTGGTCCATTTAAGTTGTGAATTTCAATTAGCAGGGAGAGGCGGGTGATACATTCATTATTATTATTATTATTATTATTATTATTTATTGGGAATCTTGAGAGTTGTAGTTCCATAAGGCCATACATTTATTACTATTCTTGTTGTTGTTGCTGTTAGGAATCCTGGGGGTTGTAATTCCATAAGGCCATACATTCATTATTGCTGCTGCTGCTGTTGGGAATGCTGGGAGTTGTAGTTCCACGAGGCGATAAATTTGTGGTTGTTGTTATTGGGAATGCTAGGAGTTGTAGTTCAATGAGTCCATACATTTATTATTATTATTATTATTATTATTATTATTATTATTATTATTATTGGAATGCTGGGAGTTGTAGTTCTATGAGCCATAAATTTATTATTATTATTACTATTATTATTATTATTATTGGAATGCTGGGAGTTGTAGTTCTATGAGCCATACATTGATTATTATTATTATTATTATTATTTATTATTATTATTGGGAGTGCTGGGAGTTGTATTTCCATGAGTCCATACATTTTTATTATTATTATTATTGGGAATATTGGGGTTTGTAGTTCCATAAGGCCATACATTCAATATTGTTGCTGTTGTTGTTGTTGGGAATGCTGGGAGTTGTAGTTCCTGCTATTGTTGTTAGGAATGCTGGGAGTTGTAGTTCCATGTGACCATAAATTTTATTATTATTATTGGGAATGTTGGGAGTTGTAGTTCCATAAGGCCATACATTCAATATTACTGCTGTTGTTAGGAATGCTGGGAGTTGTAGTTCCACAAGTCCATAAATTTTATATCATTATTATTAGTGGGATTGCTGGGAGTTGTAGTTCCATGAGGCCACAAATTCATTATTATTGTTATTATTGGGGATGATGGGAGTTGTACTTCCATGAGTCCATAAATTTATTATTATTGTTATTATTGGGGATGATGGGAGTTGTACTTCCATGAGTCCATAAATTTATTATGATTGTTATTATTGGGGATGATGGGAGTTGTAGTTCCATGAGGCCACACATTCATTATTATTATTATTATTATTATTATTATTATTATTGGGAATGCTGGAAGTTTTAGTTCCATAAGGCCATAAATTCATTGTTGCTGTTGGTGGTGGCGGTGGTAATGCTGGGAGTTGTAGTTCCTGGGAGTTGTAGTCCCATGAGTCCATACATGCAGTAATTTCCTTCCTTCCTTGTTCCTTTTCTCCTTCCGCACAGCCTCCGCCGGGAGGGCTACACGGTGACGGTGCAGGTGAACGACTACCTGGACGTGTACTGCCCGCACTACAACTCCTCCTCGGGGCCGGAGAGCCGGCTGGAGCAGTACGTGCTGTACATGGTCAGCCGGGAGGGCTACCGCTCCTGCAACACCAGCCAGGGCTTCAAGCGCTGGGAGTGCAACCGGCCCCACGCCCCCCACAGCCCCATCAAGTTCTCCGAGAAGTTCCAGCGCTACTCCGCCTTCTCCCTCGGATACGAGTTCCACGCCGGGCACGAGTACTACTACATCTGTGAGTTGGCCCTCGGGTCATGCATGTGCGAATGGTGCAATGAGCAAGCTTGAATGAGCATGGAGTAGCCATGAAGTTTGCAAAGTCAATCAGTGAGGGCATCTGCATAGAGGTGGCCTGGCTGTTGTTGCCTGGAGGCGCCCTCTGGGGAATGACGCCTAAGGTGGGAGGAAGAACCCTTGCCTGTTTACAGCAAGTGTGAATGTTGCAGTGAACAAGCTTGAATAGCAGTGAAGCTGCAAAGTCAATCAGTGAGGGCATCTGCATAGAGGTGGCCTGTCTGTTGTTGCCTGGAGGCGCCCTCTTTGGAATGATGCTCAGGGTGAGAGGAAGAACCCTTGCCTGTTTGAAGTGTTGATGTTGCAATGAGCAAGCTTGAATAGAAATAAAGCCGCAAAGTCAATCAGTGAGGGCATCTGCAGAAAGATTGCCTGGCTGTTGTTGCTTGGAGTCACCCTCTGTGGGATAATGCCCAGGGTGGAAGAACCCCTTGCCTGGTTGAAGGAAGTGTGGGTGTTGCAATTAGCAGGCTTGAATTAGCATGAAGTTGGCAAAGTCAATCAGCGAGGGCATCTGCATAGAGGTGGCCTGGCTGTTGTTGCCTGGAGGCGCCCTCCGTGGAATGATGTCCAAGGTGGGAGGAAGAACTCTTGCCTGTTTGAAGGAAGTGTGGATGCTGCAATTAGCAAACTTGAATTAGCATTGAGTAGCCACGAAGTTTGCAAAATCAGCCAGGATGTTGCAATCAGCAAGCTTGAATAGTGATTAAGCTGCAAAGTCAATCAGTGAGGGCATCTGCCCAGAGGTGGCCTGGCTGTTGTTGCCTGGAGGCGCCCTCTGTGGAATGCTGCCCAGGGTGGGAGAAAGAACTGTTTGAAGGAAGTGTGGATGTTGCTTGAATGAGCATGAAGTCGGCAAAGTCAATCAGTGTGGGTATCTGCATAGAGGGAGCCTGGCTGTTGTTGCCTGAAGGCACCCTCTGGGGAGTGATGCCCACGGTGGGAGAAAGAACCTTTGTCTGTTTGAAGGAAGTGTGGATGTTGCAAAGAGCAAGCTTGAATAGCGATGAAGCTGCAAAGTCAATCAGTGAGGGCATCTGCATGGAGGTGGCCCGGCTGTTGTTGCCTGGAGGCGCCCTCTGTGGAATGATGCTCAGGATGGGAAGAAGAACCCTTGCCTGTTAGAAGGAAGTGTCGATGTTTCAATTATCATGAAGTTGGCAAAGTCAATCAGTGAGGGCATCTGCACAGAGGTGGCCTGGCTGTTGTTGCCTGGAGGCGCCCTCTGTGGAATGCTGCCCAGGGTGGGAGGAAGAATTGTTTGAAGGAAGTGTGGATGTTGCTTGAATGAGCATGAAGTCGGCAAAGTCAATCAGTGTGGGTATCTGCATAGAGGGAGCCTGGCCGTTGTTGCCTGGAGGCACCTTCTGGGGAGTGATGCCCACGGTGGGAGAAAGAACCTTTGTCTGTTTAAAGCAAGTGTGGATGTTGCAGTGAGCAAGCTTGAATAGCGATGAAGCTGCAAAGTCAATCAGTGAGGGTATCTGCAGAGAGACAGCCTGGCCGTTGTTGCCTGGAGGCGCCCTCTGTGGAATAACATCCAAGGGTGGGAGAAAGAAGTTATATTATTACCATATTCTATTCTAATCTAAGATTAGATTAGAATAGACTAATTTTATATTATTATTATTATTATTATTATTATTATTAACCTTGTATTATTATATTACATTATTATCATATTATAGATTATTACTATTACTATATTACAGTATTATGATCATATTATAGCTTATTACTATTACTTTTACTATTATATTACATTAGTATCATAGTATACATTATTAGTATTACTATTATATTACATTATTATCCTATTATATATATTATTATTACTACTATTACTATATTACAGTATTACAATATTATTATCATATTATTAATAATCTATAATATTATCATATTAATAATCATATTATAGATTATCACTATTACTATTATATTACATTATTATCATATTATTATTATTATTATTATTATTTTATTACACCGTATTTTATCATATTACACAGAGGAACTGTTGAAATGCTCAAGCACGTGGACAATTTCAACAAGACGGAGGTAGCCTGGCCTTTGTTGCCTGGAGGCATCCTCTGCAATCACACTTGCTTCCAATAGACAAGACTTCTTCCTCCCACCCTGGACTATATATATATATATATATATATATAGAGAGAGAGAGAGAGAGAGAGAGAGAGAGAACACAAACACACACATTCTACAGATGCAGGTGAAATGTCAGGAGAGAATGCTACTGGAATATATTGGGGGGGAAATCCCGGATCTCTTTGGGGGCCACCTGTTCCTTCCTCTCCTCCTCCTCCCTCGTTGCCTTGCTTTGCATTTTAAAATACTGACTTGGTGTCGTGTTTTGGACGGCGAGGTTGTCGCTGCTGAAATATTCATGAGCCCTTCCTTGGTAAACTCAGCCTGATCGATGCCGGAGAATTGATCCAGGGGGTATTGATCGCTCTCCTCCTCCTCCTCCTCCGAGGAGTTGTTTCCCTCCCTGTTTGATCTCCGCCAGGGTGACAGTGACGACAAGGGCCCCCCAAACCCAGCCTGGCCTTTGGGGGCTTCCTGGGGAAGGGAAATGGATTGTTTACTTCCCGGGAAGAAGGACTGAGTTGGCCCGTAATGAGGAGCACAAGCAGATCCCACAAAGAGATTAAGAGAACAAGATACGGAGCTGCGTTGATCACTTGGGGATGCGTCAGTGAGAGTCGCTCTTGGAGGAAGGAAGGAAAGAAGGAAGGAAGGAAAGGCAAGGAAGGAAAGGAGGGAGATGAAGGAAGGAAGGAAGGAAGGGCAAAGAAGGAAGGCAAGGGAGGGAGGGAAGGGAAGGAAGAAAAAGGAAGGAAAGAAGGAAGGGAAGGAAGGGAAGGGAAGGAAGAAAGAAGGCAAGGAAGGAAGAAAAGGCACAGAGAGGAAGGAAGGAAGGAAGGAAGGAAGGAAGGAAGGAAGGAAGGAAGGGAGGCAAGGGAGGGAGGGAGGGGAAGGAAGGAAAGAAGGGAAGGAAGGAAGGAAGGGCAAGGGAAGGAAGGGAAGGGAAGGAAGAAAAGAAGGCAAGGAAGGAAGAAAAGGCACAGAAGGAAGGAAGGAAGGAAGGAAGGAAGGAAGGAGGAGGGGAAGGAAGGAAAGAAGGGAAGGAAGGAAGGGCAAGGGAAGGAAGGGAAGGGAAGGAAGAAAAGAAGGCAAGGAAGGAAGAAAAGGCACAGAAGGAAGGAAGGAAGGAAGGAAGGAAGGAAGGAAGGAAGGAAGGAAGGAAGGAAGGAAGGAAGGAAGGAGGGAGGGGAGGGAAGGGAGGGAGGGAGGAAGGAAGGAAGGAAGGAAGGAGGGGAGGAAGGAGGGAGGGAGGAAGGAAGGAAGGAAGGAAGGAAGGGCAAGGGAAGGAAGGGAAGGGAAGGAAGAAAAGAAGGCAAGGAAGGAAGAAAAGGCACAGAAGGAAGGAAGGAAGGAAGGAAGGAAGGAAGGAAGGAAGGAAGGAAGGAAGGAAGGAAGGAAGGAAGGCAAGGGAGGGAGGGAGGGAGGGAGGGGAAGGAAGGAAAGAAGGGAAGGAAGGAAGGGCAAGGGAAGGAAGGGAAGGGAAGGAAGAAAAGAAGGCAAGGAAGGAAGAAAAGGCACAGAAGGAAGGAAGGAAGGAAGGAAGGAAGGAAGGAAGGAAGGAAGGAAGGAAGGAAGGAAGGAAGGAAGGAAGGGAGGGAGGGAGGGAGGGAGGGAGGGAGGAAAGGAGGAAGGGAGGGAGGAAAGAAAGAAGGAAGGAAGGAAAGAAGAAAGAGAAGGAAGGAAGGGAGAAGAAAGAAGGAAAGGAAGGAAGAAAAGACAGAAGGAAGGAGGGAGGGAGGGAGGAAGGAAGGAAGGAAGGAAGGAAGGAAGGAAGGAAGCAAGGGAGGGAGGAGGAGGGAAGGAAGGAAGGAAGGAAGGGCAAGGGAAGGAAGGGAAGGGAAGGAAGAAAAGAAGGCAAGGAAGGAAGAAAAGGCACAGAAGGAAGAGGAAGGAAGGAAGGAAGGAAGGAAGGAAGGAAGGAAGGAAGGAAGGAAGGAAGGAAGGAAGGCAAGGGAGGGAGGGAGGGAGGGGAAGGAAGGAAAGAAGGGAGGAAGGAAGGAAGGAAGGAAGGAAGGAAGGAAGGAAGGAAGGGAAGGGAAGGAAGGGAAGGAGGCAGTCTGGGATGAATTGATGGAAGAAAAAAGAAGGAAGGAAGGAAGGAAGGAAGGAAGGAAGGAAGGAAGGAAGGAAGGAAGGAAGCAAGGGAGGGGAGGGAGGAGGGGAAGAAGGGAAGGAAGGAAGGGCAAGGGAAGGAAGGGAAGGGAAGGAAGGAAAGAAGGCAAGGAAGGAAGAAAAGGCACAGAAGGAAGGAAGGAAGGAAGGAAGGAAGGAAGGAAGGAAGGAAGGAAGGGAGGGGAAGGAGGGAGGGAGGGAGGAAGGGAGGGGAAGGAAGGAAAGAAGGGAAGGAAGGAAGGGCAAGGGAAGGAAGGGAAGGGAAGGAAGAAAAGAAGGCAAGGAAGGAAGAAAAGGCACAGAAGGAAGGAAGGAAGGAAGGAAGGAAGGAAGGAAGGAAGGAAGGAAGGAAGGAAGGAAGGAAGGAAGGAAGGAAGGCAAGGGAGGGAGGGAGGGAGGGGAAGGAAGGAAAGAAGGGAAGGAAGGAAGGGCAAGGGAAGGAAGGGAAGGGAAGGAAGAAAAGAAGGCAAGGAAGGAAGAAAAGGCACAGAAGGAAGGAAGGAAGGAAGGAAGGAAGGAAGGAAGGAAGGAAGGAAGGAAGGAAGGAAGGAAGGAAGGGAGGGAGGGAGGGAGGGGAAGGAAAGGAAAGAAGGAAGGAAGGAAGGAAGGGCAAGGGAAGGAAGGGAAGGGAAGGAAGAAAAGAAGGCAAGGAAGGAAGAAAAGGCACAGAAGGAAGGAAGGAAGGAAGGAAGGAAGGAAGGAAGGAAGGAAGGAAGGAAGAGGGAGGGAGGGAGGAAGGACAGAGGAAGGAAGGAAGGGCAAGGGAAGGAAGGAAGGGAAGGAAGAAAAGAAGGCAAGGAAGGAAGAAAAGGCACAGAAGGAAGGAAGGAAGGAAGGAAGGAAGGAAGGAAGGAAGGAAGGAAGGAAGGAAGGAAGGAAGGAAGGAAGGAAGGCAAGGGAGGGAGGGAAGGGAAGGAAAGAAAAGCAAGGAAGGAAAGAAGGGTAAGGGAAGGAAGGGAAGCGAAGGAAGAAAAGAAGGCAAGGAAGGAAGAAAAGGCACAGAAGGAAGGAAGGAAGGAAGGAAGGAAGGAAGGAAGGAAGGAAGGAAGGAAGGAAGGCAGGCAAGGGAGGGAGGGAGGGGAAGGAAGGAAAGAAGGGAAGGAAGGAAGGAAGGGCAAGGGAAGGAAGGGAAGGGAAGGAAGAAAAGAAGGCAAGGAAGGAAGAAAAGGCACAGAAGGAAGGAAGGAAGGAAGGAAGGAAGGAAGGAAGGAAGGAAGGAAGGAAGGAAGGAAGGAAGGAAGGCAAGGGAGGGAGGGAGGGAGGGGAAGGAAGGAAAGAAGGGAAGGAAGGAAGGGCAAGGGAAGGAAGGAAGGGGTAGGGAAGGGAAGGAAGGCTTCGTTTGACAGCTGGATCCAGAGGAAAGGAAGGAAGGAAGGAAGGAAGGAAGGAAGGAAGGAAGGAAGGAAGGAAGGAAGGAAGGAAGGAGGGAGGAAGGAAGGAAGGAAGGAAGGAAGGAAGGAAGGAAGGAAGGAAGGAAGGAAGGAAGGAAGGAAGGGCAAGGGAAGGAAGGGAAGGGAAGGAAGAAAAGAAGGCAAGGAAGGAAGAAAAGGCACAGAAGGAAGGAAGGAAGGAAGGAAGGAAGGAAGGAAGGAAGGAAGGAAGGAAGGAGAGGGAGGGAGGGAGGAAGGAAGGAAGGAAGAAGGGAAGAAGGAAGGAAGGAAGGAGGGAAGGGAAGGAGGAAGAAGGAAGGAAGGAAGGAAGAAGGAGGAAGGAAGGAAGGAAGGAAGGAAGGAAGGGAGGAAAGGAAGGAAGGAGGGAGGGAGGGAGGCAGGCAGGCAAGGGGAGGGAGGGAGGGAGGGAGGGAGGGGAAGGAAGGAAAGAAGGGAAGGAAGGAAGGAAGGGCAAGGGAAGGAAGGGAAGGGAAGGAAGAAAAGAAGGCAAGGAAGGAAGAAAAGGCACAGAAGGAAGGAAGGAAGGAAGGAAGGAAGGAAGGAAGGAAGGAAGGAAGGAAGGAAGGAAGGAAGGCAGAGGGAGGGAGGGAGGGAGGGGAAGGAAGGAAAGAAGGGAAGGAAGGAAGGGCAAGGGAAGGAAGGAAGAAGGGAAGGAAGGGAAGGGAAGGAAGAAAAGAAGGCAAGGAAGGAAGAAAAGGCACAGAAGGAAGGAAGGAAGGAAGGAGGAAGGAAGGAAGGAAGGAAGGAAGGAAGGAAGGAAGGAAGGAAGGAAGGAAGGAGAAGGAGGAGGAGAAGGAAGGAAGGAAGGAAAGACAGAAGAAATAAAGGAAGGAAGGAAACAAAAACGGAAGGAAGGAAAGCAGAAAGGGAAGACTGAAATGGAAGGATGGAAAGAAGGAAGGAAAGGAAGGAAGGAAAGGAAGGGAGGGGAGGGAGGGAAGGAAGAAGGAAGGAAGGAAAGGAAGGGCAAGGGAAGGAAGGAGGGGAAGGAAGAAAAGAAGGAAAGGAAGGAAGAAAAGGCACAGAAGGAAGGAAGGAAGGAAGGAGGAAGGAAGGAAGGAAGGAAGGAAGGAAGGAAGGAAGGAAGGAAGGAAGGGAAGGGAAGGAAAGAAAAGCAAGGAAGGAAAGAAGGGTAAGGGAAGGAAGGGAAGCGAAGGAAGAAAAGAAGGCAAGGAAGGAAGAAAAGGCACAGAAGGAAGGAAGGAAGGAAGGAAGGAAGGAAGGAAGGAAGGAAGGAAGGAAGGCAAGGGAGGGAGGGAGGGGAAGGAAGGAAAGAAGGGAAGGAAGGAAGGGCAAGGGAAGGAAGGGAAGGGAAGGAAGAAAAGAAGGCAAGGAAGGAAGAAAAGGCACAGAAGGAAGGAAGGAAGGAAGGAAGGAAGGAAGGAAGGAAGGAAGGAAGGAAGGGAGGGAGGGAGGGGAAGGAAGGAAAGAAGGGAAGGAAGGAAGGGCAAGGGAAGGAAGGGAAGGGAAGGAAGAAAAGAAGGCAAGGAAGGAAGAAAAGGCACAGAAGGAAGGAAGGAAGGAAGGAAGGAAGGAAGGAAGGAAGGAAGGAAGGAAGGAAGGAAGGAAGGCAAGGGAGGGAGGGAGGGGAGGGCAGGAGGAAGGAAAGAAGGAAGGAGGAAGGAAGGAAGGAAGAGGAAGGAAGGAAGGAGGGAAGGGAAGGAAGGAAGGGAAGAAGAAAAGAAGGAAGGAAGGAAGAAAAGAAAGAAAGGAAGGAAGGAAGGAAGGAAGGAAGGAAGGCAAGGGAGGGAGGGAGGGGGAGGGGGAAAGGAAGGAAGAAGGGAAGGAAGGAAGGGAAGGAAGGAAAGGGAAGGGAAGGAAGGAGAGAAGGAAGGAGGAAGAAAAGGACAGAAGGAAGGAGGAAGAAGGAAGGAAGGAAGGAAGAAGGAAGGAAGGAGAGGAAGGGAGGGAGGAGGAGGGAGGGAGGGAGGAGGGAGGGAAGAAAGGAAAGAAGGGAAGGAAGAAGGGCAGGGAAGGAAGGGAAGGGAAGAAGAAAAGAAGGCAAGGAAGGAAGAAAAGGCACAGAAGGAAGGAAGGAAGGAAGGAAGGAAGGAAGGAAGGAAGGAAGGAAGGAAGGAAGGCAAGGGAGGGAGGGAGGGAGGGAGGGGAAGGAAGGAAAGAAGGGAAGGAAGGAAGGGCAAGGGAAGGAAGGGAAGGGAAGGAAGAAAGAAGGCAAGGAAGGAAGAAAAGGCACAGAAGGAAGGAAGGAAGGAAGGAAGGAAGGAAGGAAGGAAGGAGGGAGGGAGGGAGGGAGGGGAAGGAAGGAAAGAAGGGAAGGAAGGAAGGGCAAGGGAAGGAAGGGAAGGGAAGGAAGAAAAGAAGGCAAGGAAGGAAGAAAAGGCACAGAAGGAAGGAAGGAAGGAAGGAAGGAAGAGAAGGAAGGAAGGAAGGAAGGAAGGAAGGAAGGGAGGGAGGGAGGGAGGGGAAGGAAGGAAAGAAGGGAAGGAAGGAAGGGCAAGGGAAGGAAGGGAAGGGAAGGAAGAAAAGAAGGCAAGGAAGGAAGAAAAGGCACAGAAGGAAGGAAGGAAGGAAGGAAGGAAGGAAGGAAGGAAGGAAGGAAGGAAGGAAGGAAGGAAGGAAGGAAGGCAAGGGAGGGAGGGAAGGGAAGGAAAGAAAAGCAAGGAAGGAAAGAAGGGTAAGGGAAGGAAGGGAAGGGAAGGAAGAAAAGAAGGCAAGGAAGGAAGAAAAGGCACAGAAGGAAGGAAGGAAGGAAGGAAGGAAGGAAGGAAGGAAGGAAGGAAGGAAGGAAGGAAGGAAGGAAGGCAAGGGAGGGAGGGAGGGGAAGGAAGGAAAGAAGGGAAGGAAGGAAGGGCAAGGGAAGGAAGGGAAGGGAAGGAAGGAAAGAAGGCAAGGAAGGAAGAAAAGGCACAGAAGGAAGGAAGGAAGGAAGGAAGGAAGGAAGGAAGGAAGGAAGGAAGAGGAAGGAAAGGAAGGAAGGCAAGGGAGGGGGAGGGAGGGGAAGGAAGGAAAGAAGGGAAGAGGAAGGAAGGGCAAGGGAAGGAAGGGAAGGGAAGGAAGAAAAGAAGGCAAGGAAGGAAGAAAAGGCACAGAAGGAAGGAAGGAAGGAAGGAAGGAAGGAAGGAAGGAAGGAAGGAAGGAAGGAAGGAAGGAAGGAGGGAGGGAGGGGAAGGAAAGGAAAGAAGGGAAGGAAGGAAGGAAGGGAAGGGAAGGAAGGGAAGGAAGGAAGAAGAGGAAGGAAGGAAGGAGAAGGAAGGAAGGAAGGAAGGAAGGAAGGAAGAAGGGAAGGAAGGAAGGAAGGAAAGAAGGAAGGAAGGAAGGAAGGAGGAGGGAAGGAAGGAAAGAAGGAAGGAAGAAGGGAGGGAAGGAAGGAAGGGAAGGAAGAAAAGAAGGAAGGAAGGAAGAAAAGGCACAGAAGGAAGGAAGGAAGGAAGGAAGGAAGGAAGGAAGGAAGGAAGGAAGGAAGGGAAGGAAGGAAGGAAGGAAGGAAGGAAGGAAGGAAGGAAGGAGGGAGAAGGGAGGGGAAGGCAGGAAAAAGGCAAGGAAGGGAGGGAGGGAGGGAGGGAGGGAGGGAGGAAGGAAGGAAGGAAGGAAGGAAGGAAGGAAGGAAGGAAGGAAGGAAGGAAGGAAGGGAAGGAAGGAAGGAAGGACAAGGAAGGAAGGGAGGGGAAGGAAGGAAAGAAGGAAGGAAGGAAGGAAGGAAGAAGAAGGAAGGAAGGAAGGGGAAGGAAGGGAAGGAAAGAGGAAGGAAGGGAAAGGAAGAAGAAGAAGGAAGGAAGGAAGGAAGGAAGAAGGAAGGAGAAAAGGAAAGAAAGAAAGAAGGCAAGGAAGAAAAGGTAAGGGAAGGAAGGACAAGACAAGGAAGGGAGAAAAGTGAAGGAAGGAAGGAAGGAAGGCAAGGAAGGAAGGAAGAAAAGCCAAGGAAGGAAGGCAAGGAAAGAAAGGCAAGGCAAGGCAAGGAAAGAAGAAAGAAAGCAAGGCAAGGAAGGAAAGGAGGGCAAGGAAGAAAGGAAGGAAAGGCAAGGAAAGAAGGAAGGAGGAAAAGAAAAAGGAAAGGCTCTCAAGAATGAAAGAGAGGAATGGAAAAGAAGGGAAAAGGGAAAAGAAATGGGAAAAGGGGGAAAAGAAGGAAAGGATCCCGTGAAATAAAGTAGGAAGGAAGGAACAGAAAGGGAGGGATGAATGAAAGAAGGAAAGGAAGGAAGAAAAAAAGAGGAAAGGAAAGACGGAAAGGAAGGAAGGAAAGACTCCGAACGAAGGAAGGGAAAGAAAGGCTACTGAGAAAGGGAGAGAGGAAAGAAAGGGGAAGGAAAGGAAAGGCTCTCAAGGAAGGAAGGAAGGAAGGAAGGAAGGAAGGAAGGAAGGACAGAGAGAGGGTGTGTTCCTGCAAGGCACTTTCACGCCTCCTCTCCTTGCTTTGCAGCCACTCCGACGCACAACCACCGCCGCTCCTGCCTCCGGATGAAGGTCTTCGTCTGCTGCGCCTCCCGTAAGTGCTCCCCTCTCGCACGAGGCCATTTGCACGCCCGCCAGACCGGGAATCCTGCGCATTATTTCCTTGTGGGATGGATCTCCTTCTGGGCTAGGTTCTCCACCGGGAGCTAATCCTTTCTATCTGTATACCACCCTCTTGTGCACGGCATGCATACATTACAAACCTATAGGTCAGTAGCCAATCATTTCTATGTATATACTGCCCCCTTGTGGCTGCACGTGAGCATTGCATGCAAACAAACCTATAGGCCAGAAGCTTTTCTGTCTCTACACCGCCCTCTTGTGGTTGCCCCTGAGCATTGCATACATATAAATGTATAGGGCAGTAGCTTTTCTATCTCTACACCACCCTCTTGTGGTCATACCTGAACATTGCATACATACAAACCTATAGGCCAGAAACTTTTCTGTCTCTACACTGCCCTCTTGTAGATGTACCTTGGAACTGCATACACACAAACCTATAGACCAGAAGCTCATGAGCATTGCATAGAAACAAACCTATAGGCCAGAAGTTTTTCTATCTCAACATTGCCCTCTTGTGGTTGTACCTGAGCATGGCATACATACAAACCTATAGGTCAGAAGCACATGAGCATTGCATACCAACAAACCTATAGGCCAGAAGCTCATTGGCATTGCATACATACAAACCTATAGGTCAGAAGCACATGAGCATTGCATACCAACAAACCTATAGGCCAGAAGCTCATTGGCATTGCATACATACAAACCTATAGGTCAGAAGCACATGAGCATTGCATACCAACAAACCTATAGGTCAGAAGCTCATTGGCATTGCATACATACAAACCTATAGGTCAGAAGCACATGAGCATTGCATACCAACAAACCTATAGGCCAGAAGCTCATTGGCATTGCATACATACAAACCTATAGGTCAGAAGCACATGAGCATTGCATACCAACAAACCTATAGGTCAGAAGCTCATTGGCATTGCATACATACAAACCTATAGGTCAGAAGCACATGAGCATTGCATACCAACAAACCTATAGGTCAGAAGCTCATTGGCATTGCATACATACAAACCTATAGGTCAGAAGCACATGAGCATTGCATACATACAAACCTATAGGCCAGAAGCTTTTCTGTCTCTACACCGCCCTCTTGTGGTTTTACCTGAGCATTGCATACAAACAAACCTATAGGTCAGAAGGTTTTCTGTCTCTACACTTCCCTCTTGTGGTTATGCTTGAGTATTGCATACATTCAAACCTATAGGCCAGAAGCTTTTCTGTCTCCACACTGCCCTCTTGTGTCTGCACCTGAGCATTGCCTCCATGCCAACCTAGAGGCCTCTGCTGTCCGTCCTGTGGATCGAATGGCCTCTGAGTGGCCAGGGCTTGTGCCTTTGGGCGGGGAAGGGGCGGCGGTGCCTGTGGGTGGGCGTGGCGTGGGGCGGGGCATTCTGTCCGTGGGCGTAACCCTCTCCTCCCCCCCTCTCCTGCCCCAAACAGCGTCGCTCTCCGGGGAGAAGGCGGCCCCGACCCTCCCGCAGTTCACTATAGGGCCAGAAGTGAAGATCGAGGACTTGGGTGAGTCAGAGCATCCCAGAATCCTCGAGTGGGAAAGGGACCCCCAGGGGACACAATAAAAGCCCTCCCGGCAGATGGCCACCCGGCTTCCCTTTAAAGACCGCCACAGAGTTGGAAGGGAGCCCCAAAGGTCATCCAGTCTAGCCCCCTTCTGCCACAACCAAAGCCCTCCCGACAGATGGCCATCTCACTTCCCTTTAAAGACCGCCATAGAGTTGGAAGGGAGCCCCAAAGGTCATCCAATCCCACCCTCTTCTGACACAAACAAAGCCCTCCTGACAGATGGCCATCTCACTTCCCTTTCAAGACCCCATAGAGTTGGAAGGGAGCCCCAAAGGTCATCCAGTCCCACCCCCTTCTGACACAAACGAAGCCCTCCTGACAGATGGCCACCTAGCCTCCAATAAAAGACTGCGATAGAGTTGGAAGGGAGCCCCAAAGGTCATCCAGTCTCACCCTCTTCTGCCACAAACAAAGCCCTCTCAGCAGATGGCCATCCAGCCAAAGACAGATGTGATTGATTTTGAAAGGGAGATTTTTTCCAGGAGAGATATTAAATAATAATAATAATAATAATAATAATAATAATTGTAAATATATAATATAATATAATAATACTTAATAATATATAATAATAAATATATAATATAATAATAAAATATATTATAATAATAAATATATAATATAATATATATTATATATAATATAATATATATAATAATAATAAATATATCATAATAAATATATAAAATAATATAATAATAATATATAGTAATAATAATAATAAATATATAATAATAATAATAATAAATAAATAATTGACTGAGACAGAAATCTATGGAAGATATATCACATAATCTTAGAATTGGAAGGGAAACCTAAAGGCCACCCAGTCAAACCCCCTCCTGCCATAAAAGAATGCACCATCAAAGCCCTCCCGACAGATGACCATCCTGCTTCATAGATATTTATGCAGGAATAAAGTTATAGAATCAAAGGCCCCTAGAGTTGGAAGGGACCCCCCAAACGCCAGCCAGTCCAACCCCCGACTGCTATAAAGGAATGCACAATCCAAACCCTCCCGACAGATGGCCATCCAGCCGAAGGGCATTCTAACAGACTCCGAAGCAGACTGTTCCACTGTTGAACAGCTCTTAATGCCAGAGGAGATAGATAGATAGATAGATTAGATAGGGACCTCCAAAGGTCATCCAGCCCAACCCCAAAGAGGCAGGGAAGGCACAGTCTAATCCCTCCCAACAGATGGCCACCCAGTCTCAGAGACATTAGATAGATAGATAGATAGATAGATAGATAGATAGACAGAATCCTAGAGTTGGGAGGGGCCCCGAAGAAGGCCATCCAGTCCAACCCCAAAGGGGCAAGGAAAGCACAGTCTAATCCCTCCCGACAGATGGCCACCCAACCTCAGAGACATTAACTAGCTAGCTAGATAGAATCCTAGAGTTGGGAGGGACCCCAAAGAAGGCCATGCAGTCCAACCCCAAAGGGGCAGGGAAGACACAATCTAATCCCTCCCAACAGATGGCCATTAGATGATAGATAGATAGATAGATAGATAGATAGATAGATAGATAGATAGATAAAATCCTTGTGTTGGAAGGGGCCCCCAAAGGTCATCCAGTCCAACCCCAAAGAGGCAGGAAAGGCACAGTCTGACCCCTCCCGAGAGATACCCTTCTAGTCTCGGTTTCCTTCCTTTGGGGCAGGAGGGGCTCGTTGCGGGGGGAGAGGGCGCCCGTTGCGAGGCGTGAGACCCTGACATCCCCTCCGTTTCTCTCTTTCTTTCCTTCCTTCCTTCGTTCCTTTCGTGCGCAGACAACTTCAACCCAGAGATGCCCAAGCTGGAGAAGAGCATCAGCGGGACCAGTCCCAAGCGGGAACACTTGCCGCTGGCCGTGGCTGCCGCCTTCTTCCTCATGACGCTGCTGGCCTCCTAGCCCCGCAGAGGGGGGGCACGCCAGGGGGCATCGGGCCCGAGTGGACGCTTGACCGAGTTGCACCCTGGGAGCGAGCACGGCGCCTTTGCAAAGGGGACCCTCGGGAGAGGGAGGCACGCAAGCGCGCCTTGCAAACGGGAGGTGGACGGAAACGAAAGAAAGGGGGATCCATAGACTTTTTTGGGTGGCCCCCCAAAAAAACCCCAAAGGAACCATTGCAGCTGCTTCAGCCTTCCCACCATTGCGACCCATGTACTTGCGGGAACTACGTCTCTTCTTCCACCAACCGTCGGTCCTCTTGTATTTGGGGGAACTACGTCTTTTTTTCCCAGCACCACCCGGCCGTCAGGACCATGGTACTTGAAGAAACTACGTATCTCTTTCCCCACCACCGGGACCCTGGTACTTGGGGAAACTATGTATCTCTGTTTCCACCATCGGAAACCCCAGTACTTGGGGGAAACTACGTATCTCTTTCCCCACCATTGGGACACTTGTACTTGGGGAAACTACGTATCTCTTTTTCTGCCATCAGAACCCTGGTACTTGAGGAAACTACGTATCTCATTTTCCATCAGAACCCTGGTACTTGAGGAAGCTATATATCTCAGTTTCCATCAGAACCCTGGTACTTGAGGAAACTACATATGTCTTTTTCTGCCATCGGGACCCTAGTACTTGAGCAAATTACGTATGCTTTTCCATCAGAACCCTGGTACTTCAGGAAACTACATGTCTGTTTTCTACCACCGGAACCATGGTACTTTGGAAAACTACATATCTCCATTTTCACCATTGGGACCCTGGTACTTGGGAAAATTACATCTCTCTCCTCCCCCCATACACACACCATTGGGACCCTGGTACTTGAGGAAACTACATATCTCCCCACCATTGGGACCCTGCTACTTGAGGAAACTACATCTCTCTCCACCATTGGGACCCTGGTACTTGAGGAAACTACATATCTCTCCACAATTGGGACCCTGGTACTTGAGGAAACTACATCTCTCTCCACCATTGGGACCCTGGTACTTGGAGAAACTACATCGCTTTTTTTCCCACCATCCAGACCCTGGTACTTGGGGACATCGTCTATCTTTTCCCACCACCATCCCACTGTTGTGACTCTGGTATTTGGGAAAACTACATCTCTCTTTTTGTCCACCATTGGGACCCTGGTACTTGGGGAAAGTACATCCCTCTTTTCGTCCACCATTGGGGAAACTATGCCTCTCCTTTCCCTACCATTGTGACCCTGGTACTTGGGGAAACCGCATCTCTCTTTTTGTCCACCACTGGGATCCCGGTACTTGGGGAAACTACATTGCTCCTTTTCCACAATTGTGACCATGGTACTTGGGGAAACCGCATTTCTCTTTTTGTCCACCACTGGGATCCTGGTACTTGGGGAAACTACATCGCTCCTTTTCCACCATTGTGACCCTGGTACTTGGGAAAACTACGTCTCTGTTTTTTTTTCCACCACTGGGATCCTGGTACTTGGGGAAACTACGTCTCTGTTTTTTTCCCCCAACCATTGGGACCCTTGTACTTGGGGAAAACTACGTCTCTCTTCTCCTCTGCAGCAATAGTCCCGCCGTTTGGCCTCTCCCGCCCGCCAGGACTGACCGCAAGGACCGGGCTTTGGCCGGACGGAGGGAGGGGAGGGTGGCCGGCGGCCCTGATCCTGTACATATCCGGACGGAGGGATCTGTAGGGCGGTCAAGGGGTCTCTTCTTCGTTTTCGGGGGCCTTTCCCTTTCCTTCCTTCCTTCCTTCCTTCCTTCCTTTCGTCTTCTGTGAAGACCCGACCTATGCAAGAAGCACGGACACTTTTTGTTGTCGTTTCCTTTCCGAGGGAGGGGGGGAGGGAGGGGGGACAGATCCGGGTTAAGCGGACCCGTGCGGACGTGGACACGAGGGATCCAAGGGTGGGGAGGGGAGGGGGGTCTCTTTGTGGGGGTTTTTAGTTTTCCTCCTTCCTCCTTTCTTCTTCTCGTTCTTCTTCTTCTTCTTCCCCGAGAGCTTTGGCTGGCGATTTTCATATACTTGCTCTTCTTAAATCTATTCGAAACGGGATAAACAAACAAACAAAAGGTCAATAAAAGGTGGGGAAAAAGACAAGCCGCGGGAGATACGGTCCTCCTTCTTCTGTCTTTCTTTGATGGGTCCAGCAAGTTGGGTTTGGACAATTGGGTTTGAACAGTAGAGGCTGGGTGGCCATCTGTCGGGAGGGATCGGATGGTGTCTTCATACCTAGATTGGGGTTGGAATGGGTGGCCTTTGGGTCCCTTCTAATTCAATGATGATGATAATAATTGATGATGATGATGGTATCTCCTTCGCTGGAGGTTTCTAAGCAGAAGCTGGATGGCCATCTGTCGAGAGGGAGCGGATGGTGTCTTCATACCTAGATTGGGGTTGGAATGGATGGCCTTTGGGGTCCCTTCTAATTCAATGATGATAATAATAATAATAATAATAATAATAATAATAATAATAATAATAATTGATGATGATGCTTATGGCATCTCCTTCGCTGGAGGTTTCCAAGGAGAGGCTGGGTGGCCATCTCTCGGGAGGGATCAGATGGTGTCTTCATACCTAGATTGGGGTTGGAATGGATGGCCTTTGGGGCTCCCTTCCAATTATACGATCCAGTGATCTGTCTACCATATGTTTCTATGAGGCTGGATGGCCATCTGTCAGGAGGGATCAGATGGTGGACTGGGTGGAGCCTTGGGGTCTCTTCCAATTCTTAAGAGTCTGTGAAGCTGGATGGCCATCTGTCGGGAGGATTCGATTGGTAGATACTGGAATAATAATAATAATAATAATAATAATAATAATAGTAAATTAATATAATAGTAAATTAATATAATAATAATGAATAAATAAAATAAAATAAAAATAATATACAATAATAACAACAACAACAACAACAAAACAACAACAATAATAATAATAATAATAATAATGGTTCTGTGACCGGATTAGATTAGTAGATATTGGAATAATAATAATAATAATAATAATAATAATAATAATAATAAATTAATATAATAATAAAAAAATTAATATAAAATATAATAATAATAATAATAATAATAATAATAATAATAATAATAATAATAATAATGGTTCTGTGACTGGATTAGATTAGTAGATACTGGAATAATAATAATAATAATAATAATAATAATAATAATAATAATAATAATAGTAAATTAATATAATAATAATAAATTAATATAAAATATAATAATAATAATAATAACAACAACAACAATAATAATAATAATAATAATGGTTCTGTGACCTGAATTATTCCACTAAAGGAGACCTCTGGCCCTAAAGAATCACGCGGTCAGCAGAATGACCGCTGGCCTGAGTGCTTCACATCCCAAAGGGGCCAAGGGCCCGCTCACGTCCATCCGTCCCTCCATCCGCCCACCTTCCTTCCTTCCTTCTTCCTTGGGTAGATGAATCACCGTCTGCATCTGCAAACCTGGAAAGAGCTTTTTGGGACAACACTGAATCAGCGCCAGGTGCGTCACCTGCAGGGAAAGGGGCCGCTTCCAGGAAAGGAAAGGCCCCGCATCCCCTTATTTCCTCCTTTAGTGCACACAACAACCTTGCAAGGCAGGACAGCGCTGGAGAAAAAAACATTGCAATGACTCCAAGGCTGCATGAAGACCTCTGGTGATGATGATGATGATGATGATTTGTTGTTATTAGTATTAGTATTATTATTATAGTGCATACTCTCAGTTAATCCATATAGATAGGTGGTTGCTGGATTAATAATAATATTTTTTTTTTGTATCAGGAGTGACTTGGGAAACTGCAAGTCGCTTCTGGTGTGAGAGAATTGGCCGTCTGCAAGGACATTGCCCAGATGTGTTACCATCCTATGAGAAGCTTCTTTCATGTTCCCGCATTCTTTCTTTCTTTCCTTTCTTCTTTCTTTCTTTCTTTCTTTCTTTCTTTCTTTCTTTCTTTCTTTCTTTCTTTCTTTTTTCCATCCTTCCTTCTTTCCTTCCTTCTTTCTTTCTTTCTTTCTTTCTTTCTTTTTTCCTTCCTTCCTTCCTTCTTTCTTTCCTTCTTTCTTTCTATCCTTTTTTCTTTTTCCTTCTTTCTTTCCTTCCTTTTTTCTTCTTTCCTTCCTTCTTTCTTTCCTTCCT
>NW_026844700.1:4334726-4354726 GCF_025583915.1 Anolis sagrei ordinatus
ATTATATTTTAATACTTGTTGCAAGAATTATATTATATTTTAGAACTTGTTGCAAATATATATATTTTAATACAACTTGTTGCAAACATTATATTTTGATACTTGTTGCAAATATATATATTTTAATACAACTTGTTACAAAAATTATATTTTAATACTTGTTGCAAAAATTATATTTTAGTACAACTTGGTGCAAAATTATATTATATTTTAATACAACTTGTTGCAAAAGTTATGTTATATTTTAATACTTGTTGCAAAAATTATATTTTAGTACAACTTGTTGCAAAAGTTATATTATATTTTAATACAAAAGGAAGTTTTGCAACAAGTTTTAATTTTTTTATTTTGGGGAGGGGGCTTTGCAATTGGAGGACTTTGCAACAAGGTTGGCTGCTTTCTTAAAGGGACAGTACCTCTTCCCCCCCCCCCCCTTTCCCTGGGTTCAACAAAAGGGATCCCAATAGGCAGGCACTCCCTCCCATGGTTTGTTATTCTAGTTTGCAGGTACTGTGACTCCCTTTTGTTTGTTGTGCTTTTGAATGTATCCTCTATCGTTGGTGGGGTTCAGAATGCTCTCTGATTGTAGGTGAACTATAAATCCCAGCAACTACAACTCCCAAATGTCAAGATTCTATTTTCCCCAAACTCCACCAGTGTTCACATTTGGGCATATCGAGTATTCGTGTAGAGTTTGGTCCAGATCTGTCATAGTTTGAGTCCACAGTGCTCTCTGGATGTAGGTGAACTACAACTCCCAAACCAAAGGACACTGCCCACCAAACCCTTCCAGTATTTTCTGTTGGTCATGGGAGTCCTGTGTGCCAAGTTTGGTTCAATTCCATCATTGGTGGAGTTCAGAATACTCTTTGATTGTAGGTGAACTATAAATCCCAGCAACTACAACTCCCAAATGAAAAAAATCTAGTTTTTTGAGTGAAGGACATGCATTGGCCTGATAGGTGTCTTGTGTCCAAATTTGGTGTCGATTCGTCCAGTGGTTTTTTAGTTCTGTCAATCCCACAAACGAACATGACATTTTTATTTATATAGGTATTATTGTACTATATTATTATTGTTGTTGTTATTGTTATTATTATATAATTATATTATATAATAATATATAATAATATATTATTATACTATATTATCATATAGTATAATAAATTATATATGATATATTAATGGGGTTGGACTGGACGGCTCCTAGGGTCTCTTCCGATTCTAAGAAGATAATAGTAGTAGTAATAATAATAATAATAATAATAATAGTAATAGTAATATATAATAATATTAATAGGGTTGGACTGGATGGCCTCTGGGGTCTCTTCCAGCTCTATATTTTGATGATGACAATAATAATAATAATAATGGCCCTTGTGGTCTCTTCTGACTCTTATGAGTCTAGGATGATGGTAGTAGTAGTAGTAGTAGCGGTAGTAGTAATATTAATAGGGTTGGACTGGATGGCCTCTGGGGTCTCTTCCAGCTCTATATTTTGATGATGATGATGGGCTGTATGGCAGCTGTGGTCTCTTCCAACTGTATGATGGTAGTAGTAGTAGTAGTAGGGTTGGTTTGGATGGCCTCTGGGGTCTCTTCCAGCTCTATATTTTGATGATGATGGGCTGTATGGCAGCTGTGGTCTCTTCCAACTGTATGATGATGATAGTAGTAGTAGTAGGGTTGGTTTGGATGGCCTCTGGGGTCTCTTCCAGCTCTATATTTCAATAATAGTAATAATAATAATAATGTTGGGCTGAATGGTCCCTGTGGTCTCTTCCGAGTCTATGATGATGGTAGTACTACTACTACTACTAGTAGTAGTAGTAGTAAGAGAGTTGGACTGGATGGCCTCTGGGTTGTCTTCCAGCTTTATATTTTGATGATAATAATAGGGTTGGGCTGAATGGCCCTTGGGTCTCTTCCGACTCTACAATTCTGTCATGATGATAGTAGTAGTAATTTGTCTGGACTGGGATGGCCTTCCAGCTCTGTATTTCGATAATAGTAATAATAATGTTGGGCTGAATGGCCCCTGTGGTCTCTTCCAAGTTGATGATGATGATGACAGTAGTAGTAGTAGTAGTAGTAGTTGTAGTAGTAAGAGAGTTGGACTGGATGGCCTCTGGGATGTTCTTCCAGCTTTATATTTTGATGATAATAGGATTGGGCTAAATGGCCCTTGGGTCTTTTCCGACGACAATTCTATCATGGTAGTAGTAGTAGTTAGAGAGTTGGACTGGGTGGCCTCTGGGTTGTCTTCCAGCTTTATATTTTCATGCTAATAATAGGGTTGGGCTGAATGGCCTTTGGGTCTCTTCTGACTCTACAATTCTATTATAGTGATAGTAGTAGTAGTAATTTGTCTGGACTGGATGGCCTCCAGGGTGTCTTCCAGCTCTATATTTCAATAATAATAATAATAATAATAATAATAATAATAATGTTGGGCTGAATGGCCCCTGTGGTCTCTTCCGACTCTACAATTCTGTCATAGTGATAGTAGTAGTAGTAGTAAGAGAGTTGGACTGGATGACCTCTGGGGTGTCTTCCATATTTTGATGATGATGATGATGATGATGATGATGATGATGATGATGATGATGATGATGATGATGTTGGGTTGAATTGCCCCTGTGGTCTCTTCCAACTGTATGATTCTATGATGATGGTGATAGTAGTAGTAGTAGTAGTAGTAATAATAATAATAATAATAATAATAATAATAGGGTTGGACTGGATGGCCTCTGGGGCCTCTTCCATATTTTGATGATGATAATAATAATAGGGTTGGGCTTGTCATTTCCAACTCTATGATTCTGTGATAATGATAGTAATAGTAGTAGTAGTAGTAGTAGTAATAAT
This sequence comes from Anolis sagrei ordinatus, assembly GCF_025583915.1. Taxonomy (NCBI): domain Eukaryota; kingdom Metazoa; phylum Chordata; class Lepidosauria; order Squamata; family Anolidae; genus Anolis; species Anolis sagrei. The sequence goes on from NW_026844700.1 coordinate 4,337,595, forward strand.
AGGGTTGGACTGGATGGCCTCTGGGGTCTCTTCTATATTTTGATGATGATGGTTATAATAATAATGTTGAGTTGAATTGCCCCTGTGGCCTTTTCCAATTGTATGATTCTATGATGAAGATAGTAGTAGTAGTAGTAGTAGTAACAACAACAATAATGATAATTAATAATAGGGTTGGATTGGATGACCTCTGGGGTCTCTTCCAGCTATATATTTTGTCGATGATGATGGGCTGAATGGACCTTGTAGTCTCTTCTAATTCTATGTTTCGATGATGAGGATAGTAGTAGTAGTAGTAGTAATAGTAATAATGCCTATCCTGCTTTATGACACAGCTGTGAGGTTGTGGGTGTGTGTTGTCCCTTTAATGTTGGGCTCCAGCCAAGACGCCAGGCTCCCTTTGGGTGTGTGCTTCCATTTTGCTTCCTGAGAGTGTTGTTGTGGAAGAGGAGACCTTTCTGGATCGGGGCCATCCTCCGAAGCGTGGCCAGGAAGTTGGGATTTATTGTATACACGTGTGTACGTGTTTGCGTGTTGTATGCACTCTAGACTTTGGCTCACACTCGGCCCACAGTTCACCCTAAAGTAGAAAGAGGGAAAGCCACGAGAAAGGCGACTCTGTCCTTCCTCAAAGCCTTTTGTGTTCCCTCTTCTCTACCCTTTTGCTCTGGGTTCGAGGTCCACAATTCGATCCCTCCTGACAGATGGCCAACCAGCCATTGGTATGAGTAATCAATCGAAAGAGAGAGAGAGGTACTCTACACACACTATATTCCACTGATGTGTCTATCATATATTTGGGAGAGTCACCCCAAGGAGGGCCATCTAGTCCAACCCAACTTCAGCCAGCTGGGAAGGCACAATTCTGATCCCTCCTGACAGATGGCCATCCAGCGAGTAATCAATGGAGAGAGAGACATACTCTACACACACTATATCCCAGTGATATGTCTATCATATATTTGGGAGAGTTACCCGAAAGAGGGACATCTGGTCCAACTCAACATCAGCCAGGCCGGAAGGCACAATTCGATCCCTTCCGACAGATGGCCATCCAGCGAGTAATCAAGTAAGAGAGAGACATACTCTACACACACTATATCCCAGTGTTATGTCTCTCATATATATTTGGGAGAGTCACCCCAAAAAGGGCCATCTGGTCCAACTAAACTTTGGCCAGACGGGAAGGCACAATTCGATCCCTCCCGACAGATGGCCATCCAGCCATTGATACGAGTAATCAATAGAGAGAGAGAGACGTACTCTACACACACTATATTCCAATGTTACCCCAAAGAGGGCCATCTGGTTCAACCCAACTTCAGCCAGACAGGAAGGCACAATTCGATCCCTCCTGACAGATGGCCATCCAGCGAGTAATCAATCAAGAGAGAGACATACGCTACACACACTATATCCCAGTTATAGATCTGTCATATATTCTGGAGAGACACCCCAAAGAGGGCTATCTGGTCCAACCCAACTTCAGCCAGGCGGGAAGACACAATTCGATCCCTCCCGACAGATGGCCATCCAACCACAGGCACGATAAATAGAATGTGTTGACTATCTGTCAATCAATCATAGAATTCTAGAATTGGGACTCCTGAGGATCGTTCATGCTGATCTCATTCAGCCAGATGGGAAGGCACAATTCGATCCCTCCCGACAGATGGCCATCCACCCACCTATAGATACAGTGAATAGATGATCGATAGACAGACTATATTCTGTGATATATCTGTCATAGAATCCTAGAGTTGAAAGGCAACCCAAGGGCCATCTGCTCCAATTCGATCCCTCCCGACAGATGGCCATTCAGCCATAGATATGATCGATAGATCGATTGATAGATATTCTAGGATATATCTCATCATTCCATCCTAGAGTTGGAAGGATCCACAAAGATCAATCAGCGGCATGTGAAGGCACAATTCGATCCCTCCTGACAGGTGGCCGTCCAGCCATAGATACGATCGATACAGATTGATTGATAGATATTCTATGATATATCTCATCATTCCATCCTAGAGTTGGAAGGAACCCCAAAGATCAATCAGCCGCATGGGAAGGCTCAATTCGATCCCTCCTGACAGATGGCCATCCAGCCATAGATACGATTGATAGATAAATAGACAAATATTATATGACATGTCTTATCATTCCATCCTAGAGTTGGAAGGAATCCCAAAGATCAATCAGCCGCATGCGAAGGCACAATTCGATCCCTCCTGACAGATGGCCATCCAGCCATAGATATGATAGATACAGATAGATTGATATATATTCTATTATATATCTTGTCATTCCATCCTAGAGTTGGAAAGAACCCCAGAGATCAATCAGCCGCATGCGAAGGCACAATTCAATCCCTCCTGACAGATAGCCATCCAGCCATAGATACGATTGTAAAATAGATAGATTGATATTCTATGATAGATCGATTGATAGATATTCTATGATATATCTTGTCATTCCATCCTAGAGTTGGAAGGAACCCCAAAGATCAATCAGCCAGGTGGGAGAGCACAATTCGATCCCTCCCGACCGATGGCCATCCAGCCATAGATATGTTTGATAAATAGATAGATAGATATGATCGATAGATTAATAGATATTCTATAATATATCTTGTCATTCCATCCTAGAGTTGGAAGGAACCCCAAAGATCAATCAACCGCATGCGAAGGCACAATTCGATCCCTCCTGACGGATGGCCAGACAACCACAGATATGATAAATAGACTATATTCTGTGATAATGGGAATGATAATAATAATAATGTGAACTATTTCACATTTCGGGATGCAGACATAAATAGTATTATTATTAATAATATGGAATTAATTAATCTAATACTTAAGGCGATTCCCCTTTGGATTAACCCTTGACTCCAGTGCCAGGGACCCAAGGGTTAATCCCATTGTTTTCCAGCCGAGAGAAAGGTGTGGGGGGCGCAAGGGAGGGGGGCTCCGGGGGGTCTGCTTTGTCCATTTGTTTGGATGATGACCGCAGCTGTGTCCTGTTTTGGCCGCCTCAAGGCCAGCCCTCCCGCTGACCCTTGCCAGGTGGCCTCCCCCACCCCTTTCCCACCCCCCAGTTGGGGCTTTGAGGGCCCTCCTGGGGTCACAGGGTCATACAAAGAGACCCCAAGAGGCCATCCAGTCCAGCCCCTTGCTTGCCGCCGGGCAAGGAAAGCACCGTCAAAGCACTCCTGACAGATAGCCATCCAGCCCCTAATAATAATAATAAATCCTATTATCCAGCCTCTGATGATATTATTATTATTATTATTATTATTAGAATTCTAGAGGTGGAAGAGACCCCAAGAGGCCATCCAGTCCAGCCCCATTCTGCCAGGCAGGAGGAACACAATCAAAGTACTCCTGACAGATGGCCATCCAACCTCTTAATACAATAATAATAATAATAATAGGAAGAGACCCTGAGAGGCCATCCAGTCCACCCCTAGTCTTTCTGCCAGTCAAGAAAAGCACAATCAAAGCACACCTGACAGATGGCCATCTAGCCTCCAATTACATCATCATCATCATTATTATTAGAATCCTAGAGGTGGAAGAGACCCCAAGAGGCCATCCAGTCCAGCCCCGTTCTTCCAGGCAGGAAGAACACAATCAAAGCACTCCTGACGGATGGCCATCCAGCCTCTTAATACAATAATAATAGGAAGAGACCCCGAGAGGCCATCCAGTCCACTCCCAGTCTTTCTGCCAGTCAAGAAAAGCACAATCAAAGCACTCCTGACAGATAGCCATCCAGCCTCCAATTACTTTATTACATTATTATTATTATTAGAATCCTTGAGTGTGAAGAGACCCCAAAAGGCCATGCAGTCCATCCCATTCTGCCATAAAGTCACAATCAAAGCACTCCCGACAGATGGCCATCCAGCCTCCAATTACATTATTATTATTATTATTATTATTATTATTATTATCATCATCATCATCATCATCATCATTATCATCCTCAAGTGTTAAGAGACCCCAAAAGGCCATGCAGTCCATCCCATTCTGCCAGGCAGGAAGAACACATCCTGACAGATGGCCATCCAGCCTCCAATTACACTATTATTATTATTATTATTATTACTATTATTAGAATCCTTGAGTGTGAAGAGACCCCAATAGGCCATGCAGTCCATCCCCATTCTGCCATAAAGTCACAATCAAAGCACTCCTGACAGATGGCCATCCAGCCTCCAATTACATTATTATTATTACTACTACTACTACTAGTAGTAGTAGTAATAGTATCCTCGAGTGTGAAGAGACCCCAAAAGGCCATGCAGTCCATCCCCATTCTGCCATAAAGGAAAGTCACAATCAAAGCCTTCTGAAAAGAGGGCCATCCAGCCTCCAAAGCAGGAGCTCCCCCTGGACTCCGAGGCAGTGAGTTCTTCTACTACAACTCCCATCGCTTTGCTTGGAGATAAAAGTAAAGACATGGCATGGATAACTCAGCGTGGCTTTGTTTATATGTGTGTGTGTCTCTCTCTTGGGGATGCTGGGCATTGTAGTATTCCTAGCTCCGCACCCGACCCGCTCCTCCCTCTCTTTCCCATGGAGGGCATTGCTTGGCCGGCCTTGGGCCCCTCTTCCCTCCCTCCCTCCCTCTTTCCCTCGCTTCCTTCCCGCCAGCCGATGGCCAGTGGCCAAAGGAAGGCGCCAGGGCCATGCCGGGCAGGAAGTCCCTTTTGCAAACATGTTGTTGAGGGTTTTGCACTTTTGTTGGCAAGGGGGAAAAAAGGGATGGCTTTGTTTTCCTTCCTTGGCCGCTTCCCAGGATCGTTATATGTTCTTTCATTATAAGTGGCCATTCATTGCAAAGGTGTGTGTCTATAAGCAGAGCCTGGATGGACATCTGTCGGGAAGGCTTAGATTGTACTCTTCATGCTTGGCAGAATAAAGGGGGTTGGGCTGGATGTCCTTTAGGGGCCCTTCCAACTCAAGGATTCTGTGTCATGAAGAAGAGGCTGGATGGCCATCTGTTGGAGTGCTTTGATTGTGCTTTTGCTGTCTGGCAGAAGGGGGTGGGACTAGGTGGCCTTCTTTGGGGTCCCTTCCAACTCTAGGGTTCTATCTATCCATCTGTCTGATTATTTCCAGCTCTAGGATTCTATCTACCTATGTACCAGCCCATCTATCGATTTCCAACTTTAGGATTCTATCTATCCACCCATCCTTCCTTCTATAAATCTGTATCTATCTATCTATCTATCTATCTATCTATCTATCTATCTATCTATCTATCTTCCAGCCAGCCAGCCAGCCTTCCATCCAGCCATGCCTTCCATCTAGTCCTCCACCCATCCATACATCCATCCATGCCTTCTGTCTACCCTTCCAGCCATCCATCCATCCATCCATGCCTTCCATCGATCCAGCCATCCATCCATGCCTTCCATCTAGCCTTCCATCCATCCAGCCATCCATCCATGCCTTCCATCTAGCCTTCCATCCATCCAGCCATCCATCCATGCCTTCCATCTAGCCTTCCATCCAGCCAGCCTTCCATCCAGCCAGCCAGCCATCCATCCATCCATCCATCCATCCATCCATGCCTTCCATCTAACCTTCCATCCAGCCTTCCATCCGTCCATCCATGCCTTCTGTCTACCCTTCCAGCCAGCCAGCCTGCCTTCCAGCCAGCCAGCCTTCCTTCCATCCATGCCTTCCATGCCTTCCATCCATGCCTTCCATCTACATCCATCCATCCATGCCTTCCATCTAGCCTTCCAGCCATCCATCCATGCCTTCTGTCCTTCCATCCAGCCATCCATCCATGCCTTCCATCTAGCCTTCCAGCCTTCCATCCATCCATCCATGCCTTCTGTCTACCCTTCCAGCCAGCCTTCCATCCAGCCAGCCAGCCAGCCATCCATGCCTTCCATCTAGCCTTCCATCCAGCCTTCCATCCGTCCATCCATCCATCCATCCATCCATCCATCCATCCATCCATGCCTTCTGTCTACCCTTCCATCTATCCAGCCTTCCTTCCTTCCATCCATCAATCTAGCCATCCATCCATCCATCCATGCCTTCCATCTAGCCTTCCGTCTAGCCTTCCATCCATCCATCCAGCCTTCCATCCATCCATGCCTTCCATCTAGCCATCCTTCCATCCATTCTTCCTTCCTTCCTTCCTTCCTTCCTTCCTTCCTTCCTTCCTTCTATCCATCCGTCCTTCCATCCATCCATCCAGCCATCTAGCCATCTAGCCATCCATCCAGCCATGCATCCATCCAGTTCCAACTTCAGAATTCTATCTGTCTATCCATCCTTCCATCCATCCATCTATGTATCTAGCTTATCTCCTTCCAACTCTAGGATTCTATCTATCTATCCATCAATCCTTCCTTCCTTCCCATCCATCCATTTGTTTCCAACTTTACAATTCTATCTATCCTTCCTTCCTTCCATCTATCAATCAATCTATCTATCCTTTCCCCTGTCTATCTAGTTCCAACTTCAGGATTCTATCCATCCAACTATCTATTTCCAACGTTAGGATTCTATCTTCTCTTTGCATTTGAATGATGGGAGTTGTAGTTCGCGTGCCCTGGGGAATGCCAGCCAGGTGCTGCGTAGTGGTGGCTTTTCCCAGGGCGAGGCCCGTCCTCTTTGGCGGCATCTCTTTCCATTGCAAGCCAAACAGGAATGCCTTCTTTTTGGAGGAGGAGGAGGAGGAGGAGGAGGAGGAGGGAGGAGGAGGAGGAGGAGGAGGAGGAGGAGGAGGAGGGCAGGATCCGGCTGCCTACTTGAAGGAAAGGCCTTTGGTGGCTTGACCGGTCCCTGATCTTCCCAAGCCCTCCCTGCAGCTTTGGTGGCCTTTCTGCCCAACTGGGTGGCCTTTTTTGCCCGAGGCCAGGTGACCTTTGGTGAGGGTCACTCAGGTGGGCGTCTTGGGGGCAAAAGGTGGGCAAAAAAGACACCTGCAGTGATGCTGATGATGGTGGGGGTGATAGAGAGGGTTTCTTCTGGCCTCCTCCCTCCCTCCCTTCCATTGGTGGCCAAACCGGTTTGTGCCATTCTTCTCCTCCTTCCTCCCAAACCTCAGGGAGGAGCCCATTCCCAGCTGCCTTGGCTCCATCTTGAATGGGGCTGAGAAGAGAAGAGGCTTGCAATGGAGGAAAGGAGTGTTTGCGTGGCCATCTGTCAGGAGGGATCGGATGGTGTCTCCCTATGTAGTAGAAGGAGGGTTGGGTGGCCCTCTTGGGGGTCGCTTCCAAATCTAGGATTCTATGATATATCTATTAATATATATCTATCTAGGGTTGGATAGTCAGGAAGGCTATTTGTCAGGAAGGATTGGAGTGTGCCTTCCTTCAGGGCAGAAGAGGGTAGGATTGGTTGGCTCTTGGGGGTCTATATTTGTTACCTACCTATCGACGTATTGGGCCACATGGCTTTCTTTGGGGTCCCTTCCTACTCTAGGATTCCATCCATCTATCCATCTGTCTGTCTATCTATCTATCCATCCATCTGTCCGTCTATCCATCTACCTATCTATCCATCCATCCGTCTATCCATCTACCTATCCATCCAACCATCTGCCTATCTATTCATCTACACATCTACCCATCCAGCTTTCCATCCACCCATCCTTCCTTCCTTCCATCCATCCACCCATCCAGCCTTCCACCCTTCCAGCCTTCCATCCATCCTTCCAGCCTGCCAGCCTTCCATCCATCCTTCCATCCATCCAGCCTTCCTTCCATCTATCCACCCACCCACCCATCCATCTACCCATCCATCCATCCATCTATCTATCTACCCCTCCATCCAACCACCCACCATCCACCCACCCACCCACCCATCCATCTATTCATCTAACCATCAACCCACCACCACCCACCCATCCATCTATCCAAGCATCCATCCAGAAACCCCCCACTCTATCCATCCATCTATCCATCCATTCACCCACCCACCCATCCATCTATCCACCCACCCATCTATCCATCCATCCATTCACCCACCCACCCATCCATCCATCCATCTATCCATCCATTCACCCACCCACCCATCCATCCATCTATCCATCCATTCACCCACCCATCCATCATCTATCCATCCATTCACCCACCCACCCATCCATCTATCCACCCACCCATCTATCCATCCATCCATTCACCCACCCACCCATCCATCCATCCATCCACCCATCCATCCATTCACCCACCCATCCATCCATCTATCCATCCATTCACCCACCCACCCATCCATCCATCCATCTATCCATCCATTCACCCACCCATCCATCCATCTATCCATCCATTCACCCACCCACCCATCCATCTATCCACCCACCCATCTATCCATCCACCCACCTATCCATCCACCCACCCATCCATTCACCCACCCATCCATCCATCCATCCATCCATTCACCCACCCATCCACCCATCATACATCCATCACCCACCCACCCATCCATCCATCCATCTATCCATCCATTCACCCACCCATCCATCCATCTATCCATCCATTCACCCACCCACCCATCCATCTATCCACCCACCCATCTATCCATCCATCCATTCACCCACCCACCCATCCATCCATCCATCCATCTATCCATCCATTCACCCACCCATCCATCCATCTATCCATCCATTCACCCACCCACCCATCCATCTATCCACCCACCCATCTATCCATCCATCCATTCACCCACCCACCCATCCATCCATCCATCTATCCATCCATTCACCCACCCATCCATCCATCTATCCATCCATTCACCCACCCACCCATCCATCCATCCATCTATCCATCCATTCACCCACCCATCCATCCATCTATCCATCCATTCACCCACCCACCCATCCATCCATCCATCTATCCATCCATTCACCCACCCATCCATCCATCTATCCATCCATTCACCCACCCACCCATCCATCTATCCACCCACCCATCTATCCATCCATCCATTCACCCACCCACCCATCCATCCATCCATCTATCCATCCATTCACCCACCCATCCATCCATCTATCCATCCATTTACCCACCCATCCATCCATCTATCCACCCACCCATCCATCCATCTACCCATCCATCTACCCCTCCGTCCAACCACCCACCACCCATCTATTCATCTAACCACCCATCCATCCATCTACCCATCCATTCACCCACCCATCCATCTAACCAACCCACCCATCTATCCATCCATTCACCCATCCATCCACCCATCCATCTAGCCCTCCATCCATCTACCCATCCCTCCGTCTATCTGTGCATCTATCTGCCTGTCTGTCTGTCTAGCTCCCTATTATGGCAGAAGGGGGTTGGACTAGCTGGCCTTATTTGGGACCCCTTCCAACCCTAGGATTCTAAGTGTCTCTTTCCTCCCCTGCGCAGGTTCCAGCGAGGAGGCTACACGGTGGAGGTGCGCCTGAACGACTACCTGGACATCCTGTGCCCGCACTACGAGGCGGGGGCCTCGGGGGTCCCGCCGGGGTCGATGGAGCGCTACACGCTCTTCCTGGTGGAGCGGGAGGAGTTCCTGTCCTGCCGGCCCCGGTCCAAGGAGCAGGTGCGCTGGGAGTGCAACCGGCCGGACGCCGCCCACGGCCCCGAGCGCTTCTCCGAGAAGTTCCAGCGCTTCACACCCTTCACCCTCGGGAAGGAGTTCCGACCGGGACACGACTACTACTACATCTGTGAGTCCCCCAAACATCCGCCCACCCGAGAATCAGAGTTGCAGGGGGTCCCCCAAAGTCTATCCGGTCCACCCCCCTTCTGCCATAATAGATCGATAGATAGATAGAATACTACTTGGAAGTGGCCCCAAAGAAGGCCATCCAGTCCAACCCCCTTTTGCTGTAATAGATAGATAGATAGACAGACAGACAGATGCATAGATAGTTAGATAGTTGCGTAGGTAGGTAGACAGACAGATAGAATCCTAGAGTAGGAAGGGGCCCTAAAGAAGGCCATCTAGTCCAACCCCTTCTGCCATAATGGATGGATGGGTAGGTAGATAGACAGGCAGGTAGATAGACAGGCAGGCAGGCAGGTAAATACATGGAATCCTAGAGTTGGAAGGGGTCCCAAATAAGGCCATCTAGTCCAACCCCTTCTGCCATAATGGATGGATGGATGGGTAGGTAGGTAGGTAGACAGACAGACACTTAGGTAGGTAGGTAGGTAGGTAGGTAAATATATAGAATCCTAGAGTTGGAAGGGGTCCCAAAGAAGGTCATCTAGTCCAACCCCTTCTGCCATAATGGATGGATGGGTAGGTAGACAGACAGACAGAGATACGTAGGTAGGTAGATAAATACATGGAATCCTAGAGTTGGAAGGGGTCCCAAAGAAGGCCATCTAGTCCAACTCCCTTTTACCATAATGGATGGATGGATAGATAGATGCATAGGTAGGTAGATAGGTAGGTAGATGCATACGTAAGTCAATAGATGTAATCCTAGAGTTGGAAGGGATCCCAAAGAAGGCCATCTAGTCCAACCCCCTTCTACTATAATGGATGGATGGGATGGGTAAGGAGATAGATAGATAGATAGATAGATAGATAGATAGATAGATAGATAGATAGATAGATAGATGCGTAGGTAGGGAAATAGATGTAATCCTAACTTTGGAAGGAAGCTCTAAGAAGGCCATCCAATCCAACCTCCTTCTGCCATAATAGATGGATAGATAGATATTTACATAGAAACGTAGGTAGGTAGATAGATACATAGGTAGGTAGGTAAATACATGGAATCCTAGAGTTGGAAGCGATCCCAAAGAAGTCCATCTAGTCCAACCCCCTTCTACCATAATGGATGGATGGATAGATAGATAGATATAGATGCATAGGTAGGTAAATAGATGGAATCCTAGATATTTACATAGATATGTAGATAGGTAAATACATGGAATCCTAGCTTTGGAAGGAATGTCTTAAGAAGGCCATCCAATCCAACCTCCTTCTGCCATAATAGATGGATGGATGGATAGATGGATGGAAGTATAGGTAGGTAGGTATGTAGACAGATGGAATCCTAGAGTTGGAAGGGATCCCAAAGAAGGCCATCTAGTCCAACCTCTTCCGCCATAATGGATGGATGGATGGATYGATAGATAGATAGATAGARAGARAGARAGARAGACAGACAGACAGACAGACAGACAGACAGACAGACAGACAGACAGATAGATGCGTAGGTAGGTAGGTAAATAGATGGAATCCTAGCTTTGGAAGGAATCCCTCAGAAGGCCATCCAATCCAACCTCCTTCTGCCATAATAGATGGATGGATGAGTAGATTGGTGGATGGATGGATGGATAGGTAGGTAGGTAGGTAGGTAGGTAGGTAGGTAAATACATGTAATCCTAGTTTTGGAAGGAATCCCTAAGAAGGCCATCTAATCCAACCCGTTCTGCCATAATGGATGGATGGGTAGATGGATGGATAGATATATGGATAGATATGTATATAGGTAGGTAGGTAGATGCATAGGTATGTATGTAGGTAGGTAGGTATGTAGACAGATGGAATCCTAGAGTTGGAAGGGATCCCAAAGAAGGCCATCTAGTCCAACCTCTTCCGCCATAATAGATGGATAGATAGATAGATAGATAGATAGATGCGTAGGTAGGTAGGTAAATAGATGGAATCCTAGCTTTGGAAGGAATCCCTCAGAAGGCCATCCAATCCAACCTCCTTCTGCCATAATAGATGGATGGATGGGTAGATTGGAGGATGGATGGATGGATGGATGGATAGGTAGGTAGGTAGGTAGGTAGGTAGGTAGGTAGGTAGGTAGGTAAATACATGTAATCCTAGTTTTGGAAGGAATCCCTAAGAAGGCCATCTAATCCAACCCGTTCTGCCATAATGGATGGATGGGTAGATGGATGGATAGATATATGGATAGATATGTATATAGGTAGGTAGGTAGATGCATAGGTATGTATGTAGGTAGGTAGGTATGTAGACAGATGGAATCCTAGAGTTGGAAGGGATCCCAAAGAAGGCCATCTAGTCCAACCTCTTCCGCCATAATAGATGGATAGATAGATAGATAGATAGATAGATAGATAGATAGATAGATAGATGCGTAGGTAGGTAGGTAAATAGATGGAATCCTAGCTTTGGAAGGAATCCCTCAGAAGGCCATCCAATCCAACCTCCTTCTGCCATAATAGATGGATGGATGGGTAGATTGGTGGATGGATGGATGGATGGATAGGTAGGTAGGTAGGTAGGTAGGTAGGTAGGTAAATACATGTAATCCTAGTTTTGGAAGGAATCCCTAAGAAGGCCATCTAATCCAACCCGTTCTGCCATAATGGATGGATGGGTAGATGGATGGATAGATATATGGATAGATATGTATATAGGTAGGTAGGTAGATGCATAGGTATGTATGTAGGTAGGTAGGTATGTAGACAGATGGAATCCTAGAGTTGGATGGGATCCCAAAGAAGTCCATCTAGTCCAACCCTTCTGTCATCAGAGATAGATAGATCAGCATCCTAGAGTTGGAAGGGACCCCCAAAGGACATCCAGTCCAGTCCTCTTCTGCCAGGCAGGAAAGAGCACAATCTAATCCCCCCCGACAGATGGCTTCTGTAATAATAATAATAATAACAACAGGGACTATTATTATGTTATTATCATTTAATTTATTTTTATTATTATTATTTATTTTATTTTTAATTAATAGCAGTCCCATTTAATCCAATGGGATTCTCTCCAAGGTCTAAGGACTTTATTTTCCTTTTCCAGCAAAACCAATCCACCGGCATGGAGACGACTGCCTCAAGCTGCGGGTGACGGTGGCCGGGAAGGACGGTGAGTACTCAAGCTGGATGGCCATCTGTTGGGAAGGATTGAATTGTGTCTTCCCTTATGGCAGAGAGAGGGTTGGACTGGATGACCCTTGGAGATCCCTCCCAACTCTAGGATTCTATAAGTTGGAAAGTGAATCCAGATGCAGCTCATTACCAGTTTGAACCTGCTTTCACCTGCGTGCATTAATCCATACATACTAAATATGTATATATTAATACATCTGCATACGATACAGGGCTAAGAGCAAGGCGTGAGCCGTAAAATGTAATTTAAAACCCCTTAATTTAAATAGCAAATGAGTGGAATGTTATGGGTGTGTTCTGGGCGAGGGAAGCATGCATGCATATTAAACTGGGAGGGACTGGGAAAGTGTGGCTTGGGACTGGTTGCATGGCTCCATAGCATTGGAAAGGCTTGGCTGGAGCCAAAGGACATACTAATAATAATAATATAGGATAATAATACAATATATATAAGTAGATATAACTAAATTATACAAAAATAACAATATAATATATATAATATCACAATATCATATTTATAATATAATAAGTATAATATAATATTGTAATAATATTATGAAAATATATAATAAAATATAGTATAATATTATATAATGAAATAATAATATAGTATAATGATATAAGCTTCTTCTTGCCTCACTCTAATATACAATACTATAATATAATATATACTATAATAATAATATTATAATAATAATATATAATATAATATATTATAATAATATACAATAATAAAATATAATAGTATAATAATAATATATTATAATATTTATAATATTATATAATAATATATAATATAATAATATAATAATAATATAATATACAATAATATAATATTATAATATTATAATATACAACAATATAATATAATAATATTATAATAATATAAGATAATATAGTTGTTGTTTGTTTTATCACACCCACAGTCAACAACAATAATAAAATACAATATTTAGTTATATTACTAATAATAATAATACATTAATAAAATAAGTAAAATATGTAATAAAATTAATATTATTAATAATAACAAATTAAGTAAAACAATATTTAGTTATATTATGAATAATAATACATTACTAATAAAATAATATTTAATATTAATACATATTGTTTTTGATAATAATAAAGAAAAACAATCTTTAGTTATATTAATAATAATAAAGTACAATATAATAAATAAATATATATAATATAATAATAATATAGTATAATATAATATAATAATATAATTAATATAATATAATATAATAATGTAATACAATATAATAATACATAATAAAATATAATATAAAATGTTTACTATAATAGTTTAACAACTATAATATAACTATAATATATAATAATAATATAGTATAACAACCATAATATAATAACAATAACAATATATAATGTATAATAATATATATAATATAATATAATTATAATAATAATATAGTACAACAACCATAATATAATTATAATATAATGTAATTATATAGGGCAATAATATAATATATATGATAAAATACACACACACACAATCATAATATAATAACTATATATAGGTATGTATATATATATATATATATATAATGTTGTTATTATATTACGATTGTGTGTGTGTATATATATATATATATAATTATAATATAATAATATAACTATGAAATAATAATAATAATAATAATAATAATAATAATAATAATAATAATGGTGTCCTTGTCTGTCTTCCCTTCCAGCTCGGACACTGCCCGGTCCCAATGACCCGACCCCAAAGGGGAGGCTCCAGTCAGGTGGGTCTGAAGGGGGTCCCATTGGGTTGGCATTATAGGGAAATGTTATGAGGCTGGGTGGCCATCTGTTGGGAGGGCTTTGCTTGTGCCTGGCAGAAGGGGGCTGGACTGGATGCCTTTTAGGGGGTCCCTTTGGCTTCCCAATATTTCTGCCCCTCTTGATGTACAAACGACCCTTTCTCTTTTCTCCGCAGATGACCCGGATGCCCCGATGTTGCGCAGCGTGGGTCACAACACGGCTTCACGGCCTTGCGGCGCCTTCCCGTTCCTGGGGATCCTCCTGCTCGTGATGCTGATTCCGCCTTTGGGTCCTTGAATGGGACTGGCCCTTTGGCCAAAGACTGACCCTTAAGTCGAGGGAGGAACGGACCCGTCCCTCCGAAGCCAAAGTCCGGCAACTCAGGCCGGAGACGGACTTCTTGTCGGACACTCGACCTCCGTGAGGTGCGACGTCCAAAGCTGCAGCTCCTTTGGATTTGTGTACGGTGCAGATAATTTATTGGACACTCAAGTGCGGCCATCTGTCGGGAAGGCTTGGCTTGTGCTCTTCCGGCCTGGTGGAAAAGGGGGTTGGACTGGATGGCCTTTAGAGGACCCTTTAGGATTCGATCTCTCTCCCTCTCTCTCTTCTTTGGAGGGTTTCAAACAGAGGCAGGATGGACATCTGTCAGG
Source organism: Anolis sagrei ordinatus (assembly GCF_025583915.1). Taxonomy (NCBI): domain Eukaryota; kingdom Metazoa; phylum Chordata; class Lepidosauria; order Squamata; family Anolidae; genus Anolis; species Anolis sagrei. Next base: position 4,352,898 of record NW_026844700.1, read on the forward strand.
AGGGATTGGGTAGTCTCTCTCCTTGGGAGAAGAAGGTTGGACTAGATGCCCTTTGGGGTCCTCTTCCAACTCTAGGATTCCATCTATTATGACAGAAGAAGGTTGGAGTAGATGTCCTTTGAGGTCCCCCTCCAACTTTGGGATCTTCTCTGTCTATTATGGCAGAAGAAGGTTGGACTAGATGCCCCTTGGGGTCCCTTTCCAACTCTAGGATCCTATGTAATATGGCAGAAGAAGGTTGGACCCTTCCAACTCTAGGATCCTATCTATTATGGCAGAAGAGGGTTGGACTAGATGCCCCTTGGGGTCCCTTTCCAACTCTAGGATCCTATCTAATATGGCAGAAGAAGGTTGGACCCTTCCAACTCTAGGATCCTATCTATTATGGCAGAAGAAGGTTGGACTAGATGCCCCTTGGGGGTCCCTTTCCAACTCTAGGATCCTATCTAATATGGCAGAAGAAGGTTGGACTAGATGCCCTTTGGGATCTCCTTCAAACTCTAAGATCCTATCTAATATGGCAGAAGAAGGTTGGACTAGATGCCCCTTGGGGTACCCTTCCAACTCTGGGATCCTCTCTATTATGGCAGAAGAAGGTTGGACTAGATGTCCTTTGTGGTCCCCTTCCAACTCTAGGATTCCATCTATTATGGCAGAAGAAGGTTGGAGTAGATGCCCCTTGGGGTCCCCTTCCAACTCTAAGATCCTATGTATTATGGCAGAAGAAGGTTGGACTAGATGCCCCTTGGGGTCCCCTTCCAACTCTAGGATTCCATCTATATGTTAAAGCATTTAAACTGGATGGCCATCTGTTGGGAGGGATTGAATGGTGTCATCCTCCGCAGCAGGAAGGAGGTTGGACTAGATGGGCCCTGGAGATCCCACTCTAGGATTCTATCTTTTTATTTGTCTCCTTCCGTGGAAGATTTGAAGCCGAAGCTGGATGGACATCTGTCGGGAGGGATCGAATTGTATCTTCCTTCCAACTGTATGATAATCGACAGGCAGGACCTGGATTGGACCCCCCTTTCGGACACTGAAAACAGGATTCATCTCATTCCACCTTTTTGGGTTGCAAAAAATTGCAGAATCTTGGAGACTTGACTTCAGATCCGGGTTCTCCAGTCGAGAACAACCTAGAACTGCATTTGGGTTCTTGTTCCTGGTGCAGCTTGGAACCCGGGTTGCAAAAAAATGCGAAATCTTGGAGCCTTGACTTCCAATCCGGGTTCTCCAGTCAAGACCAACCTAGAACCACTTTTGGGTTATTGTTCCTGGTGCAGCTTGGAACCCAGGTTGCAAAAAATGCAAAATCTTGGAGCCTTGACTGCCGACCTGGGTTCTCCAGTCGAGAACAACCTAGAACTGCATTTGGGTTCTTGTTCCTGGTGAAGCTTGGAACCCGGGTTGGAAAAAAAATGTAAAATCTTGGAGCCTTGACTTCCGATCTGGGTTCTCCAGTCAAGACCAACCTAGAACCACCTTTGGGTTCTTGTTCCTGGTGCAGCTTGGAACCCGTTTGAGCCACTCCTTCCTTCCAAGCGTCTTGGGCGAAGGAGCGTCGACAGGCCAAAGTGTTCGGCCATATTGCATTCCTTGTTATGGAATTATTATTTTTTTATATACAGAATAAATGCTCCCCAATGGAATGTGTTTGCATCTTTTGTGACGTTTGCAATAATACTCCAAAAGCATTATGGAGGAACTTGAGTTGTCTGCAGAGACCTCTATGCTGGGATTTGGCCCCAGGACATCTGTCAGGAGGGATCAAATTGCGTCCTCCATCATGGCAGAAGGGGGTTGGACTGGGTGGCCCTTGGGACCGCTTT
>NW_026844700.1:4357226-4369726 GCF_025583915.1 Anolis sagrei ordinatus
CTATGTGTTTATGTATATATATACATACACGGTGAGATATATATACTGTGTATGTATACATATATATATACACACACAGTATGTGTATATATGCATCACCATATATGTGTACATATGTATGTGTGTATATATATATATATACACACACATACACATATACATACATCTATCACCATATATATGCGTGTGTATGTATATGTTGAGCTGCCCCCCGCTTGGCCTTGTTCCGTATCGAATTTCCCTCCGGGCCTTTTCCACTGGGAGCTTGGTGACCTTCCTTGCCTCGGCCTCGGGTTGATTCGTTAATTAATTAACCGGCATCACAGGCGGAAGGAAAAATTGGGTGCCAATTGGGGCAAAAATTGCCCTTGTTGCAAAGTTCCCTTGGAAAGAGCCCGCGCTCCAAAGAAGGTCTTTTGCATTTTGGTTTCCGGAAAAGGATCCAAAGGTTTGCAAAGTTGAGGACGGGCTGGCCATCTGTCAGGAGGGCTTTGATGGTGAGGTTGGACCGCATGACTCTCTTTTGGGGTGTCTTAGGATGGGAAGGACCTTTTGGGTTCCTTGCATTGGGTGCATTCCTTGCATTGGGTGCATTGCCTTTGCTTTGCACTCCTCCTTTTCATCCCTCCATTCCTGCTCTTCTCTCCCTGGGAAAGGAATGCAAGAGAAAGAAAGGAAGGTGCGGCCGGCCGGGAGAGATCTTGGAAGGGGATTAGTCCCCGATTGTGTGGGAGGAAACCACTGGAAAACACCCTCCACTGGGTTTCGGTGCATTGCATCCAAGAGAGGCTTTGGGCGCTAAGCAGGGCCGACCCTGGATAGCGTTTGGATGGGAGTCCGCCAAGGCAAGCCAGGATGTATTGCAAAGGGATCAATTGCCGAGATCTGCAACTGTTTGTGGAGGCTCCATTTGCAATGCCTGCATTGGAATAGTCCACTATCAACAATTATAATAAATATAATAATATAGATAATAACATAATAATATAACAATGTAGTCTAATATAATATATAATATAATATACACTTACATAATTATAATGCAATGCAATAATATAGTCTAATATATAATATAATAATGTAACAATATAGTCTAATATAATATATACTTACATAATTATATATTTTTTAATTTCCATTGCAAGGGCAGATGTCTTCACTGTGTCCGGTTGTGATCCCCAGGTTGTGCCAGTCGGCTTCCGTATGATATTGTTTCTAGCGCCCACTTTTTGCTTGATGTTCAGGCAATGCTTCTTGTAGGTCAGAGCAAGTAAAAAGTAAAATGTTCAAAAAGGCAAAAGTATACATCAGTGGTTCTCAACCTGGGGGTCGCAACCCCCCGGGGGGTCATTGGGCCATTTTCGGGGGTCGCGAAACTGCCTTGGTTGGCTCTGCCCCTGCCAAAATGGCTGCCGACCCTTGCAGTTTGGACAAGGGAGGGCTGCCCCCCCCCGCGCCTTTCTGAGTGTGGAAGGGCTCCACAGTGCTCTCTGGATGTAGGTGAACTACAACTCCAAAACTCAAGGTCAGTGCTCACCAAACCCTTCCAGTATTTTTCGTTGGTCGTGGGAGTTCTGTGTGCCAAGTTTGGTCCAATTCCATCATTGGTGGAGTTCAAAATGCTCTTTGATTGTAGGTGAACTATAAATCCCAGCAACTACAACTCCCAAATGACATAATTCTCCTCCAACCCCACCAGTGTTCAAATTTGGGCATATTGGGTAAGGTAAGGTAAAAATTTTCCCCTGACGTTACGTCCAGTTGTGTCCAACTCTGGGAGTTGGTGCTCAATTTCTCGGCCAAAGAGCCGGTGTTGTCCTTAGACACCTCCAAGGTCATGACGGCATGGAGCGCTGTTGTTGGGTATTTGTGCCAAATTTGATCCAGTGAATGAAAATACATCCTGAATTTGAGATTTTTTACATTATGATTCATAACAGTAACACAATTGCAATCGGGAAGTAGCAATAATAATAATTTCATGGTTGGGGGTCACCACTTGTGAGGCCCTGTATTAAGGGGTCGCGGCGTTAGGAAGGTTGAGAAACACTGGTCTAAAGGGAGGGGATTTCTCAGTAATCAATGTGCTCCCTTCTGCTATATATGAAACCTTGATTAAATGTACACACTATCTAACATGGGAAGGGTCGTTGTTGTTGTTAGTGTCTTGGCAAATTGACACTGGTGTCCTTGTCCTTGGCAAAACTATAAGTTACTATATTTTATGGGGGGGGGGGGAGGTCATGTTCGACTTCATTTTCACCCACCGATTTCAGGGAAGGAGCAGAAAATGCCTTTTTCTTCCTTCTGCCGTCCAGATCCGCCCTTGCAAAAAAAAGGATCCAGGGTGGGAAATAAACAGGACTTTGCAAAATTGCAGTCTCGTTTTGTTTGGCTTGGGTTTTTCGCCTCCAGATGTATCATTAGCTTGTGGTGCTTTGGGGTTGTTTGGAGGGTCAAGCCGCACGGAGACAGGGCTTGTTTACAAGAGGGGGGGAAAGGGGCCCCCGTTGTGTCCTTCCTTTATGGCCGAAGGGGGTCGGACTAGATGCCCTTTGGGGGTCCCTTCCTCGCCTGGGAGTGTTTGAGTCTCAACGAGGAAGACGTGTTCATGCAAACCATAAACAAACAAAACACAAAGTTTGCAAGCTTGATAGTTGATTAAATGTCCTTTGAGCAGTCTCTGGCCCCTTGGAGTGCCTCTGGTGTTGCCGCAAGAAGGTCCTCCATCATGCATCATGTGGCAGGGCTCAGGGTGCATTGTAATTTGTAGTTTGCTCTTCTCCACATTCACATGTCATGGACTCCACTTGGTGGCCCCATTTCTTAAGATTGGCTCTGCATCTTGTGGTGCCCGAGCGCAGTCTGTTCAGCCCCTTCCAAGTCTGTGTGCCCAGGGGGGAGTCTCTCATTTGGTATCAGCCATGGATTTGAGCCTGCCACTTTTGGACTCTCGCTTGCTGGGGTGTTCCAGCGAGTGTCTCTGTAGACACTCGCTGGACCTCTGAGGAAGCTTGCCATAGATGCAGGCGAAATGTCAGGAGAAATGCCTCTAGAACATGGCCATATAGCCCGAAAAAACCCACAAGAACTGAGTGATTCCGGCCATGAAAGCCTTCGACAATACATTGTCTCTGTAGATCTTAGAAAACTATTTCTTGATTTAAGTCATTAACGTGACAGGGGATGAGCTGGAGGTGTCTCTGCCTTGGTCCTTTCACTATTGGCTGCTACTTCCCGGCGGATGTCAGGTGGCGCAATACCGGCTAAGTAGTGTAATTTCTCCCGTGGTGTAAGGTGCAGACACCCCGTGATCATGTGGCATGTCTCATTAAGTGCCACATCCACAGAGATGTGCTCCATACTGGGCATGCATACTCAGCAGCAGAATAGCACAGCGCAAGGGCAGATGCCATCACTGTGTCTGGTTGTGATCCCCAGGTTGTGCCAGTCAGCTTTCCTATGATATTGTTTCTAGCACCCACTTTTTGCTTGATGTTCAGGCAGTGCTTCTTGTAGGTCAGAGCGCGGTCCAGAGTGACTCCCAGGTATTTGGGTGCACTGCAATGATCCAGTGGGATTCCTTCCTTCCCAGGTAATAATCCTCAGAGCTCGGGATGCTTGTCTGTTCTTAAGGTGAAAGGCACATGTCTGTGTTTTAGATGGATTAGGGATCAGCTGGTTTTCCCTGTAAGAGGCAGTTAGAGCACCTAGAGCTTCGGAGAGCTTCTGTTCATCTCAAAGCTCCCTGCTTGAGTGGTGATGGCACGATCATCAGCATAGATGAATCTCTCTGTCCCTTCTGGCAGTGGCTGGTCATTTGTGTAGATGTTGAACATGGATGGAGCAAGCATGCTCCCCTGAGGCAGGCCGTTCTTCTGTTTCCGCCCTCTGCTTCTCTGGACCTGGAACTCAACAAAAAAGCTCCTGTTTTGTAGCAGGTTTCCTATGAGGCGGGTGAGGTGGTCGTCCTTTGTGATACTATACATTTTTCTCAGGACAATAACACATTGAAATATAACAATAGTAGCAATGATGACTGTGATAGTAAATAAAATAATAGTGCCCATACTTATAATAATAATAATTAATTAATAGAAATATCGCGGTCATGATAAATTATAAATAAAATAATAGTAGATGAACAAATATATAATAATAACACATTAAAATATAACAATAGTAGCAATGATAATTGTGATAATAAATAAAATAATAGTAAGCATACTTATAATAATTAATAGAAATATAATTGCAGTCATGATAAACTATAAATAAAATAATAGTAGATGAACAACCAATATATAATAATATATAATAATAACACATTAAAATTAAATGATAAACAAAATAATAGTAAATCAACAAATATAAAGTAATATATAATAAAATAATTGTAACCATACTTATTATAATAAATATAATTGTTGAAAATATAATCAGTCATGATAAATAATAAAACAGTAAATTATTATATTTATTATTTTATATTCGTTATTTTTATTTTATTAATTATTATATTTATAATGATAATATTCAAAAATAGTAAATTATTATTTTATGTATTATTATTTTATATTATTGTTGTTTTATTATATTTCATTATTGTTGTTTTATTTAATTTATTATATTTGTCATAATAATAATAATAATAATTTACTATTATTATATTGATCATTATAATTACCGTGACTGTTATTGTATTTTTATTAATTAATTATTATTATAAGTATTGTTTTATCTTCTTTATTATTATCACGACTATTGTTGTTATATATTTTAATGTGTAATTATTTCATTTTTAATATAATAATATGTTATTTTTTAGTATATTATTATTATTAATTATTGTATTTGTCGTAATAATAATTTACTATCATTTTATTGATTATTATAATTTTATTTATTAATTATTATTATATGTATTATGATATGTATTATTATTTTATCTRCTTTATTATCACAATTATCATGAGTATTGTTGTTATATATTTTAATGTGTAATTATTTCATTTTTAATATAATAATATGTTATTTTTTAGTATATTATTATTAATTATTATTTACTATTAATTCCAAAATCCAGGCGAAAAGAGATCTCAGATCCTGCTAGCAGGCAGCAGGCGCCACGTGTCTTTCTCCTCCTAGCCATTTCCGGACTCCATCTCCCAGAGTCCTCGGCCATTGCTGGCTCAGCGCCGGGAATGCTGGGAGGTGTAGTCCGAAGGCCTGCAGAGGCGCAGGTAGGCGGGGCGGAGGCTGGAGAAGGGGGCGTGCCGAGGGGGCGTGGCCTGTTTCCCGCCAAATGAATCCGGAAGCAAGATGGACTCCTTCTCCCTGGGTCTGCAGCTCTTGTCTGGGGCTTGCCTGGTCCTCACCCTGGGCATGTTCGGGACCGGATTGTGAGCCAAATCAGGGAAGGAAGGAGGGAGGGAGAGCTGAATAATCATTATTATCATCATTATTATTATTTATCATCATCATCATCATCATATAGGGCAGCCCCCCCAGGAAGGAGATCACACAAGAATACTATATTATTATTATTATTGTTATTATTATTATTATTATTATTCTGCCTTGAGTTGCAAACAGAAGCAGGAAAGACAATTAAAATACTATACTATTATTATTATTATTATTATTATTTTCATACTGCTTTGAGCTGCAAGGAGAGGAAGAAAAGATATTGAAATATTATTATTATTATTATTATTATTATTATTATTATTATTATTCTGCCTTGAGCTGCAAAGAGAAGCAGGAAAGACATTTAAAATACTATATTATTATTATTATTCTGCTTTGAATTGCAAGGAGAGGAAGGAAAGATACTTATTATTATTATTATTTTGCTTTGCAAGAAGAAGCAGGAAAGACATTTAAAATACTGTATTATTGTTGTTGTTGTGTCTTGAGCTGCAAGGAGAGGCAGGAAAGACTTAAATTATTATTATTATTATTATTATTATTATTATTATTATTCTGCCTTGAGTTGCAAGGAGAGGCAGGAAATACATTTAAAATACTATATTATTATTATTATTATTATTATTATTATTATTATTATTATTATTATTATTATTATTATTCTGCCTTGAGCTGCAAGGAATGGAAGGAAATACATTTAAAATATTATTATTATTATTATTATTATTATTATTATTATTATTATTCTGCTTTGAGCTGCAAGAAGAGGCAGGAAAGATACTTAAAATATTATTATTATTATTATTATTATTATTATTCTGCTTTGAGCTGCAAAGAGGTGGAAGAAAGACATTTAAAATACGTTATTATTATTATTATTATTTCGCTTTGAGCTGCAAGAAGAGGCAGGGAAGACAATTTTATTATTCTTATTCTTATTCTTCTTCTTATTATTATTATTATTCTGCTTTGAGCTGCAAAGAGGTGGAAGAAAGACATTTAAAATACTTTATTATTATTATTATTCCGCTTTGAGCTGCAAGAAGAGGCAGGGAAGACAATTTTATTATTATTATTATTATTATTATTATTATTATTATTATTATTATTATTCTGCTTTGAGCGCAAGGAGAGGAAGGAAAGACACTTTCAATATTATTATTATTATTATTCTGCCTTGAGCTGCAAGGCGAGGAAGGAAAGATACTTACATTATTATTATTATTATCATATTCATATTCTACTTTGGGCTTCAAGGAGAGGAAGGAAAGATACTTAAATTATTATTATTATTATTATTCTGCTTTGAGCTGCAAGGAGAGGAAGGAAAGACAATTAAAATACTATATTATTATTATTATTATTATTATGCATTGTGCTGCAAAGAGAGGCAGAAAAGATACTTAAAATATATTATTATTATTATTATTATTATTATTATTATTATTATTCAGCTTTGATCTGCAAGGAGAGACAGGAAACACACATTATTATTATTATTATTATTATTATTATTCTGCCTTTAGCTGCAATAATTTATTTCCTGCCTCTCTTTGCGGCTCAAGGCAGAATAATAATAATAGATCTCATTTGCTGTGACATACTGTGCTTTTGTGTCAATAATAATAATAATAATTATTATTTATTTCCTGCCTCTTTGCGGCTCAAGGCAGAATAATAATAATAATAATAATAATAATAATAATAATAATAATAATAATTTATTTCCTGCCTCTCTTTGCGGCTCAAAGCAAAGAGAGGCTTGAGGCATAATAATAACAATAATAATATTTATTTATTACCTGCCTCTCCTTTTGGTTTGAGGCAGAAAAATAATGATAATATTAATAACTTATTTCCTCCTTCTTCTTGCAGCTCGAAGCATAATAACAACAACAACAACTGCATTTTAATCTTTGCTCTGCTTATTTTATTGTTATTATATCTCATCCTTTGGAGGACTTTAGGCAGAGGATGGATGGCCATCTATTGGGACGGATCGGATGGTGTCCTGCCTTTCACGAATAAGTTTGAACGAGATAGTCCTACAGTCTATTACTACTAGTAGTATTATGATGATTTTTTTAATACCCTGCTTTTTCTCTCCTCAAGGTCCGACCTGAAGCGGATGTCTCTGACCCGAAGCGTGGACAACGTCCAGTTCCTGCCCTTCCTCACCACCGACGTCAAGTAGGCCATTCTCATTACTATTCTCATCATCATCGTCGTCCTAATAATTATTACTATTAGCTTGGGTACCCAGTGCGGAAAAAGTCAATTTTTAATGGTACAAAATGCATAAGGTTGTGGTTGATTTTAGGTTGTCGGAAACTGGATTACATTTTTATTATTATTATTATTATTAAATTATTATTGATCATGACAACAACAATAGGTAGGAGTTGATTTGCAAGGATTCTTGTTATTTTCTCAGCAGAGATTAGAAGGGAGATACTTCAATCGATTGATTCCACAATCAGGTCTGCCCTCTATAAAAATTTCAGCGGAGATCCCATCAGGTCCGCTGACTTTGTTGTTTTTTTTCTGATAGCTTTGCTGACTTCTTCCAAGCTAGGCAGCGCTGCAAGCTCATCCTTGGTTTGTTGTTGCAGGATTTGCAAGAGAACCTCTTTGGCTATTATCATTAACAAATTATTATTAATAATGACAACAACAACAATAGGTAGGAGTTGATTTGCAAGGAATCTTGCTCATTTTCCCAGCAGAGATTAGAAGGGAGATACCTCAATCGATCGATCGATTCCACAATCAGGTTTCTCCTCTTTAAAAATTTCACCAGGGATCCCATCAGGTCCGCTGACTTTGTTGTTTTTTTTCTGATAGCTTTGCTGACTTCTTCCAAGCTAGGCAGCGCTGCAAGCTCATCCTTGGTTTGTTGTTGCAGGATTTGCAAGAGAACCTCTTTGGCTATTATCATTAACAAATTATTATTAATAATGACAACAACAACAATAGGTAGGAGTTGATTTGCAAGGAATCTTGCTCATTTTCCCAGCAGAGATTAGAAGGGAGATACCTCAATCGATCGATCGATTCCACAATCAGGTTTCTCCTCTTTAAAAATTTCACCAGGGATCCCATCAGGTCCGCTGACTGTTGTTTTTTTCTGATAGTTTTGCTGACTTCTTCCAAGGTAGGTAGCGCTTCAAGCTCATCCTTGGTTTGTTGCAGGATTTGCAAGAGAACCTATTTAGCTATTATTATTATTATTATTATTATTATTATTATTATTATTATTATTATTATCATTATCTCTTTATTGATGTCCCACCTTTCTCTCCATCGGGACTCAATAAATGCACAATTAAGTGTCGGCCTCCCTTTGTGTTTCTCCGCGCAGCAACCTGAGCTGGCTTGGCTATGGGGCGTTGAAGGGGGATTGGACCCTGATCATCGTCAACGCGGTGGGGGCCGCCCTCCAGACCCTCTACATCCTGGTCTACTTCTACTTCAGCACAGAGAAGGTGAGGAAGGGGGCTCCTTGAGGTCATCAAGTCCATGTCAATCCCAATTTCTCGCATGGGCTTTTCCAAAGGAGAGCTTTGCAAGGCTCAAGGCGTTCCGCGCTGTTGACTCAAAAGGGCCGGGGCCCTGAATCAACAGGAGGCGAGTGGATCATAATGTTTCCTGTTTGGCACCATTCCTGGCGTGGACATTGTTGATGCCTTTTTAATAATGCCGTATGTAGTTATGCATGCATGCGACTCATGCCTCATTAGGAAGGATTTCTTGACCGTAAGAATAAGAACTGTTCAACAGTGGAACTCATTGCCTTGGAGTCTGGCAGAAGCTCCTTCTTTGGAGCTGGATGGCCATCTGTTTGGAAGGATTTGATTGTGCTTTTTCTGCCTGGGAGAATGGGGTTGGACTGCGTGGCCATCTGTTAGGAGGTCTTGGATGGTGTCTTACTGCCTGGAAGAGGAGAGTTGGACTGGATGGCCCTTGGCGATCCCAACTCTAATAATAATAATAATAATAATAATAATAATAATAATAATAATAATTCTATCTCCCTTTCTGGCACAAAATAATAATATGATAATAATAATAATAATAATAATAATAATAATAATAATAATATACTACTACTACTACTACTACTACTACTACTACTAATAATAATAATAATAATAATAATAATAATAATAATAATTCTATCTCCCTTTCTGGCAGAAAAAAGAGGGTTGGACTGGATGGCCCTTGGGGGTCTCTTCCAGCTCTAGGATTCTATGGTTATATTCTTATTCTTCTTAAGCATACACTCAAGAGCCATCAAGTCAAACCTCATTAAGCTGGGAAGGAAGGCACAATTCAATCCTTCCCGACAGATGGACCTCCAGCTTCCACTTCCAGACCTCCAGAGAAGGAGATGATAGATAGATAGATAGATAGATAGATAGATAGATAGATAGATGGATAGATGGATAGATGGATAGATGGATAGATGGATAGATGGATAGATGGATAGATGGATAGATGGATAGATGGATAGATGGATAGATGGATAGACGGATAGGCATATAAATGGATCGATTGATCAATTGATCGTTAAGCAGATAGATGGATGGATGGATGGATAGATAGACCGATAGGAATACAGATGGATCGATTGATCAATTGATCGTTAAGCAAATGGATGGATAGATAGACAGATAGACAGATAGACCAATAGCCAGATGTATGGATGTATTGATCAATTGATCGTTAAGGAAATAGATAGATGGATGGATGGATGGATGGATAGACGGATAGGCATATAGATGGATCAATTGATCAATTGATCGTTAAGCAGATAGATAGATAGATAGATAGATAGATAGATAGATAGATAGATAGACAGACCGATAGCCAGATAGATGGATTAATTGATCATTAAGCGGATGGATGGATGGATGGATGGATGGATGGATAGACCGACCGACCGACCGACCAACTGATAGGCATATAGATGGATCAATTGATCAATTGATTGTTAAGAAGATAGATAGATAGATAGATAGATAGATAGATAGACCGACCGATCAATAGGCATATAGATGGATCTATTGACCAATTGATTGTTAAGCAGATAGATAGATGGATGGAATGGATGGATGGACGGACGGACAAACCAATAGGCAGATAGATGGATCAATTGATCAACTGATCGCTAAGCTGATAGATAGATAGATAGATAGATAGATAGATAGATAGATAGATAAGGCTGATAGATGGATCAATTGATCAATTGATCGTTAAGCAGATGGATAGATGGATGGATGGATGGATGGATGGATAGATAGATAGATAGATAGACTGACTGACTGACTGACTGACTGATAGGCAGATAGATGGATCAATTGATGAACTGACTGTTAAGCAGATAGGTAGATAGACCGATAGATAGGCAGATAGATTGATCGATTGATCAGACAGATAGATAGGCAGATAGATAGGATCATCGAATCCTGGAGTTGGAAGGGTCCCCCAAAGAGGCCATCCAGTCCAACCCCCTTGTGTCAAGGGAGGAAGAGAGACACCACTTGATCCCTCCTGACAGATGGCCATGCCGCCGAATGACCCTTGCTGTGTCCTTAGGGCTCCGTCCTGTGGAAGACGCTGACCCTGGTGGGGGCGCTGCTGCTGGGCTACACCTACTTCAGCCTCCTGGTCCCGGACCTGCCCACCCGCCTGAGCCAGCTGGGCCTCTTCTGCAGCCTCTTCACCATCGCCATGTACCTCTCCCCATTGACCGACTTGGTAAGCAAGCCCCGGCCTTTTTTCCTCCACATATGTGTATTTCTCCCCCAAACGAGTCTCTGGAGGATGGGAACTGTAGTCCCAAGACACCTGGGAGGACCCAGGTTGCATATTTATTATTGTTGTTGTTGTTGTTGTTGTTGTTAGGCCAAGATTGTGAAGAGCCGCTCCACGCGGTGCCTCTCCTTCCCGCTGACCGTCACCACCTTCTTGGCTTCGGCCAGCTGGACCTTGTACGGCCTGCTCCTCGAGGACCTCTACATTGCGGTGAGACCCCCTCTCTAGGCATCCTAATGAGCAAGCTCATCCTTGGTTTGTTGTTGCAGGATTTGCGAGAGGACCTCTTTGGCCATTATTATTATTATTAACAAATTATTATTGATAATGACAACAACAACAATAGGTAGGAGTTGATTTGCAAGGAATCTTGCTCATTTTCCCAGCAGGGATTAGAAGGGAGATACCTCAATCGATCGATTCCACAATCAGGTCTGCCCTCTTTAAAAATTTCAGCAGGGATCCCATCAGGTCCGCTGACTTTGTTGTTTTTTCTGATAGCTTTGCGGACTTCTTCCAAGTTATGTAGCGCTGCAAGCTCATCCTTAGTTTGTTGTTGCAGGATTTGCGAGAGGACCTCTTTGGCCATTATTATTATTATTATTATTATTATTATTATTATTATTATCATCAAATAATTATTGATAATGTATTGTCAAAGGCTTTCATGGCCGGAATCACTAGATTCTTGTGGGTTTTTTCGGGCTATATGGCCATGTTCTAGAGGCATTTCTCCTGACGTTTCGCCTGCATCTATGGCAAGCATCCTCAGAGGTAGTGAGGTCTGTTGGAATTCCTTGTGTCTTGGAACAGTTTCTCCCCGTAGAGATGTTCAATGTATTGTCGAAGGCTTTCATGGCCGGAATCACTAGGTTCTTGTGGGTTTTTATTATTGATAATGACAACAACAACAATAGGTAGGAGTTGATTTGCAAGGAATCTTGCTCATTTTCCCAGCAGAGATTAGAAGGGAGATACCTCAATCAATCGATTCCACAATCAGGTCTGCCATCTTAAATATTTCAGCGGGGATCCCATCAGGTCTGCTGACTTTGTTGTTTTTTCTGATATCTTTGCGGACTTCTTCCAAGCTAGGCAGCGCTGCGAGCTCATCCTTGGTTTGTTGTTGCAGGATTTGCAAGAGGACCTCTTTGGCCATTATTATTATTATTATTATTATTATTATTATTATTAACAAATTATTATTGATAATGACAACAACAACAATAGGTAGGAGTTGATTTGCAAGGAAT
>NW_026844700.1:4372226-4407226 GCF_025583915.1 Anolis sagrei ordinatus
AATAATAATAATGAAAGGCCATGGCAAACAGTTCAGTTTTCCAGCGCTTCATCGTATTTTCAATAAAATTGCTACCATTTTTACAAATCCCGATGATGTCTAGGTACTTGATGATCCAACTGTATGCAAGTGAGTCAAAGGCTTTTTGGTAGTCAATCCACGTCATGTGAAGATTATATAATGAAATTATTATTATTATTATTATTATTATTATTATTATTATTATTGTTATTATTATTATATCTATCAAAGGTTAATTGGGAGTAATTATTATTATTATTATTATTATTATTATTATTATTATTATTATTATTATTCTGGCAATGTTGTGCCCATTGCCCGCCCTTGACCCTTTCAGAAGTCGCACCGCATTGATTATTATCACTAATTAAACGGAGCGGCCGATGAAACGAGCCTCAGGGGCGCAATTGGCCCAGAGTTTAGTATGTATGGATTTCTCTTCCGTCCTTTTGCCCTTGATGCCTCTCTTTGATTAGATCCCCAACATGCCGGGCATCGCCACCAGCTTGATCCGCTTCTGGCTCTTCTGGCGCTTCCCCGCTGACCACGACAGGATCTCGTATCGGCCGCTCCAGGCCTGAGGACACTCTGCCGGCCGCCGAGGACCCAACGGATGGTGCTAAGGGCAGGCTAGATGCCCTCTAGGGGGGCCCTTTTTGCCTCCTGCTTGGACCCTTGAAGTGCTAGAGCGAAGGCCCTCCTGTTGCAAACGACACCAAAGCAATTGCACTTTTGGAAGCACTTACTTTTTTATATATATATATAAAGTGCCTTGCAATTAATAATAATTAGAAGGGATCGTTTTCTGAAAATCGGGGAGCTTTTCCTCTTTGGTGGATTTTTTTTCCTGGAGAGAATGACTATTTGGGGTGTCCTGGACCTTTTGGTGCTTTCCAACATTATTATTATTATTATTATTATTATTAATGGCAGAATGGGGTTGGACTGCATGCGCTTTGGAGGTCCCTTCTGACTGTAAGAACCTTTGATTCTATAGCCCTATTTCTCCACAAACCTGTGAATATTTATGAAGGCCGGATGGCCATCTGTCGGGGTAATTTGATTGTGTTTTTTTCCTGCCGGGCAAAGAGGGTTGGACTGGGTGTCCTTTGGGGTTCCCTTTCATAATAAAACATAATAATAATATGATATTATTGTTGCATTATTTGATTGTGTTGTTTCTGCTTGGCCAAGGTTAGTTGGACTAGATGTCCTTTGGGGGCCCCTTCCAATAATAAGAATAATAGCAATAATAATATTAATAAATAAATAAATAAATAATTTTTTTGCTGTTATTATTATTATTCCATTATTTGGTTGTGCTTTTTCTGTTTATTCTTATTATTGGAGGTCCCTTCCAATAATAATAATAATAATAATAATAATTCTAAATAAATAAATAGATTTTTCAATTATTATTATTATTATTTTATTTGGTTGTGCTTTTTCTGTTTATTCTTATTGGAGGTCCCTTCCAATAATAATAATAATAATAATAATTATTATTATTATTATTATTCTAAATAAATACATACATTTTTGCTATTATTATTATTATTATTATTATTATTACATTATTTGGTTGTGTTTTTTCTGCTTGGCAGAAGGTGGTTGGACTGGATGTCCTTTGGAGGCCCCTTCCAATAATAATAATACTATTTATTTATTTCTAAATAAATAAATATATTTTACTATTATGATTACTATTATTCCATTATTTGGTTGTGCTTTTCCTGCTTGGTAGAAGATGGTTGGACTGGATGTCCTTTGGAGGCCCCTTCCAATAATAAGAATAAGAATAATAGTAATAATAAGAATAATATTATTACTATTTATTTATTTATAAATATACTATTATTTGCTTCTGCTTTTTCTGCCTGGCAAAAGAGGGTTGGATTGGATGTCCTTTGGAGGCCCCTTCCAATAATAATAATAATAATAATAATAATAATAATAATAATAATAATATTTATTTATTTATAAATATTTTTTACTATACTATTATTATGATTCCAATATTTGGTTGTGCTTTTCCTGCCTGGCAAAAAGAGAGTTAGACTGGATGTCCTTTGGAGGACCCTTCCAATAATAATAATAATAATAATAATAATAATAATAATAATAATAATAATAAATTGGTATTATTATTATTATTATATTGGTAGTATTATTATTATTACTATTATTGCATTATTTGATTGTGCTTTTTCCGCCTGGTAGTACAGGGTTGGTTTGGATATCCTTTAGGGACCCTTCAATGTAAACGGAATATTTTATTCCATAATCTTTTTTTTCTCATGAACCTGCTAATGCCTATGAGGCTGGGTGGCCATCTGTTGGGAGGGTCTTGGGTTGTATAACGCATATTGTATTAGTATGTTTATGTTTATTGTGGCGTTGGAATTATTGCCGTTCTGAGTCCCCTTCAGGGTTGAGTAAATACAATAAATAAATCAAATACAGTAAATAGGGTTGGACTAGATGGTCTCTGAGGGTCCCTTCCAACTCTCGGGTTCTATAATGCCACTCCCTTGTGTTCCAGAAGCTACCTGTCTCCGGATATGGCTCATTTGTAGTCCTCACGTGCTAATTACCTAGTTCTCCAACTTGCTCCACCAGCTGTATGAGTGTTTATTAAATATGCGCATAAATTAGGGATCTTGGATCCTTCCCAGGGACACAGGGAGGGCCCCAATGATGGCGGTGCTTGGGATTTCCAACCCTAGGAATGTTTGGGTCTATAGCTGTATTTGTCCACGAACCTGCGAATTATATTGGAAATCGTACTATATTATATTGGAAGAAAGCTATTTAAATAATAATAATAATAATAATAAATAGAGATGAACTAAATATTAACGGTATTAAAAATAAATAATATTGAAAATAGGCCTAACTCTACTATATAATAATAATGATAATGATAATAATAATAATAATAATGGTAAATAGAGATGAACTAAATATTAATGGTATTAAAAATAAATAATATTGAAAATAGGCCCAACTTGTACTCTATTATATCCCATATGCTAAAATCTGTATCAGCTTTATATTAATATCGGAAGACAGCTCTTAAATGTAAACAAAGAGAAGACAAGACCGAATGCAACGTGTCATAGTTTTAATATATTACAAAAATAGTATTTATTTCTTCCCAATGTGTTTGCCGGTTGCTTGAGAGTTCTGGTTAATTGAGGGCTGACGGCAATAGTGGTTCGGCGGGGCAAAATTGCCAGGAAAGTGCACCGGCTGCACGGCAGCAGATGCAAAAACACACCCGGAGGTTGCTTGCAAAATTGTTTAGATTGCAATGTTTTTGCAAAGCAAGAGGGAGACCCTTTCTTCAGAGCCGGAGCCCCCGCCGGGCCAGGTCTTGCTTGGCTTCCCGGATCTGGTCCTGCAGCTCTCGAGCGGCCTCCTCGCAGTCGTTGAAGGTGGCCAAGCGGAAGCCCACCACGGCCAGAGAGTAGCAGCCAAAGGACACCAGCAGGTACGCGGGCAGCGGGCGGAGGACCTGGGGCCACGGGGCCGGAAGCGGGCGCAGGTCCAGCGGGTCCAGCGCCAGGGCGGCCCACGCCACGCCAAAGAGGCCCAGGCCCCACAGGCAACGCAGGAGCTTCGTCATGCTCTGCAAGGAAGACGAGAAAGAAGGCTGATCGCGCACCAAAGAGTTGGAAGTGTTGCATTCTAGCACTGAAGGCAGTGTCTTCATAGACCTGTGAGCAGCTTATGATACCGTAAACCACCGCCTCCTCCTGAGAAAAATGTATGATATCACAAAGGACGACCACCTCACCCGCCTCATAGGAAACCTGCTACAAAACAGGAGCTTTTTTGTTGAGTTCCAGGGCCAGAGAAGCAGATGGCGGAAACAGAAGAACGGCCTGCTTCAGGGGAGCGTGCTCGCTCCACCCATATTCAACATCTACACAAATGACCAGCCACGGCCAGAAGGGACAGAGAGCTTCATCTATGCTGATGATTGTGCCATCACCGCTCAAGCAGGGAGCTTTGAGATGGTTGAACAGAAGCTCTCCCAAGCTCTACGTGGTCTTACTGCCTATTACAGGGAAAACCAGCTGATCCCTAATCCATCTAAAAGACAGACATGTGCCTTTCATCTCAAGAAAAGACAAGCATCCCAAGCTCTGAAGATTACCTGGGAAGGAATCCCATTGGAGCATTGCAGCGCACCCAAATACCTGGTAGTCACCCTGGACTGTGCTCTGACCTACAAGAAGCACTGCCTGAATATCATGCAAAAAGTGGGTGCTAGAAACAATATCATACGAAAGCTGACTGGCACAACCTGGGGATCACAACCAGACACAGTGAAGACATCTGCCCTTGCGCTGTGCTACTCTGCTGCTGAGTACCCATGCCCAGTGTGGAACACATCTCATTATGCTAAAATAGTGGATGTGGCTCTTAATGAGACATGCTGCATTATCACAGGGTGTCTGCGCCCCACACCACTGGAGAAATTACACTGCTTAGCCGGCATTGCACCACCTGACATCCGCCGGGAAGTGGCAGCCAATAGTGAAAGGACCAAGGCAGAGACATCTCCAGCTCATCCCCTGTTTGGGTATCAGCCAGCACGTCAACGACTTAAATCAAGAAATAGTTTTCTAAGATCTACAGAGACACTCGTTGGAACACCTCAGCAAGCGCGAGTCCAAAAGTGGCAGGCTCAAACCTAGAACCTGAAACCAAAGGAGAGACTCCCTCCTGGGCACTCAGAAGACTGGGCGACTTGGAAGGCGCTGAACAGACTGCGCTCTGGCACCACGAGATGCAGAGCCAACCTCGAGAAATGGGGCTACAAAGTGGAATCCACGACATGCGAGTGCGGAGAAGAGCAAACCACTGACCACCTGCTGCAATGCAACCTGAGCCCTGCCACATGCACAATGGGGGACCTAGGATCCTATAATAATACAAACTGATAATGGTGAGGATGGCATCTCTTCCCCTGGAGGAGGCTGAGTGGCCATCTGTCAGGAGGGATCGAATTGTGTCCTATTAATATATTAGCAAAGCATACAACTTAAAACAGAGTGGGAAAAGCCCATTCCTTCCCAATGGGAACAGCACTATCTTCCTCCCTTTGATTTGCAAGCCTGGCTTTGGAAACTGCAAACAGAACCAGACCAGAACCTGGACACATTCCACTTACCTTGTTTGGCTCAGCTGCGCATGCGCACTGCTTCTCCTCCTCCTTACACCGGCGCGTGCGTGACGTCACCCACCCGCTCCTCCAATCACCGCCTCCGCCTGCCTAGAGCGGCTTTCGTCTTCGCCAGGCGCCATTTTGGTCCCTCGTCGCGCCCGTGACGTCACTCCCCTCTCCTCCAATCACCGCCTCCGCCTGCCTAGAGCGGCTTCCTTCTTCGCCAGGCGCCATTTTGGTCCCGGTTCTGGCTTCCCAACGGATGTAAACAACGTCTTCCACGTTCAGAAATGTGTTTTTTCCCCCCCAGTCTGTATCCTTTGGCCTTCCTTTTGGAAAGGTGTGAGTGTGTGGTTCCTGAGCATGTCCAAAGTGCTTTTCCCAATGTGAGATAGCTTTCCTAACCTGGTCTAGGCCTGGGCCTTGTTTACACTCCCTCACAGTGGGGTTTCCTCCCCCCCAAATGCCACGTTTCAGAGCCCAGGTTGTCCATATTCAGAATATCCACACCTGGAATCACACTGTGTCCAATTCTGGGCACCACAATTGACTCTAAGCTGGAATGTGTCCAGAGGAGGGCGACTAGAATGACCAAGAGTCTGGAGAACAACCCCTATGAGGAGCGGCTTAAAGAAATAGGCATTTATTTATCGTGTCATAGCAACCATATCATTGTATTACATTTCTAACAGAACAAAACAAACAGATTAAAAAAAACAGATTTTGCAAACTTGGTAGTGGATCAAATGTCCTTTGACCAGTATCAGTCCACTTGGAGTGTCTCTGGTGTTGCCGCAAGAAGGTCCTCCATTGTGCAGGTGGCCGGGCTCAGGGTGCATTGCAGCAGGTGGTCAGTGGTTTGCTCTTCTCCACACTCACATGTGGCTTCCACTTTGTGGCCCCATTTCTGAAGGTTGGCTCTGCATCTCGTGGTGCCAGAGCGCAGTCTGTTCAGCGCCTTCCAAGTCACCCAGTTTTCTGTGTGCCCAGGGGGGAGTCTCTCATTTGGTATCAGCCATTGGATTTGAGCCTGCCACTTTTGGACTCTCGCTTGCTGAGGTGTTCCAGCGAGTGTCTCTGTAGATCTTAGAAAACTATTTCTAGATTTAAGTCGTTGACATGCTGGCCGATACCCAAACAGGGGATGAGCTGGAGATGTCTCTGCCTTGGTCCTTTCACTATTGGCTGCTACTTCCCGGCAGATGTCAAGTGGTGCAATACCGGCTAAGCAGTGTAATTTCTCCAGTGGTGTAGGGCGCAGACACCCCGTGATAATGCGGCATGTCTCATTAAGAGCCACATCCACTCTTTTAGTGTGGTGAGATGTGTTCCACACTGGGCATGCATACTCAGCAGCAGAGTAGCATAGCGCAAGGGCAGATTTCACTGTGTCTGGTTGTGATCCCCAGGTTGTGCCAGTCAGCTTTCGTATGATGTTGTTTCTAGCACCCATTTTGCTTGATGTTCAGGCAGTGCTTCTTGTAGGTCAGAGCACGGTCCAGAGTGACTCCCAGGTATTTGGGTGCGCTGCAATGCTCCAGTGGGAGTCCTTCCCAGGTAATCCCCCAGAGCTCGGATGTTGTCTGTTCTTAAGGTAGAAAGCACATGTCTGTGTTTTAGATGGATTAGGGATCAGCTGGTTTTCCCTGTAATAGGCAGTAAGAGCACCTAGAGCTTTGGAGAGCTTCTGTTCTACCATCTCAAAGCTCCCTGCTTGAGCAGTAATGGCACGATCATCAGCATAGATGAAGCTCTCTGTCCCTTCTGGCAGTGGCTGGTCATTTGTGTAGATGTGGAACATGGATGGAGCAAGCACGCTTCCCTGAGGCAGGCCGTTCTTCTGTTTCCGCCAACTGCTTCTCTGGCCCTGGAACTCAACAAAAAAGCTCCTGTTTTGTAGCAGGTACAGTACAGTACATACATTATAATAAAACACATAGCGATACCAAAAATAAAATACATAAAATGTAATAAAATAAAATAAAATAAACAACGCAGACAATATAGAGCAAGCAATTAAAAACAGAAATTTCACTGGGCAGGACCACATTCAAAGCTATTTTTTTTAAAAAGCACTGGGAGATAAGACAATATAAATTATCAGAATAAGGATCCGAGAATGAGGGAGGATTCAATTGCATGAGCCACAAATAAAGTACTTCTAAGGACATTTAGTGCAAAATTTGGCCAGGGAGTTTCTTACGTTCAATCACTGAAGGCACATTGGAATAGTCAGGTTTTCAAATTCCTCCTAAAGATTGCTAGTGTGGGGGCTTGCCTGGGGAGTGAGTTCCAGAGCTGGGGGGCACCACAGAGAAAGCCCTCTCATCCCCAAAAGTCGCACTTGAGATGAGGGTGGGAGCGAGAGAAGAGCCTCCCTGGAAGATCAAAGAGACCGTGTGGGTTCCTAGATGGTGATACGGTCGCACATGTAGGTGGGTCCCAAACCGTTCAGGGCTTTGTTGGTCAAGACCTGCAACTTGAATTGGGCCCGGAAGATAAAACTGCTAATGTCTATGAGGTTGGGTGGCCATGTGTCAGGAGGGTTTTGGTTGTGTCTTCCCTCATGACAGAAGGAGGGATGGCATCCCTTCCAACTTTAGGACTCTATCGATCTGTTACGACCAGAAGAGTTGGACAAGATGGCTTTCTTGGGTCCCTTTTCTGTCTGTCTGTCTGTCTGTCTATTGTGGCAGAAGGGGTTGGAGTGGATGGCCTTCTTTGGACCTCCTTCCCATTAGGAATCTATCTATCCATACATTAGTATATCTGTGCAACAGTTTATCTATCGATGTATCTATCGCTATCTATTATGGCAGAAGGGGGTTGGACTGGATGGCCTTCTTTGGGGACCCTTCCAACTCAAGGATTCTATCTATCTATCATGGCAGAAGGGGGTTGGACTGGATGGTCTTCTTTGGGCCCCCTTCCAACTCTAGGATTCTTTTTATCTATCATGGCAGAAGGGGGTTGGACTGGATGGCCTTCTTTAGGTCCCTTTTCTATCTCTCTCCTCTGGATGCTTTTAAGCCGGTGCAGGATGGCCAACTGTCGGGATGGCTTTGATTGTATCCTTCCACCTGGCGTATGGGGGTTGGACTGGATGGCCCCTGGGGTCACTCTGTGATTCTAGGATTCCGTCATGCCAGTGGTTCTCAACCTTCCTAATGCCGCAACCCCTTAATACATTTCGTCATGTTGTGGTGACCCCCAACCATAAGATTATTTTGCTACTTCATAACTGTAATTTTGCTCCTGTTATTAATTGTAATGTAATTATCTGATAAGCAGGATGTATTTCCATTCATTGGACCAAATTTGGCACAAATACCCGATATGCCCAAATGTGAATAGTGGTGGGTTGTTTTTTTTTTTTGGGGGGCGGGGGATTGATTGATTGATTTTGTCATTTGGGAGCTGTAGTTGCTGGGATTTATAGTTCACTTACAATCAAAGAGCATTCTGAAATCCAGCAACGATGGAATTGAACCAAACTTGGCACACAAAACTACCATGGCCAACAGAAAACACTAGAAGGGTTTGGTGGGCATTGACCTTGAGTTTGGAGTTGTAGTTCACCTACATCCAGAGAGCACTGTGGACTCAATTATGGATCTGGACCAAACTTGACATGAATACTCAATATGCCCATATGTGAACACTGGTGGAGTTTGGGGAAGATAGACCTTGACATTTGGGAGTTGTATTTGATGGGATTTATAGTTCACCTACACTCAAAGAGCATTCTGAACCCCACCGACAATCGAATTGGACCAAACTTCCCACACAGAACCCCCATGACCAACAGAAAATACTGTGTTTTCTGATGGTCTTTGGCGACCCCTCTGACACTCCCTGGTGACCCCCGCAGGGGTCCCGACCCCCAGGTTGAGAACCACTGCGTCATGCTTTCCTGTCTGCAAGGCCTCTTTCGTGCCTGGTCTTTCCACTTTGTGCCAACGTGGGAATAGGCTTCCCAGAGAGGGGCCTCTTTCCCACCAGCCTTTCCTTTTGCCTCCACCTTCCTTTGTGAAGCCGAAGCCAGGACTCGTTTGCTCAAAGCGCTGGGAACTGACCACTCTGAGGTTCCCACTGACCGTCCAGCCAGTGCCTGAGACACAACATGGACTCTGTGCCAAGGTCCCTGGACGTTTTTATGGGGCCTTTCCTCAGAGTTAGGTTTGCTGCTTGACGCCGTTTCCAAAGGATGGCGTTGGTGCCCAAGCGCTGCCCAGGGAAGGGTGGTTTTCCAGGCCAGAGTCCTCCTGACCGGCCCCTCATGGACGCCCCCTCTGTTCCCACCATCAGTGCCCGATTCCTGCAAACGCGGGCATAAACAGCGAGGTTTCTCACTCTGTGGCAACACCTTGGCAGGAAGCATCTGTTTCCCTCTCGAGTCCGGCTTTGGCCTGGGAGAAGGACGCTGGCCAACTCACTCCAAAGAGGCCTGGAGTGAGTAGTTATTATTCAATAGATAAGTTTCCTTTATTTCCAAGCTGGGAATAGAAACGGGAACGGGTTTAGTTTTTGGAAACATCCGGACATTTCCCCAGTACCGTTGTCTTATCTATCTCTCTATTTATCCTGTCTGCATGGTAGAGTTAATGCAGTTTAGCGCCACTTGGAACTGCCATGGCTCAAGGCTAATGGGATCCTGGGAGTTTGTAGTTTTCAATAATAGTAATAATAATAATAATAATAATAATAATAATAATAATAATAATCAACACCACACAGTCCTAGATGCTTGGGAAGTGTTCGATTTGTGATTTTGTGATACTAAACCCAGCATATAGATCTCATTTGCTGTGACATACTGTGTTTTATGTCAGTAAATAATAATAATAATAATAATAATAATAATAATACCCACCTCTCCGTGCAGCTCAAGGAGAGATACAACATGTTAAACAGATCCAAACGTAGTAAGGTAAACGTAAAGGTTTTCCCCTGACCTTAAGTCCAGTCATGTCCAACATCTGAAGGGGCCCCCAGAGGCTATCCAGTCCAACCCCTTTCCGCCATAAAGTAATGAACCACCCAAAGGGATTAACAGAGACCATCCAGTCCAGCCCCTTCCTACTATTACTGTGATATTATTATTATTTCCTATTATTATTATTATTATTATTATTATTATTATTATTGTGACTTCCTACTATTATGGCTTATTATTATTATTATTATTATTATTATTATTATTATTATTATCATTATTGTTATTATTACTATTTCCTATTATTATTATCACTTACTATTATTATGGCTTATTATTATTATTATTATTATTATTATTATTATTATTATAGTAGTAAAGGTTTCCCTGTCCAGCCACCCACTACATCATGCCGAACACACCTGGACTTCAAGGTCTTCTCACAGATTCTGTGGAAATACCAAGTTTGTCTGGTTTTTTTTTCCACTCCCTCTGTTCTCAGGTCCAATCCAGTTTCCCAGGAAAACTCACTTTCCAAAACATTGGCCTCCTCTGCCTGCAATTCCCTCTGATCACACACAGACTCCTCATTTAGAAATCCATCATCTCCTCATCCTCTGATGCTTGCGGTGCTACAACATGGGCCATCCAGTCCGGGAGGTGGTGCTCATCTCAATTTCTAAGCTGAAGAGCTGGCGTTATCCGTAGACCCCTTCAAGGTCATGTGGCCATAGGCATGACTGCATGCCGCGCCATTACCTTCCCGCAGAAGCAGTACCTATTGATCTACTCACATTTGCACATTTTCGAATTGCTAGGTTGGCAGAAGCTGGAGCTAACAGTGGGAGCTCACCCCTGCTCCCCGGATTCGAACCTGCGACCTTTCGGTAAGCAAGTTCAGCAGCTCAGCGGTTTAACCCACTGCATCACTGGGGGTCCCCAATCGTAGTAGTAGTAATTATTATTATTATTATTTGAAACACAACCAGATGAGTCCACAGCAGACAAGATCACTGCTGGCTGTTGTATTGGATCACACATCGGACCCTTCCCAAGTGTCTAGGACCGTGTGATGTATCGGTGAATAATGCATTCAGATCCCAGTAAGGTGGCCTTCTGCAGCTGACAGATTGTCATTTTGTCAGCGCTGATTGTTTTTAAGTGCAGGCCAAGGTCTTTAGGCACTGCACCCAGTGTGCCGATCGCCACTGGGACCACCTTGAGTGGCTTGTGCCAGATATTTTGCAGTTCGATCTTTAAATCCTCATATCGTGTCAGCGTTTCCAGTTGTTTCTCTTCAATCCTGCGGTCACCTGGGATTGCAACGTTGACAATCCATTATTATTATTATTATTATTATTATTATTATTATTATTATTATTAGCCGTCCCCTGCCACGCATTGCTGTGGCCCAGTCTGTGTGTGTTTTGTGTGTCTAGATATGTGTATGTGTGTGTGTGTGTGTGTGTGTGTGTATGTATATATATATATATATATATATATATATATATATATATATATATTTGTGTATATGTGTATATATGTGTGTTTGTGTATATATGTGGTATTGTGCATGCATTGTAATGTAATTTTGGGGTTTTTTTTTTTTTGGCTTTTCAAGTCTCTTCTGCTGTGGTTTTCAGTGTTTTTATGAGTGATGGTCACTCGTTGGCCTGAGAGGTGTTTTGTGTCCAGATTTGGTGTCCATTCACCCAGTGGTTTTTGAGTTATGTTAATCCCACAAACAAACATTACATTTGTATTTATATAGATTATTATATTACCCACTTCTCACAGCTCAAAGGGGGATACAACATGATAAATAGATCCAATAATAATAATAATAAATTTGGTATTATTATCATAGTGTAATAATAATAATAATAATAATAATAATAATAATAATAATAATATTAAACCTTGGAAATGCAGCCTTAGGGAGCCTCGGGGAGTTGTGCCTGTCACATGCAGCCGATATGAGGCAAGTTCAGAACAGGTCCGCTTCGTATTAACCTCTGGGCATGCACAGAGGCCTTTCCGCTGTAAACAGCCCTCTGCCTCCCACTTTGCAAACTTTGGGTGCCTCCTCTGCCTTTCCTCCCTTCGGGCATGGGTCCAGGAATGCGTCTGCTGTCTCTGGAGATACGCAGAGACTCCCGGAGGAAGGGAGATCGAGATCAAAAACGCTGAAGCCGACAAACTGGGGCCTTTGGAGGGAAGGCAGACCCCACACTGCCTTCGGGGGCCTTCGCTATTGAGTCCCCGCATTCCCAAAACCCCAGGAAATGGGGGAAGATTGGAAACTTCACGGGCAAAGAGTTGGGAGAGGCCACCCAGTGCAACCCCCTTCTGCCAGGCAGGAAAAGCACAATCGAATCCCCCCCGATAGATGGCCATCCAGCCTCTTTCAAAGGCACTTCCACCAGACTACAAGGCAGCAAGTTCCACTGATAAACAAAAAGTTCTTCCTAATGTTCGGTGGATCATAGAATAATAGAGATGGAAGAAATCACACGGGGAATCTAGTCCAACCCCACTCAAAGTCTTTAAGTCACTTTGAGGTAAAGCAAGGGTTGTTGTTGTTGTTGTTGTTGTTGTTGTTGTTGTTGTTGTTGTTGTTATGACTCGACAGGAATTATTATTATGACCCAGGCAGGAAAAGCACAATTGAATCCCCCCCGACAGATGGCCACCCACCCTCTTAAGCCTCCAAAGAAGGCACTTCCACCAGACTACAAAGCAGGGAGTTCCACTGATGAACAGCTTCCTAATGTTCGGATGGATCATAGAATAATAGAGATGGAAGAAACCACATGGGGAATCTAGTCCGAACCCTCTCAAAGTCTTTAAGCCACTTTGAGATAAAGCAGGTGTGGTGGTGGTTGGTGGTGGTTGTTGTTGTTGTTGTTGTTGTTGTTATTATTATTATTATTATTATTATTATTATGGCTCGGCATGAATTATTATTATGACTCAGGCAGGAAAAGCACAATTGAATCCCCCGGCAGATGGCCATCCAGCCTCTTAAGCCTCCAAAGAAAGCACTTCCACCAGACTACAAGGCAGGGAGTTCCACTGATGAACAGCTTCCTAATGTTCGGGTGGATCGTAGAATAATAGAGATGGAAGAAACCACATGGGGAATCTAGTCCAATACTTCTCAAAGTCTTTAAGCCACTTTGAGATTAAGCAGAAGTATTATTATTATTATTATTATTATTATTATTATTATTATTATTATGACTCAGGCAGTAAAAGCACAATTGAATCCCCCCCTACAGATGGTCATTTAGCCTCTTAAGCTTCCAAAGAATACACTTCCACCACACTACAAGGCAGGGAGTTCCACTGATGAACAGCTTCCTAATGTTCGGGTGGATCGTAGAATAATAGAGATGGAAAAAATCCCATGGGGAATGTAGTCCGAACCCTCTCAAAGTCTTTAAGTCACTTTGAGATAAATTAGGGGTTGTTGTTGTTATTATGATGACTCGGCATGAATTATTATTATTTATGACCCAGGCAAGAAAAGCACAATCGAATCCCCCCCTACAGATGGTCATCCAGCCTCTTAAGCCTTCAAAGAAGGCACTTCCACCAACTACAAAGCAGGGAGTTCCACTGATGAACAGCTTCCTAATGTTCGGGTGGATTGTAGAATAATAGAGATGGAAGAAATCACATGGGGAATCTTGTCCAAACCCACTCAAAGTCTCCAAGCCACTTTGAAATAAATTAGGGGTTGTTGTTGTTGTTGTTGTTGTTGTTGTTGTTGTTGTTATGACTCGGTAGGAGTTATTATTATGACCCAGGCAGGAAAAGCACAATTGAATCCCCCCCCCCTACAGATGGTCATCCAGTCTCTTAAGCCTCCAAAGAAGGAGGGAGTTCCACTACAAAGCAGGGAGTTCCACTGATGAACAGCTTCCTAATGTTCAGGTGGATCATAGAATAATAGACATGGAAGAAATCACAATGGGAATCTAGTCTGAACCCTCTCAAAGTCTCTAAGCTACTTTGAGATAAAGCAGTTATTATTATTATTATTATTATTATTATTATTATTATTATTATGACTCAGATGCGTCAGAGGCATTGCACAGGTCTCTGGACTCGCCTTCCAAAGGTGTGCACAGCATCCAGGAGGAGCCGCCCCAGCGCTTGGGTCCTGGGTGCGGTTCTCCCACCTGCTCCATCCGTCGGCAGCGACAATAATGCAGCCAGGAAGGATGCCAGCGGTTGTGGCGATGCCTTTGTTCTCGGGCCAAGGAAGCCACGGGCATGCGCTATGCCTCTCTCGCCCTTGCTGACAAAGAGAGAGGACGGGCTGGGAAGGCAAGGGTGAGGCAGCCGCCTCCGCCTCCACCCCCGAAAATCTCAGGAAAGTTACGCTTCTGTACACAAACATCACAGCAGATAGACCATTCCTTTGTTGTTGTTGTTGTTGTTAACACATTTTGGATCAGTCCGTTTGTCATCCCCATCGTAGTCGATCACTCGTTGTTGAGTCTGATTGTCCACAAAGTATAGAGTCTTGGCGATGGGTCCAGAAGTGACTGTGGAAACCAATTCTGGACATTGAGAACATTGTACACATACATACATAGACAAGGAGCACGGACTATGATATCGTGAATGTACACACATTCATATATACACAGCCTTTATCGGCATACAAGAAACATAGAGTACGATATCATCAACATACATACATACACAGAATTTATTGGCATACAAGGAGACTAGACTACGATATTGTCAATGTACACACATATATACATACATACATACGTACACACAGCCTTTATCGGCATACAAAGGGCATAGACTACAATATCATCAACGTACACACATACATACATATACAGCATTTATCAACATACAAGGAGCATAGACTACGATATCGTCAATGTATACACATACATGCACAGCCTTTATTGGCATACAAGGAGCATAGACGACAATATCGTCAATGTATACACATATATACACAGCCTTTATCGGCATACAAGAAGCATAGACTATAATGTTATCAATGTACACACAAACATACAAACACAACTTTTATCAGCATACAAGGAGCATAGACTATAATATCATCAACGTACACACATATATATACAGACAGCCTTTATCAGCATACAAGGAGCATAGACTACGATTTTGTCAATGTACACACATACATACATAGCCTTTATCGGCATACAGGAAGCATAGACTACGATATTGTCAGTGTACATACCTACATACATACATACACAGCCTTTATCAGAATACAAGGAGCATAGACTACAGTTTTGTCAATGTACACACATACATACACAGCCTTTATCAGCATACAGGAAGCATAGACTATGGTGTCATCAATGTACATACAAACACAACCTTTATCGGCATACAAGGAGCATAGACTACGATATCCTCAATGTACACACATACATACATACATACATATACAGCTTTTATCAGCATATGAGCATAGACTACGATATCATGAATGTACACACATATATACATACACAGCCTTTATCGGCATACCAAAAGCATAGACTATGATGTCATCAATGTACATACAAACACAACCTTTATCAGCATACAAGGAGCATAGACTACCATATCGTCAACGTACACACATACATGCACAGCCTTTATTGGCATACAAGGAGCATAGACTGCAATATCATCAACGTACACACATACATATATGCAGACAGTCTTTATTGGCGTACAAGGAGCATAGAATATGATATCGTCAGCATACACACATTCATATGGCACACACTACAATATTGTCAACATTTTGCAGTTCTATTACAGATGTTGCAGCCTTCCTTTTGCAGAGGCAGTGGTTTTCCCATCTTCTCTTTCTGCCTTTCCCCCTCTGTGTGTATTAGACCTCCCTCCTCCCTTCCCTCGGGATGATTCATGGCTCCCTGGCCAATATTGACTCCGAGGCAAATCCTGCCGGGTTGCAGAGCAGGCCCTGAAAGCGTCATCATGCTAAGGAACCCGGTTTTGGAAGGGCGTGGAACTGTGTGGGAATATCTTTCCGAGCGTGTGACCCGGCAGGCAGGCAGGCAGGCAGGCAGGCTGCGTTTTGTCAGCTGTCTCCCAGTCTGCCCAGCTCAGCACTTCCCCTCCGCTGCCTGGCACCAGTCTCACCAGTCTCTCCCTCCCAGTTTTCAGAGGCGCCGGGGATGGACCTCAAGGCATTCCACCCTTCGGGCCTCGACTGAGTTGCCCATTCTGGTTGCAAAGCGATAATAATAATAATAATAATAATAATAATAATAATAATAATAATAATAATTTTTAGAGAAAGGAATAGATGATACTAATAGGTAGGTAGGTAGGTAGGTAGTAGATGGATAGATGATAGAATCACAGAAGCCTAGTTGGAAGACACCTCTAAAGGCCATCCAATCCAATCCCTAGATAGATGCATAGATAGATGCATAGATAGATAGATAGATAGATAGATAGATAGATAGATAGACAGACAGACAGACAGACAGACAGACAGACAGACAGACAGACGGATTGATAGAGGGATGGATGGATAGACAGACAGACAGATAGAGGGATTGATAGAAAGAGGGATGGATGGATGGATGGACGGACGGACAGACAGAGGAATTGATGGATGGATGGATGGATAGATAGACAGACAGACAGATGGAGGGATTGATAGAAAGAGGGATGGATGGATGGACAGACAGAGATAGAGGGATTGATGGAAAGAAGGATGGATGGATGGATGGATGGATGGATGGATGGATGGATGGAGGGATGGATGAGAGACTAGATGGATGGATGGATGGGTGGATGGGTGGATGGATGGATAGGAGACTATATGGAAGGATGGATGAGAGACTGGATAGATGGATGGAAGGATGGATGGGATACTAGATAGATGGAAGGATGGACGACGGATGACTAGATAGATAGAGGGATGGATGAGAGACTAGATGGATGGGAGACTAGATAGATGGAGGGATGGATGAGAGACTGGACGGACGAACGGACGGACGGATGGATGGATGGATGGATGGATGGGAGACTAGATAGATGGAGGAATGGACGAGAGACTAGATGGATGGATGGATGGATGGATGGATGGATGGATGGATGGATGGAGGATGGAGGGATGGAGGATGGAGTGGAGGATGGATGGAGGATGGATGGATGGATGGAGGCTAGATAGAGGGAGGGATGGATGAGAGACTGGATGGATGAATTGATATACACAGAGAGAGGGATGAGTGGATAGATGGAGGAAGAAATAGATAGATGGATGGATGAGAGACTGGATGGATACACAGAGAGAGGGATGAGTGGATAGATGGAAGAAGAAATAGATAGATAGATAGATAGATAGATAGATAGAGAGAGAGAGAGAGAGAGAGAGAGAGAGAGAGATAGATAGATAGATAAATGTGTCAGCCTCCGATTCCGCTTGGAAACCTATCTGAGTGACATTTCTGGCCTTCAGACATCCTAATCTCCAGGGCGAGCCCACGCAGGGCGCGGGAAGCCACGTGTGGCAAAGGAGTGAGAGTGAATCAGGCCCGGTTTGCAAACATGTGTCTGGTCACACAAAGCCGAGGACGAGAGGGGGTTTCCGGCTCCTTCCAGACACCCAACGCGGCGTGTTTGGGGCGCTGAGGCCTGCTCCGACTCGCCCGCTTTCCCTTGGATCTTCGCGATGCTTTGCAACAGGTCTGGGCACATCTCTGCAAAGAAAGCCGGCGTCCGGGGCAACTGGTTTCCTGTGGAATGCCCTCCTTTTTCCCAGCAATGTAAACATCATGCCAAGCGAAGGAATGTTTTGCTTTTGTGGCGAAGCGTATATGCTTTCCCTGGGAATCCAGTCTGCCCACAGACGGATTGCAGGCTCTTTCCCTCTTGCGTTCGCCACCGTCTCGCTCTGCGGTCCGCGAAGGCAACTCATTGCGCTTTTAGGCCCGTAAGGCATTTGCTAAGACAACAGTGACAACAACAACAACGCCACGCAACACCCAGCTGTGGCCGTGATTCAGTGTCTGCGGAGTCTGGAAGGGGATTTGGGGGCAGCGGGATCATACGGTGGGAAGAGAACCCCAACGTCTGCCAGGAAGGAAAGGCACAATCAAATCCATCCTGACAGAGGGCCATCCTGGATCTAGACGTTCCACTTCTTTGGTCTTTTGAGCCGCTGCATCATATGTACAATTGGAAAAGAGAGACACGGGTGGCACATTTGAGTGCTAAAGGCCTCCCTGGCAAGACAAAGCCCCATTCTTCTGGATAGAATAATCTATCTATCTATTAAAAGTGAATGTTCGTATGTATGTGCGTATGTGGCAGCTTTCTGATTGGTTGCCACGCTCTAGACAACTGTGACCAGCACGGGTGACGGACCTGGACCAAACTTGGCACACGTATCCCCCCATGACCCCCTTTACATCCTGCTGAGGTTTGGGGGAGGACGGACAAAGAGTGATGGGATTTGTAGTACTTTCAAATCTTTCAGTTCCCACAGACCACTGTGGCCCCCAAGAAAGACCGATAAAGACCAACCTTGGCACACAGAGCCCCCATGACCCACTCTGCATACTACTGCAGTTTGGAGGTGGGCGGACCATGGATGATGGGACTTGAAGTACCTCCAGTCACTTCCCGAGACTGCGACGACCCTCATCCAATGACTGATTAAGACCAAACTTGGCACACATAACTCCCATTATCCCCTTTACGTACTGGTGAGGTTTGGAGGTCGACGGACAATGGATGATGGGATATGTAGTACTTCCAAACTCTTTGGTTCCCACTGATAACTGTGGCCCCCAACAAAGACCAATAAGGAGACCAATAAAGACCACACTTGGCACACAGAGCCTCCATGACCCCCTTTATATTCTGGTGCAGTTTAGAGGAGGATGGACCATGGATGATGGGACTTGGATGAGGGTCGCAGACCACTACGACCCTCATCCAATGACTGATCAAGACCAAACTTGGCACACAGGGTCCCCATGATCAACAACAAATATCGGCGGTCTTTGGGGGAAATTCACTTTTATTTGGGGGGATTGTAGGTCCTGGGATGTATAGTTCACTTTCAATCAGTGAGTACTCTGAACTCCACCAAGGATGGAATTGGACCAAACTTGGCACACAGAGTCCCTATGACCAGCAACAAATACTGGAGGTCTTTGGGGGAAATTCACCTTGATTTGGGGGGGAATTGTAGGTCTTGGGATGTATAGTTCACTTGCAATCAATGAGCACCCTGAACTCCACCAAAGATGGGATTGGACCAAACTTGGCACAGAGTGAACCCTCGTGACCAGCAAAAAATACTGGAGGTCTTTGTGGAAAATTCACCCTGATTTGGGGAAGTTGTAGGTACTGGGATTTATAGTTCACTTGCAATCAGTGAGTACCCTGAACTCCACCAAGGATGGAATTCGACCAAGCTTGGCACACAGAGTCCCTATGACCAGCAACAAATACTGGAGGTCTTTGGGGAAAATTCACCTTGATTTGGGGGGAATTGTAGGTCCTGGGATGTATAGTTCACCTGCAATCAGTGCAGTTACTTTCTGCTGGAGGCAATGCAGCTCAATGGGGAAGGGGCAGAATCCCCACTTTTTGCACCAATCGCCTGCATTTGGGGCTGACATGGAAGGGGGTCAGATCAAAGGTGAGCTGACCAGGCTGACCTTTGACCTCACCTGGGGGCAGGTGTGGACCCCCTCCTCTCACTCCCTCTTCTGTTTACGCTATGGTGAAGATTGGTGCAAAGATAGGCTGAGGAGGTCCTGTATTCTTCCACAATAGGGATAAGCAACCCTCTTACCTGCCTTTACTAGAGCAGGTAAGTTCACATTGTATCTTCAATCAGCCCACTGATTTATGACTCTTGCAAAACCGCCCTGCCTCCATCCACTCTCCAAGCAAAAGCTGGGCTTCCTTCTTGTTTGCAAGGCCTTGGAACTGGAATCTCTCCCAAGCGGTCCAAGAGCAACCCCTGCTGGAGGCATATGAAATATGGATGCATGCATGCATTACTGATCACGGAATTGCAGAGTTGGAATGGAAAGGCTCTGCGCCACAGTCAACTCATCAGTTATCTCCAGGTCCAGACTTTTAATGAAGCCTTGAACAGAAGAAGTGTTTTCAGCCAGCAAAGACAAACAAGCCAGCAATCACGGCGCTCAACCAGATTACAACAGAAGTTAGAAGTGAAACCAAAGTTAAGGAAAAATCCGTTCATAGCTGTTTGGGAAATAGGGCAGGGATATAAGTGCCAAGTACGGAATCTAGCTTCAGACGAAGCAACATTGGATTCACATTAAGTTCTTAGAGTGGCTGGCCTTCCCATTGCACCCAGGTGATGTGTCCTAGAGCGCTTGACCTTCCCATTGAATGTGGATGATTGATCATAGAGCGCTTGGACTTCCTATTGAATGTGGGTGATGGGTGCCCAAGTGCTTGGATTTCCCATTGGATGTCAATGATAGGTCTTTGAGTGGTTGGGCTTCCATTGGACGAGGATGATGGATCCAAGAGGATCTACGAGCCACTCTAAACACCTTCGCAGAAGCATACACGAAGCTCGGCCTGTCACTGAACATCGAGAAAATGAAAGTGCTGTTCCATCAGTCACCAGCCACCCCCTCCCAAATGCCAGTGATACAACTTCATGGTGTAACATTAGAAAATGTGGACCATTTCCGCTCCCTTGGCAGCCACCTCTCCACCAAAGTCAACATCGATACCGAAATACAACATCGCCTGAGCTCTGCGAGTGCAGCATTTTCCCGAATGAAGCAGAGAGTGTTTGAGGACCGGGACATCCCTAGTAGGGAGACAAAGGGGCTTGTCTATAAAGCTATTGTCCTCCCAACCTTGCTCTATGCCTGTGAAACGTGGACTGTTTACAGACGTCACATGCAACTCCTGGAACGATTCCATCAGCGCTGCCTCTGGAAAATCCTGCAAATCTCTTGGGAAGACAAGCGGACAAATGTCAGCGTGCTAGAAGAAGCAAAGACCACCAGCATCGAAGCGATGGTCCTGTGCCATCAACTCCGCTGGACTGGCCACGTTGTCCGGATGCCTGACCACCGTCTCCCAAAGCAGTTGCTCTACTCCGAACTTAAGAACGGAATGTTGGTGGACAGGAAAAGAGATTTAAAGATGGGCTCAAAGCCAACCTTAAAAACTCTGGCATAGACACTGAGAACTGGGAAGCCCTGGCCCTTGACCGCTCCAGCTGGAGGTCAGCTGTGACCAGCAGTGCTGCAGAATTTGAGGAGGCACGAGTGGAGGGTGAAAGAGAGAAACGTGCCAGGAGGAAGGCGCGTCAAGCCAACCCCGACCAGGACCGCCTTCCACCTGGATAACCAATGCCTTCACTGTAGGAGAAGATGCGGGTCAAGAACAGGGCTCCACAGCCACCTACGAACCCACAAAAATAGTCATCAAGGAAGACCATCTTACTCGTCCAACGAAGGATCGCCTAAGTAAGTAAGTAAGTAAGTAAGTAAGTAAGTATCACCTAAGATGGATCCAAGAGTGCTTGGACTTCCCATTGGGTATGGATTAGGGTTCCCAGAGTGCCTGGCCTTCCTATTGATTGTGGATGGTGGGTCCCAGAGTGCTTGGGCTTCCCATTGGATGTGGATTATGGGTTCTAGAATAGAGTAGCGAGGGAACACTGTATTTCTCTTTGGACTAATTGCTCCTTTTTCTTCCTAATCATTTGGATATACCTTTTACTGTGGATTACTTTTTATTGCTTTGGTTTTCATTACCTTCAATAAACTGCTTGCTATTTTAACCCAACCGTGTGGTGTTTAAAGCCAGAGGGGATCCTGCTCTGGAGTGCAACAGACATCCATGTTGTATTTCAGCCTGTGATTGTGTCTGATGTCCATGTTGATATTCATGATGAGAACGGGGATGATGGTCATGTTGATGTTCAAGAAGGGAATGGGGATATTGATGTGGTTCCTGGGCCAGGAACTCGATATACATATATAGCGTTCCTACTTCATGGATTGTCCTGGAATGTGACACCCGCGATAAGTGAGGAAACACTGTAGTCCAAAAAAATCTATGAAAATAGATACTTGATTTCAAAGGCAAGTAACAGCAAAGGCATTTAAAACAGGAATCCAACAGAGACCAGAGTCCAAGAACGTGGCATGAAGAACTTAACATGACTCCAATGTTGCTTCGTCTGAAGCTAGATTCTGTACTTGGCACTTATATCCCTACCCTATTTCCCAAACAGCTAAGAACAGATTTTTCCTTAACTTTGGTTTCACTTCTAATTTCTGCAGTCTGGGCAGCAATTAAGACACTAATCTCTAATTCAACAGAAATTAGATAGGAAACTGAAACGAAGAAAGAATCCGTTCCTAGCAGTTTGGGATTCAGGGATGAGCTTATAATGATTTGTGAGAGACGACTGCTTCAGTTGAGGCAACGTCAGGATAACGCCAAGTTTCATGCTCCAAGGTCTGCCTAGCTCATGTTTAGCTGATGGGATATGCTTCTGTATTGTGCCCAGTTTCAGGGATTTCCTTGGACTCTTTGTTCCTGTCTTCCTTTTGTATCTGAGGAACTAAGCACCGTTTCCTGGTCAGTTATCTGAGAATGAAGCTGATTTAGATGTACCAGGTGCAGGCGTGAATGAGACTTCGAATCCGAAAAGGAGTTTTAGTATACAGAGGCAGTCCGGGCAGCAATTAAGACGCTCATCTCTAATTCAACAGAAATTAGATAGGAAACTGAAACGAAGAAAGAATCCGTTCCTAGCAGTTTGGGATTCAGGGATGAGCTTATAATGATTTGTGAGAGACGACTGCTTCAGTTGAGGCAACGTCAGGATAACGCCAAGTTTCATGCTCCAAGGTCTGCCTAGCTCACGTTTAGCTGATGGGATATGCTTCTGTATTGTGCCCAGTTTCAGGGATTTCTTTGGACTCTTTGTTCCTGTCTTCCTTTTGTATCTGAGGAACTAAGCACCGTTTCCTGGTCAGTTATCTGAGAATGAAGCTGATTTAGATGTACCAGGTGCAGGCGTGAATGAGACTACGAACCCAAAAAGGAGTTTTAGTATACAGAGGCAGTCCGGGCAGCAATTAAGACACTAATCTCTAATTCAACAGAAATTAGATAGGAAACTGAAACGAAGAAAGAATCCATTCCTAGCAGGTTAGGAGTCAGGGATGAGCTTATAATTGTGAGAGACGACTGCTTCAGTTGAGGCAACGTCAGGATAACGCCAAGTTTCATGCAACTAGCTCATGTTTAGCCTATGGGATATGCTTCTGTATTGTTCATGGATTCAAGTGCCCAGATTCAGGGATTTCCTTGGACTCTTTGTTCCTGTCTTCCTTTGTATCTGAGGAACTAAACTGGATTGTTTTTATTGCTTTGGCTACCTATATTCTTAAATAAACTGCTTGCTGATTTTGCCCAGATGATGTGGTGTTCAAGTGAGAGGTGATTCTGCTCTAGAGTACGACAATCCAACCCAACCTCAATTTTCCAGGCAGGAAAAGCACAATCAAAACCTTTCCAGCAGATGGCCATCCAGCTTCGTAGATGATCGCATGGGAGAAATAGGGATCATAGAATCAGAGTTGGAAGGGATCCCCAAAGGGCATCCAGCCCAACCTCAATTTTCCAGGCAGGAAAAGCACAATCTAATTCCTCTCGACAGATGGTCATCCTTTCCTCAATCTAGACTTGTTTCGATGCAGCCACGAAACGCGACACAGAAGACACCAAGCTTTTTCGTTTTTACAAAAAAACACCCTTTATGGGATATATAGCTGAGATGGAATGGCTTTCCATGTGTTTCCCCCTTCCAATCCCTTTCCTCCTTGGTCCCTTTGGCCTCAGTTCCTCTTCCGGCCCTTGCTGACCGCCTTGGTGGGCACCGGCACCGGCGCGGCCGACTGGTAGAGCGTGGAGGAGATCTTGTTGATGTAATAAAGGGCGATCATGGAGAAGATGAAGCTGCAAGAGAATCACAGCAGAGTCAGAAAGGGACCCCCAGAGGCCATCCAGTCCAACCCCCTCCTGCTATAAAAGAAAAAGCCACCCAAAAAGACCCCCAGAAGTCATCCATTCAAACCCCTTTCCGCCATAAAGAATTTCCTATTATTATTATTATTATTATTATTATCATTACTCCCTATATATTACTATTATTATTGTGACTTATTATGATGATTTTCTATTATTATCATTATTGTAATTTCCTATTATGATTATCATGATTCCCTATATTACGATTTATTATTATAATGAATCTTTTTATATTACTATTATTATTGTGACTTGATGATTTCCTATTATCATTATTGTGATTTCCTATTATTATTTTATTATCATCATCATCATTATCATCATCTGGCGAACTGACTACATTTCCCAGCTTCTTGTGCCGGCAAGTTTGTCTCTGGAAGACTACCTTTAACAGGCCGGGGCTGACTGATTACCAGGACTTTTTAACCGGAGGTCCATCCGCTAATTTACATCAAACGTCTGTTATTTACATCTGAATCATAGCACTGTACTAACTGCCAGTTCTCCGACTACTGAACATTGCTTGGCACAGTCCGTCCTACTACTTCTGTTACTAATATAGTAATAAGAACATAATATAGCGCTTAGCGGCGCCTGCCCCATAGCCAACTGTTTGCACTTTACTAATTGTTTTGCACTTTACCCCCACCCAACTCCTCCTGCCGCACTTTAGTAGTATAGAGGGCCAAACATTCTTCTGTTGAGGCTGTTTGCACTTTAATATCTTGTTGCACTTTAAGATCTTACCTCTTAGGAACTACCTGGTAGCCGCGGAAGGTACTTTGCACTTTGCACTTTAAGACTCGAGTACTCGGAGATCTCTCTATTTCGCGGCTAACGCTGCCTCCGACATCCTTTATTTACTGAAGTAGCCATTTCCATCCATGTGGTTCCCCACCCTCCTATGCGTACTGTCTCTGTTATCATTATCTGGTGGAAGGGGCAGGGGAGGCAGTGGGTTGGAGCCTGTGGGAAATTATGAGGGGGGGAGGGGCGTTGAAGAAGGCCAGCACAACGGGCAAGACAAATTACCAACCTTCCAAACAGCTGGTGAAATTGTGGTTAAGACCCTAGCCAGGAATAGCGGCATGGAGGAGGGGAGGTGTTCCACTAGCCGAGGGGCCCCCATAGAGGTCGTGGTGGGAAGGAGGAGATGCGGGAAAAGGAGACCTCAAATTCGGCCTAATTCGGACAACCTATCCATAATCAAAATTCCAAATCGATCTCCTAAGGTAATTTGGTGTAACCAGGTGAGCGGACCCTCCGGACTGAAGGTGGTGCTGTTGAACGCCAGATCTGTCAACGGAAAAACGACCTGGATCCAGGACTTAATCCTGGACGAACGGGCAGATCTGGCGTGCATCACGGAGACCTGGTTGGATGAAGCTGGAGGAGTAAATCTGACCCAGCTTTGTCCTCCGGGTTTCTCCGTGCAGCACCAACCTAGATCCGGAGGGCGGGGAGGCGGGGTTGCAGTGGTCTATAGGGATTCCATCCATCTGACCAGGTGCCCCATCCCGCAGACCGCAAATTTCGAAAGCGTCTACCTGAGGGTGGGTGACCGGGACAGTATAGGGATTCTAGTAGTGTACCGTCCACCTCGCTGCACTACAGTCTCCCTACCTGAGCTAGCGGGGGTGGTCTCGAGCCTGGCGTTGAAGTCTCAACGGCTTCTTGTGCTGGGAGACTTCAATGTCCATGCCGAGTCGACCCTCACAGGCGCGGCTCAGGACTTCATGTCTGCCATGGCAACCATGGGGCTGTCCCAACAAATATCTGGCCCCACCCACTGTGCTGGACACACATTGGATTTGGTTTTCTGTCAGGGATGGGAACAGGGTGGCGGTGTGGAGGAGTTATCCATCTCTCCGTTGCCATGGACCGACCACTTCCTGATCAGATTTAGGCTCACTGCACCCCCTAACCTCTGCAAAGGTGGAGGACCCATTAAGATGGTCCGCCCCAGGAGGCTTATGGATCCGAATGGATTCCTGACGGCTCTTGGGGATTTTTCCGCCACCTCGGTAGGTGACCATGTCGAGGCCTTGGTCGCTCTCTGGAATGGGGAGATGACCAGGGCTATTGACATGATCGCTCCGGAACGTCCCCTCTCAAGTAGCCGAGCTAAACCGGCCCCTTGGTTTACTGAGGAGCTGGCAGCTATGAAGCGAAGGAAGAGGGAACTAGAGAGCGTGTGGCGTTCGGAACCGAGCGAGTCAAACCGAGCACGGTTTGTGTCCTTTCTTAGGGCATATGCCGCGGCAATAAAGACCGCAAAGAAGACTTTCTTTGCGGCCACTATTGCGTCTGCAAAGAACCGTCCGGCGGAGTTGTTTCGGATTGTCAGAGGTCTTTTAACTCCCGCCTCTGTAGGTGGGAGCCCTGACAATTCGGTCACGCGCTGTGAAGCATTTGCTCGGTTCTTCGCAGACAAAGTCGCCTTGATCCGTTCTGGGCTGGACACCATGTTAAATGCAGTCTCCGAGGATGTGACACAAGCACCTGCTTGTCCTATTTTGATGGATTCTTTTCAGTTTGTGAAACCGAGGATGTGGACAAGATACTTGGAGGAATGAGGCCCACCACGTCCATCCTAGACCCCTGCCCATCCTGGCTTCTGAAGGAGGCCAGAGGGGGATTGGCTGAGTGGGTAACGGTGGTGGTTAATGCCTCCCTTAGGGAAGGCAAGATTCCAGCGTGCTTAAAACAAGCAGTTATAAAACCGCTGTTGAAGAAACCATCACTGGATCCCACTAAATTCGACAACTTTCGGCCTGTTTCCAATCTTCCCTTTTTGGGCAAAGTCATGGAAAGCGTGGTGGCCTCACAACTCAAGGTATTCTTGAGAGACACGGATTATCTGGATTCGGCACAGTCTGGTTTCAGACCGGGACATGGTACCGAGACGGTCTTGGTCGCCTTAGTGGATGATCTGCGCCGGGAGCTAGACAGGGGGAGTGTGTCCCTGTTGGTGCTTCTGGACCTCTCAGCGGCCTTCGATACCGTCGACCACGGTATCCTTCTGGGGCGCCTTGCGGAAATGGGTCTTGGAGGCATTGCTTTGCAGTGGCTCCGGTCATTTCTGGAGGGTCGCACCCAGAAGGTGTCATTGGGGGACTCCTGTTCCGCACCACAACCTTTGACTTGTGGGGTGCCTCAGGGTTCCATACTGTCCCCCATGCTGTTTAACATCTACATGAAGCCGCTGGGTGAGATCATCCGGAGTTTCGGGGTGCGGTGTCATCTGTACGCAGATGCTGTCCAACTCTGTCACTCCTTTCCACCTGCTACTAAGGAGGCTGTCGAGGTCCTGAACCGGTGCCTGGCCGCTGTAACGGTCTGGATGAGGGCGAACAAACTGAAATTAAATCCAGACAAGACAGAGGTACTCCTGGTCAGTCGTAAGGCAGAACAGGGTATAGGGTTACAGCCTGTGCTGGATGGGGTCGCACTCCCCTTGAAGGCGCAGGTTCGCAGCTTGGGTGTGACCTGGACTCATCGTTGAGCCTGGATCCCCAGGTTTCAGCGGTGACCAGGGGAGCATTTGCACAGCTTCGGCTCGTGCGCCAGCTGCGCCCGTATCTCGGGAAGTCTGACTTGGCCACGGTGGTACACGCTCTGGTCACATCCCGGCTTGACTACTGCAACGCTCTCTACGTGGGGCTGCCCTTGAAAACGGCCCGGAAGCTTCAGCTGGTTCAGCGTGCGGCAGCCATGTTACTAACTGGAGCGGGATACAGGGAGCACACAACACCCTTGTTGTCCCAGCTCCACTGGCTGCCGATTTGCTACCGGGCCCAATTTAAGGTGCTGGTTTTGGCCTTCAAAGCCCTAAACGGTTCCGGCCCAAAATACCTTGCTGACCGCATCTTGGCCTACGAGCCCACGAGGACCTTGAGATCGTCTGGGGAGGCCCTTCTCTCGATCCCGCCTGCATCACAGGCACGGCTGGCGGGGACGAGGGAGAGGGCCTTCTCGGTGGTGGCCCCCCGGCTGTGGAACACTCTCCCGGC
The DNA here is from genome assembly GCF_025583915.1 of Anolis sagrei ordinatus. Classification (NCBI taxonomy): domain Eukaryota; kingdom Metazoa; phylum Chordata; class Lepidosauria; order Squamata; family Anolidae; genus Anolis; species Anolis sagrei. The sequence continues at coordinate 4,400,464 of NW_026844700.1, forward strand.
ACACATTAGACAGGCGCCCTCCCTCATGTCCTTTCGAAAAAGCCTTAAGACCTGGCTGTTCGAGAGGGCATTTAATTAAGTGCTAGCAATGTCATTACGGTAATGAGAATTGGAATGGTATAAGGACGAGGAGACTGGCTTACGATTCTACTAAGAGACGAAGCGGATTTTTATGTAGCTTGTATTGTTGTATTGTGGATATTGGCTTTTGTAACTGTCTTTTTACGTGTACTGTACACCGCCATGAGTCGCCCGTAAGGGCTGAGAATGGCGGTTAATAAGTGCATCTAATAAATAAATAATAAATAAATATATTACTATTATTATTGTGACTTATTATGATGACTTTCATCATGACTCCCTATATTATCACTTCTTATAATCACGAATCCTTATATTACTATTACTATTGTGACTTATTGTGATAATTTCCTATTATTATTATTAGTAGTAGTAGTAGTAGTAACCAAAAAAGGGCACTTCTTGCCTTGATCCAGGAAGGTCCTGAAGGCTTTCCTGTTGGAGCAAAGAGCCCATCGTCCCCACAATCCTTCCCTCTCCTCTTCTATCTCCATTCCTTACCAGGTAATAATAATAATAATAATAATAATAATAATAATAATAATAATAATAAAGCATCTGACTCACTGCCACATTGTTGGATCATCAAATGTCTAGATGTCATTGGGGTTTGTGAAAATATTAGAACAAGTCAGTAAAGGTGGTCCCAGTGGTGACCGGCACACTGGGCGCAGTGCCTCAAGACCTTGGCCTGCACTTAAACACAATTGGCGCTGACAAAATTACCACCTGTCAGCGGCAAAAGGCCACCCTACTTGGATCTGCATGCATTATTTGCTGATACATCACACAGTCCTAGACACTTGGGAAGTGTCCAACGTGTGATCCAATACAACAGCCAGCAGAGTGTCTGCTGTGGGCTCATCTTGTTGTGTTTCTAATAATAATAATAATAATAATAATAATAATAATAATAATAATATAATAGTGAGCATTTGACTCACTGCCACTTTGTTGGATCATCAAATGTCTAGATGTCATTGGGGTTTGTGAAAATATTAGAACAAGCCAGTCAAGGTGGTCCAAGTGGTGACTGGCACGCTGGGCGTAGTGCCTAAAGACTTTGGCCTGCACTTGTCCAATGTGTGATCCAACACCTTGTTTGCTGTGGATTAATCTTGTTGTGTTTCAAATAATAATAATAATAATAATAATAATCCTTACCAGGTAGTGACACAGACCCGATGGATCAATCCGGATGCAAACAAAGCCAGCAACAAGCAGCAAATAACTGTGGTTGGGGAGGAAAAGAAAGGGTGTTAGTCGAAGCCCCCAAAGTGGATCAGAAAACCCATCGTTCTTCACCCTTGGACTCACTTTCAGGGAAGATCTTGGCTTGGAAGCCTTTGCCAAAAATCAGATTTTCCAGGTTGTTGAAAGCCTGGGAAGACATTCGTTAAGGGGAAAAGGAAGAATTAAGAATCGGGAGGGACCCCCCAAAGGTCATCCAGTCCACCCCCCTTCGGCTACGAAGGGAGACACCATCAAAGCCCTCCCAACAGATGGCCACCCAGCCATATACATACAACCCTTCTCGTCCTTTTTCTAACTGGAAGACCAGCTATATACATACAACCCTTCTCGTCCTTCTTTCTAGCTGGAAGAGCGTTTGGCAGCATCTGGACTGAGGGGAGCGCTGGGAACGCACGCAATGCAACTCGGTGCAACTCGAGGGCAAAGGATACGGTGAGGGAGAAGATGAAGAGCCCGGAGCCCAGGAGGCCTCCTTGGATGGTCAACCACTCGCTGGAGGCCAGCTGCCGGCTGTACATCTGCATCCCGGCGAAGAGCAGCAGCGAGAGCAGCGAGGAGAGCAGCAGCGACATCCCGGGCCCCACGGCTGCGGACGGGAAGGTAAACACGCGTGTCATGGAAATCCTGAAATCGGAAGGGCTCCCCCAAAGGGCATCCAGCCAACCCCCTTAAGCCAAGCGGGAAAAGCATAATCTAATCTGGGACACATCGTCCACATCCAGTGGGAAGCCCAAGCACTCTGGGACCCATCACCCACATCCAATGGGAAGCCCAAGTACTCTAGGACTCATTATCCACATCCAATGGGAAGCCCAAGCACTCTGGGACCCATCATCTGTGTTCAGTGGGAAGCCCAAGTATTCTAGGACCCATCATCTGTATTCAAAAGGAAGCCCAAGTACTCTAGGACCCATCATCTGTGTTCAATGGGAAGCCCAAGTACTCTAGGACCCATCATCTGTGTTCAATGGGAAGCCCAAGTACTCTAGGACCTATCATCTGTGTTCAATGGGAAGCCCAAGTACTCTAAGACCCATGATCCGTGTCCAATGGGAAGCCAAAGTACTCTAGGACTCATCATCCACATCCAATGGGAAGGCCAAGCACTCTGGAACCCATCATCCACATCCAATGGGAAGCCCAAGCTCTCTGAGACCCATCATCCACATCCAATGGGAAGGCCAAGCTCTCTGAGACCCATCATCCACATCCAATGGGAAGGCCAAGCACTCTGGGACCCATCATCCACATCCAATGGGAAGCCCAAGCTCTCTGAGACCCATCATCCACATCCAATGGGAAGCCCAAGCTCTCTGAGACCCATCATCCACATCCAATGGGAATGCCAAGCACTCTGGGACCCATCATCCACCCCAATGGGAAGCCCAAGCACTCTGAGACCCATCATCCACCCCAATGGGAATGCCAAGCTCTCTGAGACCCATCATCCACCCCAATGGGAAGCCCAGGCACTCTGAGACCCATCATCCACATCCAATGGGAAGGCCAAGCACTCTGGGACCCATCATCCACCCCAATGGGAATGCCAAGCTCTCTGAGACCCATCATCCACATCCAATGGGAAGCCCAAGCTCTCTGAGACCCATCATCCACATCCAATGGGAATGCCAAGCACTCTGGGACCCATCATCCACCCCAATGGGAAGCCCAAGCACTCTGAGACCCATCATCCACCCCAATGGGAATGCCAAGCTCTCTGAGACCCATCACCCACATTCAATAGGAAGTCCTCCACATTCAGTGGGAAGGCCAACCACTCTAGGACCCATAATCCATGTCCAATGGGAATCCCAAGCACTCTATGACCTATAATCTGTGTCCAATGGGAAAGCTAAGCACTCTGGAACCCATCACCCACCCCAATGGGAATGCCAAGCACTCTGGAACCCATCATCCAAATCCAATGGGAAGGCCAAGCACTCTGGGACCCATCATCCACATCCAATTGGAAGGCCAAGCACTCTGGGACCCATRATCCACATCCAYTGGGAAGCCCKAGGCWCTCTGYGACCCATCATCCACATCCAATGGGAAGCCCKAGGCWCTCTGYGACCCATCATCCACATCCAATGGGAAGCCCKAGCTCTCTGAGACCCATCATCCACATCCAATGGGAAGGCCAAGCACTCTGGGACCCATRATCCACATCCAYTGGGAAGCCCCAGGCACTCTGGGACCCATTATCCACATCCAATGGGAAGCCCCAGGCACTCTGGGACCCATCATCCACATCCAATGGGAAGGCCAAGCTCTCTGAGACCCATCATCCACATCCAATGGGAAGGCCAAGCACTCTGGGACCCATCATCCACATCCAATGGGAAGGCCAAGCACTCTGGGACCCATCATCCACATCCAATGGGAAGCCTAAAAGACCCACTGAATCCAGGGTTTCATTGACCCACAATGCCCATTATCCACTACCCCACATGACCCATGGTTCCGCTGCATGTTGGCAACACTGATGATCAGGAATAGCCCCCTTCCCTCAAAAGATTTGGCCTTATAATCCCAATTCCCTTTTCCTTACCCATAGTGTCTCAATCCGGCTGCCTCTCCTGCCGCGCATGCGCTCTCCCAACGGTGCAAAGGCTTCCCCCGGTTGCGCACGCGCACACCCTCGAGGAGAGACGTGTAATTGTTGCTTCGGCGCATGCGCGGAAGGGGGGGCGGGAGCGTGTGTTGTGCGCACGCGCGGGGTGTGGCGATGTTGGCAGCTAGTCGCTAGAGGGCGCGCGTGCGTAAGTGAAAAAAGAGAACAAAGGAAAATAGGATGGCGAGAGTGGGCGGGGCAGCGCGCAGGGTTGCGGGTTCGAGGCCCGGTTAGGGAAGTTATTCTGCAGCAAGGTGTTTGTGTTGTGTATTTTTTATATATATAATATTTATAAAATTATAATGTAATACAATATAATAATACTACTATTAATAATAAAAAGGCAATATTATAATTATATATTGTATATGACATGTAATATTACTAATAATATTATAAAATAATGGTATAGTACAACATAGTAACATATAATACTGATATTGTACTATGCTAATAATATAATATATTGTATGTGTGTGTATATGTATATACACATCCCGAATAGACTACTGCAACACACTCTACGTGGGGTTGCCCTTGAAGACTGTTCGGAAACTTCAATTGGTCCAGCGAGCGATTACTCACTGGGGCGACATACAGGGAGCACACACCTCCCCCTGCTGTGCCAGCTCCACTGGCTGCCGGTTCAGTTCCGAGCACAATTCAAGGTGCTGGTTTTGACCTACAAAACCCTGTACGGTTCCGGTCCAGTGTATCTGTCCGAACGTATCTCCCTCTACGTCCCACCCGGAGTTTGAGATCATCTGGGGAGGCCCTGCTCTCGACCCCACCACTGTCACAAGTGAGGCTGGTGGGGACGAGGAGCAGGGCTTTCTCAGTGGTGGCCCCTCACCTGTGGAACTCACTCCCGGGGAAATCAGAGCATCACCATCCCTCCTCTCCTTCAGGAGGAGGTTGAAGACATGGTTATGGGACCAGGCCTTTGGGCAACCAGGCAATTAAATAAGACAATCTGACGAGTAAGTCCAGCAGGATTGACGAAATGGAATCAAAAGCAGATCTATGAGACAGCAAACACTGACAGTGTAGGGGAGGAATTGGGTTTGTATTGATTTTATAGATTTTATTGATTTTTTTTGGAATAATGCATGAACTGTTGGTAATTGTGAATTTATTGTAGTTTGTGATGATTGTTTGTGATGCAGGCATCTAATCGTGCCTTTACTGTGTAAGCCGCCCTGGGTCCCCTTCGGGGTGAGAAGGGTGGGGTAAAAGAACCCCAAATAAACAAACAAATAAATAAATAAATAAATACTGTATACTATATATATATATAATATTATATAATATAAAATATAACATTATATATTATATATGATATTGTATATAATATATATTAATTTATAAATATATATTATATAATATTTTATCTATAATATTGTATATGATATGATATATAATAATATTTTATATATAATATGATATATGATGATATATGATATGATATATAATAATAATATTTTATCTATAATATTGTATATGATATGATATATAACAATATTTTATATATATAATATATGATATATAATAATAATAGTAATAATAATGTATGTGTGTGTAAGTGACCCCTGTATTGAGGAGCTGCCCCCCAGACTTCAGAAGGGTGGGCGTGCTTTTGTTCTGGGCGGAAGGGGGGGGCACCAGGGTGAGCATGCGCACTGCCCTCCCCCCTCCTCCATCCTCCTCCATCCCCCCTCCCCTCTCCTCCAAGCAGCCTCTCCATCCTGGGCTGCTGGAGGAGCCCCCCAGTTTCCCCCCTATTTCCCCCCTCCCCAAATCAAAACACCTCCTTGGGGTCAACATGGCCGAAGAGGGCGAAGACCTGCGCTCCTTCACCTCCATCATGGATGCCCTCGTCCGGATAAGTGTGAGCAACAATAGGGGGGTTTCTATACATTATATATATATGTATATATATATGTATATGATTTTTTTAAAATATGGAATGCAATTATTTTTAATGGGGAGAGTCGGGTTTGAATTATGGGTTGGAAAAATTCCCATTGTTTTAAATTTTGCAAAAAAAATAAAATAATACACCACCCTTCCCAATTCCAATTTGGAAATGGGTGCGCTTCCCCTTTAAGAGGATGCTGGTGCGAGCATCCAAGCACATCCCTCCGTCGCCATGGCAACCTCCCTCCTCCCTCTGGGCTGGTTGCCAGGCGCTGGACCAGCCTGGCTCTTCCGCCCTCTCTCCATCCCTCCCTCCATTCTGGAGGGGGCTTCCCTATTATACATATACATTAATAGTATTCTGTATTATTTCTGAATGGCCTCCGGGCAAGGCAAGGGGTCCCCACTGGTGGGCTACGGCCGCCCCCATCCTCCCAGGCCAGGGAAGCCGCCGTGGGCCAGGACGGCAGTGGCGGCGGTCAAGGAAGAATCCTCCTCTGGCCGGAGAGCGGAGATGACCACCGGGATGATGATGATGATGATGATGGCCTCGCCTGTAAGGCTCTGTGGGTGAGGGGATGGGGAGTGGGCGGGGAGGGGGGTCTGCCCCTTGAAGGAGGGCCCGGATGCCCTTGAGATGGGCTGGAAGGCGGCCAAGCATTCCCTCTCCCTTCCCCTGCTCTAGGCCATCATCAGCAGGATGAGATCTATCTATCTATATATATAGATATACATATAGATATACATATAGATGATATAGATCTAGATCTAGATATATACACATACATACACACACACACACACAAGCATTCCCTCTCCCTTCCCCTGCTCTAGGCCATCATCAGCAGGATGAGATCTATCTATCTATATATATAGATATACATATAGATATACATA
>NW_026844700.1:4414726-4439474 GCF_025583915.1 Anolis sagrei ordinatus
CTTGACCGTGCTGTTCCCGTGCCCGTCGTGCCAGCGCGAGGTGGACCTGGGCGAGCGCGGCCTGGGCAGCCTCTTCCGCAACCTGACGCTGGAGCGGGTGGTGGAGCGCTACCGGCACACCATCGACGTGGGGTCGGCCATCCTGTGCCAGTCGTGCAAGCCGCCGGCCCAGGAGGCCACCAAGGGCTGCACCGAGTGCAAGTCCAGCTTCTGCAACGAGTGCTTCAAGCTCTACCACCCGTGGGGCACCCAGAAGGCCCAGCACGAGCCCACCCCGCCCACCCTCAACTTCCGCCCCAAGGCAAGTGCCGAGTCCTCCGCAAGGACGCACAAACATGTGAATTCCAAGAACATAGGCCCAAAGAAATCGAGAGCTCTTCACCCGAATGCAGTGTTGCTCTCACAAGGAGTGTACTCGCATGAACCACTTTAAAACAGCCAGACTCCCTCCCATGAGATCGTTTCTCCTGCACCTGCCTTCCAGTTCCTTATCTCGAATTCGCTGTGCGAAACGAGTCTGCCTTAATTGCATGTCCTGTCGTTTCAGTTATGTATTACAAATACTATATTAGAAGGTATTGCAAATGCTTAATTATAGCTTCTTATCTGTTGTTATTTTATCCTTATCTCGGATAAAATTTTATCCTTTATCCAACCACACCTGGAATATTGTGTCCAATTCTGGGCACCACAATTCAAGAGAGATATGGACTCTAAGCTGGAATGTGTCCAGAGGAGGGCGACTCAAATGATCAAGGGTCTGGAGAACAAGCCCTATGAGGAGCGGCTTAAGGAGCTGGGCATGTTTAGCCTGAAGAAGAGAAGGCTGAGAGGAGATATGATGAGAGCCATGTATAAATATGTGAAGGGAAGTCACAGGGAAGTCACAGGGAGGAGGGAGCAGATCAAGGGAAGATATGTGAAGGGAAGACACACGGAGGAGGGAGCAGATCAAGGGTCTGGAGAACAAGCCCTATGAGGAGCGGATTAAGGAGCTGGGCATGTTTAGCCTGAAGAAGAGAAGGCTGAGGGGAGACATGATGAGGGCCAGGGATAAATATGTGAGAGGAAGCCACAGGGAGGAGGAAGGAGCAAGCTTCCTTTCTGCTTCCCTGGAGACTAGGACGCAATGGAACAATGGCTTCAAACTACAAGAGAGAAGATTCCATTTGAACACGAGGAAGAACTTCCTGACTCTGAGAGCCGTTCAGCAGTGGAACTCTCTGCCCCGGAGTGTGGTGGAGGCTCCTTCTTTGGAGGCTTTTAAGCAGAGGCTGGATGGCCATCTGTCAGGGGTGATTTGAATGCAATATTCCTGCTTCTTGGTGGAATGGGGTTGGACTGGATGGCCCATGAGGTCTCTTCCAACTCTTTGATTCTATGATTCTATTATTCTATGATCCTTCAATGCGTCCAACCACCTAGTTCTTTCTGTAAAGACTTTCTGCTACTGTAAACAACCGAAGCTCATAGGCTCTACTGCTATCGTTAAGGAGCTTCTGGTCTGCTAAACTGCTGCACTTTCTGTGTTAAATGCTTTGGAAATGACCCGACTCTTCCGATTCTTCCTTCTCCTTCCGCTCTGCAGGGCTTGACCTGTCCGGAGCACCGGGAGGAAGTGACGCACTACTGCAAGACCTGCCAGCGCCTGGTCTGCCAGCTCTGCCGCGTCCGGCGCACCCACACCGGCCACAAGATCACCCCCGTGGCCAACGCCTTCCAGGCCCTCAAGGTCAGCTCCCCTTCGGTTTGAAACCAGGAACTGCGCAGGTCATGCAAGAAGGGTGTTCATGCAATATATCTCCTCGCATAATAGTCGCCGCTGTGTAATAGTCGCAACTACCTGGAAAATGGGTATTTTTGTGTTCCTCACATAATAGTCGCAGCTCCCTTCTTTAAGGGTGTAAAATTGGTATTTCCGTATTCCTCACATAATAGTTGCAGCTCCCTTCTTTAAGCGTGTAAAAATGGTATTTTTGTGTTCCTCACATAATAGTCGCAGCTCCCTTCTTTAAGGGTGTAAAATTGGTATTTTCGTGTTCCTCACATAATAGTCGCAGCTCCCTTCTTTAAGGGTGTAAAATTGGTATTTTCGTGTACCTCACATAATAGTTGCAGCTCCCTTCTTTAAGGGTGTAAAATTGGTATTTTCGTGTTCCTCACATAATAGTTGCAGCTCCCTTCTTTAAGGGTGTAAAATTGGTATTTCCGTGTTCCTCACATAATAGTCGCAGCTCCCTTCTTTAAGGGTGTAAAATTGGTATTTTCGTGTTCCTCACATAATAGTTGCAGCTCCCTTCTTTAAGGGTGTAAAATTGGTATTTTTGTGTTCCTCACATAATAGTCGCAGCTCCCTTCTTTAAGGGTGTAAAATTGGTATTTTCGTGTACCTCACATAATAGTTGCAGCTCCCTTCTTTAAGGGTGTAAAATTGGTATTTTCGTGTTCCTCACATAATAGTTGCAGCTCCCTTCTTTAAGGGTGTAAAATTGGTATTTCCGTGTTCCTCACATAATAGTCGCAGCTCCCTTCTTTAAGGGTGTAAAATTGGTATTTTCGTGTTCCTCACATAATAGTTGCAGCTCCCTTCTTTAAGGGTGTAAAATTGGTATTTCCGTGTTCCTCACATAATAGTCGCAGCTCCCTTCTTTAAGGGTGTAAAATTGGTATTTCCGTGTTCCTCACATAATAGTTGCAGCTCCCTTCTTTAAGGGTGTAAAATTGGTATTTTTGTGTTCCTCACATAATAGTCGCAGCTCCCTTCTTTAAGGGTGTAAAATTGGTATTTTTGTGTTCCTCACATAATAGTCGCAGCTCCCTTCTTTAAGGGTGTAAAATTGGTATTTTTGTGTTCCTCACATAATAGTCGCAGCTCCCTTCTTTAAGGGTGTAAAATTGGTATTTTCGTGTACCTCACATAATAGTTGCAGCTCCCTTCTTTAAGGGTGTAAAATTGGTATTTTTGTGTTCCTCACATTATAGTTGCAGCTCCCTTCTTTAAGGGTGGAAAATTGGTATTTTCATGTTCCTCTCATAATAGTCGCAGAGCTGCTCGGGGCTGATTCCACCTCCTTCCTTCCACCATACCCTTCTTCTTCCCTCCTTCCTTCTTTTTTGTCTTCCCTCCTCTCCTTCCCTCCCTCCTTCCTCTCCTTCTCTCTTTCTCGCTTTCCTTCCTTCCCTCCCTCCTCTCTTCTCTTCCTTCCTTCCTTCTTTTATTCTTTCACTCTTTCCTGCCCTCTCTTTCTCTCTCCCTCTTTTCCTCCCTCCCTTCCTCCCTTCCTTTCTTCCTTCTCTCTCTCTTCTTCCCTCCCTCCTTTCCTTTTTTTTCCTACCTTCTCCCCTTCCTTTCTTCCTTTTCTTCTTTCTTTCTTTCTTTCTTTTCTTTCTCTTTCCATTCTCTTTTCTTTCTTCTTTCCTTCCCTCCCTCCTCTCTTCTCTTACTTCCTTCTTTCATTCTTACTCTCTCTCCTGCCCTCCTTTTCTCTCTCCCTTCCTCTTTTCCTCCCTTCCTTTCTTCCTTCTCTCTCTCTTCTTCCCTCCCTCCTTTCCTTTTTTCCTATTCTCCCCTTCCTTTCTTCCTTTTCTTCCTTTTTCCTTCCCTCTTTCTTTCTTTCTTTCTTCTTTTCTCGCCTTCCTTCCTTCCCTCCTCCTCTCTTCCTGCCTTCTTTCATTCTTTCTCTCTCTTGCCCTCCCTGTCTCTCTCCCTCTTTTCCTCCCTTCCTTTCTTCCTTCTCCCTCTCTTCTTCCCTCCCTCCTTTCCTTTTTTCCTACATTCTCCCCTTCCTTTCTTCCTTTTCTTCCTTTTCTTCCTTCTTTCTTTATTTCTCTCCTTACCTACATTCCTTCTCTCCTTCCTTCTCTTTCTCCCCTTCCCTTCCTTTCTACTGTCTTCCTTTCCTTCTCCCTTCCCTTCTTTCTGTCCTTTCTTCCTTCTCTTCCTCTTTTCCTACTTTTCTTTTCCCCTTCTTTCCTTCCTTCCATCCTTCCCTCTCAGTCCCTCTCTCCCTTCATTCTCTCCATCCTTCCTCCCCTCCCCTTCCTTCCTTCCTTCCTTCCCTCCCTTCCTTCTCCTTCCTTCCTTCCTTCCTTCTTCCTTCCTTCTCTTCCTTCTTTATTTCTCTTCTTCCCTCCTTTCCTTCTCTCCTTCTTTCTCTTTCTCCCCTTCCTTCCTTTCTACTATCTTCCTATCCTTCTTTCTTTCTTTCCTTCCCTCCTTCCTTCCTTCCTTCCTTCCTTCCTTCCTTCCTTCCTTCCTTCCTTCCTCTTTCCTTTTCTCTCCTTCCTTCCCTTCTCTCCTTCCTTCCTCTCTCTTCCTCCAGCACCCTTTTTGGAGAGGAAACCCCAGAATCAAAGGAAAAATTTTTCATCGCGTAATGGTCGCACTCTCCTTTTTTGGAGGGATTAAAAGATGCGACTATTACGCGATGAAATACTTTCTATTTCCTCTCCTGCAGGAGAAGTTGACGAAGAGCCTGACGTATATCCTGAGCAACCAAGACACCGTCCAGGCCCAGATCAGTGAGCTGGAGGAGACGCTGCGGCTGACGGAGGTAAGGGCGCCTTTGCTGATGCTTCACAATGACTTGGGCAGACTACAACTCCCATCATCCCAGGCCAATCATGTTGGGTGCATGTGTCAAGTGTGGTCCAGATCCATCATCAATGGGGTTCACAATGCCCTTTGGATGTGGGTAGACTACAACTCCCATCATCCCAGGCTAATCATGTTGGGTGTATGTGTCAATTATGGTCCAGATCCATCATCAGTGGGGTTCACGGTGCTCTTTGATTGTGGGTAGACTACAACTCTCATCATCCTGGGTCAATATCCCTCCCAAGCTGGTCATACTGGGAGTACTGGTCAAGTGTGGTCTTGACCCATCATTGGTGGGGCTCAGGCTCAGTACTCTTTGGATGTGGGTGGACTACAACTCTCATCATTCTGGGTCAATACCCCTCCCAAGCTGGTCATACTGGGAGTACTGGTCAAGTGTGGCCTGGACCCATCATTGGTGGGGCTCAGTATTCTTTGGATATGGGTGGACTACAACTCCCATCATCCTGGGTCAATACCCCTCCCAAGCTGGTCATACTGGGAGTACTGGTCGTGTGGCCTGGACCCATCTTTGGTGGGGCTTAGTACTCTTTGGATGTGGGTGGACTACAACTCCCATCATCCTGGGTCAATATCCCTCCCAAGCTGGTCATACTGGGAGTATTGGTCAAGTGTGGCCTGGACCCATCATTGGTGGGGCTCAGTATTCTTTGGATGTGGGTGGACTACAACTCCCATCATCCTGGGTCAATACCCCTCCCAAGCTGGTCATACTGGGAGTATTGGTCAAGTGTGGCCTGGACCCATCATTGGTGGGGCTCAGTACTCTTTGGATGTGGGTGGACTACAACTCCCATCATCCTGGGTCAATCCTCATTTAGTTATGTTGGGTGTATTTGCCGAGTGTGGTCCAGACCCATAATCAGCCGGGTTTACAATGCCTTTTGGAGGTGGGTGGACTACAACTCCCATCATCCCAGGCCAATCGCCATTTAAAGTGGGTCATGTTGAGTGTATTTGCCAAGTGTGGTCCAGATGATCATTGGTAGGTTCACAATGCTCCTTGGATGTGGGTGGACTACAACTCCCATCATCCCAGGCCAATCATGTTGGATGTATGCATCCAGTGTGGTCCAGCTCCCTCATCAGGAGGTTCACAGCACTCTTTGGGCATGGGCGGACTACAACTCCCATGTTTCTTGTCTCCCCCCCCCCCCCCCCCCGCAGGCAAACGGGGTGCAGGCCAAAGAGGAGGTGGGTCGCCTGATGCGGGGTCTGGTGGCTCTGCTGGAGGAGAAGCAGGCCAGCCTGCTGGGCGCCATCGAGGAGTGCCGGCAGAGCCGCCTCCAGAGCCTGCGTGCCCAGTTGCACCAGCACCGCTCCATGGAGGAGAACTCGGGGATGGTGGGCTACGCCCAGGAGGTCCTCAAGGAGACCGACCAGCCCTGCTTCGTCCAGGCCGCCAAGCAGCTCCACCACAGGTGAGAGATCAAGCGGAGTATACATAAATACAATAATAATAATAATAATAATAATAATAATAATAATGGCACAGAAAGGGCTGGGCTGGATGGCCTCTGGGGGTCCCAACTCTCATTGCTGTTTTCCGGCCATCCACAGGATCGCCAGGGCGGTGGACTCCCTGCAGACCTTCCGTCCGGCGGCCTCAGCCTCCTTCAGCCACTTCCAGGTGGACCTCAGCCGAGAGATGAAGCTCCTGGCGGACCTCACCTTCGTCAAAGGTATGCCGGGCATCTGTATTGACCTGTCATCAATACTGAGAGGCAGCCATTAAAAGCAAACCAAGGCAAATTACATAATAATAATAATAATAATAATAATAATAATAATAATAATAATAATACTGTATTGACTCGAGTCTAACGCTCACCATCTACAATATGCCATAAACTCTGTATTGACTTGATATTAATACTGAAATAGTGTCATTAAAAGCAAACTAAGGCTAATAACATAATCATCATAATAATAGTACCGTATTGACTCGAGTCTAACGCTCACCATCTATAACATGCCATAAACTCTGTATTGACTTGATATTAATACTGAAATAGTGTCATTAAAAGCAAACTAAGTCAAATAACATAATAATAATAATAATAATAATAATAATAATAATGATAATGATAATGATAATAATAATACCGTATTGATTCGAGTCTAACACTCACCATCTTGGGGCTCACCACAAACTATAACATGCCACAAACTCTGTATTGACTTGATATTAATACTGAAATAGTGTCATTAAAAAGCAAACCAAGTCTAATAACAATAATAATAGTAATAGTAATACCGTATTTACTCGAGTCTAACGCTCACCACCTTGGGGCTCACCACAAACTATAACATGCCACAAACTCTGTATTGACTTGATATTAATACTGAAATAGTGTCATTAAAAGCAAACTAAAGCTAATAATAATAATAATAATAATAATAATAATAATAATAATAATAATAATAATACCGTATTGACTCGGGTCTAACGCTCACCATCTTGGGGCTCACCACAAACTATAACATGCCATAAACTCTGTATTGACTTGATATTAATACTGAAATAATGTCATTAAAAGCAAACTAAGGCTATTAACATAATAATAATAATAATAATAATAATAATAATAATAGTAATAATAATAATAATAATAATAATAATAATAATAATACCATATTGACTCAAGTCTAACGCTCACCATCTTGGGACTCGCCACAACCTATAACATGCCACAAACTCTGTATTGACTTGATATTAATACTGAAATAGTGTCATTAAAAGCAAACTAAGTCAAATAACATAATAATAATAATAATAATAATAATAATAATAATAATAATAATAATACCGTATTGACTCGAGTCTAACGCTCACCATCTTGGGGCTCACCACAAACTATAACATGCCACAAACTCTGTATTGACTTGATATTAATACTGAAATAGTGTCATTAAAAGCAAACTAAAGCTAATAATAATAATAATAATAATAATAATAATAATAATAATAATAATAATAATACCGTATTGACTCGGGTCTAACGCTCACCATCTTGGGGCTCACCACAAACTATAACATGCCATAAACTCTGTATTGACTTGATATTAATACTGAAATAATGTCATTAAAAGCAAACTAAGGCTATTAACATAATAATAATAATAATAATAATAAATAATAATAATAATAATAATAATAATAATAATAATAATACCATATTGACTCGAATCTAATGCTCACCATCTTGGGGCTCGCCACAAACTATAACATGCCATAAACTCTGTATTGACTTGATATTAATACTGAAATAGTGTCATTAAAAGCAAACTAAAGCTAATAATAATAATAATAATAATAATAATAATAATAATAATAATAATAATAATACCGTATTGACTCGGGTCTAACGCTCACCATCTTGGGGCTCACCACAAACTATAACATGCCATAAACTCTGTATTGACTTGATATTAATACTGAAATAGTGTCATTAAAAGCAAACTAAGGCAAATAAAATAATAATGATAATGATAATAATAATAATGTATTGACTCGAGTCTAATGCGCACCTTCTTGGGACTTGCCACAAACTATAACATGCCATAAACTCTGTATTGATTTGATATTAATACTGAAATAGTGTCATTAAAAGCAAACTAAGGCAAATAACATAACAACAATAACAACAACAACAACAACAACATATTGACTCAAGTCTAATGCGCACCTTCTTGGGACCCGCCACAAACTATAACATGACGTAAACTCTGTATTGATTTGATATTAATACTGAAATAGTGTCATTAAATGCAAACTAAGGCTAATAACATAATAATAATAATAATAATAATAATAATAATAATAATAATAATAATAATACCATATTGACTCAAGTCTAACGCTCACCATCTTGGGGCTCACCACAAACTATAACATGCCACAAACTCTGTATTGACTTGATATTAATACTGAAATAGTGTCATTGAAAGCAAACTAAGATTAATAACATTATTATTATTATTATTATTATTATTATTATTATTATCATTATTATTATTATTATTATTATATCATTTTGACTCGAGTCTAACGCTCACCATCTTGGGACTCGCCACAAACTATAACATGCCATAAACTCTGTATTGACTTAATATTAATACTGAAATAGTGTCATTAAAAGCAAACTAAAGCTAATAACATAATAATAATAATGATAATAATGATAATAATAATAATACCGTATTGATTCGAGTCTAACGCTCACCATCTTGGGGCTTGCCACAAACTATAACATGATATAATATCTGTATTGACTTGATATAAATACTGAAATAGTGTCATTAAAAAGCAAACTAAGGCTAATAACAATAATAATAGTAATAGTAATAGTAATACCGTATTTACTCGAGTCTAACGCTCACCACCTTGGGGCTCGCCACAAACTATAACATGACATAAACTCTGAATTGACTTGATATTAATACTGAAATAGTGTCATTAAAAAGCAAACTAAGTCAAATAACATAATAAATAATAATAATAATAATAATAATAATAATAATAATAATAATAATGTATTGACTCGAGTCTAACGCTCACCATCTTGGGGCTCACCACAAACTATAGCATACCATAAACTCTGTATTGACTTGATATTAATACTGAAATAATGTCATTAAAAGCAAACTAAGGCTATTAACATAATAATAATAATGATAATGATAATAATGATAATAATAATAATAATACCGTATTGACTCGAGTCTAATGCTCACCATCTTGGGATTCGCCACAAACTATAACATGTCATAAAATCTGTATTGACTTGATATTAATACCGAAATAGTGTCATTAAAAAGCAAACTAAGTCAAATAACATAAATAATAATAATAATAATAATAATAATAATAATAATAATACCATATTGACTCGAATCTAATGCTCACCATCTTGGGGCTCGCCACAAACTATAACATGCCATAAACTCTGTATTGACTTGATATTAATACTGAAATAATGTCATTAAAAGCAAACTAAGGCTAGTAACATAATAATAATAATAATAGTAGTAATAATAATAATAATAATAATACTGTATTGACTCGAATCTAACGCTCACCATCTTGGGGCTCACCAAAAACTATAACATGCCATAAACTCTGTATTGACTTGATATTAATACTGAAATAGTGTCATTAAAAGCAAACTAAGACAAAGAACATGATGATGATGATGATGATGATGATGATGATGATGATGATGATGACACCATATTGACTAGAATGTAACGCTCACCATCTTGGGGCTCGCCACAAACTATAACATGCCAACTCTGTATTGACTTGATATTAATACTGAAATAATGTCATTAAAAGCAAACTAAGATTAATAACATTATTATTATTATTATTATTATTATTATTATTATTATTATTATAATAATATCGTTTTGACTCGAGTCTAACGCTCACCATCTTGGGCCTCACCACAAACTATAACATACCATAAACTCTGTATTGACTTGATATTAATACTGAAATAGTGTCATTAAAAGCAAACTAAGGCAAATAACATAACAACAACAACAACAACATATTGACTCAAGTCTAATGCGCACCTTCTTGGGACTCCCCAAAAACAACAACATACCATAAACTTGATATTAATACTGAAATATATTAATACTGAAATTCTAACAAAACTTTCAAAATTTCCTTATAAATGGTAGTTCCTAATTGGTTCTGTCATAAAAACCGCCAATAACAAAATAGTAATGAAATTCTCAAAGTTTTGTTAGGGTCCTGAAATTTTCACCACCAGAACTTTAGAAACACTTTAGAAGCAAAGCACCAGCTTTCGCAATACTCTAGAAGCAGAGCTAGTTCCTAATTGGTTCTGTCCTAAAATCCCCAATAATGAAATAATAATGAAATTCTTAAAGTTTTGTTTGGGTTCTGAAATTTTCACCACCAGATCTTTAGAAACACTTTAGAAGCAAAGCAATACTTTAGAAGCAAAGCTAGTTCCTAATTGGTTCCTTTAGAAACACTTTAGAAGCAAAGCAATACTTTAGAAGCAAAGCTAGTTCCGAATTGGTTCTGTCCTAAAAACCGCCAATAACGAAATAATGATGAAATTCTCAAAGTTTTGTTTGGGTCCTGAAATTTTCACCACCAGAACTTTAGAAACACTTTAGAAGCAAAGCAATACTTTAGAAGCAAAGCTAGTTCCTAATTGGTTCTGTCATAAAAACGGCCAATAATGAAATAATAATGAAATTCTCAAAGTTTTGTTAGGGTCCTGAAATTTTCACCACCAGAACTTTAGAAACACTTTAGAAGCAAAGCAATACTTTAGAAGCAAAGCTAGTTCCGAATTGGTTCTGTCATAAAAACGGCCAATAATGAAATAATAATGAAATTCTCAAAGTTTTGTTAGGGTCCTCAAATTTTCACCACCAGAACTTTAGAAACACTTTAGAAGCAAAGCAATACTTTAGAAGCAAAGCTAGTTCCGAATTGGTTCTGTCCTAAAAATGGCCAATAACGAAATAATAATGAAATTGAGAAGTTTTGTTTGGGTCCTGAAATTTTCACCACCAGAACTTTAGAAACACTTTAGAAGCAAAGCAATACTTTAGAAGCAAAGCTAGTTCCTAATTGGTTCTGTCATAAAAACGGCCAATAATGAAATAATAATGAAATTCTCAAAGTTTTGTTAGGGTCCTGAAATTTTCACCACCAGAACTTTAGAAACACTTTAGAAGCAAAGCAATACTTTAGAAGCAAAGCTAGTTCCGAATTGGTTCTGTCATAAAAACGGCCAATAATGAAATAATAATGAAATTCTCAAAGTTTTGTTAGGGTCCTCAAATTTTCACCACCAGAACTTTAGAAACACTTTAGAAGCAAAGCAATACTTTAGAAGCAAAGCTAGTTCCGAATTGGTTCTGTCCTAAAAATGGCCAATAACGAAATAATAATGAAATTGAGAAGTTTTGTTTGGGTCCTGAAATTTTCACCACCAGAACTTTAGAAACACTTTAGAAGCAAAGCAATACTTTAGAAGCAAAGCTAGTTCCGAATTGGTTCTGTCCTAAAAATGGCCAATAACGAAATAATAATGAAATTGAGAAGTTTTGTTTGGGTCCTGAAATTTTCACCACCAGAACTTTAGAAACACTTTAGAAGCAAAGCAATACTTTAGAAGCAAAGCTAGTTCCTAATTGGTTCTGTCCTAAAAACCGCCAATAACGAAATAATAATGAAATTGAGAAGTTTTGTTTGGGTCCTGAAATTTTCACCACCAGAACTTTAGAAACACTTTAGAAGCAAAGCAATACTTTAGAAGCAAAGCTAGTTCCTAATTGGTTCTGTCATAAAAACGGCCAATAATGAAATAATAATGAAATTCTCAAAGTTTTGTTTGGGTCCTGAAATTTTCACCACCAGAACTTTAGAAACACTTTAGAAGCAAAGCAATACTTTAGAAGCAAAGCTAGTTCCTAATTGGTTCTGTCATAAAAACGGCCAATAATGAAATAATAATGAAATTCTCAAAGTTTTGTTAGGGTCCTGAAATTTTCACCACCAGAACTTTAGAAACACTTTAGAAGCAAAACCCCATTTGGGCCCCTGGAGCGGTGAGTGTTTGTGGCCCTTTTTGGGGCTGGGGAGGCGGGAGGGCTTGTTGTGTTTGTGTCGCTTGTTCAGGATGCAATGGGCCATGAGCGAGTCGGCAACCTAAGTTCCTTTTTCCTCTGCTCCTTCCCACTCACATCTCTTCCCATTTACACTCCATCCCAAGGGAGGTGGATGCATTATTATTATTATTATTATTATTATTATTATTAATGTTTATTTTTTATTCTTTTATATTCTTTATTTAGCATTATTCGTATATCATTATTTTATTTTATGGAGCCTATTATTATTTATTTTAATGTATTCTTTTCTATTTTAATTAGAATTAATAGCATTGTTTTATTTAGTAGCATATTATTTCTTTTATTATTTAATTTAGCATCATTAGTATATTATTATTTATTCTATTACTTTTTATTTATTGAGTAATATAAGTTATGATTTATGTTTATTTTATTATTTTATTTAGCATTATTAGCATCATTTTATTTAGTAGTATATTATTTCTTTTATTATTTAATTTAGCATCATTAGTATATTATTATTTATTCTATTCTATTCTTTTAAATTTATTGAGTAATATAAATAATTATTTATGTTTATTTTATTATTTTATATAGCATTATTAGTACATTATTTATTCTACTCTATTTTTTAATTTATTGAGTAATATAAGTAATGATTTATGTTTATTTTATATTATTTATTTTATTATTTTATTTATTTTATTATTTAATTTATATTAAATAATAGTAAATATTATTTATTTTATTATTTTATTTATATTATTTATTTTATTATTTAATTTAGCATCATTAGTATATTATTATTTATTCTATTATTTTCTTTTTAATTTATTGAGTAATATAAGTAATTATTTATGTTTATTATTTTATTTAACATTATTACTATATTATTATTTATTCTATTATTTTTAATTTATTGAGTATTATAATTAATCATTTATGTTTATTTTATTATTTTATTTAGCATTATTAGTACATTATTATTTATTCTATTCCTTTAATTTTATTATTATAAGTAATTATTTATGTTTATTATTTTATTTAGCATTATTAGTACATTATTATTTATTGTATTCTATTCTTTTTAATTTATTGAGTAATATAAGTAGTGATTCATGTTTTATAATTTCGTTTAGCATTATTACTATATTATTTATTCTATTCTATTCTTTTTAATTTATTGAATATTATAAGTAATTATTTATATTTATGTTATTATTTTATTTAGCATTATTAGTACATTATTTATTCTATTCTATTTAATTTATTTATTATAATAATTATTTATGTGTATTTTATTATTTTATCTAGCAGCATTCATATGTTATTATTTATTATCTTCTATTAGTACATTATTTATTCTATTTTATTCTATTTATTTTATTGAGTATTATAAGTATGCTGATTTTATTATTTTATTTAGCAGCATTCATATATTATTATTTATTCCATTCCATTCTATTTATTTTATTGAGTATTATAAGTATTTGTTTTTTATTATTTTATTTAGCAGCATTCATATGTTATTATTTATTATCTTCTATTAGTACATTATTTATTCTATCCTATTTATTTTATTGAGTATTATAAGTATTTATGTTTATTTTATTGTTTTATTTAGGAGTATTAATACATTATTATTTATTCTATTCTATTATTTTATTGAGAATTATAAGTAATTATTATTATTTTATTAATTTTGGTATGATTTTATTAATATTTTCTTCATTAGTGGTAGTATACGATCACTATTTATTATTATTTTACCAAATTTATTTAGTATATTATTGTGTTATTCTATATTGTTTTATTATATTTTATATTATTATTATTATTATTATTATTATTATTCCCAGGCAGGGTGGGTATGTCCATATTGCCAGCCATTCCTGGGACTCTGGGGTCCCTGCTCTTTTCCCATCGCTACGACTCCGCATCCCATAATCCACGACCATTGCAGGCTGTTGATCCATCTGCTTTACCTCTCTTTATTTATAGGCTGAGGCTGCTGCTTGAGTCATCATTGAAGGTTTAAAACATGAGGCAAGTCACCTCCCCATCAGCCACTTCCTGCTCCTCCCCACCCCTTTCTCTCTCTCTCTCTCTCTCTCTTCTCCCATGGACCATCCCTGCCCCTCTTTCCTGCAATCTGCGCCCCACAAGCTCCCACCCTGAACCATTTTTGGGTCAAGGACAACCTTACTTTCAGAAGGAAGGAAGGAGGAGAGAAGAGTGGAGCTCGAGAGACCTCCACTTTATTGTTTCTATATTGCCTTACCTTTGGAAGGAAGGAAGAATGGAGGAGATAAGAGGGGAGCTCCAGAGACCTCCATTTTATAGCACTAAACTGCCTTACCTTCAGGACGGAGGGAAGGAGAGAAGAGTGGAGCTCCAGAAACCTCCATTTTATAGTTTCTATATTGTCTTACCTTTGGAAGGGAGGAGAGAAGAGTGGAGCTCCAGAGACCTCCACTTTATAGTTTCTATATTGCCTTACCTTTGGAAGGAAGGAAGAAGGGAGGAGAGAAGAGTGGAGCTCCAGAGACCTCCATTTTATAGTTTCTATATTGTCTTGCCTTTCGAAGGAAGGAAGGAAGGAAGGAAGGAAGGAAGGAAGGAAGGAAGGAAGGAAGGAAGGAGAGGGAAGAGTGGAGCTCCAGAGACCTATGATTTGTAGTTTCTAAACTGCATTACCTTCAGAAGGAAGGAAGAAGGAAAGAAGGAAAGAAAAGCTCCAAAGACCTCCATTATATAGTTTCTAAATCGCCTTACTTTCGGAAGGAAGGAAGGAAGGAAGGAAGGAAGGAAGGAAGGAAGGAAGGAAGGAAGGGGAGAAATGTGGAGCTCCAGAGACCTCCATGTTATAGTTTCTAAACTGGCTTACTTTCAGAAGGAAGGAGGGAGGGAGGAGAGAAGGGTGGAGCTCCAGATACCTACGATTTATAGTTTTGAAGGCTGGATGGATGGATGAAAGGAAGCTAGCTAGCTCTAAAGACCTATGAGTTATAGTTACTAAACTGCCTTACCTTCAGAAGGAAGGAAGGAAAGAAGAGTGGAGCTCCAGAGACCTCCATTTTATTGTTTCTAAGTTACCTTTCCTTCAGAAGAAAGGACGGAAGGAAGGAAGGAAGGAAGGAAGGAAGGAAGGAAGGAGAGAAGAGTGGATCTCCAGAAACCTATGATTTATAGTTTTGAAGGAAAGAAGGAAGGAGGGAGGAGAGAAGAGTGGAGCTCTGGAGTCGTACAATTTATAGTTTCTAAACTGTCTTACCTTCAGAAGGAAGGAAGGAGGAGAGAAGAATGGAGCTCCGGAGTCATACAATGTATAGTTTCTAAACTGCCTTACCTTCGGAAGAAAGGAAGGAAAGAAGGAGGGAAGGAGGAGGGAGAGAAGTGTGGAGCTCTGGAGTCCTATGATTTATAGTTTCTAAACTGTCTTACCTTCAGAAGGAAGGAAGGAAGGACGGAAGGAAGGAGGGAGGAGAGAAGAGTGGATTTCTGGAGTCGTGCAATGTATAGTTTCTAAACTGCCTTACTTTCAGAAGAAAGGAAGGAAAGAAGGAGGGAAGGAGGGAGGAGAGAAGAATGGAGCTCTGGAGTCGTACAATGTATAGTTTCTAAACTGCCTTACCTTCAGAAGAAAGGAAGGAAAGAAGGAGGGAGGAGAGAAGAGTGGAGTTCTGGAGTCCCACGATTTATAGTTCCTAAACTGTCTTACCTTCAGAAGGAAGGAAGGATAGAAGGAAGGAAGGAAGAGAGAAGAGTGGAGCTCTGGAGTCCTACGATTTATAGTTTCTAAACCATCATACCTTCAGAAGGAAGGAAGGAAGGAAGGAAGGAAGGAAGGAAGGAAGGAAGGAAGGAAGGAAGGAAGGAAGGAAGGAGAAGAGAAGAGTGTAACTCCAGAGACCTTACCCCCGGAAGGAAGGAAAGAGGGGGGAGAGAAAAGTGGAGCTCCAGAGACCTACGATTTATAGTTTCTAAACCGCCTTACCTTCAGAAGGAAGGAAAGAATGAAGGAGAAGAGAAGAGTGGAGCTCCGGGGACTTATGTTTTATAGTTTCTAAACTGCCTTACCTTCAGAAGGAAGGAAGGAGGAGAGAAGAGTGGAGCTCCAGAGACCTACGATTTATAGTTTCTAAACTGCCTTACCTTCAGAAGCAAGAAAGGTAGGACGGAAGGAAGGAGGGAGGAGAGAAGAGTGGAGCTCTGGTGTCGTACAATTTATTATTTCTAAACTGCCTTACCTTCAGAAGAAAGGAAGGAAAGAAGGAGGGAGAAGAGAAGAGTGGAGCTCTGGAGACGTATGTTTTATAGTTTCTAAACTGCCTTACCTTCAGAAGGAAGGAAGGAGGAGAGAAGAATGGAGCTCTAGAGACATATGTATAACAATAATGATGATGATGTAATAATATTATTATAATAGGATCATAAACTTGGAAGGGCTCCCAAGGGCCATCCATCCTAACCCCTTCTGCCATAGAAGAAGGTGGCACCCGATTCTTCCTGAAAGATTGAAGTCAATACGGACTTTAGGAGGGTCTCCCCAGTAAGAGAGACCCCTAGGACCGCACCAAAGAGGGCCCATGACCTTGGCGAGCCGTCAGAGAAACCTGA
Organism: Anolis sagrei ordinatus; assembly: GCF_025583915.1. Taxonomy (NCBI): domain Eukaryota; kingdom Metazoa; phylum Chordata; class Lepidosauria; order Squamata; family Anolidae; genus Anolis; species Anolis sagrei. The sequence continues at coordinate 4,431,594 of NW_026844700.1, forward strand.
TTCCAGCAATTTTATTGATATTAATAATTGAAATGAGACTCTTGCCAAGGCGAAGAAGAGGCATCGAGGTTTATTAGCGATTCAGCTGAAGCGGATGCATTTGCAGTGATCATTCACATGCAAGCATAAAGAAATACATTTGATACAGCCATTTATATAGAGTTTTCAAAGTTGCAGAGTTCAAACTTCCTGCCCCAGCCTCCCTGCTGCCCTCCACTGCGATTGGACAATGGGCGGACAGCTGGAAGGTGGCCCTCCCACCCCCGGCGCCTCCGGACCAATAAGGAAGCTCCAGCGGTCCGCAGGGTCCAATGGGGAGGCTTCTGCCATCTAGCGGCATTAGCAAATCATAAAAGAGGGAGGCGGGATGAAAGGACACAAAGGAATCTATGAATGAATGTGAAAAAATAATGCCATGTGGCCGGCGAGACAAAGGGGAAATCTCAAGCCAGCCTGATCTATTGTGCTTTGAGTGGAATGAATCAACATGTGTAGACTGGGGTGATTGTTTCTTGGTGGAGATAGCTGAGTTAATCAGAGCGAAGGCAAAAGGTCTGGTACCTTTGTCCTTTGCAGAACTATAAGTCACCATCCCTTGTTAGGGGGGGAGAGCATGCTCGACGTCAAGATGGCCATCCATCCCCTGCTTCAGAACATAGAATACCTTTGGAGACCCAGCCTCCTGAGAGCCTTGTGCGTTTTGTCCCATTGGTCACTCCATCCTGGCGCCATGGCCTCTCTCCATCCCTGCTTCTCTCTCTCTCTCTCTCTCTCTTTCTCTCCTCCTGTCTTCTTCCTCCTTCCTTCCCTTCAGAGCCTCTTTCAGCAGCTTGCCCCAAAAAGCCTGCCTGCCTCTGTCTTCCCTTTCGACCACCACCGTCTTCCTCCCAGGCCTCTCTGGTTGTCTTGCGGGTCCGTCCGGACCGTTGTGCGTGCCCTCGTTTTTCCCGCCGCCGTTTCACTCTTCTCTTCCCTTCTTCTTCCTCCTCCTCTTCTTCGTTCCCTTCTTCTCTCCCCCTGCGCAGCCCCGGAGGCCCCCGTCATCGACACGCAGCGCACCTACGCCTACGACCAGATCTTCCTCTCCTGGCGCCTCCCGCAGCACTCCCCGCCCGCCTGGCACTACGCCGTGGAGTTCCGCCGCGCTGAGCCCAAGGGGAAGGCCCTCAAGCTCTGGCAGCGCCGAGAAGAAGTGCGCGGAACCAGTGCCGCCGTGGAGGTGGTAGAGGCCGGTGGGCTCGGGGCCGTCTACGTCCTGCGCGTCCGTGGGTGCAACAAGGCCGGATTCGGGGAGTACAGCGAGGAGGTCTACCTGCACACCCCACCTGCACCAGGTGAGGCTGGGAGGCCGTCTGTCGGGAGGGATCGGGTGGCAGAATGGGGGTTGGACTGGGTGGCCCTCTTTGGGGATGCCTTCCAATTCCCAATTCCAGGAGTCTATGATACTATCTATCTAACTATCCATCTATCCATCCCTTCGTCCATCCATCCGTCCATCCATCCCTTCATCCATCCATCCATCCCTTCATCCATCCATCCATCCATCCATCCCTTCGTCCATCCATCCCTTCGTCCCATCCATCCATCCATCACTTCATCCATCCAATCATCCATTCATCCATCCATCGCTTCGTCCATCCATCCATCCCATCCATCCATCCATCCCTCCATCCCTTCATCCATCCATCCATCCATTTATCCATCCATCGCTTCGTCCATCCATCCATCCCTTCATCCATCCAATCATCCATCCATCCATTGCTTTGTCCATCCATCCATCCCATCCATCCCTTCATCCATCCATCCATCTATCCATCCATCCATTCCTTCATCCATCCATCCATCTATCCATCCATCCCTTCGTCCATCCAATCATCCATCCATCCATTGCTTTGTCCATCCATCCATCCCATCCATCCATCCATCCCTTCATCCATCCATCCATCTATCCATCCATCCCTTCATCCATCCATCCATCCATCCATCCATCCATCCATCCATCCATCCATCCATCCATCCATCCATCCCTTCGTCCATCCATCCCTTCATCCATCCATTCATCTATCCATCCATCCCTTCGTCCATCCATCCATTCATCCATCCATCCATCCATCCATCCATCCATCCATCCATCCATCCATCCATCCATCCTACTGTCTATCTATCTATCCATCCATCCATCCATCCATCTTCTTCTCTGCATGATTTTAACCATAGGCTTTTCATCTATCTTTTTTTCTATTTATCTTTCTGGTTTTCCACTTATCTCATCTCTTGGGGAGGCTGGATGGCCATCTGCCAGGAGGGATCGGATTGGGCCTTTCTTGCTGGCTGAAGGGGGTTGGACTAGATGTCCTTAGGGGATCCCTTTCATGCCACGATTCAGTGTGTTTTTGACCCTAGGCCCAATTAATGTATATGTACATATACGTGTGTGTGTGTGTGTGTAAGGCGTTGTGGGGCCGTGTTGCGTGTGCTTGGGCCTGACCCTGCTCCCCCTTTGTTGTGTCCGGCGGCAGTGCTGAACTTCTTCCTGGACAACCGCTGGGGCTTCAACCGGGAGCGGCTGGCCATCAGCAAGGACCAGCGGGCGGTGCGGAGCGTGCCGGGTTTGCCCATGCTGATGGCGGCCGAGCGGCTGATGACGGGCTGCCACCTCTCGGTGGACCTGGTCATCGGGGACGTGGCGGTCACCCAGGGGCGCAGCTACTGGGCGTGCTGCGTGGACCCCAGCTCCTACCTGGTCAAGGTGGGCGTGGGCCTGGAGAGCAAGCTGCAGGAGTGGTTCCAGGTGCCCCAGGACGTGGCCAGCCCCAGGTGAGCAGTCCTTACCATTACTATTATTATTACTATTATTAATAATAATCATATTTATTAATATATTTACTATTACATATTATATTATTATTTTTTCATATTTATTATTATTACTGACATATCTTTTTTATATATATTATTATATTTATTATTATTTCTCATGTATTATTATTACTGATATATCTATTATATCTCTTATATTATTATATTTCTGTTTATTGATATTATTTATATTTATTATTAGTAGCAATATATTTATTATTTTTTCTCATGTATTATTATTAATATATCTATTATATATCTTATATTATATATATATATGTTTATTGATATTATTTATATTTATTATTAGTAGTAATATCTCTATTATTATTTCTCATGTATTATTATTACTAATATATCTATTATATCTCTTATGTTATATCTATTTCTGTTTATTGATATTATTTATATTTATTACTAGTAGCAATATATTTATTATTATTTCTCATATTTATTATTATTACTGACATATATTTTATATATATTATATTAATTATTGTTTCTCATATTTACTATTATTACTAAAATATCTATTATTATATATCATATTATTATTATTATTATTTCTCACATGTATTAGTATTAGTATTATACATATTATATATATTGTTATTGTAATTATATTATTTATATTTATTATAATTAGTCATATTTATTATTAGCAATAATATATCCAAGGTAATAAGATATATCCATATCTTATTATAATATTTATTTTTATTTCTCACATTTATTATTATTATTACTAATATATCTGTATATCATTATTATATTTATTTTTATTTCTCACATTTATTATTATTATTACTAATATATCTGTATATCATTATTATATTTATTATTATTTCTCACATTTATTATTATTATTACTAATATATCTATTATTATATATCATTATAATATTTATTATTATTTCTCACATTTATTATTATTATTACTAATATTATTATGTATCATTATTATATTTATTATTATTTCATATTTATTATTATTAATATATCTATTATTATTTTTATTTCTCATATTTATTACTATGAATATATCTATTATATTATTATGAATAAATCTGTTATTATATCTTATATTAAATATTAACAATATTTAATATAAATAATAATATATCTATTATTACATATGTTATATTATTATTATTATTAATATTTAATTTGCCTTAGTTTGCATTCAAGGATGGTATTTCAGTGTCAATATCAAGTCAATACAGAGTATAGTTTTTGGGGGTCCATTCGGGGGTGCACATTAGATTCGAGTCATGACCGTGTACAGTATAGTTTTGGGGGTCCATTCGGGGTGTGCATTAGATTTGAGTCATGACCATGTACAGTATAGATTTTGGGGGTCCATTCGGGGTGCGCATTAGATTTGAGTCATGACCGTGTACAGTATAGGTTTTGGGGGTCCATTCGGGGTGCGCATTAGATTCGAGTCATGACCGTGTACATTCGGGGTGCGCATTAGATTCGAGTCATGACTGTGTACAGTATAGTTTTTGGGGGGTCCATTTGGGGTGCGCATTAGATTCGAGTCATGACCGAGTACAGTATAGATTTTGGGGGTCCATTCGGGGTGCGCATTAGATTCGAGTCATGACCGTGTACAGTATAGTTTTTGGGGGTCCATTCGGGGTGCGCATTAGATTCGAGTCATGACCATGTACAGTATAGTTTTTGGGGGGTCCATTCGGGGTGCGCATTAGATTTGAGATGACCGTGTACAGTATAGATTTTGGGGGTCCATTCGGGGTGCGCATTAGATTCGAGTCATGACCGTCTCCGTCTTCTCGTTGGCAGGTACGACCCGGACAGCGGCCACGACAGCGGAGCGGAGGACACCACGCTGGAGGCGTCTCCTCCCTTTGCCTTCCTGACCATCGGCATGGGCAAGATCCTGCTCTCGGCCTCCCGCGACCCGGGCTCGTGCACGGTGCCGCTTCCCCCGCGGGTGGGCATCTGCCTGGACTACGAGCGCGGGAAGGTCTCCTTCCTGGACGCCGTCTCCTTCCGCAGCCTCTGGGAGTGCGGCGTCGACTGCTCCGGCCCCGTCTGCCCCGCCTTCTGCTTCGTGGGCGGGGGCGCCCTCCACCTCCAGGAGATGGTGGCCGCGCGCCAGGAGCGCAAGGTCACCATCGGGGGGTTCGCCAAGATGGACTGAGACCCCCGCCCCAGCCCCTCACCCTGGCCGGAGGTCTCTGTCCTGGTGGCAACCAGCACGAGGGGGGCCCCCTCGGAAGAAGAAAGTCAACCCTTGGTCAGGCCGGCCGGCTGGGCGAGCGAGCGGGTGGGTGGGCAGGGGGCCAACCGAGGAGGGGTCTCCCACCCCCCACCCCGCTAGGAAGAAAGGGCGACCCCCTTTGGGTCCGGGACTCGATATGTAGAAAGTTGCTGAAATGGGGGAAATGGGGGCCACCAACATGGGCCCGACCCCAGAGGAGCCCCCTCGGGGGAAAGATGTTGTTGTGTGCCATAGCCTTCTCCCCTTCTCTCTCTCTCTCTCCTTCCTTCCTTCCTTCCTTCCTTCCTTCCTTCTTTCCTCTCTTTCTCCTTGCTATCTATCTATCTATCTATCTATCTATCTATCTATCTATCCATCATTCCTTCTTTCTCCCCTTCTTTCTCTCCTTCCTTCCTTCCTTCCTTTCTTCCTCTCTTTCTCCTCTGTCTATCTATCTATCTATCTATCTATCTATCTATCTATCTATCTATCTATCTATCAATCTATCTATCTATCTATCTATCTATCTATCTATCTATCCATCCTCCCTTCTTTCTCTCCTTCCTTCCTTCCTTCCTTCCTTCCTTCCTTCCTTCCTCTTCCTTCCTTCCTTCCTTCCTTCCTTCCTCTCTTTCATCTTACTATCTATCTCTATCTATCTATCATCTATCTATCTATCTATCAATCTATCTATCTATCCATCCTCCCTTCTTTCTCTCCTTCCTTCCTTCCTTCCTTCCTTCCTTCCTTCCTTCCTTCCTTCCTTCCTTCCTTCTCTCTTTTCTTCCTTCTCTCCTATCTATCTATCCATCCTCCCTTCTTTCTCTCCTTCCTTCCCTCCTTCCTTCCTCCCTCCCTCTCTTTCACCTTACCATCTACCTATCTATCGATGGATCACTCGATCAATCTATTGATCTATTGATCTATCGATCGATCTATCCATCCTCCCTTCTTTCTCTCCTTCCTTCCTTCCTTCCTTCCTTCCTTCCTTCCTTCCTTCCTTCCTCTCTTCCTCCTTATCTTCTATCTCTATCTACCTATCTATCTGTCTGTCTGTCTATTCATCCTCCTTTATTTCTCTCCTTCCTTCCTCTTCCCTTACTATCTGTCTATCTATCCTATCTATCTATCTATCTATCTATCTATCTATCTATCTATCTATCTATCTATCATCTATCTATCTATCATCCATCCTCCATTCCTTCCCTCCTTCATCCTTTCTTTCTTTCTTTCTTTCTCTTCTTCCATCCTTCCTCCCGCCCTCCCTCCCTTCCTCTCTTTCTCCTTATCTTCTATCTATATCTATCTATCTATCCATTCTCCGTTATTTCTCTCCTTCCTCTCCCCTTACCATCTATCTACCATCTATCTATCTATCTATCCATCCATCCATCCATCCTCCATTCTTTCCCTTTCTCATCCTTTCTTCTCTCTCTTCTTCTTCTCCTTCTTTCCTTCTCCTTCCTTCCTCTTTCATTCTTTCTCTCTCTCCTTCCTTCCTTCTCTCTCTCTCTCTCTCTTCTTCTTTTTTCCTTCTTTAATTCTTTCTCTCTCTCCTTCCCTCCTTCCTCCCTCCTTTCCTCCTGTCTCTCCTTCCCTCCTGAATTCTCTCTCTCTCTCTTTTCCCCTTCCTTTCTTCTCCTCCTTCTCCTCCTCCTTTCCATGTGGGACGTGCCCCCCAATCGAGGGGCGGCCATGGGGCAGCCAGCCGGGACGGGCGTGTGTGTGTGTTGATGCATGGGGAATTTGGGGATCTTTTCTAATGGCTTGCCCCCATATTATTTTTTTCCCAAATCCAAGAAGGGCCCCATTTCGGATTTTGCAAAACGGGAAAGAAGAACACCTTGGCTGGGTTTCGGAGGGTTTGGTTGTTTGGTTTTTTGTTGCAATGCCTATTAAAAAAAAACGAATGGCGGATTGCAACCCGGTCTGGTTGGAGATGTCTGTGTGCAATGCCTGGGAATCCATGTGCAGGTGGAATTGCAGGTGGAAAAGCCAAAATCAGGAAACACAAAATTTGCAAAACTTGGTGAATTTGCAAAAAGGTGAGGCTGCAATCCGGGCACCGGCCAGTAGATGGCGGTCTTTCCTCATTCCCTGGGAATTTTTTGTAAACACAGAGATGCTGCAAACTTTTTGCATCTCTCTCTCTGCAAAGGATGGAGGAAGTGGACCACTGGCCATCATGTCAGTCTGGCTCATTTTTTTCCCACCCAAAAGGAGGAAGCTTTAAGAAGAAGGCTTTATGGGTTTGCTTCCCCGAAATGGGTTTTAACTGCATTTGGGTTTACAGTTGTGCAAACACATAAAGACAAGGAGGAAGCACGGACACCAATGTCTTTGGACTTCATGCAAATCGACAGCCTTCGCGGTGGCATGTTTGCACTCGAGGGAGCGTGGCCTGCCTCGCAGGGTGGGTTTGAAGCCATGCGAAACACCTTTTGTCTCCTTGTGCAACTCCCACAGCTTCAAGACAACATTTGCACCTCCTCCCTTCCATGGCTTTAAGCAGAGGCTGGATGGCCGTCTGTCGGGAAGGCTTTGATGGTGTTTCTCCTTCCTGGCGGAATGGGGTTGGGCTGGGTGGCCCTCTTTGGGGTCTCTTCCAAGCCTAGGAGTCTATAATAATATTAATAATGATGATGGTCATATTACTCTAATGTTATATTATTATTTGACTGACACAAAAACACAGTATGACACAGCAAACGAGAAACATATGCTGGATTTCGTATATTATATTACTATTATTATATAATATATTAATTATAATGCTGGATTTCGTATATTATA
>NW_026844700.1:4440979-4521007 GCF_025583915.1 Anolis sagrei ordinatus
TTTATTATATAATTATAATGCTGGCTTTTGTATATTTTATTATTTTATTATATAATATAGTATTTATATTATATTATTATACAATATATTAATTATAATGCTGGATTTCATATATTATATTATGATTTTATTATTATACAATATATTAATTATATTATTATTATTATATTATATTATTATATAATGTATTAATTATAATGCTGGCTTTTGTATATTTTATTATTTTATTATATAATATAGTATTTATATTAATAGTATTATATTATTAGAATAATTATAATGTTGGCTTTCATATATTATTATTTTATTGTTACACAATATATTATATTAATATTATTATATTATATTTATTATATTATGTATTAATTATAATGCTGGCTTTCGTATGTTTTTTATTACTATTTTATTATTATATATTATTTATATTAATAGTATTATATTATTATATTAATTATAATTCTGGATTTCATATATTATATTATTATATTATAATGCAACATATTAATTATAATGCTGGCTTTTGTATATTATATTATTATTTTATTATTCTATAATATATGATTTATATTAATAGTATTATATTATTATATTGTTATATTAATTATAATGCTGGATTTTGTATATTATATTATTATATTATTTATTTAATTATTATATAATATATTATCTTAACATTATTATATTATGTTATATTATTATTATTAATGCTTACTTAATAATAATAATAATAATTAATGCTTACTTACTTATTATTAACGACTTTGCTGTGTGCCATAGAAAAGAGTAGGAAAGGGTTCAGGGAGAGGCAGTGGGCGAGGTCATGCAAATTCCGCACCAGTGTAGAGAGTAAGGAACACTGGGATGTCTGTGGTGGTTAATTCTCCCCCAACCCCTCTCTGTAGTATGTTTAGTTCCTGTGTGCTGTAGAAAAGAATAGGAAAGGGTTAAGGGAGAGGCAGTGGGTAGTGTCATGCAAATTCTGCACCAGTGGAGAGAGTAAGGAACACTGGGATGTCTGTGGTGGTGAATTCCCCCCCAACCTCCCTCTCTAGTATGTTTAGTTCCTGCGTGTTGGAGAAAAGAATAGGAGGTTCAGGGAGAGGCAGGGGGTAATCCAAATTGGAGAGCGTAGGAAACACTGGGATGTCTGTGGTGGTGAATTCTCCCCCAACCCCTCTCTGTAGTATGTTTAGTTCCTGTGTGCCATAGAAAAGAATAGGAAAGAATTAAGGGAGAGGCAGTGGGCGGTGTTATGCAAATTCCACACCACTGGAGAGAGTAAGGAACACTGGGATGTCTGTGATGGTGAATTCTCCCCCGATCCCTCTCTCTAGTTGTAGAAAAGAATAGGAAAGGGTTCAGGGACATGCAGTGGGTGATGTCATGCAAATTCTGCGCCAGTGGAGAGAGTAAGGAACACTGGGATGTCTGTGGTGGTTCTCCCCCAACCCTTCTCTCTAGTTGTATAAAATAATAGGAAAGGATTCAGGGACATGCAGTGGGTGGGGTTGTGCAAATTCCACACCAGTGGAGAGAGTAAGGAACACTGGGATGTCTGTGGTGGAGGACAAATAGAAAACCTAGGATGGAAATGTCCCCGAACGAAAGCCTTCCCTTGAGTGGTGGACAGTGCGGAGGCCGGAGCTCGTCGGTGCCTATTTCCACTTTTATTATGTGTATGGTTTTTGATAGATGTTCTCCAGTGGAACCCACTGCAAAAACAAAAACATGCGCCAAGTGTTTTCGTATACACAGACCTGCGTCTCCGCCCTCCTCATAAACGGGATCCAGTCGAACGGGAAGAGAAAAAAATGTTTTAAGAGGGAGGGAGCGGGACTTGGAGGAAGGACGAGGAAGTGGACAAGAATAGCTTCATCGCATCCCATAAACCGGACGCGGGTTCCCCGGCTTGAGCCAGTTGCAGACGCTCCCGAAGTACCGGAATGGGATTGGACGGGAGTCTCCTTCATCCAGTCCCTTCCAGTATTTCAGAGATGGACATCAGTCTTGGGGGTTGGGGGAGAATTCACCACCACAGACATCCCAGTGTTCCTTACTCTCTCCACTGGTGCGGAATTTGCATGACACCGCCCACTTCCTCTCCCTGAACCCTTTCCTACTCTTTTCTACAACACACAGGAACTAAACATACTAGAGAGAGGGGTTGGGGGAGAATTCACCACCACGGGCATCCCAGTGTTCCTTACTATCTCCACTGGTGCGGAATTTGCATGACGCCGCCCACTGCTTCTCCCTTAACTCTTTCCTACTCTTTTCTACAACACACAGGAACTAAACATACTAGAGAGAGGGGTTGGGGGAGAATTCACCACCACAGGCACCCCAGTGTTCCTTACTCTCTCCACTGGTGCGGAATTTGCATGACACCGCCCACTGCCTCTCCCTGAACCCTTTCCTACTCTTTTCTACAACACACAGGAACTACACATACTAGAGAGGGGGGTTGGGGGAGAATTCACCACCACAGGCATCCCAGTGTTTCCTACCCTCTCCATTGGTGTGGAATTTGGCTGTGAGATGGCATGGCCATCAGTCGGGAAGGGTTTGATGGTGTCCTTCCTCCCTTTGTGGCAGAAGGCGGTTGGACTGGATGGCCTCTGGGAGTCTTATCTAAATTTAGAATTCTATTATGTTACTATTAGTAGTAGTATTATGGAGAAGAGAGGCTTGGTGGCCATCTGTTGGGAGGGCTTTGATGGTATCCTCCCTTTGTGGCAGAAGGGGGTTGGACTGGATGGCCCCTGGGAGTCTCTTCTAAATCTAGAATTCTATTATTTTACTATTAGTAGTAGTATTATGGAGAGGAGAGGCTTGATGGTCATCTGTTGGGAGAGCTTTGATGGTGTCTTCCCTTTGTGGCAGAAGGGGGTTGGACTAGATGGCCTCTGGGAGTCTCTTCTAAATCTAGAATTCTATTATTTTACTATTAGTAGTAGTATTATGGAGAAGAGAGGCTTGGTGGCCATCTGTTGGGAAGGCTTTGATGGTGTCCTCCCTTTGTGGCAGAAGGGGGTTGGACTGGATGGCCTCTGGGTGGTCTCATCTAAATCTAGAATTCCATTATTTTACTATTAGTAGTAGTATTATGGAGAGGAGGGGCTTGATGGCCATCTGTCGGGAAGGCTTTGATGGTGTCCTTCCTTCCTTTGTGGCAGAAAGGGGTTGGACTGGATGGCCTCTGGGAGTCTCTTCTACATCTAGAATTCTATTATTTTACTATTAGTAGTAGTATTATGGAGAAGAGAGGCTTGATGGCAGTCTGTTGGGAGGGCTTTGATGGTGTCCTTCCTCCCTTTGTGGCAGAAGGGGGTTGGACTGGATGGCCTCTAAGGGTCCCTTACAACTCTAGGATTCTATTATTTTACTATTAGTAGTAGTATTATGGAGAAGAGAGGCTTGATGGCCATCTGTTGGGAAGGCTTTGATGGTGTCCTCCCTTTGTTGCAGAAGGGGGTTGGACTGGGTGGCCTCTAAGGGTCCCTTACAACTCTAGGATTCTATTATTATTATTATTATTAGTAGTAGTAGTAGTAGTAGCAGTAGTAGTAGTATTATGGAGAGGAGAGGCTTGATGACCATCTGTTGGGAGGGCTTTGATGGTGTCCTCCCTTTGTTGCAGAAGGAGGTTGGACTGGATGGCCTCTGGGGGTCTCTTCTAACTCTAAGATTCTATAGTTCTATTGTTATTACTATTACTATTGGTATTACTATTTTATTATTATTATTGGGAGGCTGGATGGCCATCTGTTAGGAGGGCTTTCACGGTGTCCTTCCTTCTTTTGTGGCGGAAGGGTGTCGGACTGGATGCCCTTTGGGAGTGTCTTCCAACTCTAGGATTCTATAGTTCTATTATTATTATTATTATTATTATTATTATTACTATTATTATTATTATTACTATTACTATTTTATTATTATTATTATTGAGAGGCTGGATGGCCATCTGTTAGGAGGGTTTTCATGGTGTCCTTCCTTCTTTGGCAGAAGGGGGTTGGACTGGATGCTCTTTGGGAGTGTCTATTATTATTATTATTATTATTATTATTATTATTATTATTATCATAATCATCATTTGAAACACAACAAGATGAGTCTACAACAGACAAGATCACTCTGCTCATGATGATGATGGTGGTGATGATGATGATGGTGATGATGATGATTATTATTATTATTATGGAAAGACTGGATGGCCATCTGTTAGGAGGGCTTTCATGGTGTCCTTCCTTCTTTGGCAGAAGGGGGTTGGACTGGATGCCCTTTGGGAGTGTCTTCCAACATTATTATTATTATTATTATTATTATTATTATTATTATTATTATTATTATGGAGAGACTGGGTGGCCATCTGTCGGGAGAGCTTTGATGGTGTCCTTCCTGCCAGGCAGAAGGGGCTTCAGATGGGTGGCCCCTTCCAGTTCTGTACCGCAGTCCAAATGGCATCATCTGCATATCCATGCCGCTGTTTCCTTTTGCCTGCGCCGACTGGGAAGCGCAAAACGAATTCCCTTCCTTTTGCTACAACTCGGTTTTTCTCCCTTTGGAGTGTATGGGAAATCGAAGGGCTTCAAAGGCGTTCGGCTTCCCAATGGGACAACGTGGCAAGTCACCGCGCCGCCGCCGACACAAAAAGCCCTTTCAGGCGTCACCTTTGCTCCACCGCCCTCCCTCCCGCCCTCCCTCCCGCCCTTCCCTCTCACCTTTATTTTCCTTTCCCACTCCTCTCGGACAACAGCTGCCAATTCAAATAATATTCGGTTTCATTTCCTCATTTCTTCTTGGCAGAGTGTTTGCCCATCGGAGGCTCAAGGAGTCGGTTCGAGAGGGCCAAGGGCGCCATCACTCACGCAATGCAAACCTTTCACGGGTGGCCTTTTACTACCATACAAAAGCAAAGCAGCATTGGCACCATCGGTTCCCGGGGCTTCCTCTCCTTTCAATTCTTTAACCTTTCTTTGGCCAAATATGCCAACCAAAGCGTTTGAGTCATACGAAAGCAAAAGGGCATTGGCACCATCGGGACCCGGGACTTCCTCTCCCTTCAATTCTTTAACCTTTCTTTTGCCAAATATGCCAACCAAAGCATTTGAGCCATACGAAAACCAAACGGCATTGGCTCCATCAGGTCCCGGGGTGTCCTCTTCCATCACTTCTTTAACCTTACTTTTGCCAAATATGCCAACCAAAGCGTTTGAGCCATACGAAAGCAAAGGGGCATTGGCACCATATCTTTCTTTTGCCAAGTATGCCAACCAAAGTGTTTGAGTCATACGAAAGCAAAGGGGCATTGGCACCATCGGGTCCCGGGGCTTCCTCTCCCTTCACTTCTTTAACCTTTCTTTTGCCAAATATGCCAACCAAAGCGTTTGAGCCATACGAAAGCAAAGGGGCATTGGCACCATATCTTTCTTTTGCCAAGTATGCCAACCAAAGTGTTTGAGACATACGAAAGCAAAGGGGCATTGGCACCATCGGAACCCGGGGCTTCCTCTCCCTCCAATTCTTTAACCTTTCTTTTGCCAAATATGCCAACCAAAGCGTTTGAGCCATACGAAAACCAAACGGCATTGGCTCCATCAGGTCCCGGGGTGTCCTCTTCCATCACTTCTTTAACCTTTCTTTGGCCAAATATACCAACCAAAGCGTTTGAGCCATACGAAAGCAAAGGGGCATTGGCACCATCGGGTCCCGGGGCTTCCTCTCCCTTCACTTCTTTAACCTTTCTTTTGCCAAATATGCCAACCAAAGCGTTTGAGCCATACGAAAGCAAAGGGGCATTGGCACCATATCTTTCTTTTGCCAAACATGCCAACCAAAGCGTTTGAGTCATACGAAAGCAAAGGGGCATTGGCACCCTTGGGGACCAGGACTTCCTCTCCCTTCACTTCTTTAACCTTACTTTTGCCAAATATGCCAACCAAAGCGTTTGAGCCATACGAAAGCAAAGGGGCATTGGCACCATATCTTTCTTTTGCCAAGTATGCCAACCAAAGTGTTTGAGTCATACGAAAGCAAAGGGGCATTGGCACCATCGGGTCCTGGGGCTTCCTCTCCCTTCACTTCTTTAACCTTTCTTTTGCCAAATATGCCAACCAAAGCATTTGAGCCATACGAAAGCAAAGGGGCATTGGCACCATATCTTTCTTTTGCCAAACATGCCAACCAAAGCGTTTGAGCCATACGAAAGCAAAGGGGCATTGGCACCATATCTTTCTTTTGCCAAGTATGCCAACCAAAGTGTTTGAGTCATACGAAAGCAAAGGGGCATTGGCACCATCGGGTCCCGGGGCTTCCTCTCCCTTCACTTCTTTAACCTTTCTTTTGCCAAATATGCCAACCAAAGCGTTTGAGCCATACGAAAGCAAAGGGGCATTGGCACCATATCTTTCTTTTGCCAAACATGCCAACCAAAGCGTTTGAGTCATACGAAAGCAAAGGGGCATTGGCACCCTTGGGGACCAGGACTTCCTCTCCCTTCACTTCTTTAACCTTACTTTTGCCAAATATGCCAACCAAAGCGTTTGAGCCATACGAAAGCAAAGGGGCATTGGCACCATATCTTTCTTTTGCCAAACATGCCAACCAAAGCGTTTGAGTCATACGAAAGCAAAGGGGCATTGGCACCCTTGGGGACCAGGACTTCCTCTCCCTTCACTTCTTTAACCTTACTTTTGCCAAATATGCCAACCAAAGTGTTTGAGACATACGAAAGCAAAGGGGCATTGGCACCATCGGAACCCGGGGCTTCCTCTCCCTCCAATTCTTTAACCTTTCTTTTGCCAAATATGCCAACCAAAGCGTTTGAGCCATACGAAAACCAAACGGCATTGGCTCCATCAGGTCCCGGGGTGTCCTCTTCCATCACTTCTTTAACCTTTCTTTGGCCAAATATACCAACCAAAGCGTTTGAGCCATACGAAAGCAAAGGGGCATTGGCACCATCGGAACCCGGGGCTTCCTCTCCCTCCAATTCTTTAACCTTTCTTTTGCCAAATACAAAGCTTTTGACACATTTTTGGATTGTGAGCTCTAGAAATTCCCTATAAACTTAGGACCTTCCCCAAATATGTCCATCAAAGCACATGAAGAACACATATTGGGACCGAGAACCCTAGGAATTTACCATAAGGTTAAGGCCTGAACATGGAAGCATTGAAGAGTTTGCAAAAATATAGGAAACGATTGTCCATGTGTCTCTCACTACAGGGCCCATCCTCTCTTAGACACCCCAGCCAGTGGATGATGGGCTATGCGGTGACTGTGCTGGAGCTGCAAAAAGGCCCGCCTTTGCACCATCAAGGGCTTCTATCGATGTTTGCTTTCTCAACCGTTGAATCGTCAACTTGGGAAACATATTTGTTGTTGGATCCCGACCAACGTTTTGCAAGATCGAGGAAACGGATCGGCATCGAAGTTGGCGCCGGTCCACTCGTGTGTTGACATAAACAGACGTCCTCGTTCTATTATTATATTAGACGTAATTGGGCATAGGTCGTGGCGTATTAGCTCCCCCCTTTTGCACCAGCTTATTTTCTGACTCTCGTTATGCTGGCGGACTACAACTCCCATCACCCTGGGTCAAACCCCCTCAAGTAGGTTGGCCAGGACACATCTGCATGCCAATTTGGTCCAGATCAATTGTTGGCAGAGTTTTACAGGGCTCTTTGATTGTGTGGGAACTACAAATCCCATCACCCTGCATATGGGTGTACTGCAATTCCAATTGGGCATAGGTCATGGCACATGAGCTATGCCCAATTGGTCATGTGCCAAGATGGTTCCCCCTTTTGCACCAGTTTATTTCGTGACTCTCGTTATGTGGGCGGACTACAACTCCCATCATCCTGGGTCCAACTCCCCTCAACTATGTTGGCCAGGATGCATTTGCATGCCAATTTTGGTCCAGATCCATTGTTGAAGGGGTTCCACAGGTTTCTTTGATTGTGGGGGAACTACAACTCCCATCACCCTACATGTGGGTTTACTGCAATTCCAATTGGAAATAGGTCATGGCACATTAGGTCCTCACTTTCAGACCAACTTATTTCATGGCTCTTGTTATGTAGGTGGACTACAACACCCATCACCCTGGGTCAAACCCGCTCAACTATGTTGGCAGGATGCATCTGCATGTCAATTTTTGGTCCAGATCAATTGTTGACGGAATTTCACAAGGGTCTTTGATTGTGGGTGAACTACAACTCCCATCACCCTACATTTGGGTGTACTGCAATTCCAATTGGGCATAGGTCATGGCACATTAGGTCCTCTCTTTTGCACCAGCTTATTTCATGACTCTCGTTATGTAGGCGGACTACAACTCCCATTGTCCTGGATCCAACTCCCCTCAACTATGTTGGCCAGGATGCATCTGCATGCCAATTTTTGGTCTAGATAATATGTGGGTGGACTACAACACCCATCACCCTGAGTCAAACCCTCTCGACTATGTTGGCCAGGACGCATCTACATGCCAATTTTTGGTCCAGATTCACTGTTGGCGGGGTTTCACAGGGCTCTTTGATTTTGGGGGAACTACAACTCCCACCACCCTGCATATGAGTGTACTACAATTCCTATTGTGCCAGGTTTAGTCCAGACCCACTGGATGGAGGAACATCTTAGAAAATACATAGATACAAGATGACTACAACTCCCATCACTCTACATACAGGTGTACTGCAATTCCAATTGGGCATAGGTCATGGCACATTAGGTCCTCCTTTTTGCACCAGCTTATTTCATGGCTTTCGTTATATGGGCGGACTACAACTCCCATCATACTGAGTCACCCTGGGTGATGATGGGAGTTGTAGTTCACCTAGATCCATGCAAACACATCACATTCATACGATTTTTGCTTTTATTATTTCACGGATAAGACGGAAAAGCTGGATGTGTCACAGCTGCGTCATAGGTACATGTTTGACATGTGACAGGCATGTTTGGTGGCCTCGGTCAGCGTGACGCCACGGCCGAATCCGTTCCCATGCGCGGACTCTCGCTTCCTCCTCCTCCTCGCCCCAAAAGCAAAGCCTGACACACCTTAAGACGTCGTCGCCGCGGATGCCTTTATTGTGAAAAGTTTTCTTCCCCCTTCCTTCTTTTGCGCCCGCGCCCTGATTGCCGCCCGAGCCTCGTCCATACGCATCGCAAATCTGGAATTGACAGCAAGTGCGGACACGGACAATTCTGGGGTGCGGATTTCACATTTGCGGAATCCCTTTAATGTTTTCCAATCTGTTCCTTCATGCATCCGAGTCGGGCTCCTCAGGAACTGCTGTAGTGGTGGAAGGGACCCCCAAAGGCCATCCATCCCAATGAAAGACACAATCAAAGCCCTCCCGACAGATGGCCATACAGCCTCTGTTTGCAGCTCTCCAGAGAAGGAGATTGATTAGATAGGTAGCATCCTTGCATTGGAAGGGACCCCAAAGACCATCCAGTTCAACCCCATTCTGTCGCTATGAAAGACACAATCAAAGCCCTCCCGACAGATGGTCATCCAGCCTCTGCTTACAGTTCTACAGAGAAGGTGATAGATGAGAGAGAGAGAGAGAGAGAGAGAGAGAATCCTAGTGTTGGGACCCCAAGGGCCATCCAGTTCAACCCTATTCTGCCATTAAGGAATACACAATCAAAGCCCTCCTGACAGATGGCCATCCAATCTCTACTTACAGTTCTTCAGAGAAGGTGATAGATTAGATAGATAGATAGATAGATAGATAGATAGATAGATAGATAGATAGATAGAATCCTAGTGTTGGGACCCCAAGGACCATCCAGTCCAACCCTATTCTGCCATTAAGGAATACACAATCAAAGCCCTCCTGACAGATGGCCATCCAATCTCTACTTACAGTTCTTCAGAGAAGGTGATAGATTAGATAGATAGATAGATAGATAGATAGATAGATAGATAGATAGATACACACACTAGATATAGAATCCTAGTGTTGGGACCCCAAGGACCATCCAGTCCAACCCTATTCTGCCATTAAGGAAGACACAATCAAAGCCCTCCCGACAGATGGCCATCCAGTCTCTGTTTACAACTCTCCAGAAAAGGAGATAATGAGATATTGATTGATTGATTGATTGATAGATAGACTCCTAGTGTTGGAAGGGACCCCAAGGACCATCCTGTTCAAGTATTATTCAACCCTATTCTGCCATTAAGGAAAGCACAATCAAAGCCCTCTTGACAGATGGCCATCCAGTCACAGATATGCTAGATAGACACACTGTGTTTTATAATTTAAGATTTGGAAGGGACCCCAAGGGCCCTCCAATTCAACCTCATTCTGCCATTAAGGAAGGCACAATCAAAGCCCTCCTGACAGATGGCCATCCGTCTGATTTGAAATAGATTTGACATGGAAACATGCATTCTTGGGACTTCTTGGATATTTCTATCTGGGGAATCAGCTTTCAATCTTAGTCGTAAACAGAGCTCTCCATTTGAGAGATTAGGTCTTGGAGAGGCCCTTCAAAGTTCGGACTAAAACCCAGAGCCCTCGAAAAAGAGAGGGGTGGCCCTAGAAATCCCTGATTTGACACATTCCTCCCCATTTGTAATAGATATAAATAAAATTATTATTATTATTATTATTATTATTATTATTATTATTATTATTATTTCCATGCAGAAGGCCGTGAAAGGCGTGTATCTTGAGATCGTCAACGTATAGTAGCAACGAGGTAATATCACTATTGGAGAAATCTAATGGCTAGGGTGCATTACATTATGGGAACTGGAAAGTCTCAGGCTCTTTGCACCTATTGCTGTCTGGGTTTGTTGGGGTCCAGGTGAGATTCCAGTGGCGGGGAGTTCCGCCAGTTCATTGTGTCGCTTTCGAGGATGTGGCCGGCTTTGCAAAGAAGTCTATCACATCTTCCTTTCCGTGAGAATCCCTTTTTGACCCACTGGGACAAGGGGGTTGACGCAAGGGTCGCTGGTCAAGTCCCGGCTGTCTTGACCCCACTGACCCTTGGGATGACCCCTTGACCAGCCGCCCCCAAGGGCTGCCCCCTACAGGTTGTTGTTGGCCATCACAGGATTGGTGTAAGAGAAGCCGCTGGTGCCGTTTCTGGGGAGTGTCTGTGGAGGGAACGAAAAGAAGGCAGTCAGTATCAGAGAATCAGGTAAACCAAGATGGGAAAGAAAGGAAGACAAGAGCAAATTGGAAGGAAGATGGAAGGAAAGGGAAAAAAGGAAGACGAGAAGGAAGAAAGGAGATAGATGGAGGATACAAAGAAGGTAATGAAAGGAAGAAGCAGTAAATTGGAAGGAAGGAAAAGAAAAAAGAGGAGTATGAGAAGGAAGAAAGGAGATAGATGGAGGATACAAAGAAGGTAAGAAAAGAAGAAGAAAAGAGAGGAAGGAAGGAAGGAAAAGATGTGAAGAAAGAAAATGAAGAAAGAGGGAAAGAAAGAAAGGAAAGAAAAAAGGGATGAGAAGGAAGAAAGGAGATGGAGGATACAAAGAAGGTAAGGAGAGAGGGAAGGAAAGGAAGGAGCATGGGAGGAAGGAAAGAAAAGATGGGAAGAAAGAAAGGGAAGGAAGGAAAAGAAGAAAGGAAGAAAAGAGGAAAGAAGGAATGGGAGAGGAAACGAAAAAAAGGATGAGAAGGAAGAAAGGAGAAGATGGAAGTAGGAGGTAAGAAAAGAGGAAGAAAATGAAGGAAGGGATGAGAAGGAAAATAGATGGGTGGAGGATACAAAGAAGGTAAGAAAAGAGGAAGAAAATGAAAGGAAAGGGATGGAATAGAAAGAAAAGAGAGTGGGAGGGAGGAAGAGATGGGAAGAAAGAAAAGGAAGGAAGAGGGAAGGAAGGAAAAGAAGAGAGAGGTAAAAGAAAAAAGGATGAAAAAGGAGAAGGAAGCAAAAAGCAAAGGAAGGAAAGAAGTAGAGAAGGAAGGCAAGAAAGTAGAGGATAAAGAAAAAGGGGGAAGGAAGGAAAGAGGTAGAGAAGAGAGGAAAAGAAAAAAGGGATGAGAAAAGATGGAAGATTAAAAGAAGGTAAGAAAAGAGGAAGAAAAGGAAAGGAGGGTGGGAGGGAGGAAAGAAAATACGGGAAGAAAGAAAATGAAGGCAGAGGGAAGGAAGGAAAAGAAGAAAGGGATGAAAGAGGAAAAGAAAAAAAGGATGAGAAGGAAAATAGATGGGTGGAGGATACAAAGAAGGTAAGAAAAGAGGAAGGAAGAAAATGAAAGGGGTGGAATGGAAAGAAAAGAGTGTGGGAGAGAGGAAGAGATGGGAAGAAAGAAAGGGAAGAGGGAAGGAAGGAAAAGAAGAAAGGAAAAAAGAAAGAAGGAAAGAGAGGTAAAAGAAAAAAAAGGATGAAAAAGGAGAAGATGGAAGACAAAATGAAGGTAAGAAAAGAAGAAGAAAAGAGAGGAAGGAAGGAAGGAAGGAAGGAAGGAAGGAAGGAAGGAAGGAAAAGTTGTGAATAAAGAAAAAAGAGGGAAGGAAAGAGGAAAGAAAGAAAGGGATAAGAGGAAAAGAAAAAAGGGATGAGAAGGAAGAAAGGAGATGGAGGATACAAAGAAGGTAAGAAAAGAAGGAAGGAAAGGAGGGAGGGAGGAAAAGGAAAAAAGCATGAGGAGGTAAAAAAGAGAAGATGGAAGATCGAAAGAAGGTGAGAAAAGAGGAAATAAAAGTAAAGGAGGGAGGGAGGAAAAGATTGGAAAAAAGAAAAAGAAAGAAGAGGGAAAGAGGGAAGGAAGAAAAAGAGGAAGGGTTGAGAGAGGAAAAGGAAAAAGAGGATGAGAAGGAAGAAAGGAAATGAGGGATACAAAGAAGGTGAGAAAAGAAGGAAGGAAAGGAGGGAGGGAGGAAAAGGCATGAGAAGGTAAAAAAGAGAAGATGGGAAAGAAGGTGAGAAAAGAGGAAGAAAAAAAGTAAGGAGGAGGAGGAAAAGATGGAAAAAGAAAAAGGAAGGAAGAGGGAAAGAGAAGGAAGGAAGAAAAGAAAGGAAGGAGAGAAGAGGAAAAGGAAAAAGAGGAAAGAAGAAAGAAAAGAAGAAAGAAGAAAGAAAGAAAGAGGGGAAGCTGGAAGATAGAAAGAAGGTAAGAAAAGAGGAAGGAAGGAAGGAAGGAAGGAAGAAAAGAAGGAAGGAAGGAAGGAAGGAAGGAAGGAAGGAAGAAAAGAAGGAAGGAAGGAAGGAAGGAAGGAAGGAAGGAAGAAAAGAAGGAAGGAAGGAAGGAAGGAAGGAAGGAAGGAAGGAAGGAAGGAAGGAAGACATGGACAAACTTTTGGAGAACAATTTTAACCAACGCAAACTTAACAGCATTTCAATGGAATACCCCAGAGGCCATCCAGTCCAACCCCCTTCTGCCATGCAGGGAAAACACAATCAAAGCACCTCCAACAGATAGCCGCCCAGCCTTGGCAATAGTAGTAGTAGTAGTAGTAGTAGTAGTAGTAGTAGTGGAAATCCCAGAGAACACAATTCGAGAACCCCGGGACTCGAGCGAAGGCTGTGAGTGTTGTAACGGTCGGAGTGTTGTGCCCGCCCGTAACTCAAATACATTAATAGCCCATTATCAGGAGAAAGGTGAGATACAGAAATGAGTATATCAACAATTATTGACTTTAAGTAACTGCTACTAACTTCGAGCAACCCGCTTAATAACACCACGGAACAGGGTTGGTTTTGTGTGTGTTCCTGGGTTCTAAATGTCATTTTTCCTAATGGCTGCTATCATACAAACCTTGGGAAAAATTGATTAAACTGCCCAAACTTTGTATTTATGGGAAGGACATCGTTCAGCACACTTTGTGCCATCAATGTTTATCATTTACACAATGGATCAGCCGCTGCCAGAAGGGATAGAAAGTTTCATCTACGCTGACGATTGTGCCATCACCACCCAAGCAAGGAACTTTGAAATGGTGTGGTCCACTCTCAATAGTGAGGGCCACTCTCTCTCTTTCAAATATATATATATATATATCCATCAATATTTAACATTTACACAAATGACCAACCACTGCCAGAAGGAACAGAGAGTCTAATCTACACTGACGATTGTGCCATCACCACCGAAGCAGGGAGCTTTGAAATTGTGCTCTTACTGCCTCTCTCTCTCTCTCATTCATATATATTCATCAATGCTTAACATTTACACAAATGACCAGCCATTGCCAGAAGGGATAGAGAGTCTCATCTACGCTGACGATCATGCCATCACCACCCAAGCAGGGAGTTTTGAAAATGTTGAACAGAAGCGCTCTAAAGCTTGAGGTGCTCTTACTGCCTATATATATATATATATATATATATATATATATATATATATATTTATATATCCATCAATGTTTAACATTTACACAAGTGACCAGCCCCTGCCAGAAGGGACAGAGAGTCTCATCTATGCTGACGATCATGCCATCATCACCCAAGCAGGGAGCTTTTAAATGGTGCTCTTACTGCCCACCCTCTCCCATTCATTCATATATATATATATATATATATATATATATATATATATCCATCAATATTTAACATTTACACAAACCAACCACTGCCAGAAGGGACAGAGAGTCTCATCTATGCTGATGATTGTGCCATCACCACCCAAGCAGGGAGCTTTATTAAATGGTGCTCTTTCTGCCCCGCCCTCTGAGATATATATATATATATATATATATATATATATATATATTACACAAATAACCAACCACTGCCAGAAGGGACAAAGAGTCTCATCTACGCTGATGATCATGCCATCACCACCCAAGCAGGGAGCTTTGAAATGGTTGAACAGAAGCACACTCTCTCTCTCTCTCTCTCTCTCTCTCTCTCTCTATATATATATATATATATATATATAACATTTACACAAATGGCCAGCCGCTGCCAGAAGGGAGAGAGAGTCTCATCTACGCTGATGATCGTGCCATCACCACCCAAGCAGGGAGCTTTGAAAGGGTTGAACAGAAGCACTCTTTCTCTCTCTCTCTCGCTCTCTCTCTCTCTCTCTCTCTATATATATATATATATATATGTATATATATATATATAACATTTACACAAATGGCCAGCCGCTGCCAGAAGGGAGAGAGAGTCTCATCTACGCTGATGATCGTGCCATCACCACCCAAGCAGGGAGCTTTGAAAGGGTTGAACAGAAGCACTCTTTCTCTCTCTCTCTCTCTCTCTCTCTCTCTCTATATATATATATATATATATGTATATATATATATATACATTTACACAAATGGCCAGCCGCTGCCAGAAGGGAGAGAGAGTCTCATCTACGCTGATGATCGTGCCATCACCACCCAAGCAGGGAGCTTTAAAAAGGTTGAACAGAAGCTCTCTGAAGCTTGAGGTGCTCTTTCTGCCTATATATATATATATATATATATATATATATATATATATATCAATGTTTAACATTTACACAAATGACCAGCCACTGCCAGAAGGGACAGAGATTCTCATCTATGCTGACGATCATGCCATCACCACCCAAGCAGGGAGATTAGAAAGGGTTGAACAGAAGCTCTCTGAAGCTTGAGGTGCTCTTACTGCCTATTCCAGGTGATAGAAACAATATCATACAAAAGCTGAGCACATTTTGTGATAGTTTTTCAACAATTGTTTCCTTGTGTAATAGGATTGATGATGACTCGATTATGGTGTAATATAGCGCAATATAAGTCACAGGATGGTTTCGAGATGTGGGGGAAAGGGCAGCGGGAAAGTGTACAGAGCGATTCCTGCGCGGGGCGTGCCGTTCCGCAAGAAGCCACTTTCGGCACGCTATCGGGAGCGACTTTGGTCAGGTGTCGAAGAAAAGAAATGCAAAAAAAGCCAACCGCCACCAACACCGATATCCCTGTTTACATGCTGCAAAGGTTGGACGTGGGAAGCCA
Source organism: Anolis sagrei ordinatus (assembly GCF_025583915.1). Taxonomy (NCBI): domain Eukaryota; kingdom Metazoa; phylum Chordata; class Lepidosauria; order Squamata; family Anolidae; genus Anolis; species Anolis sagrei. The sequence continues at coordinate 4,456,886 of NW_026844700.1, forward strand.
TGCAAATGCCGGTGACTAGATAGAGACCTGTTTATTGATTAGTCCAGTGAATGACTATACCCACAATAGAAGATTAAAAAAATACAGAAATAGACATTAATCCCTATCCTAAAATCAATGAAAACACAATAGGACTTGATCAAATAGTAAGTTTGGTAAAAGGGAGAGTAAGGTTGCTGGTCTCTCTCTCTCTCTCTCTCAAGGGCAAGAAGGCACCCAATGGGGCCAAGCCTGGCTCCCTCCCTCTCTCCCTCCGTCCTCTCGCCAGCTTCCCAACCCAACGGACCCAAAGCCAAATATTTGCTCAATCATCTGGTGTTTGTTCAGTCGAGAGCCAGGCAGCGGTGCAAGGCAGAGCAGAGCTGGAGGGATCGTGTAGAGTGGCAGAGTCAGCCAGACACCCTGCTCTCCATCTATCCATCCGTCCTTCTAGTAATCCATCCATCTATCCATCCTTCTATCCATCCATCCTTCCATGCTTCCTTCCTTCTATCCATCCATCCATCCATCCTTCTAGTCATCCATCCATCCATCCATCCATCCTTCTAGTCATCCATCCATCCATCCTTCTATTCATCCATCCATCCATCCTTCCTTCCTTCTATCCATCCATCCTTCTATCCATCCATTGATCCATCCATCCATCCATCCATCCATCCATCCATCCATCCATCCATCCATCCATCGACCCTTCTATTCATCCATCCATCCATCTATCCATCCATCCATCCATCCATCCATCCATCCATCCATCCATCTATCCATCCTTCTATTCGTCAACCCATCCATCCTTCTATCCATCCATTGATCCATCCATCTGTCCATCAATCAATCCTTCTATCCATCCATTCATCAACCCTTCTATCCATCCATCCATCCATCAATCCATCCATCCATCCATCCATTCATCCATCCTTCTATTCATCCATCCATCCTTCTATTCTTCCTTCCTTCCTTCCTTCCTTCCTTCCTTCCTTCCTTCTATCCATCCTTCTATCTATCCTTCTATCCATCCATCCATCCATCCATCCATCCATCCATCCATCCTTCTATCCTGTCACCCTTCTATCCAACCATCCTTCTATCCATCCATCCATCTATCCTTCCATCCGTCCGTCCTTCTATCTGTCCTTCTATCCATCCATCCATCCATCCATCCATCCATCCATCCATCCATCCATCCATCCATCCATCCATCCTTCTATCCATCCATCTATCCACTGCTCCCTTCCCATGTGAGGGTATGTCTGCCCAAGGTGCCCCTGCCACAACAGCTGTCCTTCCTCACCTTATTAACCTGGGGGCAAAAGATGGGCAGGTGTGGGGCCGGACCTTGTGGTCAGAGGAATGACAGTGGCGCCATTCCCTGTGCCATTTAAGATGGCTTGACCTGTGTCCCAAAGAAGACAGGTTGCTGCTCACCGCATTGTACGGGTTCTCCTTGCTGCCGGGTGCCGCGTACCTCCCGTGGGTCTCGTACGTGGGGTACTCATTCATGGGGTGGTAAGAGTCCCGGGTGCTGATGAGGTCCAAGCTGCCCCGGTGTTGCCGTCGGCACCAGCGGACGATCTGGGGTCAAGGGCAGAGGAAGGATCAGTGGAGATGCCTGTCACTAAAAGGTGGTGAGGTGAGTGAGCAGCACATATACGAATAGAAACATAGGTGGAAGGGACCCTCAAAGGTCACCCATTCTCATTGTTTTGATACATGAAAGGCATTGAATTTTGCCATTGATGATGTTGGGAACCGCTTTGAGTCCTCCCAGAGGCAAGAAAAGTGGTATACAAGCGCAATAAATAAATACACAAACGAATCTAGCCATCCAGGAAATGCACAATCAAAGCACCACCAACAGATGGCCATCCAGCCCCTGTATTATTATTATTATTATTAATAATAATAAGATCTGTATAGGAAGGATAATAATATCGAGGATAGTTGTGACGGTGTGGTGAGTGAATTAGAACCAGACATCCTGAGGAGTGAGGTTTAATTTGCCCTTAAGAAGCATTGCTAACAACAAGGCAGCATGAGACGACAGGATCCCAGCTGAACTGTTTAAAATCTTGAAAGATGATAATAAATGAATCTAGCCATCCAGGAAAAGCACAATCAAAGCACCACCAACAGATGGCTATCCACCCCCTGTATTATTATTATTTTTATTATTATTTTATTATTATTATTATTAATAATAATAATAATAATAATAATAGAGTCCACCAAAGATGGAGCTTCCATCGAACTCCAAGGCAGCGAGTTCCACTGTTGAACAGCTCTTCTTATAGTCAGGAAGTTCTTCCTAGTGTTCAGGTGGAATTTCCTTATGGCTTCATTGAGCTCTCTGGCACTGCTTTGCTCCATCCCCAGCAAAGGGAGCCTCGGTGTGTGGAGTCTGGGGCCTAACAAGAATCGGCGACCCAGGAGGGACACGTGGGAAAAGCTGTTAGGGGTTGAAGGCTGCTACTCACCAGGTACAAGCAGTACAGCAGGAGCAGGAAGAGGATGATGGAGACCAGGACCAGGAGGGCGATGCCCCAGCCGGGGACGCCGCCCGAGTCCGATCCCGATCCCGATCCCGATCCCGATCCCGATCCCGATCCCGATCCCGATCCCGAGCCGTCTGATTTGGTGGTATCCGGGGCACTTGTTGGAGTAAGGGCTTTGGCTGAAGGAGAAATGTAGCATTTGCATCAATGGAGGGCATTCTTTCTCTCGTCATAATTCAAACACATCTGCAGACACACATCCAGCCCAGCCCTGTTTAGCCGGCCAGGAAATGCACAATCAAAACCCTCCCGACGGCCATCCAGCCTCATCATGAGCAGGTTTGTGGTGGAATACAGCTATAGACCTCTAGAGTTGGATGAGACCCCCCGAAAACATCCAGTCCAAGCTCTTTATGTCCCGGCACTATCTGATCCTTCCCAACAGGCTTTGTTTAGAAACCTCCAGGGAAGGGGATGCCATCATCATCATTATCGTGCATTGTATTTTGCTCCATCAATGTTTAACATTTACACAACTGATCAGCCACAGCCAGAAGGGATAGTGAATTTCATCTATGCTGACGTTCGTGCCATCACCACCCAAGCAGGGAGCTTTGAAATGGTTGAATGGAAGCTCTCCGAAGCTTGAGGTACTCTTACTGCCTATATATATATGCATCAATGTTTAACATTTACACAAATGACCAGCCACTGCCAGAAGGGACAGAGAGTCTCATCTATGCTGATGATCGTGCCATCACCACCCAAGCAGAGAGCTTTGAAGGGGTTGAACGGAAGGTCTCAGAAGCTTGAGGTGCTCTTACTGCCGATATATATATATATATATATATATATATCCATCAATGTTTAACATTTACACAACTGATCGGCCACTGCCAGAAGGGATAGCGAGTTTCATCTATGCTGAAGATTGTGCCATCACCACCCAAGCAGGGAGCTTTGAAATGGTAGAACAAAAGTTCTCTGAAGCTTGAGGTGCTCTTACTGCCTATATATATATATATATATATATATATCCATCAATGTTTAACATTTACAGAAATGACCAAACACTGCCAGAAGGGACAGAGAGTTTCATCTACGCTGACGATCATGCCATCACCACCCAAGCAGGGAGCTTTGAAAGGGTTGAACGGAAGCTCTCTGAAGCTTGAGGTACTCTTACTGCCTATATATATATCCATCAATGTTTAACATTTACACAAATGACCAGCCACTGCCAGAAGGGACAGAGAGTCTCATCTACGCTGATGATCGTGCCATCACCACCCAAGCAGGGAGCTTTGAAAGGGTTGAACGGAAGCTCTCTGAAGCTTTAGGTGCTCTTACTGCCTGTTACAGGGAAAACCAGCTGATTCCTAATGTTTAACATTTACACAACTGATCAGCCACTACCAGAAGGGACAGAGAGTCTCATCTACGCTGACGATCGTGCCATCACCACACAAGCAGAGAGCTTTGTAATGGTTGAATGGAAGGTCTCAGAAGCTTGAGGTGCTCTTACTGCCTACATATATATATATATATATATACACACACACATCAATGTTTAACATTTACACAACTGACCAGCCACTGCCAGAAGGGAGAGAGAGTCCCATCTATGCTGACGATCATGCCATCACCACCCAAGCAGAGAGCTTTGAAATGGTTGAACGGAAGCTCTTGGAAGCTTTAGATGCTCTTACTGCTTATTCCAGGTGATAGAAATACTATGATATGAACGCTGAGTGCATTTTGTGATAGTTTTTCAACAAATATCGAGTCTGAACTGATTCGACATAGTGAGGGCCACCAAAACAAAGTGTCCCAGGTGTGTTTTACTGGAATTCTTCACCCCCTCTTTCCTTTTTTAAACCCCGTAAACAACATTGGCCTCTCCTTGGTCTTATCCATCGCCCTTCACCTTGGATGTCTGCCAATTCCATGCCCTGGTAACTATCCTTAGGCGCAGTCTTCAGGCTCGTTTCCACTCGGTTTGCAAATTCAGCGCTGGAGGTGCTATCAGTCTTCTGGAAACGCACTTCCGAGTCCACCTTCACGGAGCCAGAACTACGAGACGGAAAGAGGAGAGATGTGGCTCCGGACATCCCACATTTGGACCCCAAACTCCCCGAATAAACTATTATCTTAGGAGGCATTGCATTTGCAATATTAGAAGGTTTCCCCCTGACATTAAGTCCAGTCGTGTCAGACTCGGGGGGTTGTTGCTCATTTCTAAGCCGAAGAGCCAGCATTGTCCGTAAACATCTTCAAGATCTCTACGGACTGCACGGAGCACTGTTACCTTCCCGCCGGAGCAGTACCTATTGATCTACTCACATTTGCGTGTTTTCGAACTGCTAGGTTGGGAGAAGCTGGGGCTAACAGTGGGAGCTCACCCCCGCTCCCCAGATTCGAACCGCCAACCTTTCGATCAGCAAGTTCAGCAGCTCAGCGGTTTAACCCACTGTGGGATCCATTAGGCACAATACGTTGCATCTATTGCATATGCTCCTCCTTTCGAAGTGAGCAACCAGCCTTACTCGGGGTTTTAGGGCCCCCGTACCATGGGACCCCTTGCAATTATTCTGCCTCGCTTTCATACCTGAAGGAAATTATAGTGAATCCAAGGTAGTCTTTGCTATCTGCGAAGGCGGAAGAGGCATAGACTGCTTTGTACTGCGGAAAGAAAGGAAAGGCAAGTTGGGTTTGCGATTATTATTACTATTATTATTATTATTATTATTATTATTATTATTATCAAAAAATATTATTGAGTTGGAAGCGTCCCCCAAGAACTATCCCTCCCAACCTCTTCTGCCAAGTAGGGAAAGGAGACGATATCAAGGTGGATGATTTGTCTTAGGAATAGAAGTTTGAGTAGATAGAGTGAGTAGATAGTACATGAATAGTGGGGTATACAATAGGCAAAAAAGAGATAAACGTAAACCTCTTTGCAGATGATATCATGTTAGGAATAGAAGTCTTAGTAGATACAGAATAGTATAGAATAAGGCAAGAGGTTTGCTGGTAAATTATTGTTGTTGTTGTTAGTATTATACAAGGGTCCCCAAAAGGCTATCCAGTCCAACCCCTTTTTCCAGGCAGGAAAAGCACAATCAAAGCTCTCCCAACAGATGGCCAGTCAGCCCCTCCATAATAATAATAATAATAATAATAATAATAATAATAATAATAATGGAGTCACAGAATCCTAGACTTTGAAGAGATTCCCAAAGGGCATCCAGCTCAACACCCTTCTGCTATAAAGAAAGGCACCACCCAAGCCCTCCCAACAGATGGCCATCCAGCCTCATAGACATTAACGGGTTCAGGGACAAATAGGGTTATAGAATCAAAGACTTCTAGACCTGGATGAGATCCCCAAAGGACATCCAACTTAATGCCCTTCTGCTATAAAGAAAGGCACCATCGAAGCCCTCCCGACAGATGGCCATCCAGCCTCATTAACAGGTTCAGGGACAAATAGCGCTACAGAATCAAAGACTTCTAGACGTGAAAGTGATCCCCAAAGGACATCCAGCCCAACACTCTTCTGCTATAAAGAAAGGCACCATCGAAGCCCTCCCGACAGATGGCCATCCAGCCTCATAGACATTAACAGGTTCAGGGACAAATAGGGCTATAGAATCAAAGACTTGAAAGAGATCCCCAAAGGGCATCCAATCCACCCCCATTCTGCCAGGCAGAAAAGCACCATGTAATCCCTCCCAACAGATGGCCATCCAGCCTTTGCTTAGGAACCCCCAGGGTAGGAGATGCCATCATCACCACCATCATCATTATCAACACGGAGTTGGAAGAACCCCACTTCTACAATACAGGAAAAGCACAACCAACAGATGACCATCCAGCCACTGTTTAAAGGTCTCCGATTATTACCGTCCAAGCCCTCCCGACAGATGGCCATCTAGCTTCATAGACATTAACTGGTTCAGGGACAAATAGGGCTATAGAATCAAAGACTTGAAAGAGATCCCTAATGGGCATCCAATCCACCTCCATTCTGCCAGGCAGGAAAACACCATATAATCCCTCCCAAAAGATGGCCATCCAGCCTCTGCTTAGGAACCTCCAGGGGAGGAGATGCCATCGTCATCATTATCTGTTGTTATTATTATTATTATTATTATTATTATTATTATTATTATTATTATTGAAGAATCATGGAGTGGGGAGAGACAGTCAAAGCACCCCCAACAGATGACCATCCAGCTTCTGTTTAAAAGCCTCCAATTATGATTTGTATCCTGAAAAAGAGACTTGTCACCATATAATCCCTCCCAAAAGATGGCCATCCAGCCTCTGCTTAGGAACCTCCAGGGAAGGATGCCATCGTCGTCATTATCTATTATTATTATTATTATTATTATTATTGGAGATTGGAGAATCATGGAGTGGGGAGAGACACTCAAAGCACCCCCAACAGATGACCACCCAGCCTCTGTTTAAAAGCCTGCAATTATTATTATTTGTATCCCGAAAAAGAGACTCGAATAAGCTCATCGCCATAAAACCAATGCAATGCAATACAAACCCATACAAATATACACAAGGATGAAAATAGAATTAAATTGTTAAAAAATTAAATAGATTTGCCTGAAGCAAAAAGTTACATTGTGAGGGTGGGCGGGGCAGGGCGTGCATTCATTTGTGTGTCCCTTAACAAATGCCGGCTCTTTCTGACGGGGTTAGCACTTACCATTTTGTCAATCTTCTAGATTTGCCTGAAGCAAAAAGTTACATTGTGAGGGTGGGCGGGGCAGGGCGTGCATTCATTTGTGTGTCCCTTAACAAATGCCGGCTCTTTCTGACGGGGTTAGCACTTACCATTTTGTCAATCTTCTCCTTTAGGTCCGTGTAGTCCTTGCTCTTTGGATTCGACAATTCCTCACTGAACGTCATGTTAGTGATGCGGAAAGTTACGGAGACCCGCACTGTTGCCGGGGCGGCCGTCAAGGCTTTGGTGGTCTCCTCAGGGCTGGACGCCTTGGTTGGCGCCGTTGACGAGGTGTCCTCGTCTGGGCTTTCCGTCTGAGTGTGGTCCTCTGGTGGGGCGGTCTCCTTGGTCCCGGGGGCCTGCTCTGTTTTGGACACTGTAGTTGTGGGCAGTTCCGTTGGGATGACCGCTGTAGTTGGGAATAAGCTTGGATGTCACTTCGGCTTTCTCCCATTCTTTCCTTTTTTCAAACCCCATAAACTTGATCTGATCCATCCCCTTGACCTTATCCATTGCCCTTCACCTTGGATGTCTGCCAATTCCATGCCCTGGTAACTATCCTTAGGCGCAGTCTTCAGGCTCGTTTCCACTCGATTTGCAAATTCAGCGCTGGAGGTGCTATCGGTCTTCCGGAAACGCACTTCCGAGTCCACCTTCACGGAGCCAGAACTACGAGACAGAAAGAGGAGAGATGTGGCTCAGGACATCCCACATTTGGACCCCAAACTCCCCAAATAAACTCTTAGGAGGCATTGCATTTGCAATATTAGAAGGTTTCCCCCTGACATTAAGTCCAGCCGTGTCCGACTCGGGGGGTTGTTGCTCATTTCGATTTCTAAGCTGAAGAACCGGCATTGTCCGTAGACACCTCCAAGGTCTCTATGGACTGCATGGAGTGCCGTTACCTTCCCGCCGGAGCGGTACCTATTGATCTACTCACATTTGCATATTTTTGAACTACTAGGTTGGGAGAAGCTGGGGCTAACAGCGGGAGCTCACCCCGCTCCCTGGATTCGTAGACACCTCCAAGGCCATGTGGCCACTGGCATGACTGCATGGTGCACCATTACCTTCCCACCGGAGCAGTACCTATTGATCTACTATTTGCATATTTTTGAACTACTACTAGGTTGACAGAAGCTGGGGCTAACAGCGGGAGCTCACCCCGCTCCCCGGATTCATAGACACCTCCAAGGCCATGTGGCCACTGGCATGTCTACATGATGTGCCGCTACCTTCCCGCCGGAGCTGTACCTATTGATCTACTCACATTTGCGTGTTTTCGAACTACTAGGTTGGGAGAAGCTGGGGCTAACAGTGGGAGCTCACCCCCGCTCCCCGGATTCGAACCGCCAACCTTTCGATCAGCAAGTTCAGCAGCTCAGCGGTTTAACCCATTGCGGGATCCATTAGGCACAATACGTTGCATCTATTGCATATGCTCCTCCTTTCGAAGTGAGCAACCAGCCTTACTCGGGGTTTTAGGGCCCCCGTACCATGGGACCCCTTGCAATTATTCTGCCCCGCTTCCATACCTGAAGGAAGTTATAGAGAATCCAAGGTATTCTTTGCTATCTGCGAAGGAGGAAGAGTTGTAGACTGCTTTGTACTGCGGAAAGAAAGGAAAGGCAAGTTGGGTTTGCGAGTATTATTATTATTATTATTATTATTATTATTATTATTATTATCAAAAAATATTATTGAGTTGGAAGCGTCCCCCAAGAACTATCCATCCCAACCTCTTCTGCCAGGTAGGGAAAGGAGACGATATCAAGGTGGATGATTTGTCTTAGGAATAGAAGTTTGAGTAGATAGAGTGAGTAGATAGTACATGAATAGTGGGGTATACAATAGGCAAAAAAGAGATAAGTGTAAACCTCTTTGCAGATGATATCATGTTAGGAATAGAAGTCTTAGTAGATACGGAATAGTATCGAATAAGGCAAGAGGTTAGCTGGTAAATTATTATTGTTGTTGTTAGTATTATACAAGGGTCCCCAAAAGGCTATCCAGTCCAACCCCTTCTGCCAGGCAGGAAAAGCACAATCAAAGCTCTCCCAACAGATGGCCAGTCAGCCCCTCAATAATAATAATAATAATAATAATAATAATAATAATAATAATAATGGAGTCACAGAATCCTAGACTTTGAAGAGATTCCCAAAGGGCATCCAGCTCAACACCCTTCTGCTATAAAGAAAGGCACCACCCAAGCCCTCCCAACAGATGGCCATCCAGCCTCATAGACATTAACAGGTTCGGGGACAAATAGGCTTATAGAATCAAAGACTTCTAGACTTGAAAGAGATCCCCAAAGGATATCCAGTCCAACACCCTTTTGCTATAAAGAAAGGCACCATCCAAACCCTCCCAACAGATGGCCATCCAACCTCATAGATATTAACAGGTTCAGGGATAAATAGGGCTATATAATCTAAATACTTTATTTTCTCTACAACCTGAAATTCCGTTAAATTTGCAAGTTCTTCTTTTTTCTTTTTTGACAGGTTTTTTGTCAATACCATTGTTTTTTTCTTGTTAATTTTTAGTCCGGCTACTCTCCCATGCTGCTCAAATTTATCCAGCCACTTTGATATATTTTCTGTTGGGTTATTGATAATGCAGATTATATCGTCTGCGTACGCTCTTACTTTGTAATTTTCCTTATTAATTCTGATGCCTCTTAATTCCGGGTCATTTCTTATATTGTTTAATAGAGTTTCTATTGCCATTATGAATAAGAGGGGTGGTAATGGACATCCCTGTCTTGTACCCTTGCCTATTTTTATGCTTCTGGATTCTTGTAGATTTATTAGCATTTTGACCTCTTGAAAATCGTATATTGCATTTATGGCATTAGTGAATTGATATCCGAGGTCCAATTCTTTCATTAGCAATTTTAGGTAGTCCCAGTTCAGGTTGTCAAATGCTTTTTCGGCGTCTAAACTAAGTAGAGCTAATTCTTCTTGATTATGTCTTTCGTAATATTCAATTAACAGGTTCAGGGATAAATAGGGCTATAGAATCAAAGACTTCTAGACTTGGATGAGATCCCCAAAGGACATCCAGTCCACCTTCATTCTGCCAAGCAGGAAGGCACCATATAATCCTTCCCAACAGATGGCCATCCAGCCTTTGCTTAGGAACCCCCAGGGTAGGAGATGCCATCATCACCACCATCATCATTATCAACACGGAGTTGGAAGAACCCCACTTCTACAATACAGGAAAAGCACAACCAACAGATGACCATCCAGCCACTGTTTAAAGGCTTCCAGTTATTACCATCCAAGCCCTCCTGACAGATGGCCATCTAGCTTCATAGACATTAACTGGTTCAGGGACAAATAGGGCTATAGGATCAAAGACTTCTAGACTTGAAAGAGATCCCTAATGGGCATCCAATCCACCTCCATTCTGCCAGGCAGGAAAACACCATCCCTCCCAAAAGATGGCCATCCAGCCTCTGCTTAGGAACCTCCAGGGAAGGATGCTGTCGTCGTCGTCATTATTATTATTATTATTGTTGTTGTTGTTGTTGTTGAAGAATCATGGAGTGAGGAAAGACACTCAAAGCACCCCCAACAGATGACCATCCAGCTTCTGTTTAAAAGCCTCCAATTATGATTTGTATCCTGAAAAAGAGACTTGTCACCATATAATCCCTCCCAAAAGATGGCCATCCAGCCTCTGCTTAGGAACCTCCAGGGAAGGATGCCATCGTCGTCATTATCTATTATTATTATTATTATTATTATTATTGGAGAATCATGGGGTGGGGAGAGACACTCAAAGCACCCCCAACAGATGACCACCCAGCCTCTGTTTAAAAGCCTGCAATTATTATTATTTGTATCCCGAAAAAGAGACTCGAATAAGCTCATCGCCATAAAACCAATGCAATGCAATACAAACCCATACAAATATACACAAGGATGAAAATAGAATTAAATTGTTAAAAAATTAAATAGATTTGCCTGAAGCAAAAAGTTACATTGTGAGGGTGGGCGGGGCAGGGCGTGCATTCATTTGTGTGTCCCTTAACAAATGCCGGCTCTTTCTGACGGGGTTAGCACTTACCATTTTGTCAATCTTCTCCTTTAGGTCCGTGTAGTCCTTGCTCTTTGGATTCGACAATTCCTCACTGAACGTCATGTTAGTGATGCGGAAAGTTACGGAGACCCGCACTGTTGGCGGGGCGGCCGTCAAGGCTTTGGTGGTCTCCTCAGGGCTGGACGCCTTGGTTGGCGCCGTTGACGAGGTGTCCTCGTCTGGGCTTTCCGTCTGAGTGTGGTCCTCTGGTGGGGCGGTCTCCTTGGTCCCGGGGGCCTGCTCTGTTTTGGACACTGTAGTTGTGGGCAGTTCCGTTGGGATGACCGCTGTAGTTGGGAATAAGCTTGGATGTCACTTCGGCTTTCTCCCATTCTTTCCTTTTTACAAACCCCATAAACTTGATCTGATCCATCCCCTTATAATAATAATAATAATAATAATAATAATAATAATAATAATGGAGTCACAGAATCCTAGACTTTGAAGAGATTCCCAAAGGGCATCCAGCTCAACACCCTTCTGCTATAAAGAAAGGCACCACCCAAGCCCTCCCAACAGATGGCCATCCAGCCTCATAGACATTAACAGGTTCGGGGACAAATAGGCTTATAGAATCAAAGACTTCTAGACTTGAAAGAGATCCCCAAAGGATATCCAGTCCAACACCCTTTTGCTATAAAGAAAGGCACCATCCAAACCCTCCCAACAGATGGCCATCCAACCTCATAGATATTAACAGGTTCAGGGATAAATAGGGCTATATAATCTAAATACTTTATTTTCTCTACAACCTGAAATTCCGTTAAATTTGCAAGTTCTTCTTTTTTCTTTTTTGACAGGTTTTTTGTCAATACCATTGTTTTTTTCTTGTTAATTTTTAGTCCGGCTACTCTCCCATGCTGCTCAAATTTATCCAGCCACTTTGATATATTTTCTGTTGGGTTATTGATAATGCAGATTATATCGTCTGCGTACGCTCTTACTTTGTAATTTTCCTTATTAATTCTGATGCCTCTTAATTCCGGGTCATTTCTTATATTGTTTAATAGAGTTTCTATTGCCATTATGAATAAGAGGGGTGGTAATGGACATCCCTGTCTTGTACCCTTGCCTATTTTTATGCTTCTGGATTCTTGTAGATTTATTAGCATTTTGACCTCTTGAAAATCGTATATTGCATTTATGGCATTAGTGAATTGATATCCGAGGTCCAATTCTTTCATTAGCAATTTTAGGTAGTCCCAGTTCAGGTTGTCAAATGCTTTTTCGGCGTCTAAACTAAGTAGAGCTAATTCTTCTTGATTATGTCTTTCGTAATATTCAATTAACAGGTTCAGGGATAAATAGGGCTATAGAATCAAAGACTTCTAGACTTGGATGAGATCCCCAAAGGACATCCAGTCCACCTTCATTCTGCCAAGCAGGAAGGCACCATATAATCCTTCCCAACAGATGGCCATCCAGCCTTTGCTTAGGAACCCCCAGGGTAGGAGATGCCATCATCACCACCATCATCATTATCAACACGGAGTTGGAAGAACCCCACTTCTACAATACAGGAAAAGCACAACCAACAGATGACCATCCAGCCACTGTTTAAAGGCTTCCAGTTATTACCATCCAAGCCCTCCTGACAGATGGCCATCTAGCTTCATAGACATTAACTGGTTCAGGGACAAATAGGGCTATAGGATCAAAGACTTCTAGACTTGAAAGAGATCCCTAATGGGCATCCAATCCACCTCCATTCTGCCAGGCAGGAAAACACCATATAATCCCTCCCAAAAGATGGCCATCCAGCCTCTGCTTAGGAACCTCCAGGGAAGGATGCCATCATCGTCATTATCTATTATTATTATTATTATTATTATTATTATTATTATTATAGAATAATGGAGTGGGGGAGACACTCAAAGCACCCCCAACAGATGACCACCCAGCCTCTGTTTAAAAGCCTGCAATTATTATTATTTGTATCCCGAAAAAGAGACTCGAATAAGCTCATCGCCATAAAACCAATGCAATGCAATACAAACCCATACAAATATACACAAGGATGAAAATAGAATTAAATTGTTAAAAAATTAAATAGATTTGCCTGAAGCAAAAAGTTACATTGTGAGGGTGGGCGGGGCAGGGCGTGCATTCATTTGTGTGTCCCTTAACAAATGCCGGCTCTTTCTGACGGGGTTAGCACTTACCATTTTGTCAATCTTCTCCTTTAGGTCCGTGTAGTCCTTGCTCTTTGGATTCGACAATTCCTCACTGAACGTCATGTTAGTGATGCGGAAAGTTACGGAGACCCGCACTGTTGSCGGGGCGGCCGTCAAGGCTTTGGTGGTCTCCTCAGGGCTGGACGCCTTGGTTGGCGCCGTTGACGAGGTGTCCTCGTCTGGGCTTTCCGTCTGAGTGTGGTCCTCTGGTGGGGCGGTCTCCTTGGTCCCGGGGGCCTGCTCTGTTTTGGACACTGTAGTTGTGGGCAGTTCCGTTGGGATGACCGCTGTAGTTGGGAATAAGCTTGGATGTCACTTCTGCTTCCTCCCATTCTTTCCTTTTTACAAACCCCATAAACTTGATCTGATCCATCCCCTTGATCTGATCCATCGCCCTTCACCTTGGATGTCTGCCAATTCCATGCCCTGGTAACTATCCTTAGGTGCATTGTTCAGGCCCGTTTCCACTTGGTTTGCAAATTCAGGGCTGGAGGTGTTATCGTTCTTCTGGAAACGCACTTCCGAGTCCACCTTCACGGAGCCAGAACTATGAGATGGAAAGAGGAGAGATGTGGCTCCGGGCATCCCACGTTCGGACCCCAAACTCCCCGAATAAACTATTATCTTAGGAGGCATTGCATTTGCAATATTAGAAGGTTTCCCCCTGACATTAAGTCCAGTCGTGTCCGACTCAGGGGGGTTGTTGCTCATTTCTAAGCCAAAGAGCCAGTGTTGTCCATAGACACCTCCAAGGTCTCTACGGACTGCATGGAGCGCTGTTACCTTCCCACTGGAGCGGTATCTATTGATCTACTCACACTTGCATGTTTTCAAACTGCTAGGTTGGGAGAAGCTGGGGCTAACAGTGGGAGATCACCCCTGCTCCCCGGATTCGAACCGCCAACCTTTCGATTAGCAAATTCAGCAGCTCAGTGAGCCACTGGAGGCTCCATTAGACACAATACATTGCATATGCTCTTCCTCTCGAAGTGAGCAACCAAGCTTTTGGGTCCACACCATGGGACCCATTGCAATTATTCTGCCCTGCTTTCATACCTGAAGGAAGTTATAGAGAATCCAAGGTATTCTTTGCTATCTGCAAAGGAGGAAGAGGTATAGACTGCTTTGTACTGCGGAAAGAAAGGAAAGGCAAGTTGGGTTTGCGATTATTATTATTATTATTATTATCAAAAAATATTATTGAGTTGGAAGCATCCCCCAAGAACTATCCATCCCAACCTCTTCTGCCAGGCAGGGAAAGAAGACGATATCAAGGTGGATGATTTGTCTTAGGAATAGAAGTTTGAGTAGATAGAGTGAGTAGATAGTATATTAATAGTGGGGTATACAATAGGCAAAAAAGAGATAAATGTAAACCTCTTTGCAGACGATATCATGTTAGGAATAGAAGCCTTAGTAGATAGAATAGGAACCCTCCGATAGAATAAGAAATAGTACATGAATAGAGGGGTATAAAATAAGCCAAGAGGTTTGCTGGTAAATTATTATTGTTCTTGTACAAGGGTCCCCAAAAGGCTATCCAGTCCAACCCCTTCTTCCAGGCAGGAAAAGCACAATCAAAGCACCCCCAACAGATGTCCATCCAGCCACTGTTTAAAGGCCTCCAATTATTATGATTTGTATCCTGCTTTCTCTGTCCTGAAAAGGAGACTCAAAGCCACTAATCATCTTAAAACCAATGTCAGCCCCAAATATAAACAATGGCTAAAATAGAATTAAATTATTTTAAAAATAAATAGATTGCATGGAGCAAAAGGCAGAGCATGGATTCGTGTGTTTGTCCCTTGAGGAACGCCGGCTCTTTCCTGCAGGGTTAGCACTTACCATTTTGCCAATACTAGAGGATAGGTTCTTGAACTCCTGGCTGTTTGGATCCTTCAATTGCTCACTGAAATTCATGTTCTGGATGTGGAAAGTGAGGGAGACTCGCACAGCGGTTGCCGGATTAGTCACCGGGGTTTTGGTGGTCTCTTCGGGGCTGGAGGTGGGCAAGGTGTCCTCGGAAGGGCCAGGGCTTTTCGTCCGAGTGTGGTCCTCTGGTGAGACGGACGGCTGCGCTGTGGTCATTGTGTCCGTTGGCTTGAGAGACATGGTCAAGCTGGACTGCGAGGCGGTCGGGGAGGTGTCCCCAGTTCTGCTGGTTGGCTCTGTTGTGGGCACTGTAGTTGTGGGTGGTTCCGTAGGGATGATTGCTTTATCGGTCCTCCGGAAACGCACTTCGGAGTCCACCTTCACAGAGCCAGGACTATGGGGCAGAGAAGGGAGACATGTGGCTCTGGGTGCCCCACGCTCAGGCCCCAAACTCCCCAAATAAAGGATTATCTTAGGTGGCATTGCACGTGCGACATTAGACACAATACATTGCATCTAGTGCATCTGCAATAGCTGTTTGTTACTGCTCTTCCACTCAAAGTGAGCAACCAAGCTTCAGGGTCTGCACCATGGGACCCATTGCAATTTTTCTGCCCCTCTTTCGTACCTGAAGGATTTTATAGAGTATCCACAGTATTCATCTGCGAAGGAGGAGGAGTTATACACTGCTTGGTACTGCGGAAAGAAAGGAAAGGCGTGTTGGGTTTGTGGGTATTATTAGTATTATTATTATTATTGAATATTGTTGAGTTGGAGGGGTCCCCAAAGAATATTATTGAGTTGGAAGGTTCCCCAAAGGGCTATCCAGTCCAACCCCTTCTGCCAGGCAAGAAAAGCAGATGATATCATGGTGGGCTATTTGTCTCAGGAATAGAAGTTTTAGTAGATAGAGTGAGGAAATAGGACATGAGTAGAGAGATATACAATAGAAAAAGAGGAAATAAATGTAAACCTCTTTGCAGATGATATTGTGTTAGGAATAGAAGCTTTAGTAGATAGAATGAGGAATAGTGCAAGTGTACAGAGATATACAATAGGTGAAAAGGAGATAAAAGTCAACCTCTCTGCAGATGATATCATGGTGGAGTATTCAATTAGAATTAAATGATTTTAAAAATAAATAGATTGCATGGAGCAGAAAGGTTAAACAGTGAGAGTGTCGGGGCAGGGCATGGATTTGTGTGTTTGTCCCTTGAGGAACGTCAGCTCTTTCCTGCGGGGTTGGCACTTACCATTTTGCCAATACTAGAGGATAGGTTCTTGAACTCCTGGCTGTTTGGATCCTCCAATTGCTCAGTGAAATTCATGTTCCGGATGTGGAAAGTGAGGGAGACCTGCACTGCGGTAGCCGGGCTAGTCGCCGGGGTTTTGGTGGTCTCTTCGGGGCTGGAGGTGGGAGAGGTGTCCTCGGAAGGGCCGGGGCTTTTCGTCCGAGTGTGGTCCTCTGGTGAGATGGACGGCTGCGCTGTGGTCATTGTGTCCTCTGTTGGCTTGGGAGGGGTGGTCAAGCCAGATGGCAGGGTGGTCGGGGAGGTGTCCCCAGTTCTGCTGGTTGGCTCTGAGGAGACCTGCACTGCGGTAGCCGGGCTATTTGCCGGGGTTTTGGTGGTCTCCTCGGGGCTGGAGGTGGGAGAGGTGTCCTCGGAAGGGCCGGGGCTTTTCGTCCGAGTGTGGTCCTCTGGTGAGATGGACGGCTGCGCTGTGGTCATTGTGTCCTCTGTTGGCTTGGGAGGGGTGGTCAAGCCAGATGGCAGGGTGGTCGGGGAGGTGTCCCCAGTTCTGCTGGTTGGCTCTGAGGAGACCTGCACTGCGGTAGCCGGGCTATTTGCCGGGGTTTTGGTGGTCTCCTCGGGGCTGGAGGTGGGAGAGGTGTCCTCGGAAGGGCCGGGGCTTTTCGTCCGAGTGTGGTCCTCTGGTGAGATGGACGGCTGCGCTGTGGTCATTGTGTCCTCTGTTGGCTTGGGAGGGGTGGTCAAGCCAGATGGCAGGGTGGTCGGGGAGGTGTCCCCAGTTCTGCTGGTTGGCTCTGAGGAGACCTGCACTGCGGTAGCCGGGCTATTTGCCGGGGTTTTGGTGTATCGGTCCTCCGGAAACGCACTTCGGAGTCCACCTTCACAGAGCCAGGACTATGGGGCAGAGAAGGGAGACATGTGGCTCTGGGTGCCCCACGCTCAGGCCCCAAACTCCCCAAATAAAGGATTATCTTAGGTGGCATTGCACGTGCGACATTAGACACAATACATTGCATCTAGTGCATCTGCAATAGCTGTTTGTTACTGCTCTTCCACTCAAAGTGAGCAACCAAGCTTCAGGGTCTGCACCATGGGACCCATTGCAATTTTTCTGCCCCTCTTTCGTACCTGAAGGATTTTATAGAGTATCCACAGTATTCATCTGCGAAGGAGGAGGAGTTATACACTGCTTGGTACTGCGGAAAGAAAGGAAAGGCGTGTTGGGTTTGTGGGTATTATTAGTATTATTATTATTATTGAATATTGTTGAGTTGGAGGGGTCCCCAAAGAATATTATTGAGTTGGAAGGTTCCCCAAAGGGCTATCCAGTCCAACCCCTTCTGCCAGGCAAGAAAAGCAGATGATATCATGGTGGGCTATTTGTCTCAGGAATAGAAGTTTTAGTAGATAGAGTGAGGAAATAGGACATGAGTAGAGAGATATACAATAGAAAAAGAGGAAATAAATGTAAACCTCTTTGCAGATGATATTGTGTTAGGAATAGAAGCTTTAGTAGATAGAATGAGGAATAGTGCAAGTGTACAGAGATATACAATAGGTGAAAAGGAGATAAAAGTCAACCTCTCTGCAGATGATATCATGGTGGAGTATTCAATTAGAATTAAATGATTTTAAAAATAAATAGATTGCATGGAGCAGAAAGGTTAAACAGTGAGAGTGTCGGGGCAGGGCATGGATTTGTGTGTTTGTCCCTTGAGGAACGTCAGCTCTTTCCTGCGGGGTTGGCACTTACCATTTTGCCAATACTAGAGGATAGGTTCTTGAACTCCTGGCTGTTTGGATCCTCCAATTGCTCAGTGAAATTCATGTTCCGGATGTGGAAAGTGAGGGAGACCTGCACTGCGGTAGCCGGGCTAGTCGCCGGGGTTTTGGTGGTCTCTTCGGGGCTGGAGGTGGGAGAGGTGTCCTCGGAAGGGCCGGGGCTTTTCGTCCGAGTGTGGTCCTCTGGTGAGATGGACGGCTGCGCTGTGGTCATTGTGTCCTCTGTTGGCTTGGGAGGGGTGGTCAAGCCAGATGGCAGGGTGGTCGGGGAGGTGTCCCCAGTTCTGCTGGTTGGCTCTGAGGAGACCTGCACTGCGGTAGCCGGGCTATTTGCCGGGGTTTTGGTGGTCTCCTCGGGGCTGGAGGTGGGAGAGGTGTCCTCGGAAGGGCCGGGGCTTTTCGTCCGAGTGTGGTCCTCTGGTGAGATGGACGGCTGCGCTGTGGTCATTGTGTCCTCTGTTGGCTTGGGAGGGGTGGTCAAGCCAGATGGCAGGGTGGTCGGGGAGGTGTCCCCAGTTCTGCTGGTTGGCTCTGAGGAGACCTGCACTGCGGTAGCCGGGCTATTTGCCGGGGTTTTGGTGGTCTCCTCGGGGCTGGAGGTGGGAGAGGTGTCCTCGGAAGGGCCGGGGCTTTTCGTCCGAGTGTGGTCCTCTGGTGAGATGGACGGCTGCGCTGTGGTCATTGTGTCCTCTGTTGGCTTGGGAGGGGTGGTCAAGCCAGATGGCAGGGTGGTCGGGGAGGTGTCCCCAGTTCTGCTGGTTGGCTCTGAGGAGACCTGCACTGCGGTAGCCGGGCTATTTGCCGGGGTTTTGGTGGTCTCCTCGGGGCTGGAGGTGGGAGAGGTGTCCTCGGAAGGGCCGGGGCTTTTCGTCCGAGTGTGGTCCTCTGGTGAGATGGACGGCTGCGCTGTGGTCATTGTGTCCTCTGTTGGCTTGGGAGGGGTGGTCAAGCCAGATGGCAGGGTGGTCGGGGAGGTGTCCCCAGTTCTGCTGGTTGGCTCTGAGGAGACCTGCACTGCGATAGTCGGGCTAGTCGCCGGGGTTTTGGTGGTCTCCTCGGGACTGGAGGTGGGAGAGGTGTCCTCGGGATTTTCCATCCGAGCGTGGTCCTCTGGTGAGACGGACGGGATGACTGCTGTAGTTGGGAATAAATTAGGATGTTACTTCGCCTTTCCGCCCTCTTTCCTTTTTTTCAAACTCCATAAATAACTTTGGCCACCCCTTGTCCTTCTCCGTCCCCCTTCACCTTGGATGTTTCCCAATTCCATGCCGTTCCAGGACCGCACGCAATAAGTTAAAATCCACAAAGTAGGGACACTATATTTATTTTAATATTTTTACCTTATTTTAGTAATTCAGGGGGAAACGCCTTAGGCCCGGCCCACGCACCAGCCTCCCTTTCTGCGGCCCATTGGCTGCCAGGTGAAGCCACTCATCATCGGCCACCACATAAACAATGTAATGTGAATATTTTATATTAATATTTATTTAAAACTAGCTGTCCCCTGCCAGGCGTTGCTGTGGCCCAGTCTGGTGATCTGGAAAAATAAGTAATGAGAAAGTGTTGGTTTCTAATCTATGTCATGTCTTTCTGCTTGTGAGTAAACAGTATTTCTTGATGTTTCTTTGACAGTGTTGTCGTGGAGAGTGTCTGGTTTGCCTACTCTGGAATATGCAACACATTGTCCTTCTTTAGGGATCCCTTTCAAATCTATGATACTATATCTCTCTGTGTGTGTGAGAATCATATCTCTCTATCTATATTTATGACTGGATGGCTCTTTGTCAGGAGGGCTCTGATTACATTTTCTTGCCCTGGTGAAGAGAGTTGGACTGGATGGCCTTAAGTATTTTCTGTTGGTCATGGGGGTTCTGTGTGGGAAGTTTGCCCCATTTCTGTCATTTGTGGGTTTCAGAATGCTCTTTAATTGTAGTGAACTATAAATCCCAGTAACTACAAATCCCAAATGTCAAGGTCTATTTCCTCCAAACTCCACCAGTTCGCATTTGGGCATATTGAGTATTCGTGCCAAGTTTGATCCAGATCCATCATTGTTTGAGTCCACAGTGCTCTCTGGATGTAGGTGAACTACAACTCCCACAACTCAAGGTCAATGCCCACCAAACCCTTCCAGTATTTTCTCTTGGGGGAGTTCTGTATGCCATGTTTGGTTCAATTCCATCATTGGTGGAGTTCAGAATGCTCTTTGATTGTAGGTGAACTATAAATCCCAGTAACTAAAATCCCAAATGTCAAGGTCTATTTCCTCCAAACTCCATCTGTGTTCATATTTGGGCATATGGAATATTTCGTGCCAAGTTTGGTCCAGATCCATCATTGTTTGAGTCCACATTGCTCTCTGGATGTGGGTGAACTATAATTCCCAAACTCAAGGTCAATGTCCACCAAACCTTCCAGTTTTTTCTGTTGATCATGGGAGCCCTGTGTGCTAAGTTTGGCCCAATTCCATCATTGGTGGAGTTCAGAATGCTCTTTGATTGTAGGTAAACTATAAATCCCAGCAACGACAATTCCCAAATGACAAAATCAATTTTTTTTGAGTGGAGGACATAAATTGGACTGTTAGGTGTCTTGTGTCCAAATTTGGTGTCAATTCCCCCAGTGGTTTTTGAGTTCTGATGGTAGCACGAACTAACATTACATTTTTATTTGTATAGATCCTCAAAACAGCGAGTCTGTGACAAGCGAACCGCGAAGTAGTGAGAGAACACGGTATATCTGAATTTGGGCACCGCAATGCCCAAAACAGCCACTAGGTGAGTTCGGAAAACTTTTTTTCGAGGCCCCAAACATTGAGCAAAGGGGTCGGGACCCCTGTTTTAAAAATCTTGCCTTTATTCCATTCTAAGGCGCACTTCGTAAACTTCTCTATCATTGGGACCCATCTTAGAATCGCAGGCGTATCTTATGCATTAGGGCAGCGGTTCTCAACCTGGGGGTCACGACCCCCAGGGGGGTCGCTGTGCCATTTTCTAGGGGTCATGAAGGCACCTCGGTTGGCCCCGCCCCCTCCGCTTCCTCAAAATGGCTGCCAGCCCCTGTGCCAGGGAAACAGCCAAGCTTTCCAGGTCAGCTCCACCTTGCGTGAGGTCTACATTGTGCTCAGGCAAAGAAGGCAGGCCAGTGGGCAGAGGCGGCCCTAAGTAATTTTCAACTGTAAGCAAACAGTATTTTGGCGCCTCCCCCCCCCCCCCCAACCAATCATTGATATATATTTTCTGTTCGTCGTGGGAGTTCCTGTGTGCCATATTTGGTTCAATTCCATCATTGGTGGAGTTCAGAATGCTCTTTGATTGTAGGTGAACTATACATCCCAGTAACTACACTTGCCGCACTTGCTCCCTTGCCTGGCCCGCTTTGGGTCCGGAGGCGTGCCTGAAGACCCCGACGTGTGCACCAAAAGTCACCTCTTCTCCTGACTTTCTCCTCAGCCATTAGGACAGAGAGAGAGAGAGAGAGAGAGAGGTGGAGATGCCCACCTTTCCTGAAGGTAGGCGCAAAAACAAAGGAGGGAGCGGAGGTGGGAGATACCTCCAGCCGGAGGGGCTCTCTCTCTCCCTCTCTCTCTTGGTCCCAATGGCTGAAGAGAAAGTCAGGAGAAGAGGCGACTTTTGATGCACACGCCGGGGTCTTCAGACACGCCTCCGGACCCGAAGCGGGCCAGGCGTGGCGGCTCCGCCCCTTGGCCCACCCACGGATTGGGGAGAGGAGAGGAGGCGGGTGGAGCGCCGGGGATCGGAAAAGGGAGCCGGTCATGGGGAAGGAATCGAACACGCAGAACTATTGAGCGCCGGCTCTGCTCGCGCACCCGGTGGCTGGGTGGAGCAGGAACGAGAGGGGCTAGGCGAGGCTCAAGGGCCCGGCCCCTTTGGGAAGAGGATCGCCCGGCGGCGAGGCAAGAAAGCCGAGGCTCCCCCCGGACTGCTAGGGCTGTTGTGAGCTGAGGGGGCGCTCCTCAAGTGGCTGTCGAGGGGCATTTACAGAGGCGCCTCTGCACCCCTGGCAAAAAGAAAGTGTTCTGCGACCGCTTACTTTGCGTAATGGATGAGCCACCCCTGGGCGTGGGGCAGGCGAGGGCCCCCTCGCACAAACATCCTGCATATCACATATTTACATTATGATCCGTAACAGTAGCAAAATTACATTTATAAAGGAGCAACGAAAATAATTTTATGGTTGGGGGTCACCGCAACATGAGGAAGCATATTTAGGGGTCGCGGTGTTAGAACCACTGCATTAGGGTGTGCCTTGCAATCAATGGTGTCTTACAATGGAAGAAATACGGAGGGGGTCCCCAAAGGCCATCCAGTCCAGCCACCTTTTTGCTAGGTAGGAAATACATGATCAAAACCCTCCCAGAGATGGAAGAGACCCCAAGGGCCATTCAACCCAACCACCCTTCTGCTATCCAGGAAATACACGATTAAAACCCTCCTGACAGATGGCCATTCAGCCCTAGCGTGAAAATAATAATAATAATAATAATAATAATAATAATAATAACAGAACTAGACTCCTAGAGTTGGAAGAGATCCCAAGGGCCATCCCATCCAACCACCCTTCTGCTAGGCAGGAAATACATGATCAAAACCCTCCAGACAGATGGCCATCCAGCACCTACTTAATAATAATAATAATAATAATAATAATAATAATAATAATATAATTAGAATACTAGAGTTGGAAGAGACCGCAAGGGTCATCCATTCCAACCCCCTTCTCCAGGCAGGAAACACAATCAAAACCCTCCTGACAAATGGCCATTCAGCCCCTGCTTAATAATAATAATAATAATAATAATAATAATAATAATAATAATAGAATTAGCATCCTGGAGTTGGAAGAGATCCCAAGGGCCATCCAGTCTGACCCCCTTCTGTCAGGCAAGAAATACATGGAACTGGATGGCCATCTGTCAGGATCAAAACCCTCCTGACAGACGGCCATCCAGTCCCTGCTTAACAACAACAACAACAACAACAACAGAATTAGAATCCTAGAGTTGGAAGAGATTCTAAGGATCATCCAATCCAACTCCCTTCTGCCAGGCAGGAAATACATGATCAAAACCCTCCAGACAGATGGCCATTCAGCCCCTGCTTAATAGTAATAATAATAATAATAATAATAATAATAATAATAATAATAATAGAACTAGACACCTAGAGTTGGAAGAGACCCCAAGGGCCATCCCATCCAACCACCCTTCTGCTAGGCAGGAAATACATGATCAAAACCCTCCAGACAGATGGCCATCCAGCACCTACTTAATAATAATAATAATAATAATAATAATAATAATAATAATATAATTAGAATACTAGAGTTGGAAGATACCACAAGGGTCATCCATTCCAACCCCCTTCTCCAGGCATGAAACACAATCAAAACCCTCCTGACAAATGGCCATTCAGCCCCTGCTTAATAATAATAATAATAATAATAATAATAATAATAATAATAATAGAATTAGCATCCTGGAGTTGGAAGAGATCCCAAGGGCCATCCAGTCTGACCCCCTTCTGTCAGGCAAGAAATACATGGGACTAGATGGCCATCTGTCAGGATCAAAACCCTCCTGACAGACGGCCATCCAGTCCCTGCTTAACAACAACAACAACAACAACAACAGAATTAGAATCCTAGAGTTGGAAGAGATTCTAAGGATCATCCAATCCAACTCCCTTCTGCCAGGCAGGAAATACATGATCAAAACCCTCCAGACAGATGGCCATTCAGCCCCTGCTTAATAATAATAATAATAATAATAATAATAATAATAATAATAATAATAGAACTAGACTCCTAGATTTGGAAGAGACCCCGCAAGGGCCATCCAGTCCAACCCCCTTCTTCCAGGCAGGAAAAGCACAATCTAATCCCCTCCTATAGATGGCCAATGCCATCCAGCTTCTGCTTCAAAGCCTCCAAAGGACTCTGAAGCAGGGAATTTCACTCTTCAAGGCTCAGATGGGATCTCCTTTCCTGCCACTCAAACCCATGACTCTCCCATCAGGGAGACAGGGGTCCCCAAATAATGTTTGATTATATATTATTGATTTGATGTCATCCGCAAACTTGATAATAGGGCAGTCCCTAAATAATTGATTATATATTATTAATTTAGTATCATCCGCAAACTTGATAATAGGGCGGTCCCCAAATAATTGATTATATATTATTAATTTAGTATCATCCGCAAACTTGATAATAGGGCGGTCCCCAAATAATTGATTATATATTATTAATTTAGTATCATCCGCAAACTTGATAATAGGGCGGTCCCCAAATAATTGATTATATATTATTAATTTAGTATCATCTGCAAACTTGATAATAGGGCGGTCCCCAAATAATTGATTATATATTATTAATTTAGTATCATCCGCAAACTTGATAATAGGGCGGTCCCCAAATAATTGATTATATATTATTAATTTAGTATCATCCGCAAACTTGATAATAGGGCGGTCCCCAAATAATTGATTATATATTATTAATTTAGTATCATCCGCAAACTTGATAATAGGGCGGTCCCTAAATAATTGATTATATATTATTAATTTGGTGTCATCCGCAAACTTGATAATAGGGCGGTCCCCAAATAATTGATTATTTATTATTAATTTAGTATCATCCGCAAACTTGATAATAGGGCGGTCCCCAAATAATTGATTATATATTATTAATTTAGTATCATCCGCAAACTTGATAATAGGGCGGTCCCCAAATAATTGATTATATATTATTAATTTAGTATCATCCGCAAACTTGATAATAGGGCGGTCCCCAAATAATTGATTATATATTATTAATTTAGTATCATCCGCAAACTTGATAATAGGGCGGTCCCCAAATAATTGATTATATATTATTAATTTAGTATCATCCGCAAACTTGATAATAGGGCGGTCCCCAAATAATTGATTATATATTATTAATTTAGTATCATCCGCAAACTTGATAATAGGGCGGTCCCCAAATAATTGATTATATATTATTAATTTAGTATCATCCGCAAACTTGATAATAGGGCGGTCCCCAAATAATTGATTATTTATTATTAATTTAGTATCATCCGCAAACTTGATAATAGGGCGGTCCCTAAATAATTGATTATATATTATTAATTTGGTGTCATCCGCAAACTTGATAATAGGGCGGTCCCCAAATAATTGATTATTTATTATTAATTTAGTATCATCCGCAAACTTGATAATAGGGCGGTCCCTAAATAATTGATTATATATTATTAATTTGGTGTCATCCGCAAACTTGATAATAGGGCGGTCCCCAAATAATTGATTATATATTATTAATTTAGTATCATCCGCAAACTTGATAATAGGGCGGTCCCCAAATAATTGATTATTTATTATTAATTTAGTATCATCCGCAAACTTGATAATAGGGCGGTCCCCAAATAATTGATTATATATTATTAATTTAGTATCATCCGCAAACTTGATAATAGGGCGGTCCCCAAATAATTGATTATATATTATTAATTTAGTATCATCCGCAAACTTGATAATAGGGCGGTCCCCAAATAATTGATTATATATTATTAATTTAGTATCATCCGCAAACTTGATAATAGGGCGGTCCCCAAATAATTGATTATATATTATTAATTTAGTATCATCCGCAAACTTGATAATAGGGCGGTCCCTAAATAATTGATTATATATTATTAATTTGGTGTCATCCGCAAACTTGATAATAGGGCGGTCCCCAAATAATTGATTATATATTATTAATTTAGTATCATCCGCAAACTTGATAATAGGGCGGTCCCCAAATAATTGATTATATATTATTAATTTAGTATCATCCGCAAACTTGATAATAGGGCGGTCCCCAAATAATTGATTATATATTATTAATTTAGTATCATCCGCAAACTTGATAATAGGGCGGTCCCTAAATAATTGATTATATATTATTAATTTGGTGTCATCCGCAAACTTGATAATAGGGCGGTCCCCAAATAATTGATTATATATTATTAATTTAGTATCATCCGCAAACTTGATAATAGGGCGGTCCCCAAATAATTGATTATATATTATTAATTTAGTATCATCCGCAAACTTGATAATAGGGCGGTCCCCAAATAATTGATTATATATTATTAATTTAGTATCATCCGCAAACTTGATAATAGGGCGGTCCCCAAATAATTGATTATATATTATTAATTTAGTATCATCCGCAAACTTGATAATAGGGCGGTCCCTAAATAATTGATTATATATTATTAATTTGGTGTCATCCGCAAACTTGATAATAGGGCGGTCCCCAAATAATTGATTATTTATTATTAATTTAGTATCATCCGCAAACTTGATAATAGGGCGGTCCCTAAATAATTGATTATATATTATTAATTTGGTGTCATCCGCAAACTTGATAATAGGGCGGTCCCCAAATAATTGATTATATATTATTAATTTAGTATCATCCGCAAACTTGATAATAGGGCGGTCCCCAAATAATTGATTATTTATTATTAATTTAGTATCATCCGCAAACTTGATAATAGGGCGGTCCCTAAATAATTGATTATATATTATTAATTTGGTGTCATCCGCAAACTTGATAATAGGGCGGTCCCCAAATAATTGATTATATATTATTAATTTAGTATCATCCGCAAACTTGATAATAGGGCGGTCCCCAAATAATTGATTATATATTATTAATTTAGTATCATCCGCAAACTTGATAATAGGGCGGTCCCTAAATAATTGATTATATATTATTAATTTGGTGTCATCCGCAAACTTGATAATAGGGCGGTCCCCAAATAATTGATTATTTATTATTAATTTAGTATCATCCGCAAACTTGATAATAGGGCGGTCCCCAAATAATTGATTATATATTATTAATTTGGTGACATCTGCAAACGATAATAGGGCTGTCAAAAATAAAGTTTGATTATGTTATTGATTTGGTGTCATCTGCAAACTTGATAATAGGGCGGTCCCCAAATAATTGATTACATATTATTAATTTGGTATCATCTGCAAACTTGATAATAGGGCTGTCAAAAATAAAGTTTGATTATATATTATTGATTTGGTGTCATCTGCAAACTTGATAATAGGGCGGTCCCCAAATAATTGATTATATATTACCCAATAGTTCAGCATCATGGAAAGGGACCTTTCCACGAAAAGGATGGAGAAATTTGGAAATTTGGCGTGGGGCATCTAGTCCACCCCCAGCTTTGGAATATTTTGCTTGCTGGAGGGCCTCTTTGGGGACGAGGCGGTGGCTTCAAGCCCTCTCCACCCATTTCCCGCAAACGCCAAATAGGTTTCATTTCTCTCCATCGTTGCTTGGGTCCTTAGGGGAAACCTGGATAACAAGCGAGTGGAAAACAGAGGTGCCTCTTGCCTCCCTCTTTCTTTATTTTCTTTCTCTCTTCCCTCCTTCCTTCCTTCATTCCTCCCTTCCTTCCTTCCTCCCTTCCTTCCTTCCTCCCTTCCTTGGCCTTTCGGAGCCTATGTTTTGGAAACAGAAGGCACTCCGCTTTCAGGAAACACAAAAGAGCGGCAGAGTCGCACCAAATCGGACCGCGATCTGTTCAACTATTTCACTAATGACTTAGATCAGGCATGGGTGAGCTTGCGCCCTCCCTCCGGGTGTTTTGGACTCCAACTCCCACAATTCCTAACAGCCGGTAGGGTCCAAAACACCCGGAGGGAGGGCCCAAGCTTGCCCATGCCTGGTTTAGATGAAGGTTTACTCAAGTCAATCAAATCAATAATATATAATCAAGTCAATCAAATCAATAATATATAATCAAGTCAAATCAATAATATCAAGTCAATCAAATCAATAATATATAATCAAACTTTATTTGGGGACCGCCCTATTATCAAGTTTGTGGATGACACCAAATCAATAACATATAATCAATTATTTGGGGACCGCCCTATTATCAAGTTTGCGGATGACACCAAATCAATAATATATAATCAATTATTTGGGGACTGCCCTCCTGACAGATGACCTTCCAGCCTCATAGACATTAGTCCATTCTATAGGACTATAGAGTCAAAGCCTCCTAGAGTTAGAAGAGACCCTAAAGGACATCCAGTCCAACTTCTTCCTTCTGCTGGGCAGGAAAGCAATATCCGATCCCTCCCAACAGATGGCCGTCCAGCAGGAAAGACAATATCTGATCCCTCCCAACAGATGACCTTCTCAGCCTCATAGACATTAGGGCATTCAATAGGGTTATAGAGTCAACGCTTCCTAAGAGTTGGAAGGGACCCCCAAAGGACATCCAATCCACTTCCCTTCTGTCAGGTAGGAAAGGCAATATCCGATCCCTCCCGACAGATGGCCTTCCAACCTCATAGACATTAGGGCATTCTATAGAGTAAAACCTCCTAGAGTTGGAAGGGACCCCAAAGGACACCCAATCCACCCCCTTCTGCCAGGCAGGAAAGGCAATATCCGAACACTCCTGACAGATGACCTTCCAGTCTCATAGGCATTAGGGCATCCTATAGACTATAGAGTCAAAGCCTCCTAGAGTTGGAAGGGACCCCAAATGACATCCAGTCTATCCAGCTTCCTTTTGCCAGGCAGGAAAGGCACCATCCGATCCCTCCCTACAGATGACCGTCCAGAGTCAAAGCCTCCTAGAGTGGAAAGGGACCCTAAAGGACATCCAGTCTATCCAGTCTATCCAGTCTATCCCCTTCTGCAACTTCTTCCTTCTGCCAGGCAGGAAAGGCAATATCCGATCCCTCCCAACAGATGACCTTCCAGCCTCATAGACATTAGGGCATTCTATAGGGTTATAATGTCAAAACCTCCTAGAGTTGGAAGGGACCCCAAAGGGCATCTAGTCCAACTTCTTCCTTCTGCCAGGCAGGAAAGACAATATCCGATCCCTCCCAACAGATGACCTTCCAGCCTCATAGACATTAGGGCATTCTATAGGGTTATAACGTCAAAACCTCCTAGAGTTGGAAGGGATCCCAAAGGGCATCTAGTCCAACTTCTTCCTTCTGCCAGGCAGGAAAGACAATATCTGATCCCTCCCAACAGATGACCTTCCGGCCTCATAGACATTAGGCCATTCTATAGGACTATAGAGTCAAAGCCTCCTAGAGTTGGAAGGCACCCTAAAGGACATCAAGTCCAACTTCTTCCTTCTGCCAGGCAGGGAAAGGCAATATCTGATCCCTCCCGACAGATGACCTTCCAGGTTCATAGACATTAGGCCATTCTATAGGACTATAGAGTCAAAGCCTCCTAGAGTTGGAAGGGATCCTAAAAGGACATCTAGTCCAACTTTCTTCTATGACACAGAAAAGGCAATGTCCAATCCCTTCTGACAGATGGCCGTCCAGCAGGAAAGACAATATCCGATCCCTCCCGACAGATGACCTTCCAACCTCATAGACATTAGGGTATTCTATAGGGTTATAGAGTCAAAGCCTCCTAAGAGTTGGGACCCTAGAGGACATCCAGTTCAAATTCCTTCTGCCAGGCAAGAAAGGCAATATCCGATCACTCCCGACAGATGACCTTCCAGCCTCATAGGCATTAAGGCATTCTGTAGGACTATAGAGTCAAAGCCTGCTAGAGTTGGAAGGGACCCCCAAAGGACATCCAATCCATCCCCTTCTCCCAAGCAGGAAAGGCAATATCCGATCCCTCCCGACAGATGCCCATCCCTGCTCCCTCTCCCTTCCAGGTGTGGGAAGGGTCTCCTGGCCGGCCCCTCACCTGTGAGCAGCAGGGCCAAGGCCAGGGCGGTGGCCACGGGCAGAGAGTGACCCATGGCGCAGGTGATGGGACCTCGAGGCCTGTGTGGACACAGCTGTGCCGCCGGACGCAGGGCTCAAGGGCGATGGCAGCTGTTGCCGGGAGGGGAGGCTTTATAGGTGAAGCACACCTGAGCCCAGGTAGAGAGGGAGGGAGGGAGGGAGGGAGGGGAAGGAGGGAGGCAAGGCCCGGCCCAGCCTAGGCTCACCTATCCTGGCCAAAGGGGCGGCCCAGAGCTGTTGGATTCCTTCCTTCCTCTGTCCCTAAGGGCAAAAGGACCAGAGAAGCAAAGGGTCCAGAGGGCCACCCTCTTGTTGTTGTTGTTGTGGTTGTGGTTGTGGTTGTAAGGAGACTCAAAGGGCTTGCTCCCTGACATTGTAAACATAGACCTCAGTTGGGAAGTGCAGCCGAGGATTGTTTTTATTGCATTGAAGTGAGTTGCGGGATGCAAATAATAATAATAATAATAATAATAATAATAATAATAATAATACCAAATAATAACAACAATAATGCTAATATAATAACACCCATGAATCTGGACCAAACCTGGCATGCAGAACTGACATGCCGAAATTTGATCCGTCCCAATAGATGGCCATCCAGAGAAGGAGATAGATAGATAGATAGATAGATAGATAGATAGATAGATAGATAGATAGGCACAATGCGATCCCTCTCGATAGATGGCCACCCAGAAAAGGAGATATATTAATAGATTTATAGGAAGACACAATTTCATCCCTCCTGATAGATGGCCATCCAGAGAAGGAGATAGATAGATAAATAGATAGATAGATAGATAGATAGATAGGCACAATACGATCCCTCTCGATAGATGGCCACCCAGAAAAGGAGGTATATTGATAGAATCACAATAACCCTACCTAATTGTTATCATCGACATCCTCGTAATAGTGTGTTTACAAAGTACTAACATAGTACATTCCTTGGTTGTCTCTCGCTGCTAAATTAATACAAGAACGCATTTAGCACTTTAAGGTGCCTGCCACCTGCTGCCAAACTATACTAGCACTTACGCCCCCTTCCATACCCTCTATGCCGCACTTTAGTCAGCGTTAAGAATCCAGTTTCGGGCATCTGTTGCACTTTAATATCTTGCACTTTATGAATTTACCCCAACGGCACGCAGTTGCTGTTGCTGACTGAGCCGTGTTATTGACTGTGTTGCACTTTAAGACTCTTGCACTTTATGATCTATCTAACTGGTGTGGCTGGAACGCCTATCACCATCTGAATCTATTGTTATCCATGTGGTTACCCATCCCCCTATTTGTACTGTCCCTGTTATTATTAACCAGTGGAAGGGGCAAGGGAGGAGGTGGGCTGGAACCGGCGAATAAAAATGAGGCGGGGAGGGGGGAGGAGAAGAAGCAAGGGAATTGGCAGGGGCCAGCAAACCAAACATCTAGCGAAACAGATATTAAGACCCCAGTTTGGGACTACGGCATGGAGGGGGGGAGGTGTTCCACTAGCCGAGGGGCCCCCATAGAGGTCGTGGTGGGGAGGAGGAGATGCGGAAAAAGGAGACCTCGAATTCAGCCTAATTCGGACCACTTATCAACATTAATAATCCCAAATCGGTCTCCTAAGGTAAATTGGTGTAACCAGGTGAGCGGGCCCTCTGGATTGAAGGTGGTGCTGCTGAACGCCAGATCTGTCAACGGAAAAACGACCTTTATCCAGGATTTAATCCTGGATGAGCGGGCAGATCTGGCGTGCATTACGGAGACCTGGCTGGATGAAGCTGGGGGGTGAATCTGACCCAGCTTTGTCCCCCAGGGTTCTCCGTACAGCACCAACCGAGATCCGGAGGACGGGGAGGCGGGGTTGCAGTGGTCTATAGAGATTCCATCCATCTGACCAGGAGCCCCATCCCGCAGACCACAAATTTTGAATGTGTCCACCTGAGGGTGGGTGACCGGGACAGAATAGGGATTCTGCTAGTGTACCGTCCACCTCGCTGCACTACAGTCTCCCTACCTGAGCTAGCGGGGGTAGTCTCGAGCCTGGCGTTGGAGTCTCAACGGCTTTTGGTGCTGGGAGACTTCAAATCCATGCCGAGGCGACCCTCACAGGAGCGGCTCAGGACTTCATGTCCGCCATGGCAACCATGGGGCTGTCCCAACAAATATCTGGCCCCACCCATTGTGCTGGACACACATTGGACTTGGTTTTCTGCCAGGGATGGGAGCAGGGTGGCGGTGTGGAGGAGTTGTCTATCTCTCCGTTGCCATGGACTGACCACTTCCTGATCAGATTTAGGCTCACTGCACCCCCTAACCTCCGCAAAGGTGGAGGACCCATTAAGATGGTCCGCCCCAGGAGGCTTATGGATCCGAATGGATTCCTGACGGCTCTTGGGGATTTTCCCGCCTCCTCGGTAGGTGACCATGTCGAGGCCTTGGTCGCTCTCTGGAATGGGGAGATGACCAGGGCAATTGACATGATCGCTCCGGAACGTCCCCTCTCAAGTAGCCGAGCTAAACCAGCTCCTTGGTTTACTGAGGAGCTGGCAGTGATGAAGCGAAGGAAGAGGGAACTAGAGAGCGTGTGGCGTTCGGACCCAAGCGAGCCAAATCGAGCACGGTTTGTGTCCTTTTTAAGGGCATATGCCGCGGCAATAAAAGCCGCAAAGAAAACTTTCTTTGCGGCCACTATTGCGTCTGCAAAAAACCGTCCGGCGGAGTTGTTTCGGATTGTCAGAGGTCTTTTAACTCCCGCCACCTCAGGCGGGAGCCCTGACAATTCGGTCACGCGCTGTGAAGCATTTGCTCGGTTCTTCGCAGACAAAGTCGCTTTGATCCGTTCTGAGCTGGACACCATGTTAAATGCAGTCT
Organism: Anolis sagrei ordinatus; assembly: GCF_025583915.1. NCBI lineage: Eukaryota > Metazoa > Chordata > Lepidosauria > Squamata > Anolidae > Anolis > Anolis sagrei. Next base: position 4,489,970 of record NW_026844700.1, read on the forward strand.
CTGTGGATGTGACAAGAGCACCTGCTTGTCCTATTTTGATGGATTCTTTTCAGTTTGTGAAACCCGAGGATGTGGACAAGATACTTGGAGGACTGAGGCCCACCACGTCCATCCTAGACCCCTGCCCATCCTGGCTTCTGAAGGAGGCCAGAGGGGGATTGGCTGAGTGGGTAACGGTGGTGGTTAATGCCTCCCTTCGGGAAGGCAAGATTCCAGCGTGCTTAAAACAAGCAATTATAAAACCGCTGTTGAAGAAACCATCATTGGACCCCACTAAATTGGACAACTTTCGGCCTGTTTCCAATCTCCCCTTTTTGGGCAAAGTCATGGAAAGCGTGGTGGCCTCACAACTCCAGGTATTCTTGAGAGACACGGATTATCTGGATTCGGCACAGTCTGGTTTCAGACCGGGACATGGAACTGAGACGGTCTTGGTCGCCTTAGTGGATGATCTGCGCCGGGAGCTAGACAGGGGGAGTGTGTCCCTGTTGGTGCTCCTGGACCTCTCAGCGGCCTTCGATACCGTCGACCACGGTATCCTTCTGGGGCGCCTTGCGGAAATGGGTCTTGGGGGCACTGCTCTGCAGTGGCTCCAGTCATTTCTGGAGGGTCGTACCCAGAAGGTGTTATTGGGGGACCTGTTCAACACCACAGCCTTTGACCTGTGGGGTTCCACAGGGTTCTATACTGTCCCCCATGCTGTTTAACATCTACATGAAGCCGCTGGGCGAGATCATCCGGAGTTTCGGGGTGCGGTGTCATCTGTACGCAGATGATGTCCAACTCTGTCACTCCTTTCCACCTGCTACTAAGGAGGCTGTCGAGGTCCTGAACCGGTGCCTGGCCGCTGTAATGGTCTGGATGAGGGCGAACAAACTGAAATTAGATCCAGACAAGACAGAGGTACTCCTGGTCAGTCGCAAGGCTGAACAGGGCATAGGGTTACAGCCTGTGTTGGATGGGGTTGCACTCCCCTGAAGACGCAGGTTCGCAGCTTGGGTGTGACCCTGGATTCATCGTTGAGCCTGGATCCCCAGGTTTCAGCGGTGACCAGGGGAGCATTTGCACAGCTTCGGCTCGTGCGCCAGCTGCGCCCGTACCTTGGGAAGTCTGACTTGGCCACGGTGGTACACGCTCTGGTCACATCCCGCCTTGACTACTGCAACGCTCTCTACGTGGGGCTGCCCTTGAAGACGGCCCGGAAGCTTCAGCTAGTCCAGCGCGCGGCAGCCATGTTACTAACGGGAGCGGGACTCAGGGAGCATACAACGCCCTTGTTGTCCCAACTCCACTGGCTGCCGATTTGCTACCGGGCCCAATTTAAGGTGCTGGTGTTATCCTACAAAGCCCTAAACGGTTCCGGCCCAAAATACCTTTCGGACCGCATCTTGGCCTATGAGCCCACGAGGGCCTTGAGATCATCTGGGGAGGCCCTTCTCTCGATCCCGCCCGCCTCACAGGCACGCCTGGCGGGGACGAGAGAGAGGGCCTTCTCAGTGGTGGCCCCCCGGCTGTGGAACACCCTCCCTGTTGACATCAGACAGGCGCCCTCTCTTATGGCTTTCCGGAAGAGCCTAAAGACCTGGCTCTTCGAGAGGGCATTTAACTAGTGCCAGACTAACTGATAATGACAATCGGACTGGAATATGGATTATGAGACTGGTAGGCTCCTATGTTGTGACGGTGCGGATTAGTTAGTATAATTTAGATTGATTGTGTAATTATGGCTTGTTGATGTATTGTGTGTTTTTTGTAAAATGTTTTTATATGTTGTACACCGCTGCGAGTCGCCCTAGGGCTGAGAGCGGCGGTCAACAAATGCATTAAATAAATGCATTAAATAAATTATAGGAAGACACAATTTGATCCCTCCCGATAGATGGCCATCCAGAGAAGGAGATAGATAGATAGATAGATAGATAGATAGATAGATAGATAGATAGATAGATAGATGATAGGCACAATACGATCCCTCTCGATAGATGGCCACCCAGAAAAGGAGGTATATTGATAGATTTATAGGAAGACACAATTTGATCCCTCCCAATAGATGGCCATCCTGAGAAGAAAACATACATAGGAAGGAAGACACAATTTGATCCCTCCCGATAGATGGCCATTCAGAGAAGGAAATAGATAGATAGATAGATAGATAGATAGATAGATAGATAGGCACAATTCGATCCCTCTCAATAGATGGCCATCCTGAGAAGATAAATAGATAGACAGACACAATTCGATCCCTCTCAATAGATGGCCATCCTGAGAAGATAAATAGATAGATAGATAGATAGATAGATAGATAGATAGATAGATAGATAGATAGATACAATTTGATCCCTCCCAATAGATGGCCATCCTGAGAAGGAGCTAGATAGATCGATGGATGGATAGATAGACAGATAGACACACTTTGATCCCTCCCAATAGATTGCCATCCTGAGAAGGAAATAGATGGATGGATGGATGGATGGATAGATAGATAGATAGATAGATAGATAGATAGATAGATAGATAGATACAATTTGATCCCTCCCAATAGATGGCCATCCTGAGAAGGAGCTAGATAGATCGATGGATGGATAGATAGACAGATAGACACACTTTGATCCCTCCCAATAGATTGCCATCCTGAGAAGGAAATAGATGGATGGATGGATGGATGGATAGATAGATAGATAGATAGATAGATAGATAGATAGATACAATTTGATCCCTCCCAATAGATGGCCATCCTGAGAAGGAGCTAGATAGATCGATGGATGGATAGATAGACAGATAGACACACTTTGATCCCTCCCAATAGATTGCCATCCTGAGAAGGAAATAGATGGATGGATGGATAGATAGATAGATAGATAGATGCATAGACACAATTTGATCCCTCCTGATAGATGGCCATCCAGAGAAGGAGAGAGAGAGATAGAGTGATAGAGAGTACACGCAGCAAAGGCGTAACCTGTTGGTTGCCAGGTGAAACAATATTGTTTTGAGTGAGACCTTTGTGTACCTAGCCATCCACCTCAGGTCCTCCTTCGAAACAATATTGTTGAAAGAAGCGATGCCATAAACGTGGGCAGCCCGGTGCTTTCGTTTTCCAAGTTGAAACAATTGGAGAATAAGGAAACGGGTTCGCGGCATCGTAAAAGCGGAATCCAAAACAGACTCAGAGTATTATTGCAACAGGAAGGTGAAAACTCCCTCCAGAGAACGGGAAGCAAACCGAACCCGACAGACAAAAACAACACGTCGTTTAGCCGTGGCTGCGAAGGAGAGAGAGAGAGAAAGAGAGAGAGAGAAAGAGAGAGAGGGCCTTGAAGTGCCAAAAGTCAATATTTGCCCAGGCCTTTCTGGATTTGGATGGCAGGCCCTTCCATGTTGTGGGTCTGGGTGGGAGGGGGACACTCTCGGATCCCTACTCGATCCCTACTTCCATTTCCTCCACAATTCCATTTCCCATTAAGAAAATGCATCAGGTTGTGGGTGAACTACAACTCCCATCAGGCTACGTCAACCGCTTGAAACTCCATTGGTACTAAGTGTTGGGCATGTGGGGTTCCATATACTCTCTGGCTGCAGGGTGAACTACAAATCCCACAATAGTGGGGTTCAATATGCTCTCTGGCTGCAGGGCGAACTACAAATCCCGCAATGGTGGGGTTAAGTATGCTCTCTCGCTGCAGATTGAACAACTCCCATCATGGTGGGGTTCCATATATTCTCTGGCTGCAGGGTGACCTAATAGTCCCACCATAGTGGAGTTCAGTATGCTCTCTGGCTGCAGGGTGAACTACAAATCCCACAGTATGCTCTCTGGCTGCAGGGTGATCTACAAGTCCCACAATTGTGGAGCTCAGTATGCTCTATGGCTGCATGGTGAACTACAAATCCCTCAATGGTGGGTTCAGTATGCTCTCTGGCTGCAGGGCGAACTACAAATCCCACAATTGTGGTGTTTAGTATGCTCTCTGGTTGCAGGGTGAACTACAAATCCCACAATAGTGGGGTTCAGTATGCTCTCTGGCTGCAGGGTGAACTACAAATCCCACAATAGTGGGGTTTAGTATGCTCTCTGGTTGCAGGGAGAACTACAAATCCCACAATGATGGGGTTCAGTATGCTCTCTGGCTGCAGGGTGAACTACAAATCCCACAGTATGCTCTCTGGCTGCAGGGTGAACTACAAATCCCACAATAGTGCGGTTTAGTATGCTCTCTGGTTGCAGGGAGAACTACAAATCCCACAATGATGGGGTTCAGTATGCTCTCTGGCTGCAGAGTGAACTACAACTCCCACCATGATGGGGTTTTGCATACTCTCTGGTTGCAGGGCGAACTACAAATCCCACAGTGGTGAGGTTCAGTATGCTCTCTGGCTGCAGGGTGAACTACAACTCCCACCACAGTGGGTCAGTCCCCTGAAACACCTTCAGTATGTTCAGCCGGTCATGGGGGTTCTCTGACCCAGGTTTGGTCCCGATCTATTGTTGATGGGAGTCAGTGACTCCAGATCTAGGTCAACTACAACTCCCAGAAAACAAGGTCAATTCCCCCAAATGCCCTTCAATGTGTTCAGCTGGTCATGTGGGTTGTGTGTGCCAAGTTTAGTCCTGGTCTATTGTCAGTGGGAATCAGTGTCTCTGGATGTAGGTGAACTACAACTCCCAGAAAATCGAAGTCAGTGTGTTTGGATGTAGGTGAACTACAACTCCCAGAAATGAATTTCCCCAAACCCCCTTCAGTATGTTCAAGTGGTCATGTGGGTTGTGTGTGCCAAGTTTAGTCCCAGTCTATTGTCAGTGGGAGTCAGTGTCTCTGGATGTAAGTGAACTACAACTCCCAGAAAGCAAGATCAATTCCCCCAAAACCCCTTTAGTATGTTCAGTTGATCATGAGGGTTCTCTGCATCAAGTTCGGTCCCGGTCCAGTGTCAATGGGAGTCACGGTCTCTCTGGCTGTAGATGAACTACAACTCCCAAAAAATCCAGATCAATCCGCCAAAAGTCCCTCCAGGATTCAATTTTAGGTTTGTCAAAGATGCCTGCAAAGTTTGGTCCAAATCCATTGTAGTTTGGGTTCCCGGCGCTCTCTGGATCTAGGTGAACTACAACTCCCATAAACCAAGGTGAATCCTCCTCCAGAGTGTGCCTGGGAGTCCTAGTCCTGTCGTAAGGGCTGCACCCTAGACCTGAATGTGGGGTCACCCTTTCCCCGTAACAGCGGACCCATCCTTTATTTGCTCAGAGGGTGGAGGCGGCCTTGCGGCTTCTGCCGGGCCCCACATGTGTCGCACGCGTGTGTGCACGCGTGTAGGGTTGAGATTCCAAGCCGAGGGTTCACGGAAATTGACGTTCTGGTTTTTTGACTCCGAGGAGAACCATCATCGCCTCCCTTGCGAACAATGACTCAGTTGTGTGGCCGGAATTCACGAAACGAGGAGTATTTTTGGGTCCGTCAATGAATCATGCATGACTCTTAAGGAAGAGGTCTCCTTTTGTGTGTGTGTGTGTGTTTGTGTTTGTGTAAGACCTGGGCCCTGCATGTTTGCAAAAAAGGAGAACGCATTAACAGCATCCTTCACTAACTCGCAGCAGACATCTTTCTCTCTCCATGCTCACAGGAGACAAACTCAAGGGCTTCAGTCTGACGTGTGTGTGTGTGTGTGTGTGTGTGTGTGTGTGTGTGTGTGAAAGCACTAAGACTTGGGCTCTTAAGGAAAGATAAAGGAGAAAAATACGAAAAATACGAAAGCAACAGCATCCTTCACTAACTCGCAGCAGACATCTTTCTCTCTCCATGCTCACAGGAGACAAACTCAAGGGCTTCATTCTGACGTGTGTGTGTGTGTGTGTGTGTGTGTCAAAGTACTAAGACTTGGGCTCTTAAGGAAAGATAAAGGAGAAAAATACGAAAAATACGAAAGCAACAGCATCCTTCACTAACTCGCAGCAGACATCTTTCTCTCTCCATGCTCACAGGAGACGAACTCAAGGGCTTCATTCTGACATGTGTGTGTGTGTGTGTGTGTGTGTGTGAAAGCACTAAGACTTGGGCTCTTAAGGAAGGAAAAAGGAGAAAAATACGAAAGCAACAGCATCCTTCACTAACTCGCAGCAGACATCTTTCTCTCTCCATGCTCACAGGAGACAAACTCAAGGGCTTCAGTCTGACGTGTGTGTGTGTGTGTGTGTGTGTGTGTGTGTGTGAAAGCACTAAGACTTGAACTCTGAAGGAAGGAAAAAGGAGAAAAAATCGAAAAATACGAAAGCAACAGCATCCTTCACTAACTCGCAGCAGACATCTTTCTCTCTCCATGCTCACAGGAGACAAACTCAAGGGCTTCAGTCTGACGTGTGTGTGTGTGTGTGTGTGTGTGTGTGTGTGTGAAAGTACTAAGACTTGGGCTCTTAAGGAAAGATAAAGGAGAAAAATACGAAAGCAACAGCATCCTTCACTAACTCGCAGCAGACATCTTTCACTCTCCATGCTCACAGGAGAAGAACTACAGGGCTGGATCAACTACACCCAAGAGTATTGAAGGAACGAGCAGAAGGAAGTCATCTTGGAACCATTGGCAATCATCTTTGAGAGTTCTTGGAGAACGAACGGGAGAAGTCCCAGCAGATCGGAGGAGGGTCCCAATCTTCAATTACCACGTCAATACCAGGCAAGATTCTGGAAAAGATTGTTAAGGAAGTGGTTTGCAAACACTTAGAAACAAATGCGGTCATTGCTAATAGCCAACACGTGATTGACCATGCCAGACTCATCTGATCTCCTTTCCTTGATAGAGTTACAAGCTGGGTAGTTGCGGGGAATGCCGTACCTGGATTTCAGGAAGGCCTTCTTGGACAAGGTCCCCCATGACCTCCTGGCAAGTGAACCAGTCCAATGTGGGGTAGGCAAAACTAAGGTAAGGTGGATCTGGAATTGATTAAATGGACGAACCCAGAGAGTGATTCTCCGCAAGGCTTCCTCTTCATCCTGGAAAGAAGTGACGAGCGGAGTGCCATCAGCAGGTTTATGGACCCAGTCCTGTTCAGGATCTTCATTACTGACTTAGACAAAGGGTGAATGATAGAGTGATAGACCTAAGAGAGGCCTACGTTCAGGTTCTGATAGATAGATAGATAGATAGATAGATAGATAGATAGATAGATAGATAGTGATAGACCTAGGAGTTGAAGGCCAAAACATCTGGGACCCACCAGTTGAGAACCACTGCAATAGATAGGTAGATGGATGATAGATAGATAGATAGATAGATAGATAGATAGATAGATGGATAATAGAGTGATAGACCTAAGAAAGGCTTCAGGTCCAGATAGATAGATAGATAGACAGACAGCTAGATAGATGATAGAGTGATGGACCTAGGAGTTGAAGGCCAAAACATCTGGGATACTCCGGTTGAGAATCACTGCAATAGATAGAGATGGATGATAGAGTGATAGACCTAAGAGAGGCCTTCCTTCATGTTCTGATAGATAGATAGATAGATAGATAGATAGATAGAGTGATAGACCTAAGAGATGCCTATTTTCAGGTTCTGATAGATAGATAGATGATAGAGTGATAGACCTAAGAGAGGCCTACCTTCAGGTCCAGATAGATAGATAGATAGATAGATAGATAGATAGATAGATAGAGTGATAGACCTAGGAATTGAGGGTTAAAACATCTGTCACCCACCAGTTGAGAACCACTGCAATAGATAGATGATAGATAGATAGATAGATAGACAGATAGATAGATAGATAGAGTGACAGACCTAAGAGAGGCCTACATTCAGGTCCAGATAGATGGATAGATAGATAGATAGACTTGGGAGTTGAAGGCCAAAACATGTGGGACCTACCAGTTGAGAACCACTGCAATAGATAGATAGATGGATGATAGAGTGATAGACCTAAGAGAGGCCTACGTTCAGGTTCTGATAGATAGATAGATAGATAGATAGATAGATAGATAGATAGAGTGATAGACCTAGGAGTTGAAAGCCAAAACATCTGGGATCCACCGGTTGAGAACCACTGCAATAGATAGATAGATGGATGATAGAGTGATAGACCTAAGAGACGCCTACCTTCAGGTTTAGATGGATAGATAGATAGATAGATAGATAGATAGATAGATAGATAGATGATAGAGTGATAGTCCTAAGAGAGGCCTACCTTCAAGTCCAGATAGATAGATAGATAGATAGATAGATAGATAGATAGATAGATAGAGTGATAGACCTAAGAGACGCCTACCTTCAGGTTCAGATAGATAGATAGATAGATAGATAGGGTGATAGACCTAAGAGAGGCCTATCTTCAGGTTCAGATAGATAGATAGATAGATAGATAGATAGATAGATAGATAGGGTGATAGACCTAAGAGAGGCCTATCTTCAGGTTCAGATAGATAGATAGATAGATAGATAGATAGATAGATAGATAGATAGATAGATAGATAGGGTGATAGACCTAAGAGAGGCCTATCTTCAGGTCCAGATAGAGATAGAGAGATAGAGAGATAGAGAGATAGAGAGATAGATAGACCTAAGAGAGGACTATCTTCAGGTCCAGATAGAGAGATAGACATAGAGAGATAGAGAGATAGATGAGATGGATGGATGGATGGATGGATGGATGGATGATAGAGTGATAGACCTAAGAGAGGCCTACCTTCAGGTCCTGATAAATAGATAGATAGATAGAAATATAGATAGATGAATGGATGGATGGAAGATAGAGTGATAGACCTAGGAGTTGAAGGCCAAAACATCTGGGACCCACCAGTTGAGAACCACTGCAATAGATAGATAGATAGATAGATAGATTTATTTATTATTTATTTATTTGGAGCATTTATTAACCGCCATTCTCAGCCCACTCGGGCGACTCACGGCGGTGTACAGTACAAAAGGCAATTCACACAAAGACAAGTACAACAGCATATTAACCATACAACAATACAACAGTTAAAATTACACTAACTAATCCGCTTCGTCTCGTAATAGAATCGTGACCAATCTCGTATTCCTTGTACCATTCCAGTCGTCTTTACCACATTACTATAGCACTTAATTAAATGCCCTCTCGAACAGCCACGTCTTGAGGCTTTTTCGGAAGGACAAAAGAGAGGGCGCCTGCCTGATGTCTGTAGGGAGAGTGTTCCACAACCGGGGGGCCACCACTGAGAAGGCCCTCTCTCTCGTCCCCGCCAGGCGTGCCTGTGAGGCAGGCGGGATCGAGAGAAGGGCCTCCCCAGACGATCTCAAGGTCCTCGTGGGCTCATAGGCCAAGATGCGGTCTGAAAGGTATTTTGGGCCGGAGCCGTTCAGGGCTTTGTAGGCCAACACCAGCACCTTAAATTGGGCCCGGTAGCAAATCAGCAGCCAGTGGAGCTGGGACAACAAGGGTGTTGTGTGCTCCCTGTATCCCGCTCCAGTTAGTAACATGGCTGCCGCACGCTGAACCAGCTGAAGCTTCCGGGCCGTTTCAAGGGCAGCCCCACGTAGAGAGCGTTGCAGTAGTCAAGCCGGGATGTGACCAGAGCGTGTACCACCGTGGCCAAGTCAGACTTCCCGAGATACGGGCGCAGCTGGCGCACGAGCCGAAGCTGTGCAAATGCTCCCCTGGTCACCGCTGAAACCTGGGGATCCAGGCTCAACGATGAACCCAGGATCACACCCAAGCTGCGAACCTGCGCCTTCAAGGGGAGTGCGACCCCATCCAGCACAGGCTGTAACCCTATACCCAGTTTGGCCTTGCGACTGACCAGGAGTACCTCTGTCTTGTCTGGATTTAATTTCAGTTTGTTCGCCCTCATCCAGACCATTACAGCGGCCAGGCACCGGTTCAGGACCTCGACAGCCTCCTTAGTAGCAGGTGGAAAGGAGTGACAGAGTTGGACATCATCTGCGTACAGATGACACCGCACCCCGAAACTCCGGATGATCTTACCCAGCGGCTTCATGTAGATATTAAACAGCATGGGGGACAGTATGGAACCCTGTGGAACCCCACAAGTCAAAGGTTGTGGGGCAGAACAGGAGTCCCCCAATAACACTTTCTGGGTGCGTCCCTCCAGGAATGAGTGGAGCCACTGCAGAGCAGTGCCCCCAAGCCCATTTCCGCAAGGCGCCCCAGAAGGATACCGTGGTCGACGGTATCGAAGGCCGCTGAGAGGTCCAGGAGCACCAACAGGGACACACTCCCCCTGTCTAGCTCCCGGCGCAGATCAGCCACTAAGGCGACCAAGACCGTCTCGGTACCATGTCCCGGTCTGAAACCAGACTGTGCCGGATCCAGATATCCGTGTCTCTCAAGAATACCTGGAGTTGTGAGGCCACCACGCTTTCCATGACTTTGCCCAAAAAGGGGAGATTGGAAACAGGCCGAAAGTTGTCGAATTTAGTGGGGTCCAGTGATGGTTTCTTCAACAGCGGTTTTATAACTGCTTGTTTTAAGCACGCTGGAATCTTGCCTTCCCTAAGGGAGGCATTAACCACCACCGTTACCCACTCAGCCAATCCCCCTCTGGCCTCCTTCAGAAGCCAGGATGGGCAGGGGTCTAGGATGGACGTGGTGGGCCTCATTCCTCCAAGTATCTTGTCCACATCCTCGGGTTTCACAAACTGAAAAGAATCCATCAAAATAGGACAAGCAGGTGCTCTTGTTACATCCTCTGAGACTGCATTTAACGCGGCGTCCAGCCCAGAACGGATCAAGGCGACTTTGTCTGCAAAGAACCGAGCAAATGCTTCACAGCGCGTGACCGAATTGTCAGGGCTCCTGCCAGAGGTGGCGGGAGTTAAAAGACCTCTAACAATCCGAAACAACTCCGCCGGACGGTTCTTTGCAGACGCAATAGTGGCCGCAAAGAAAACTTTCTTTGCGGCCTTTATTGCCGCGGCATATGCCCTAAGAAAGGACACAAACCGTGCTCGGTTTGACTCGCTTGGATCCGAACGCCACACGCTCTCTAGTTCCCTCTTCCTTCGCTTCATCACTGCCAGCTCCTCGGTAAACCAAGGGGCTGGTTTAGCTCGGCTACTTGAGAGGGGACGTTCCGGAGCGATCGTGTCAATTGCCCTGGTCATCTCCCCATTCCAGAGAGCGACCAAGGCCTCGACAGGGTCACCTACCGAGGTGGCGGGAAAATCCCCAAGAGCCATCAGGAATCCATTCGGATCCATAAGCCTCCTGGGGCGGACCAACTTAATGGGTCCTCCACCTTTGCAGAGGTTAGGGGGCGCAGTGAGCCTAAATCTGATCAGGAAGTGGTCAGTCCATGGCAACGGAGAGATGGACAACTCCTCCACACCGCCACCCTGCTCCCATCCCTGGCAGAAAACCAAGTCCAATGTATGTCCAGCACAGTGGGTGGGGCCAGTTATTCGTTGGGACAGCCCCATGGTTGCCATGGCGGACATGAAGTCCTGAGCTGCTCCTGTGAGGGTCGCCTCGGCATGGATGTTGAAGTCCCCCAGCACAAGAAGCCGTTGAGACTCCAACGCCAGGCTCGAGACCACCCCCGCTAGCTCAGGTAGGGAGACTGTAGTGCAGCGAGGTGGACGGTACACTAACAGAATCCCTATTCTGTCCCGGTCACCCACCCTCAGGTGGACGCATTCAAAATTTGTGGTCTGCGGGATGGGACTCCTGGTCAGATGGATGGAATCTCTATAGACCACTGCGACCCCGCCTCCCCGTCCTCCGGATCTCGGTTGGTGCTGTACGGAGAAACCTGGAGGACAAAGCTGGGTGAGATTCACGCCCCCAGCTTCATCCAACCAGGTCTCCGTAATGCACGCCAGATCTGCCCGCTCATCCAGGATTAAGTCCTGGATCCAGGTCGTTTTTCCGTTGACAGACCTGGCGTTCAGCAGCACCACCTTCAATCCGGAGGGCCCGCTCACCTGGTTACACCAATATACCTTAGGAGACCGGTTTAGGGTTGTTAATGTTGGTAAGCGGTCCGAATTAAGCCGAATTTGAGGTCTCCTTTTACCGCATCTCCTCCTCCCCACCACGACCTCTATGGGGGCCCCTCGGCTAGTGGAACACCTCCCCTCCTCCATGCCGCAGTCCAGCACCAAGGTCTTATTTCCAATATCGCTCGAAGTTTGGATTGTTGGCCTTTGCCATCTCCCTTGCCTCCCCTCCTCCCCCCCTCCCCGCCCCATCCTTGTTCACAGGCTCCAGCCCTCCTCCTCCCCTGCCCCCTCCACTAGTCAGCAGTAACAGGGACAGAACAAATAGGGGGATGGGGAGCCACATGGATAACAATAGATTCAGGTGGGGCTAGGCGTTCAGCCACACCAGTTAAACAGTTCGTAAAGTGCAAGAGACTTAAATGCCACCCAGTCAGTAATATCACTCAATCAACAACATACTGCGTACCGTTGGGCACATACATAAAGTGCAAGATCTAAGGTGCAGTACATAAAGTGCAAGATCTAAGTGCAATAGATACCCAAACTGGTTCTCTCAATTAACTAAAGTGCGGCATAGAGGAAAAGGATGGGGGCGTAGTGCTGGTATAATTTAGCAGCAGTGGCAGGCGCCTTAAAGTGCTATTGCGTTCTTGATCAAATTAGCAGCAAACGACAACCAAGGGGTAACTGAGGTAGATGATAGATGATAGATAGATAGATAGATAGATAGATAGATAGATAGATAGATAGATAGATAGATGATAGACAGACCTAAGAGAGGCCTACCTTCAGGTTCTGAAAGATAACTTGATGACAACATCTCTCTTAATGACTTAGACGAAGGGTTAGAAGGCATGATCATCAAGTTTGCAGACAACACCAAATTGGGAGAGATAGCCAATACTCCAGAAGAAAGGAGCAGAATTCAAAATGATCTTGACAGATGGGAGAGATGATTGGCCCAAAGTAACAAAATGGAGTTCAGTGGGGACAAATGCAAGAGACTCCAAAGAGGCAGAAAAAAGGAAATGCAAAGAGAGAGAACGGGGGACGTGTGGCCCGAGAGATACAAGATGAGATGTCCGAGCGTATCTCTCCTTACGAACCATCCAGGAATTTAAGATCTGGGGAGGCCCTGCTCTTGGTCCTGCCATCTTCACAGGTTCAGCTGGCAGGGAAGAGAGACAGGGCTTTCTTAGTGGTGGCCCCTCGGCTGTGGAATGCCCTCCCCAGGGACATTAGATCGGCCTCAACCCTCTTAACGTTTCATAAAAGAGTCAAAACCTGGCTATTTGAGCAGGCTTTCCCAAACGCAGCGCAGCAGATAAACTCTGATCTCGGAATGGCTGGATAACGATTTGGATTTATTGTTTTATGATGTTTTTTTTATTGATGTCATTATGTAGTGAATTTTTATCTATGCTTAGATGTTTTCGCTATTTTTATACTGTTATGGGCATTGAATTGTGCCATTCTGTAAACCATCCCGGGTCTGAGAATGGCGGTATACTTTTACTTTGTTACTTACTTAGGCGATCCCTCATTGTCTGAGTAAGATAATCTTCCAGGGTGGGTCCGTAGGTGACCGTGGAGTCACATTCTTGACCAGCATCTTCTTCCACAGTGAGGGCATTGGTTTCCAGGTGGAAGGCGGTCTTGGTCGGGGTTGGCTTGATGTGCCTTCCTCTTGGCACATTTCTCCCTTTCGCCCTCCATTCATGCCTCTTCGAATTCTGCAGCACTGCTGGTCACAGCTGACCTCCAGCTGGAGCGGTCAAGGGCAAGGGCTTCCCAGTTCTCGGTGTCTATGCCAGAGTTTTTAAGATTGGCTTTGAGCCCATCTTTCAATCTCTTTTCCTGCCCACCAACCAACCTTCCATTTTCCATTCTTGAGTTCGGAGTAGAGCAACTGCTTTGGGAGACGGTGGTCGGGCATCCGGACAACGTGGCCGGTCCAGCGGAGTTGATGGCGGAGGAGCATCGCTTCAATGCTGGTGGTCTTTGCTTCTTCCAGCACACTGAGATTGTCCGCTTGTCTTCCCAAGAGATCTGCAGGATTTTCAGAGGCAGCGCTGATGCAATCATTCCAGGAGTTGCATGTGACGTCTGTAGACAGTCCACGTTTGCAGGCATAGAGCAGGGTTGGGAGGACAATAGCTTTATAAACAAGCCCCTTGGTATCCCTACAGATGTCCCAGGCCTCAAACACTCTCTGCTTTGCTTGGAAAAAAGCTGCACTCACAGAACTCAGGTAGTGTTGTATTTCAGTGTCAATGTTGACATCTGTAGACAGTCCATGTCTCGCAGGCGTATAGCAGGGTTGGGAAGACAATAGCCTTATAAACAAGCACCTTGGTCTCCCTTCGGATGTCCTGGTCCTCAAACACTCTCTGCTTCATTCAGAAAAATGCTGCATTCGCAGAGCTCAGGTGGTGTTATATTTCAGTGTCAATGTTGACATCTGTAGACAGTCCCTGTTTTGCAGGCATATAGCAGGGTTGGAAGGACAATAGCTTTATAAACAAGCACCTTGGTCTCCCTACGGATGTCCCGGTCCTCAAACACTCTCTGCTTCTTTCGGAAAAAAGCTACACTCGCAGAGCTCAGGTGGTGTTGTATTTCAGTGTCAATGTTGACATCTGTAGACAGTCCACCTTTCACAGGCATATAGCAGGGTTGAGAGGACAATAGTTTTATAGACAAGCACCTTGGTATCCCTACGGATGTCCAGGTCCTCAAACACTCTCTGCTTCATTCGGAAAAATGCTGCACTCGCAGACCTCAGGCGGTGTATTTCAGCGTCAATGTTGACATCTGTAGACAGTCCACATTTCGCAGGAATATAGAAGGGGTTGCGAGGACAATAGCTTTATAAACAAGCACCTTGGTCTCCCTACGGATATCCCGGTCCTCGAACACTCTCTGCTTTATTCAGAAAAATGCTGCATTCGCAGAGCTCAGGTGGTGTTATATTTCAGTGTCAATGTTGACATCTGTAGACAGTCCCCGTTTTGCAGGCATATATGCAGGGTTGAGAGGACAATAGCTTTATAAACAAGCACCTTGGTCTCCCTACGGATATCCCGGTCCTCGAACACTCTCTGCTTTATTCGGAAAAATGCTGCACTCGCAGTGCTCAGGTGGTGTTGTATTTCAGTGTCAATGTTGACATCTGTAGACAGTCCACGTTTCGCAGGCATATATGCAGGGTTGAGAGGACAATAGCTTTATAAACAAGCACCTTGGTCTCCCTACGGATATCCCGGTCCTTGAACACTCTCTGCTTTATTCGGAAAAATGCTGCATTCGCAGAGCTCAGGTGGTGTTGTATTTCAGTGTCAATGTTGACATCTGTAGACAGTCCACGTTTCGCAGGCGTATAGGAGGATTGGAAGGACAATAGCTTTATAAACAAGCACCTTGGTCTCCCTACGGATGTCCCGGTCCTCAAACACTCTCTGCTTCATTCGGAAAAATGCTGCACTCGCAGAGCTCAGGCGGTGTTGTATTTTGGTGTTGATGTTGACTTTGGTGGAGAGGTGGCTGCAAAGGTAGAGGAAATGGTCGACACTTTCTAATATTACACCATTAAGTTGTATTTCTGGCATTGGAGAGGGATTGGCTGGTGACTGCTGGAAGAGCACTTGATGTTTAATGACAAACCGAGCTTCTCATATGCTTCTGCGAAGATGTTTAGAGTGGCTTGTAGGTCTTCTTCTGAATGAGCACAGACAACGTTGTCATCTGCATATTGGAGTTCTATAACAGATGTTGTTGTAACCTTGGTTTTGGCTGTATGGCGGTATAGAAATATAGTAAATAAATAAGAGCAGGACGTGTGAAAAAGATCTTGGAGTCCTCGTGGAAAAAGAAGTTAAACATGAGCCAACAATGTGATGCGGCAGCAAAAAAAAGCCAATGGGATGTTGGCCTGCATAATTAGGAATATAGTGTCTAGATCCAGGGAAGAAGTCATGCTCTCCAGACCACATATGGAATATTGTGTCCAATTCTGGGCACCACAATTGAAGACAAGCTGGAATGTGTCCAGAGGGGGGCGACTGAAATGATTGAGGGTCTGGAGAACAAGCCCTATGAGGAGCGGCTTAAAGAGTTGGGCATGATGAGAGGAGACATGATGATAGCCAGGTATAAATATGTGAGAGGAAGTCATGGGAGGAGGGAGCAAGCTTGTTGTCTGCTTCCCTGGAGACTAAGATGCAATGGAGCAATGGCTTCAAACTACAAGAAAGGAGATTCCACCTGAACATGACTGTGAGAGCCGTTCAGCAGTGGAACTCTCTGCCCCGGAGTGTGGTGGAGGCTCCTTCTTTGGAGGCTTTGAAGCAGAGGCTGGATGGCCATCTGTCAGGAGTGCTTTGAATGCAATTTTCCTGCTTCTTGGCAGAATGGGGTTGGACTGGATGGTGGCCCAGGAGGTCTCTTCCAACTCTATTGACTTGAAGGCACTGATAGCATTGCTTGGTGAGTCCCCATGTTGTCTATGTGAGTTCAGCACCTTGGAGAGCGCACCTGAAAGTCTGCACTGAAACCCAACATTGTGTGGTCAATGGCTTCCATAGCCGGAATGACCGAGTTGCTGTGAGTCTTCTGGACTGTCTGGCCGTGTCCCAGCAGCATTCTCAGTGATGGTCACCCATCCAAGTACCGACCAAGGCAAGCCCTGCTTAGCTTCCACGTTTGGACAGGATCTCGTGCCCTTAGGGCATTTCGGTATTGTTTTCTTCGGCTAGTCTTCCTCAAAGGCAGAAGGCCATCCACAATCCGATCCCTCCTGACAGACGGCCATCTAGCCTCATTCTACCCCATTCTACCATGACACAATAGTGATCTCTCCCAACAGATGGCCATCTGGCCTCATAGATAGTCACAGGTTCATGAAGAAATAGAGCTATAGTCATAGGATTATAGTTGGAAGAGATCCCCAAAGGCCATCCAGCCTGACCCCGTTCTACCATGACACAATCCGATCCCTCTCAACAGATGGCCATCCAGCCTCATAGGCATTCATGGGGTTCATAGACAAATAGGGCTATAGAGTCATAGAATGCTAGAGTTGGAAGAGATCCCCCAAAGGCCATCCAGTCTGACCCGATTCTCCCATGACACAATCCGATCCCTTCCAACAGATGGCAATTTAGCTTCATAGGCATCCATTGGTTCAAGGAGAAATAGAGCTATAGTCATAGAATGCTAGAGTTGAAAGACTTTGAAACAGAGCCAATGGCACCTTAGGTTTGCGGGCGGTCTCCCATCCAAGTACCGACCAAGGCAAGCCCTGCTTAGCATCCATGTTTAGACAGGATCTCGTGCCCTGAGGACATTTCGGTATTGTTTTCTCGGGCTAGGCTTCCTCAAAGGCAGCTTGGCCTTTGGAACAGAGCCAATGGCACCTTGGGTTTGTGGGCGGTCTCCCATCCAAGTACCGACCAAAGCAAGCCCTGCTTAGCTTCCACGTTTGGACAGGATCTCATACCCTTATGGCATTTTGGTATTGTTTTCTCAGGCTAGGCTTCCTCAAAGGCAGCTTGGCCTTTCGAACAAGACCAATGGCACCTTGGGTTTGTGGGCGGTCTCCCATCCAAGTCCCGACCAAGGCAAGCCCTGCTTAGCTTCCAAGCTCAAGCGGGATCCGGTGCCTGGAAAGGTATGCGAGGCCCTCAATGGACTATATCTGCCAATCAACAGGGCTGCCATGATCCACAATGGGTATGCTGTGAGTTTTCCACACTCAAGTAGCATTCTCTCCTGACATTTCGCCTGCATCTGTGGCAAATGGAACCTTCAAAGGTTCTGTTGGCAGTGAGTGGAATATCTGCGAATCAATCCGATTCTGCCATGACCCACAATGGGTATGCGGTGAGTTTGCCATGCTCAAGTAGCATTCTCTCCTGACGTTTCGCCTGCATCTGTGGCAAATGGAACCTTCCGAGGTTCTGTTGGCAATTAGTGGAATGTCTTCGAATCAATTCGATTCTGCCATGACCCACAATGGGTATGCGGTGAGTTTTCCACACTCAAGTAGCATTCTCTCCTGACATTTCACCTGCATCCGTGGCAAATGGAACCTTCAGAGGTTCTGTTGGCAGTGAGTGGAATATCTTCGAATCAACCCGATTCTGCCATGACCCTCAATGGGTATGCAGTGAGTTTTCCACGCTCAAGTAGCATTCTATCCTGATGTTTCGCCTGCATCTGTGGGAAATGGAACCTTCCGAGGTTCTGTTGGCAGTGAGTGGAATGTCTGCGAATCAACCAGATTCTGCCATGACCCACAATGGGTATGCTGTAAGTTTGCCACGCTCAAGTAGCATTCTCTCCTGACGTTTCACCTGCATCTGTGGCTAACAGCATTTGCAGAGGCCCTGTCGGACAATGAAGCAAGCGGAGTGTCGATATATCTGTGGAATAATGTTGTGGGAGAAAGCACCCTTGTCTGTTGGCAATGTTGTCGTCAGGAACACCATTCAGAAACAAGGGAACTCCAGACAGCAAACAACCAAGTGCCAGTGAACACCTGCCAAGCCGAGGGTGCCTCCAAGAAACAACAGCCAGGCCACCTCTCGCTGATTGACTTTGCTAATCAAGCTTGTGAATTGCAACATTCGTGCAGGCTTCAAACAGACAAGGGTACTTTCTCCCACACTCCACTCGCTGCCAACAGAAGCTCTGAAGATTGCAGGTGAAACGTCAGGAGAGAATGCTACTTGAGCGTGGAAAACTCACCGCAACCCATTGTGGGCCATGGCAGCCCTGTTGATTGGCAGATCTAGTCCATTGAGGGCCTCGCATACCTTTCAAGGCACTGGATCCTGCTTGAGCTTGGAAGCTAAGCAGGGCCAGCCCTGGTTGATACCTGGATGGGAGACCGCCCGCAAACCCAATGTCCCATTGGCTCTGTTTCAAAGGCCAAGATGCCTTTGAGGAAGCCTAGTCCAAGAAAACAATACCGAAACGCCCGAAGGGCATGAGATCCTGTCCAAACATGGATGCTAAGCAGGGTTTGCCTTGGTCGGTACTTGGATGGGAGACCGCCCGCAAACCCAAGGTGCCATTGGCTCTGTTCCAAAGGCCAAGCTGCCTTTGATGAAGCCTAGCCTGAGAAAACAATACCGAAACGCCCTAAGGGCATGAGATCCTGTCCAAACATGGATACTAAGCAGGGTTTGCCTTGGTTGATACTTGGATGGGAGACCGCCCGCAAACTCAAGGTGCCATTGGCTCTGTTCCAAAGGCCAAGTTACCTTTGAAGAAGCCTAGCCTGAGAAAACAATACCGAAATGCCCTTAGGGCACAAGATCCTGTCCAAACATGGATGCTAAGCAGGGCTTGCCTTGGTCGGTACTTGGATGGGAGACCGCCCGCAAACCCAAGGTGGCATTGGCTCTGTTCCAAAGGCCAAACTGCCTGTGAGGAAGCCTAGCCTGAGAAAACAATACCGAAATGCTCTAAGGGCACGAGATCCTGTCCAAACATGGATGCTAAGCAGGGCTTGCCTTGGTCGGTACTTGGATGGGAGACCGTCACTGAAAACATCTCTATAAGGGGAAGGAATAAGCAGAACCACGTCTGAGGAACCCTTGTCCAGTCTCTCGGACCGTTGGGAATGGACGGACTATAGTTTGTGGACATTGGCGCAATCCCCAGCGAAAGGGCCAGGGTCACGACCCCGTCTGTGCCACGCCACGTGTCCCTTGTGGTCAGTGCACTTCGGCCGCACGTCCGTCCCAGGCCTGATGCAATGCTCCCTTGGAACTGAGATTAGGAGCTTCTCCCAAGGAGAACACTTTGTCTCCTGAGCTGCAGAGAAGGACTGGGAAGCACAATCTAATCCCTCTCAACAGATGACCTTTCAGCCTCATAGGCATCCATTGGTTCAAGGAGAAATAGAGCTATAGGGCCATAGAATGCTAGAATTGGAAGAGATACCTAATGGCCACCCACAATCTGATCCCTCCTGACAGATGGCCATCTAGGCTCATTCTACCCCATCCTACCATGACACAATCCGATCCCTCCCAACAGATGGCCATTTAGCTTCATAGGCATCCATTGGTTCAAGGAGAAATAGAGCTATAGAGTCATAGAATGCTAAAGCTGGAAGAGATCCCCAAAGGCCATCCAGTCTGACCCCATTCTACTATGACACAATCCAATCCCTCCCAACAGATGGCCATTTAGCCTCATAGGCATCCATTGGTTCAAGGAGAAGTAGAACTACGGAGTCATAGAATGCTAGAGTTGGAAGATACATCCATTGGTTCAGGGAGAAATAGAGCTATAGGGTCATAGAATGCTAGAGGTGGAAGAGATCCCCAAAGGCCATCCAGCCTGACTCGATTCTACTGTGACACAATCCGATCCCTCTAGACAGATGGCCATCTAGCCTCATAGATAGTCACAGGTTCATGGAGAAATAGGGCTATAGTCATATAGTCTCGTCTGACCCCATTCCACCATGACACAAGCCGATCCCTCCCAACAGATATCCATCCAGCCCCATAGATATTTATGGAGTGTGACACAATCTGATCCCTCCCAACAGATGGCCATTTAGCTTCATAGGCATCCATTGGTTCAGGGAGAAATAGAGCTATGGAGTCATAGAATGCTAGAGTTGGAAGAGATCCCCCAAAGGCCATCCAGTCTGACTCCATTCAACCATGACACAATCCAATCCCTCTAGACAGATGGCCATCTTGCCTCATAGATATTCACAGTTTAAGGAGAAATAGAACTATAGAGCCATAGGATTATAGTTGGAAGAGGTCCCCAAAGGCCATCCAGCCTGACCCCGTTCTACCATGACACAATCCGATCCCTCCCAGCAGATGGCCACCCAGCCTCATAAGCATTCATGGGGTTCATGGATAAATAGGGCTTATACAGTCATAGAAAATGGTAGAGTTGGAAGATACACCCAAAGGCCATCCAGTCTGACCCCATTCTACCAAGACACAATCCAATCCCTCCTGACAGATGGCCATCTAGCCACATAGATATTCACAGTTCAGGGAGAAATGGGGCTATAGAGCCATAGGATTATAGTTGGAAGAGATCCAAAAGGCCATCCAGCCTGACCCCGTTCTACCAAGACACAATCTGATCCCTCCCGACAGATATCCATCCAGCCCCATAGATATTTATGGAGCATGACACAATCTGATTCCTCCCGACAGATGGCCATCCAGCCTCATAAGCATTCATAGGTTTATTTAGAAATGGGTCTATAGACTCATAGAATGCTGGAGTTGGAAGAGATCCCCAAAGGCCATCCAACCTGACCCCGTTCTACCATGACACAATCCGATCCCTCCCGACAGATGGCCATCCAGCCTCATAGGCATTCATGGGGTTCATGGATAAATAAGGCTATAGAGTCATAGAAAATGGTAGAGTTGGAAGATACATCCAAAGGCCATCCAGTCTGACCCGATTCTCCCATGACACAATCTGATCCCTCCCGACAGATGACCATTGAGCCTCATAGGCATCCATTGGTTCAGGGAGAAATAGAGCTATAGAGTCATAGAATGCTAGAGTTGGAAGAGATCCCCAAAGGCCATCTAGCCTGACCACATTCTACCATGACACAATCCGATCCCTCCCTACAGATGGCCATTCAGCCTCATAGGCATTGATGGGCTCATGGAGCAATGCTGGGAGTCGTAGCGCTGCTCTTCTTTGCTCAAGAGGGTTGAAAGGCCTCTTCCGAGCGTTGCCTCATTCGGACAGGGAAGTCCACGCCTTTCTTTCCTTTCTTTCCTCCTTTCTGTTTGTTCTGCCTGAGCCCTCCCTGGCGCTGTTCTTGTGGCCCCTGAGCTTCCTCCTTTCGGGGCCCAGGAGCCTTCTCAGAAAGCATTCCCGCCCAGCGCCATCACCTCTTTACAGCGCCATCAGGAAGCAGGGATTCTGGGCGTTGGAGTGCTGTAACATTTTAATGGTCTGTTTATGGCTTTATGCTCCTGCCTCTCGTTTCCAATAATACCAATGACAAAGGGACGAGGGCTCTTGAATGAGGAACGGACGGCAAGCTCAGGCCTTGGTCTTGCACTGGGACAAAGTTCTGCCTTGCGATGCATTGTGAGATAGAAAACACAGGCAGAGAAATGAATAACTCCCTCTCAAAAGATATATCCTCCTTCTCCTTCTACTCCTTCTTTTCATCTTCTTCTCCTTTCTTCTTCTCCTTCTCCTCCTTTCTTCTTCACTTTCTTCTCCTTCTTCTCCTACTTCTCTTTCTTCTCATTTTCATCTACTTCTCCTTCTTCTCCTCATTTCCTTCTTCTTTTTCTCCTTCTTCTTCTACTCCTTTTTATTTCCTTCTCCTTTTTGTCTCTTTCTTTTGCTCTTTCTTCTCCTTCTCCTCCTTCTACTCCTTTTTAATCTCCTCCTCCTTTCTTCTTCTCCTTCTCCTCGTTTTCATCTACTTCTCCCTCTTCTCCTTTCCTCATCTCCTTTTCTTCTCCTCCTTCTCCTTTTTCTACTTCTCCTCCTCCTTTCTTCTTCTCCTTCTCCTTTCTTCTCTTTCATCTCCTTTTCTTTTTTCTTCTTTTCATCTCCTTCTACTTCTCCTTCTCCTCCTCCTTCTACTCCTTTTTTAATCTCCTTTCTTCTCCTCCTTCTCCTCATTTTCTTTTCTTCTCCTTCTTCTTTTTCTTCTCTTCCCCTTCTTCATCTCCTTTTCTTCTCCTCCTTTTCCTTTTTCTACTTCTCCTCCTTCTCCTTTTTCTACTTCTCCTCCTTTCTTCTTCTCCTTCTCCGTTCTTCTCTTTCTTCTCCTTTTCCTTTTTCTTCTTTTCATCTCCTTCTACTTCTCCTTCTTCTCCTCCTTCTTCTACTCCTTTTTTAATCTCCTTTCTCCTCCTCCTCCTCCTCCTTGTTTTCTTCTCCTTCTACTTCTCCTTCTCCTTCTTCTCCTCCTTCTTCCTCTTTTCTTTTCCTCCTTCTCCTTCTTTTTCTACTTCACTTTCTTCTCCTTTCTTCTTCTCCTTCTTTCCCTTCTTCTTCTTGGACTTTTTACATGGCAGAAGAGAGTTGGACTAGATGGCCTCCTTTGGGGTTTATTCCAACTAGGATTCTATCTATCTATCTATCTATCTATCTATCTATCTATCTATCTATCTATCTATCTATCTATCTATCTATGTATGTATTATGGCAGATGGGGGTTGGACTGGATGGCCTTCTTTGGGGACCCTTCCAACTCGAGGATTCCATCTATCTATTATGGGAAACGGGGGTTGGACTGGATGCCCTTTGGGGGTCCTTTTAAGTCTATTGTAATATAGGGTGTCCGGGAGTCTCTTTCCTTGTGTGGAGGTTTTCAAGCAGAGGTTGGATGGCCATCTGTAGAGAAGGCTTTGATGGTGTCTTCCTTTGTGCAGAAGGGAGGTGGATTAGACATCCCTAAAGGTCCCTACCATCTCTATCTATCTATATCTATCTATCTATTTATCTATCTCTATCTATCTGTCTGTCTGTCTATCTGTCTATCTATCTGTACAGAAGGGGGCTAGTCTAGATGGCCTTTGGGGGCCCCTTTCATACCTAGTCTCTGGGTGCTTAGAAGAGTCTCCATCCTTTTGTATGGTTCTGTCTGTATCTCCCAGTCTATCTATCTATTTCCTTCCCTGGAGGACTTAACACAGAGGCCATCTGTCGGGAGGGATCGAATGGTGTCCTTCCACCTGGGCTGGGTTGTGCAGAAGATTAGTGGGGGCCTGCCTTGGACTTATTGAGGTCAACGGAAAGAATGCTTTCTTCCCGAAGGACTCAAGGCCGCAATATATATTTCTCTGAATTGATGTCTCTTGCCTCGTTGAGGACTAGAACCCCAGGCTTGCAAAATGGCTCCCAAAACCGATCAGCTGACGACTTTCTCAGATTTGCCTGTCCTTATTGGGGCCAAGCCTCTTCTCCCAAAGGTTGTCACATTCAGTTCTGAAGGAATGGCGCAACTGTTCTTCTTGTGTTCTCACTTTTGCGTCATGCGCTCTCATATGAGTGTTATGTTCCAATATGTGCTTTATGGATGGGTTTGCATTATGTGGCGTGCCCCGCCTCGATCTGCAAAGAGAGGTGTGCAATAAATCAAAAGGGATTCCTGTTGTCAGAGATCTCTGTGTCTGGAGACTTTTCAAGCCAAAGCTGGAGGGCCATCTGTCGGGAGGGCTTGGATGGTGCCTTCCTGCTTGGCACAAAGAGGGTTGGACTAGATGGCCTTCTTTGGGGCCCCTTCCAACTCTAGGATTCTATCTATCTATCTAT
The DNA here is from genome assembly GCF_025583915.1 of Anolis sagrei ordinatus. NCBI lineage: Eukaryota > Metazoa > Chordata > Lepidosauria > Squamata > Anolidae > Anolis > Anolis sagrei. Next base: position 4,514,189 of record NW_026844700.1, read on the forward strand.
CTATCTATCTATCTACCTACCTACCTATTTATTAATTTTTATTATGAGTACTATTGTTATTTTAGTACTTTTATTACTTTTATATTATTATCATTATCACTAATTTTAGTCGTACTATTATTATTATTATTATCATTATAACTATTATTATTATATTAACATTATAATTATTATTGTTTTGTTATTAGTACTATTATTATTTTATTAGTTTTATTATCATCATCATCATTATTATATTATCAATATTATTAATATTATTGTTTTGTTTTTAGTACTATTATTATTTCATTAGTTTTATTATCATCATCATTATTATTATATTATCAATATTATTAATATTATTGTTTTGTTATTAGTACTATTATTATTTCATTAGTTTTATTATCATCATCATTATTATTATCAATATTATTAATATTATTGTTTTGTTTTTAGTACTATTATTATTTTATTAGTTTTATCATCATCATTATTATTATATTATCAATATTATTAATATTATTGTTTTGTTTTTAGTACTATTATTATTTTATTAGTTTTATCATCATCATCATTATTATATTACCAATATTATTAATATTATTGTTTTGTTTTTAGTACTATTATTATTTTATTACTTTTATCATCATCATTATTATTATATTATCAATATTATTAATATTATTGTTTTGTTTTTAGTACTATTATTATTTTATTACTTTTATTATTATTATCATCATCATTATATTATCAATATTATTAATATTGTTTTGTTTTTAGTACTATTATTATTTTATTAGTTTTATTATCATCATCATTATTATTATATTATCAATATTATTAATATTATTGTTTTGTTTTTAGTACTATTATTATTTTATTAGTTTTATTATCATCATCATTATTATTATATTATCAATATTATTAATATTATTGTTTTGTTTTTAGTACTATTATTATTTTATTAGTTTTATTATCATCATCATTATTATTATATTATCAATATTATTAATATTATTGTTTTGTTTTTAGTACTATTATTATTTTATTAGTTTTATTATCATCATCATTATTATTATATTATCAATATTATTAATATTATTGTTTTGTTTTTAGTACTATTATTATTTTATTAGTTTTATTATCATCATCATTATTATTATATTATCAATATTATTAATATTATTGTTTTGTTTTTAGTACTATTATTATTTCATTAGTTTTATTATCATTATTATTATTATATTATCAATATTATTAATATTATTGTTTTGTTTTTAGTACTATTATTATTTTATTACTTTTATTATTATTATCATCATCATTATATTATCAATATTATTAATATTATTGTTTTATTAGTACTATTATTATTTTATTACTTTTATCATCATCATCATCACTATTATATTATCAATATTATTAATTATTACTGTTTTTGTTACTAGTATTATTATTATTGTATTACTTTTATTACTTTTATATTCTTATCATTACTATTTTTAGTAGTATTATTATTAGATTATCATTATTATTATATTATCAACATTATTAATTATTTTTGTTACTAGTACTATTATTATTTATTACTTTTATTATTTTTATATTATTATCATTATCACTCATTTTAGTCATACTATTATTATATTATTATTACCATTGTAACTACTATTATTATATCAGAATTATTATTGTTGTTTTTGTTATTAGTACTATTACTATTTTATTACTTGTATTATTTTTATATTATTATCATTATCACTAATTTTAGTCGTATTATTATTATATTATCAACATTATTTATCATTATGGTTTTTGTTGGTACTATTATTTTATTACTTTTATTATATTTATATTATTATATTATATTATTATACTATTGTTATCAATATCACTAATTTTAGTCATACTATTATTATTATATTATTATCATCATTATTATTATTCTAATATTATCAACATTATTAATAATTATTGTTTTTGTTATTAGTACTATTATTATTATTTTATTACTTTTATTATATTTATATTATCATTATCACTGTTTAGTAGTATTATTATATAATATCATCATCATTATTATATTATCAACATTATTAATGATTATTGTTTTTGTTATTAGTTGTTGTTGTTGTTCATTCGTTCAGTCGTCTCCGACTCTTCGTGACCTCATGGACCAGCCCACGCCAGAGCTCCCTGTCGGCCGTTACCACCCCCAGCTCCTCAAGGTCAGTCCAGTCACTTCAAGGATGCCATCCATCCATCTTGCCCTTGGTCGGCCCCTCTTCCTTTTGCCTTCCACTTTCCCCAGCATCATTTCTTCTCCAGGCTTTGCTGTCTCCTCATGATGTGGCCAAAGGACTTCAACTTTGTCTCTAGTCTCCTTCCCTCCAGTGAGCTTTAGTCGGGCTTTCTTTCCTGGAGGATGGACTGGTTGGATCTTCTCGCAGTCCAAGGCACTCTCAGAACTTTCCTCCAACACCACAGCTCAAAAGCATCTCTCTTCCTTCGCTCAGCCTTCCCGAAGGTCCAGCTCTCACATCCGTAGGTTACTACAGGGAATACCATGGCTTTGACTAGGCGGATCTTTGTTGCCAGTCTGATGTCTCTCCTCTTTACTATTTTATCGAGACTGGACATTGCTCTCCTCCCAAGAAGTAAGCGTCTTCTGATTTCCTGGCCACAGTCTGCATCTGCAGTAATCTTTGCACCTAGAAATACAAAGTCTGTCACGGCCTCCACGTTTTCTCCCTCTATTTCCCAGTTGTCAATCATTCTTGTTGCCATAATCTTGGTTGTTTTGATGTTTAGCTGCAACCCAGCTTTTGCGCTTTCTTCTTTCACCTTGATTAGAAGGCTCCTCAGCTCCTCCTCGCTTTCGGCATCAGAGTGGTGTCATCTGCATATCTGAGGTTGTTAATGTTTCTTCCAGCAATTTTCACCCCAGCTTTGCATTCATCCAGCCCCGCACATCGCATGATGTGTTCTGCAGACAAGTTAAAAAGGTTGGGTGAGAGGATGCAGCCTTGCCGACGCCTTTCCCAATCTTGAACCAGTCTGTTGTTCCGTGGTCAGTTCTGACTGTTGCTACTTGGTCCTTGTACAGATTCCTCAGGAGAGAAGGAAGGGGGCTTGGGATGCCCATCCCACTAAGAACTTGCCACAATTTATTATGATCCACACAGTCAAAGGCTTTAGAATAGTCAATGAAGCAGAAGTAGATGTTTTTCTGAAACTCCCTGCCTTTCTCCATTATCCAGCATCCGGAGATTGGCAATCTGGTCTCTGGTTCCTCTACCTTTTCTAAACCCAGCTTGAACATCTGGCAACTCTCGCTCCATGTATTGCTGGAGTCTTCCTTGCAGGATCTTGAGCAATACCTTACTGGCATGAGAAATAAGGGCCACTGTACGGAAGTTTGAGCAGTCTTTCGCATTTCCCTTTTTTTTTGTTATTAGTACTATTATTATTTTATTACTTTTATTTTTATATTATTATAATTATCACTAAGTTTAGTCGTACTATTATTATATTATTATCATCATTATAACTGTTATAATATTATCAACATTATTAATTATTATTGTTTTTGTTGCTAGTACTTTTATTTTATTACTTTTATATTATCATTATCACTAATTTTAGCAGTACTATTATAATATTATTATTATCATTATAACTATTATATTATAATATTATCAACATTATTAATTATTATTGTTTTTGTTACTAGTACTATTATTATTCTATTATTATTATTTTTATAATATCATTATCACTAAGTTTAGTAGTACTATTATTATATTATTGTTATCATTATAACTATTATTATAAAATTACCAACATTATTAATTATTATTGTTTTTGTTACTAGTACTATTATTCTATTACTCTTATATTATGATCACTAAGTTTAGTAGTACTATTATAATATTATTAATATCATTATAATAATAATTATTATATTATCAACATTATTAATTATTATCATTTTTGTTACTAGTGCTATTATTATTTTATTACTTTTCTTATTTTATATTATTATCATTATCACTATTAGCAGTATTAGTAGAATCATTTATTATTATTATTATTATTATTATTATTATTATTATTATTATTATTTGCATAACAAGATTAGTACACACAGTAAACAAGATGGGCCTTCATCGCCACCTGCTGGCTGTGAACTGCAAGTGCTTCAGAGCCACAACTGATAGACAGACAACATTGTGGCTTCCCATTCAAAAGGCTGAGATTCTGCTGTCAATCTTCCATCCAGGAAGGACTACGGCATCCAAACCCAAGGAAATCTGCACTGGGAGGAAGTGGGACCCAAAAGACACTCGGCGGAATGGGTAAGTTTCCTAAATTAAGGGAAAGTATGGTCCGAAATGTTAAATTGTTGACAAAGAGTTAATTTGGCATCCCTCGTTAATGTTTATGAGACCGGATGGCCATCTGTCGGGAGGGGTCGGATTGTGGAATGGGGTCGGACTGGATGGCCTTTGGGGGTCTCTTCCAACTTTAGCATTCTATGATTCTATAAGCCCTATTTCCCCATTAATGCTTATGAGGTTGGATGGCCATCTGTTGGGAGGGATCAGATTGTGTCATGGTTGAATGGGGTTGGAGTGGGTTGCCTTTGGGAGCCTCTTCCAACTCAAGAATTAACTAATTCTATAAGCCCTGTTTTTCCATAGTTGTCTATGGATGGCCATCTGTCGGGAGGGATCAGATTGCATTATGGTGGAATGGGGTTGGACTGGATGGCCTTTGAGGGTCTCTTCCAACTCAAGAATTCAATGATTCTATAAGCCCTATTTCCCCATGCATGCTTATGAGGTTGGGGTGGCCATCTGTCGGAAAGGATCAGATTGTGTCATGGAGGATTGGGGTCAGACTGGATGATCTTTGGGCCTCTCTTCCAACACCAGCATTCAATGATTCTATAAGCCCTATTTCCCCATGAATACTTATGAGGCTGGATGGCCATCTGTTGGGAGGGATCGGATTCTGTAAGCCCTATTTCTCCATAGATGTCTATGAGGTTGGATGGCCATCTGTCAGGAGGGATCGGATTGCATCATGGTGGAATGGGGTCAGACTGGATGACCTTTGAGGGTCTCTTCCAACTCAAGAATTCAATGATTCTATAAGCCCTATTTTTCCATAGTTGTCTATGGATGGCCATCTGTTGGGAGGGATCAGATTGTGTCATGGTGGAATTGGGTCAGACTGGGTGGCCTTTGAGGGTCTCTTCCAACTCAAGAATTCAATGATTCTATAATCCCTATTTCTCCATAGATGCTTATGAGGCTGGATAGCCATCTGTCAGGAGGGGTCGGTTTGTGTCATAGTAGAATGGGGTCAGACTAGATGGCCTTTGGGGGTCTCTTCCAACTCTAGCATTTGATTATTCTACAGTATAAACCCTATTTACCCATGAATGCCTATGAGGCTGGATGGCCATCTGTTGGGAGGGATCAGATTGTTCAGTCAAAGCAGGTGGTTTGGATATACATTTTTGAGAATATTTTAATGAATATTTTAATGAATATTTTCGTAAATATTTCTGTGAATATATATATATATATATATATATATATATATTGAATTTGGTGATTATTTTTGTAAATATAGGAATATTTTCTATTAATATTTCCCCTGGATTTTTTTCTTCCTGTGGGAATTTTTGTGATTATTTTAATGAATATTTTTGGTGAATATTTCCTGTGATTAATTTTTGCAAAGATTATTTTAAATGATTATTTTAATGGATATTTTTTGGTGAATATTTCTGTGCAATTGAGAGGGGGTCCCGGCCTTGCGTGGCCCCTTTAAGAGGCCCCCTTGGTCCCTCCCTATTGGCGTCCAGTGTCCTGTCCCCAAGGGCTCCATTGTGCTCTGGACAGAGGCAGCCGGAGTGTCCGGAGTGAGAAGAATGGACTCTGGAGCCTGCCTGGGATCCCTTTTTGCAAAGGCAAGCCAATGCGGGGAAAACATGAGGAAATTTTATTATTAAACTTCGAAAACTTTGTTATTATAGCACATGTTACTCTAGTTTTCCAATGACTGCCTCATCATTGAGTCTCAACCAATTCAGCGAAACTCCCGACGTGTTCAGCAGCGGAACTCTCTGCCTTGGAGTCTGGCGGAGACTTTGAAACCGAGGCTGGATGGCTATCTGCCGGGAGGGCTTTGATTGTGGAATAGGATTGCACCAGGTGGCCCTTGGGGTCTCTTCCAACGATAGGATTACGACGATGGACGAAGGCTTCTATATTTGGATCACTGTATCGTTGGATCGGAACCTGTGTGTTCATCACTGTGCTGCAATTCCCATATATTATTATTATTATTATTATTATTATTATTATTATTATTACTATTATTATTATTACATAAACACAAATTGACCCATCTATATCTCTGTCTCTCTATCTACATATCTATCAATCTTTAGATCTATCTATCTATGCATTCATCTGTCTACCTCTTGATCTTTTAATCTGTCTATCTCTATCTATCTATCTATCCATCCATCTATCCATCCATCCTATCTCTTTCTCTATCCATCCATCTCTCAATTTGTCTGTATATATAACTGTCTGTCTGTCCGTCCGTCCGTCCATCCATCTATGCATCTATGCATCTATGCATCTATGCATCTATCTATCTATCTATCTATCTATCTATCTATCTATCTATCTATCTATCTATCTATCTAATCTATCTAATCTATCTATCCTTTCCTCTATCTATCCATGTCTATCTATCTATCCTTTCCTCTATCTATCTATCCATCTGTCTATCTATCTATCCTTTCCTCTATCTATC
>NW_026844700.1:4523158-4557983 GCF_025583915.1 Anolis sagrei ordinatus
TATCTATCTATCTATCTATCATCTATCTATCTATCTATCTATCTATCTATCTATCTATCTATCTAATCTATCCTTTCCTCTATCTATCTATCTATCTATCTATCTATCTATCTATCTATCCGTCTATCTATCCTTTCCTCTCTCTCTCTATCCATTCATTCCTCTATCTGTCTGTCTGTGTCTGTCTATCTATCCATCCATCCATCTATTTATCCGTTCCTCTATCTATCTATCTATCTATCTATCTATCTATCTATTTATCTATCCTTTCCTCTATCTATCCATCCATCCATCCATCCATCCATCTGTCTATGTATCCTTTCCTCCCTCTGTCTGTCCGTCTTTCTGTCCGTCCTTCCATCCATCCATCCGTCTATCTATCCTTTCCTCTATCTATCCTTTCCTAATCTATCTATCTATCCATCTTTGGGGTGGGACTAGATGGCCTTCTTTGGGGCCCCTTCCAACTCCCCTTGGGGAGATAGGGAGCATTATACGTAACATAATATTATTATCATTATTATTGTTACTTCCTTACTTACTAGTAGTAATGATAGTATATATTAATTAGTACATATATATATAATATATTAATTAGTATATATTAATTATATATATATATTATATTAATTAGTAGTAGTAATAGTATATATTAATGCATATGGAGCCTTTCAAGAAACCCAACAACAATTGGCGACCACGAAGGGACTGTTTCAGGTGTGAATGACCAGAATCGTACGGAAGGGCCCTCTTGGCCATCTAGTCCATCCCCTCCAATGTCTTGACAGGACATTTAGGAGCAACCCCAGAGAGATGTCCTGCAACCCAAAGTCCTCCGAAGATGGGGAGTGTCTGAAGGCCCATTTGGAGATGTCCAGCCTGGAGCTCTTCCTGGCTCGGGCCGGGTGGCCTTCCCCGCTTTGTGCCTTTGGCCACTCCGCTTGCTTGGCATTCCCTTGACCGCCGTTGCCGGGACCCCCGTTGCCAAGGGGACCCTGGAGTGCCTCGGACAGGCGGGAGGGGAGGACTGCGTCCAGTTCCAGCCTTCTGGGGAACCTGCAAGGGGGTCCGGCTTGCTTGCTTGGGGGGTCCCTTGCCACACTTGGCTCATGGGCCACCCTTGCAGGGGGAATGGGCTCTGGGTCTGCCACCGGGTCAAACTTGAGAACTTTCTTAGCTTTGGGGGATTTTTCAAACCACCTTGCAATGGCTTGAAGGGTCTTGTGGCGGATCTTGGATTGTGATAACTTTTGTGTGTGTTTGTGTGTGTGTTCAAAGGGATGTGAACCTGCCTTGGGTCCTGTGGGAGCAGAAACCGAGCAAAGGACTGGACAATAAGGCAAGCACCGTCTTTCCATTCCTCCTTCCTTCCCTCTTTCTGTCCGCCCGTCCTCCCTTCCTCCTTCCTTCTTTCCTTCTTTTCCTCCTCCCTTCCTTCTGTCCATTCTTTCCTTCCTCCTTCTGTCCTTCCTTCCTTTTCTCCTTCCTTTCCTCCCTTCTTTTCTTCCATCCTTCTTTCCCATCTTCCTTCCGTCTTTCTTTCTTTCCTTCCTCCTTCTGTCCTTCCTTCCCTTCCTTTTTTTCTTTCCTTCCTTCCTCCCTCCCTTTCTTTGCTGCTTTCCTTTCCTTCTTCCTACTTTCCTTCCCTCTCTTCCTTCTTCTTTCCTTCCCTCCCTCCCTCCCTCCCTCCCCTTTTCTTTCTTTCCTTCCCTCCCTTCTTTCCACTTTCCTTCTTTTCCTCCTCCCTTCCTTCTGTCCATTCTTTCCTTCCTCTTTCCATCCTTTCTTACTTTCCTCCTTCCTTTCTTCCTTCAATTATTCTTTCCCATCTTCTTTCTTTCCTTCCTTCCCTTCCTTTTCTTCTTTCTTTCCCTCCCTCCCTCTTCTTTCTCTTCCTTCCTTCTTCTTCTTCCTTCCTTCTTTTCCTTCCTTCCTTCCTTCTCTCCTTCTTCCTTCCTTCCTTCTTTCCTCCCTCCCCTCCTTCTCTTTCCTTCCCTCCCTCCCTTCTGACCATTTTCCCCTCTCTCCCTATTTCTGTCCTTCCTCCCCTCCTTCGCTCCCTCACTCCTTCCTTCCTTCCTTCCTTTCCTCGCTCCTTCCTTCCTTCTGGTAATCCGTCCTCCTATCTTCCTTCCCTCCATTCCTTCCTTTTCTCCTTCTCTTCCTTTCCTCATTCCTTCCATCCTTCCATACCTTCCTCCTTCCTTTCTTCCCGTCTTGTCTTCCATCCTGTCTGTCTGTCTGTCTTTCTTTCCTCCTGTCCTTTCTTCCTTTCCTTTTCTTCATTATTTCCTTCCCTCCCTCCCTTTCTTCGCTGCTTTCCTACCTTCCTTCCCTCTCTCCCTTCTTTCTTTCTTTCCTTCCTTCCTTCTTTCTGTCCCCTTTTCTTTCTTTCTTTCCTTCCCTTCCTTCTATTTTCCCCTCTACCCCTCCTTCTGTCCTTCCTCCTCTCCCTCCTTCTCTCTTTCTCCTTCCTTCCTTCCTTTTTGTCTTTCCTTCCTTCTCTTTCCTTCCTCCATCCCTCCCTTCCTCCTTTTTGTCCTTCCTTCCCTCTTTCCTCCCCCTTCTCTTTCTTTCTTCCTCCTTCGTTCCTTCTGTCCATCCGTCCTTCCTGTCTTCTTTCGCTCAATTCCTTCCTTTCCTCCTTCTGTCCATCCATATTTCCTTCCTTCCATCATTCCTTCCTACTTCCTTCCTTCTTTTCCTTCCTCCCTTTCCTCCTTCTCTTCCTTCCTTCCTTCCTTCTTTCCCAGGAGCCTGGGACCCCCAATCGGGGTTCTTCTTTGCAGGAGAGCCAAGGCACGTCGGATCCTGTCCGGCCGGAGGGATGGGGCGGAGTGCAGTGTTGTGTGTCCGGCTCCAAATATTGCACTTGTCCCGGCCTCCGGCCCCTCGGGCCCAACTCCGCACAACAAGGCACCCCGACAACACACACCAGGAGCCGCCCAGGCGCAACAGCGAGGGGAGTGGGCTCTCCAGACTGCAAACAGGTCCCAGGGAGGGAGGCAAAGAGAGGGGACCGGGAGGGGGGGGGGTCATCCTTGGGCATTGGGAGGTTCAAGGGGGCCGGGCCAGGCCTCGGAAGAAGGGATTCGTAGCTGGAAAATCCATTTCCAATTATTGCATTGCAAATCAAACAATCCCAGAGTTGGAACACACCCCAGGGACCATCCAGTCCAAAGGAAGACACATTTCGATCCCTCCCAGCAGATGGCCATCCAGTCTCTGCTTAAAGACTGCCAGAGAGGGAAGAAAAGATTAGATAGATAGATAGATAGATAGATAGATAGATAGATAGATAGTGATAGAGTGATAGTAATGCAATAATAAAGAGAGTGATAGAGTGATATATAAACAGATGGAGTGATAGTAATAGAGAGATGAAGTGATAGAGACAGATAGTGAAAGACTGATAGTGATAGATAGATGGTGTGATATAGTGTGACAGACTGATTGATTGACTGACAGAGTGATAGAGAGAGTGTGGGAATGATAGATAGAGATAGTGAGAATGATAGAGTGATAGTGATAAAGAATGATTGATAGTGATAGAGTGATAGTAATAGAATAGTAGAGAGAGTGATATATAAATAGTGATAGTGATAGACAAAGTGATAGAGACAAAAAGTGATATACTGATGTTGATAGAGAGAATGATAGTGTGATAGGTGGAGTGATAGACTGATAGACAGATAAAGTGATAGATAGTGATAGTGAAAGATAGATGGACTGATAGTGATAGCGAGAGTGATAGAATGATCGATGGAGTCATAGTGATTGAATGAGAGAGTAATAGGTAAATAGATGGAGTGATAGTGATAGAAATATACAGCAAGACAGAAAGTGACAGAGAGAATGATAGTGTGATAGAGTGATAGATAGATGGAATGATAGAGAGTGATAATAAAAGAGATGGAGAGATAGATAAAGTGATAGATAGATAGATAGATAGATAGATAGATAGATAGATATGGAATGATAGAGAGTGATAATAAAAGAGATGGAGAGATAGATAAAGTGATAGATAGATAGATAGATAGATAGATAGATAGATAGATAGATAGATAGATAGATAGATAGAGATGGAATGATAGAGAGTAATAATAAAAGAGATGGAGTGATAGATAGATAGATAGATAGATAGATAGAATGATAGAGAGTGATAATAAAAGAAATGGAGTGATAGATAAAGTGATAGAGTGGTAGATAGATAGATAGATAGATAGATAGAGAGTAATAATAAAAGAGATGGAGTGATAGATAGATAGATAGATAGATAGATAGATAGATAGATAGATAGATGGAATGATAGAGAGTGATAACAAAAGAGATGGAGTGATAGATAAAGTGATAGTGTGATAGATGGAGTGACAGATAGATAGATAGAGTAATACAGAGAGTGATAGAGTGATAGAGAAAGTGAAAATCTGGAATGTTCCCAAAGCAAAATGGGTTCGGAAGAAACCTCAAAACCTCAGGGAGTGAGGGCGGAGGCCCGGGGGCCCTTCCCTCCTCTCCCCACAACGCAGACCCATATCAATTATTAGAAAAAGAGCCGAAGTTTTATTGGTGAATCCGTCTTTCCCCCCAAAAGGCCGAGAGGGAACCCCGGAGATACCTGGAGAAACCCGTGCCTTTGTGGGACCGGCCCCCCTCCTCCTCCTCCCTCCTTCCACCGGAATGGCCAAGCGGCTGCTTCGCTGGGGGCCTTGGACCACCGGGGCCCACAGAGGTGTCCCCGTGGTCCAGTCTGTGGTGGGCGCTCCGGCCGCTCTCCTTCAGGGCCTCTCGAGTAAAACCCGGCGGAATGGCTCAAAGTCCGCTGGGATGGTGTCTGCCGAGAAAAAGAGGAACGCATCAGATTTTGGAAAACCTTTAGCGGCACGAAAGTGGGGCTGGAGAGAAGGTTGGCCCACAGCTAGTCCAGCGGTGCATTGGCCCTGCAAAGGGGTTGCAATTCTACACTTCTTCGGTGGTCATCCCTCCATCAACCCTTCTCCATCCCTCCATCATCATAATTCCTCCAAATTATATCTATCTATCTATCTATCTATCTATCTATCTATCTATCTATCTATCTATCTATTCATTCCTCCGTCCATCCATCCAGCCCTCCATCCCTTCATCCATTCCTCCATCATCTCTCCATCACAACTCTATCCTCCCTCTATCCATTCCTCCCTCATCCATCCATTCCTCCCATCATCCCTCCATCCGTCATCTGTCCATCATCCATTCCTCCATCATCATCATCATCCCTCCATCATCCCTCCAAATAACATAACAAAATTAACACAATATATATGAAATAATACTATAATTAATATCTATATATGTGATATAATATCATCCCTCCATCCATCCATTCATCCCTCCATCATCTCTCCATTCACCCTTCCATCATCTCTTCTCCATCCATCCCTCCATCACAACTCCATCATCCCTTCATCCATTCCTCCATCATCTCTCCAACACAACTCTATCCTCCCTCTATACATTCCTCCTTCATCCATCCATCATCCATCCATGCCTCCCTCCCATCATCCCTCCATCCCTCATCTGTCCATCATCCATCCCTCCATCATCATCATCATCCCTCCATCATCCCTCCAAATAAAATAATAACAAAATTAATATAATATATATGAAATAATACTAATACATATATATATATTCCCGCCACCCATCCATCCCTCCATCATCTTTCCATTCACCCTTCCATCATCTCTTCTCCATCCATCCATCCATCTCTCCATCACAACTCCATCATCCCTTCATTCATTCATTCCTTCATCATCTCTCCATCACAACTCTATCCTCCCTCTATCCATTCCTCCCTCATCCGTCCATCATCCATCCATCTGTCCATCCCCCCATCTATCTGTCCCTCCATCATTCCGTCATCATTCCTCCATCCATTCCTCCCTCATCCATCCATTCCTTCTTCATCCCTCAATCTATCGATCCCTCATCCATACATTCATCCATCCTCTATCCCTCCACCATTCCTCCATTTATCCCCCCTGATCCATCCATCATCCATCCATCATCCCTCCATCCATTCCTCCCTCATCGTCCATCATCCATCCATCCATCTCTCCCTCCATCTATCAATCCCTCATCCGTCCATCTGTCCATCATTCATCCATCCATCCATCATCCGTTAATCCATTCCTCCCTCATCCGTCCATCCATCCATCATCCATCCATCCATCTCTCCCTCCATCATCCCTCTATCAATCAATCCCTCCCTCATCCGTCCATCTGTCTATCATTCATCTCTCCATCCATCATCTGTCCATCTTTTCCTCCCTCATCCGCCCATCCCTCCCTCCATCCATCTATCAATCACTCAATCAATCCCTCATCCGTCCACCTGTCCATCATTCATCCATCCATCCATCGGTCATCCCTCCCTCCATTCCTCCCTCATCCCTCCCTCCCTCATCCATCCGCCCCTCCATCATCCTTCCATGATCCCTCTCTTAATCCATCATCCATCCATCCATCTCTCCTTCCATCATCCCTCTATCATCTATCTATCTATCTATCTATCTATCTATCTATCTATCTATCTATCTTCCCCTCATCCGTCCATCTGTCCATCATTCATCCATCCATCCATCATCCCTCCATCCATTCCTCTCTCATCGGTCCATCCATCCATCATCCATCCATCTCTCCCTCCATCATCCCTCCATCTATCAATAAATCCTTCATCCATCCATCTGTCCATCATCCCTCCATCCATTCCTCCCTCGTCCACCCGCCCCTCCATCATCCCTCTTCCATCCTTCCATCACCCCTCTCTCAATCCATCATCCTGTGTTAATTCTCCAAATAACATAATAGTAATATAAAATAATAATATAATTAATATAATAATGTAATATATAATAATATGGGTCTTCTGCCCCCCATGGGACCTTTGTTGGGAAGCCTTCTCACAGCCGCCCCCCATAATACCTTTGAGTTGTACTGTTTCCCCCCCCCCCCCCAAATATCCTCTTGCTTTGACTGGACTCACCGTTGCAGCGATATTGCAGGTTGGACCAGATGATGTTTTCCTGGGAGAAGCAGAAAACGCCGAGGCGCCCGCCTCGCATGGTGGTGTCAATGACCACGCCCGAGTCGGCCACCAGTTGGGGGCCCTCATAGAGCAGCACCCTGAAAAGGAGGGGGGGAAGAAGTGGGGGTCACAGTATATTCTATCTATCTATCCATCCATCCATCCATCCATCCATCTATCTATCGCCTTCTCTGGGGATCTTTAAGCAGATGCTGGATGGCCATCTGTTGGGAGGGATCTAATTATGTATTTTTTTTTATCCTGGCAGAAGGGGGTTGGACTGGATGGCTATTGGGGGTCTCTTCTAACAAATCTATCTATCTATCTATCTATCTATCTATCTATCTATCTATCTATCTATCTCCTTCTCTGGATGTCTTTATGCAGAGGCTGTATGGCCATCTATCAGGAGGGAATGAATGGTGTCTTTTTTCCTGGCAGAAGGTTGGACTAGATGGCCCTCTTTGGGGGTCTCTTCTAACCCTACAATATCTATCTATCTATCTATCTATCTATCTATCTATCTATCTATCTATCTATCCATCACCTTCTCTGGAGGTCTCTATGCAGAGGCTGGATGGCCATCTGTTGGGAGGGATCGAATGGTATATTCTCACCTGGCAGAAGGGGTTTGGACTGGATGGCTCTCTTTGGGGGTCTCTTCTCTGCCTATCTATCCATCTATCACTTTTGAGCAGAAGCCAGATGGCCATCTGTCAGGAGGGATCAAATGGTGTCTTTTTTCCTGGCAGAAGGCGTTTGGACTGGATGGCTCTCTTTGGGAGTCTCCTCTCTGCCTGCCTAAATATCTATCTATCTATCTATCTATCTATCTATCTATCTATCTATCTATCTATCATCTATCTATCTATCTATCTATCTATCTATCTATCTATCTATCTATCACCTTCTCTGGGGGTCTTAAAGCAGAGGCTGGATGGTCATCTGTCAGGAGGGATCGAATGGTGTATTCTCACCTGGCAGAAGGGGATTGGACTGGATGGCTCTCTTTGGGGGTCTTCTATCTATCTATCTATCTATCTATCTATCTATCTATCTATCTATCTATCACCTTCTCTGGAGGTCTTTAAGCAGAGGCTGGATGGCCATCTGTTGGGAGGGATCGAATGGTATCTTTTTTTTCTGGCAGAAGAGGGTTGGACTGGATGGCTACTGGGGTTCTCTTCTAACTAACATTTCTATCTGCCTATCTATCTATCTATCTATCTATCTATCTATCTATCTATCTATCTATCTATCTCCTTCTCTGGAGGTCTTTAAGCAGAGGCTGGATGGCCATCTGTTGGGAGGGATCGAATGATATCTTTTTTTTCTGGCAGAAGAGGGTTGGACTGGATGGCTACTGGGGTTCTCTTCTAACTAACATTTCTATCTGCCTATCTATCTATCTATCTATCTATCTATCTATCTATCTATCTATCTATCTATCATCTCCTTCTCTGGAGGTCTTTAAGCAGAGGCTGGATGGCCATCTGTTAGGAGGGATCGAATGGTGTCTTTTTCCCTGGCAGAAGGGGGTTGGGACTGGATGGCCTTCTTTGGGACTCTTTCCAACTCTAGGATTATATATATATACATACACACACACACACACACACACACATATATTATATACATATGTATGTATATAATGGCAGAAGGGGGTTGGACTGGATGGCCTTCTTTGGGGCCCCTTCCAACTCTGGGATTCTGGGATAGGTTGTGAGGGGCACCCCTCCTGGAATGCCCAGTTCCCAGGCTTGGCTCCCTCCCCGGCCTGCCTTGTCCCATTGTCCGCCCTCTTCTCTTTTGGCTCCAGAAAGGGGGGAAAGGGCCAAAGCATTCCAAGCTGGCTCCGGGTCGCTATGGCAACCAGGACAATAGCCCTTGGGGCCCAAGCGGAGGGTGGGGATTGGCAGGGGGAGGGGGGTGGGATGGTTGCCGGGGAAACAACCCCCCCCCCAATCACAGGGAAGGGGCCTCCCAGGGGCGCAGGGCAAAGAGGGCCAAGCCAGAAAGGCTTTCGTACATAATGAGAGCCAAACGGCCCCCTGCTGATTGGCTATCGGATCCTAGAGTTGGAAAGGACCCTAAAAGGCCATCCAGTCCAACCCCCTTCTGGCACCACCCAAGCCTTCCCAACAGATGGCCACCCAGCTTCATCTCTACGTCCCTCCAGACCAGGGCTGCACAACCTACAGCCCGCGGGACACATGTGGCCCGCATAGGCCATTAGTGCAGCCCACTGAGCTTGCTATCCATGCGCCACCTGTCCGGGGAAGGAAAGGGAAAGGAGGGAGGGAGGAAGAAGGGGAGGGAAAAGAGAGGGAAGGAATGAGGGAGGGAGAAAGGGAAAGGGGGGAAGGAAGGACGGAAGAAAGGAGGAAGGAGGAAGGAAGGAGAAGGAAAAGGAAAGAAAGGGGAGAAAGAAGGGGAGGAAAAGGAAGGGAGAAAAGAAAGGGAGGGAGGGAAGGGAGGAAGAAAGGGGAAAAGAAGGAGGGAGGAAGAAAAAGAAAGAAAAAGAAGGGAGGAAGGAGGAAGGAAAAAGGAAGGAAAAGGGAGGAAAAGGAAAAGAAGGAAAAGGAGGGAGGAAGGAAGGAAGGAAGGAAGGAAAAAGAAGGGGAAGAAGGAGAGGAAGAAAAGAAGGAGGAAAAAGAGGAAGGAGGGGAAGGAAGGAAAGGAAAGGGGAAGGAGGAAGAGAGGAAGAAGGAAAAGGAAAAAGGGAGGGAGGGAGGAAGGAGAAAAGAAGAAAAGGAAAAGAGGGAGGAAATAAGAAGAATGAGAAATACAGGGAGGAAAAAAGAAAAAAGGAAGGAGGGAGAAAAGGAAAAGGAGGAAGGAAGGAAAGAGAAGGAAAAAGAGGGGGGCAGGAGGGAGGGAGAAAACTGGGAAAAAGAGGAGAAAAGGAGGGAGGGAGGAAGAAGGGATGCTAAGAGAAAGGAAGGAAGGAAGGAAGGAAGGAAGGAAGGAAGGAAGGAAGGGAGGGGGGAAGGATGGAGAGAAGGAAGGGAGAAGGGATAGAGGGAGGATGGAAGGAAAGAAGGAGAAAAGAAAAGAAGGAAAGAGGAAGGAGAAGGAAGAAGCAGGAAGAAGGAGAAGGAAAGGAAAGTAGAAAGGAAGGGAAGGGGAGAAAGAGAAGGAAGGAGAGAAGGAAAGGAAGAAGAGAAAGAGAAGAAGGAAGAAGAAGGAAGGAAGGAAGGAAGGAAGGAAGGAAGGAAGGAAGGAAGGAAGAAAGAAAGAAAGGGGATGAAAAAGGGATGAAAAAGGGATGAAAAAGAGAGGGAAGGAAAGAGTGAGGGAGAAAAGAAAAAGGGAGGGAGGGAGGGAGGGAGGGAGGGAGGGAGGGAAGGAAGGAAGAAAGGAAGGAAGGAAGGAAGGAAGGAAGGAAGAAAGGAAGGAAGGAAGGAAGGAAGGACAGAAAGACAGGAAGGACACATAGAGAGACACACAGAGAGAAGTAAGAAAGGAATGGAAGGAATCCTCCAGTCTTTGAACGAATGCATAACGAAGGTGTCTCTGCTTTGAAGGCCCGGGGATCCCGCTTGCTAGCCATTCCTCACCGTATGTAGCCCACTTGGGGCCGGTGGAGGAGGCGCCAGCGGTAGGAGGTCTTGTCCTTCCACCCGGTGTTGCGGGGGTCCTTCCACAGCAGCCGCACGTGGTCCGGAGTGTGGCCCGTGTGCCACAAGGCGTTGCGCAGGTACTCCCCGGGACCCGTTTTGGACTTCACCGCCTGCGTATACATGTGTCATTAGAATTGTCAATAGACCCCTTCCCCGCAGCCCTTTTTGGTGGTTTCGGGGCCCCATCGCGGACCTTGAGTTGGAGGCCCGGCTCGGCCACGGCTTGGAAAGGGGTGACCTGCCAGTATTTCTGCTGCATTTGCTTCCACATCACGACGTAGAAGCTGGCGCTGTCCTGGTAGGCGAAGATGAAGCCCGCGTAGTCGTCGTCGGTGGCGGTGTTGACGTGGAAGGTGCCCTCGAAGTCCACCCCGTTGAAGGCCGTGTAGCCTGCCCCACAGAAACCCACCCGAGAGGAAAGGGTGAGCAACGACCCCTCAATAAAACAGGGCCGGCAATGATGTGGTGTGCCTATGTTTTTGGAGTCAATAGCCAAATACGCAATCCCGAGAAATGCCATGCCATTGCAGTACTTTCGATAACTTCTATGCAGTGATTGGAAAGGTCTGCCACCTACAGAATGAGGATGGTACTGCAGGATACAAATACAGGGGGAGAGATACGAATCGTTTGCAATTATTTTGGTAGGAATCATCCCTCCCTGACAAATTTGAAGAACTATGCGGTCTGCCACCTAGAGAATGAAGATGATAATGCAGGACACAAATATGGAGGGAGAGCTATGGATCGTTTGCGATTATTTTGGTAGGAGTCTTCCCTCCCTGACCACTCTCAAGAACTATGTGGTCATTGGGAAGGTTTGCCACCTAGTGAGTGAAGATGGTAGTGCAGGATACAAATATGGAGGTAGAGATATGGATCGTTTGCAATTATTTTGGTAGGAGTCTTCCCTCCCTGACCACTCTGAAGAATTATGTGGTCATTGGGAAGGTTTGCCACCTAGTGAGTGAAGATGGTAGTGCAGGATACAAATATGGAGGGAGAGCTATGGATCGTTTGCGATTATTTTGGTAGGAGTCTTCCCTCCCTGACCACTCTCAAGAACTATGTGGTCATTGGGAAGGTTTGCCACCTAGTGAGTGAAGATGGTAGTGCAGGATACAAATATGGAGGGAGAGATATGGATCGTTTGCGATTATTTTGGTAGGAGTCTTCCCTCCCTGACCACTCTGAAGAACTATGCGGTGATTGGGAAAGATTGCCACCTACAGGATGAGGATGGTACTGCAGGATACAAATATGGAGGGAGAGGTACGGATCGTTTGCGATTATTTTATTTATTTATTTATTTATTTATTTGCATTATTTATATCCCGCCCATATCAGCCCACAGGCGACTCAGGGCGGGTAAGAGTCTTCCCTCCCTGATCACTCCGAAGAACTATGCGGTCATTGGGAAGACCTGCCACCTACAGGATGAAGAAGGTACTGCAGGATACAAATATGCAGGGGGAGAGATACGGATTGTTTGCAATTATTTTGGTAGGAGTCCTCCCTCCATGAGCATTCTGAAGAACTATGCAGTGATTGGGAAGGTCTGCCACCTAGAGAATGAAGATGGTAGCGCTGGATACAAATATGGAGGGAGAGATATGGATCGTTTGCGATTATTTTGGTAGGAGTCTTCCCTCCCTGAACACTCCAAAGAACTATCTGGTGATTGGGAAGGTTTGCCACCTACAGGATGAGGATGGTACTGCAGGATACAAATATGGAGGGAGAGGTACGGATCGTTTGCGATTATTTTATTTATTTATTTACTTACTTACTTACATTTTTAAATCCCGCCCATATCAGCCCACAGGCGACTCAGGGCGGGTAAGAGTCTTCCCTCCCTGATCACTCCGAAAAACTATGCAGTGATTGGGAAGGTCTGCCACCTACAGGATGAGGAAGGTACTGCAGGATACAAATATGGAGGGAGAGATATGGATCGTTTGCGATTATTTTGGTAGGAGTCTTCTCTCCCTGATCACTCCGAAGAACTAAGCAGTGATTGGGAAGGTCTGCCACCTACAGGGTGAGGAAGGTACTGCAGGATACACATTTGTTGTTGTTGTTGTCGTAGCAGGACACCGAAACCTAAGGGAAGGGTCCCGATCCCACAGAGTGGCAGATCATGCTGCAAAATGGACTTTGAAGGAGTGCCACACACTTACCCACAGCCAAACCTGGATCGCTGTTCATTGTCTGGACGATCTCCATGCCCTGGAAGAGAAGAGAGTGGGAAGAAGCAAGAGGGATGGACAAAACGGGGTGGACAAGGGGTCAAAGGTCAGGCTGTGACCCTCAAGCACAAGGGTGTGAATGTGGGGATGTCCCGTTTGTCAGGTAGAAAAATGCTGTTAGATAGGAATGCATTGCATGTACCTCCAAGTGTGTGAAAAATACAGTTCTAATGTACATGTGTTCACAGTTCTGAAAGGGTTAAGAAAGGGATAAGAAAGTTTTGAAAGGGTAAGAAAAAGTTAAGAAAGTAGAGATGTGATTCTAGAGGGAGAGCCGAGTCATTTCCTGTGATTCCTGGAGAGACGAATGGGAGTGGCTTATCTGTGCACATCCTCTTTTCCATGTATTTGCTCTCAGCCATCTTAAATACCATGTGCTCTCGACATCTGTAATCCATCGCTATCCTTGTCATGTGAGTGTGAGTATCTCTGTATACTGATAGCCGGCCTGTAAATAGTTGTATGTAGCAACAGCTGAAGAATAAACCTCCAAGAGCTCAAGCGTGCTTATTCAAGGTCAGAGGCTGTGATATGAAATCTCTGCTAACTGTGACCAAGACTCTGCAGTGGTTTTGGATCGGAACTAGCTGTTTGCCTTTGAGACAATCTGTCCCATTGCGCAGCTGGAGGAGGCGGCCGTGAGAGCAGGAATTCATATGCCTACCTACCAGGGGTGTTTTTTGTGTTTACTCTTCCTTCTACCCTCATGACACCATTGCATGTCCCGATGCACAATGGCACTCCGGACTCCATCACCCCATTTCTCTCTTTCCGTACCTGGTTGAGCACCACCCAATTGGGATCTATCTGGGCATCTCCCTCGGGGTCCAGGATGACCGTCTGGTAGGCCCGGAAATCAGTCAGTGTCACCTCGGAGCTCTCTGGACAGACGTCCAGCGGGTCAGCCACCGTGTCATTGTCGAAGTCCTCCTCGCAGGCATCTCCCACGCCGTCACCTGCGTGGTAAGGGAAGATCATGTGAAGACTCCTCATTCAGGAGAAGCATAGAGCCTAAGGCAGAGTCCAGATGGGGCTCACCATCAGAGTCCTTCTGGTTGGGGTTGGCAACCAGACGGCAGTTGTCGGGACCGGGAGCAACGTAGTCAGGGATACTGTCATTGTCATCGTCATTGTCACACTCGTCCCCGAGTCCGTCGTTGTCCGAATCCAGCTGGGAGCTGTTGGGCACCTCAGCACAGTTGTCCTTGGTGTCCTGGTGGCCATCCCCATCACTGCAGGAGGCAAATTGAAAAGGGACGTGGCCAAAGATGCAAAGGAAAGGGAGACCACTCTTCCTACAAACCATGAAGGCAACACGCCCCAGAGTGGAAAACTACCAGCCAAAGTAGAGAGTTCAGAAAAGCAAAAAGTTCAAAAGGGAAATGCCTAGTAGCAAGCAGGCATAGGAGAGGACAGATGCAGGAGGGGAAGTGGTTGCTGAGGAAAAGCAGGAACGGAAATACTGATAAGAGATGGCACCAGAAGGGAACAAAGAAAGAGATAGAGATGAGGCACGAATTGGGAGAAAATAGCCTGTGCGCATGCTCAAGGAATTGACCATAAAACTGAGTTGCATCTCAATATTGTGTGGCACTTTCTTCTGTCCACCCGGCAGGGTGAGCAGATCAAATAAACCTGTTGAACAATCTCCTGGAGGTTTTTAGGCTATTCAATAATACATGATACACAATAAAACCTTTATGACTTTAGTTGTGTGAGGATGCTCATGTACCAGTCGTGCTACATACACATCACTGCTGCCATGCACCTGCTGCCCAAAAACTAGTACCACGCCTGCACTCTACTCCGCTACGTGTGTAGCGCATTTTGCTATAGTTTGATCCCATTTAATGCATGAGCATATTCATCTTAAGCATCCACTAAACAACATATGCTTTCTCATCAGTTTCAGTGGCAACGGGCTTGCAATGTAAGTGATTTTTTTTCTTACCTGTCCTCATTAGTGTCGCAAATGTCCCCCACCAGGTCGCTGTCAGCATCTGTCTGAAAGAGACCATGAGCCATTTTCACCTGTGTCCTCCTGGTAACAGGTCATTGTAGAGTTGTCTATGGGGAGTGGATCCCCATAGACACAACACTGGCTGCCAACAATTCAGAGGGCTGGTTTTGGACCCACAAAGCTCTAAAAGGCATGGATTCAGGTTATTTGAAGGACCGTACCTCTTCCTACAAACCTGTCAGGTACCTATGAAATTCATGGACTATAATTAAAAGTTGCTGGTGAGAACTATGACAATGATTAACTGTTAACATTGCTGACGTGTTGAACTTTTGGTCAAAAACAACGTGTTTATATTATCAGAGACAACAGCGCTTTAAGTTATTGAAATGTTTACAAGGTTCCTTACATTAAGAAGAAAGTCAACACAAGGCTCCTTACGTTTACCAACACCAATTAAGGAGAGTCAACATCTGTCCGGAACTGAGATTAAGCCAGGATGTTTCAGGCTGGAAAAATATCTATCATTCATTTACAACTTTGGAACAACATCAGCAAGAAATATAAGATATCTATATAAGTTAGCGCTCATTCTGACTTTCCGAAACCAAGCTTTCCAGGACTCCCAATTGGCACAATCTGGACCCCAGTTGACGCTCCTCCCCATCCAAAATACTGGCCCTGTAACTATGCCACCACTTTGTAAAGACGACACCAGAAGCAGTAGGGACATCACTGATTTATCAGGGTCTCCTACTAGTTGTAATGGATTTACAAAATTGATAACTCAGCTAATAGCTTGTAATACTTTGTTGGCCTTTCTTCAATGTGTAGCGCTGCTTGTCTTGAAAGTATTTGAAACAGAAACTTGGCTTTAAGAGAAGCTGTAACAAGTTTATTGAAGTATAGAAAAAGCTTAATGGTTTCAATGTTTCTTAACTCTTAGAGGCACATTTCTTCTTATTTTTCTTCAAAATGTGTTTCTTTCTTTAACAGATCACTTCAGGTGCTAGCTTATTCTTTCCCTAAGTTATCTGTGTTGCAGTAAAGATTCTTACTGGGTTTCTCTCCCCCTTTTTGCTCATACACTAACTACTAATCTAAATAAGTCAACTTGACCTATCTAAACCTCACAGGCTAAAAGCCTAAACCTTCCTGGTTCTCAACACAGTAGAATCAGCCTTTCCCTGTAGTTCTCTGACTACAGACTGACCATTTCAAAATGCCTGCCCTGCCAAGTGGCAGTTGGCTCCTCTCCTTTTTCCATGGCAACCCAGCTCACCCACCCACCCACCCCAGTTATGCAATTTTAAAAACTTATCCTTTTAAACACCTATCTATAATCATACATAACTGCAGGTTAAAATTCACACTTCACCACAGGTCTGCTCTACGTTCCCCATACCTGTGTGGGGTTGCTCATCTCGGGGCAGCTGTCGCAGGCGTCCCCCACACCATCTTCGTCCCGATCCGTCTGCAATGGGTTGGGCACCTTGGGGCAGTTGTCCAGCCCGTTGGGGATCCCTAGAAAGGAGAAGGGTGGTTTGTTCTTAAGTTCAACGTGTATGTAAGTCAGATGTTTGTGTTGGGAAACTAACAATCACTCATGAGCCCTAAATGGTTTGCCTGTATGTCCTGTCCTTCCTCTCTTCCTTCTTGTCCCTGAGGAATTTACTTTTGCAACAGCTCAGCTTCTTGACCCCCACTCTTTCATTCCTCCTCCTCCTCCTTCCTCACCGTCACCGTCAATGTCGTTGTCGCAAGCGTCTCCCTCCCCGTTGCCATCCGTATCCTTCTGGTCGTTGTTGGGGACGTTGGGGCAGCTGTCGCAAGCGTCCCCAAAGGAGTCGGTGTCCGAATTCTGCTGGTCCTTGTTGGGGAAGAGCCGGCAATTGTCCTGCAAGAGTCAAAAAGGAGTTATGGGATCAAGATACCACTAAGCCCTTCGGAGAGCCTACCGAAACGAACTATAAAAAAACTATAAGGCTTTCATTTGGGGACAATTCCATTTCATGTGTTTCCGCCACCACAGACATCCCAGTGTTACTTTCTCTCTCCATTGCTGTGGAATTTGCATGACGTCGCCCACTGCTTCTCCCTGAACCCTTTCTTATTTTGGCACTACAAGGAAGCAGGGGAGCAGAAGGTGATTTATTGTATATTTCTTTAAATTCTGCCACCAACGTGAGGTATGAGGTTTTACTGTGAGATATGGCACATCAGACGCAGTATTGATGGAGATGAGACTGTTTCAACTAAAGATAACAGATGTTTAGTAAACAGCATATTGTTGCAAGTTGTAAACTTTCTTATTGAACTTTGAAGAATACTTGGTTTGAAATACTTTCCACTCTTCCAGGTTACATAGTGTCGTTTACTCTTCCAGGTTACACTGTGTCATTTATTCTTCCTGAGGTGAAGTTCTTTTTATTAAACAATGTTTCAATACGGCTATATCTCTCCTATTTAATCTGTCCTTGATCAAATAACTCAACAAGCTTATTCTTTAGCCTTAACCTAACTAAAGAAAACTGGCTATGTTTCTCCTTACAGCCTTGTTAGACTGAGAAACCTCCAGATTGCTTATTCAGGCTTCCCAAAGCCTCACTATTTCAGTTCCTTTCACCCTCTCACTGCTCCCCATACAAACTCACTGCTTCCCAGAACACTAACCAACTCCCAACTGACACAAACTGTCCATTGCTCCACTCTTTCCCCTTGGGTCCT
Source organism: Anolis sagrei ordinatus (assembly GCF_025583915.1). Classification (NCBI taxonomy): domain Eukaryota; kingdom Metazoa; phylum Chordata; class Lepidosauria; order Squamata; family Anolidae; genus Anolis; species Anolis sagrei. The sequence continues at coordinate 4,540,787 of NW_026844700.1, forward strand.
CCCACTTCTCCACCTGCTGCCAGCTTGACTTGGCAACGCTGACTGAGGTTTTCTTTGAAATAGGCCGCTCCAGTGTTACTGTAGCTAACCCACATATATATAATTTAAAACATGCAAAGTATTAATAACTTCCGCACAGGCACACAGCAAGCAGGGAACATACTAGAGAGGTTTGGGGAGAATTGTAGGTCCTGGGATGTATAGTTCGTCTGTAAGCTAAGAACTCCGCTCTGAACTCTGTCAAGCTAAGGCGCAACTTGACAGAAGCAAAATGCTAGATCCACCAGACACAGCTCTGTAAGTCAAGGACTCTGGAGACTTTGGTTACAAAAGAAAACTCAGTTTACTAAGCACAGCAAAACACGTCCATCTACAGCGAGCGACACACAGGAAGAGTCAGGAAAACCGAAAGTCAAAACAGAACTTTGCAGCTGTTAATCTTTCTTGCTCCAAGCGGCAACTCTCTAGAAGTCCTCAGCAGAAGAGAGCTTATCTTAAGGTCACTTAATCACAGCCTCAACATAAACATTTCAGTACAGCATTTCCATTCTCAGTGGCATCCATATTTGCTACACAAGAATTACATTTAAAACTCATACACAAAATACATATAATACCTCAATAAATCCTGACAAACTCCACCAACGATGGACCTGGAACTAACTTGGCACACAGAACCCCCATGACCAATAAAAAAAATACTGGAGGTCTTTGATGGGATTTCTAGGAGTTGTAGTTCACCTACATCCAGAGCGCACTATGAGCCCAAACCATTATGGCGCTGGATAAAACTTGGCATGCATACCCGATATGCCCAAATTTGAATATTGCTGGGTCTTGATGGGAATTGGCCTGGACATTTTGGAGTTGTGGGTACTGGGATTTATAGTTCACCTACAATCAAGGAGCACTCTGAACTCCACCAAAGAGGAAATTGGACCCAACTTGGTACACAGAGCCCCCAGGTGTGGCAAAAAACACTGGATGTCTTTGGGGGAAATTCACCTTGATTTGGGGGAGTTGTAGTTCCCTTACATCTGGAGAGCACTGTGAACCCAAACACCATGGATCTGGACCAAACTTGGCACACAGACCTGATATGCCAAAATTTGATTACTGGAGGGGTTTGGTGGGGGGGGGCAGGGACTGACCTTTCTTTCTGGGCGTTGTAGTTCACCCACAAACAGGGAAACGGTGACTTCCACCGATGCTGGACCTGGACTACACTTGGTACATAGAACTCCCATGACTAACTCAACCTACTGAGGGGTTTGAGGGGACTGATTCACCATAGTGGGAGTTGTAGTTTTCCCTACAGCAAGAGAGGACACTCAACCCCTCTCCAAATGGTCCTCGTAAAAGTCCTCTTCCATTGGCATAACCAGCAGCACCCTGGCCTCCTTTTGCTAGCCATACCTCCACGTTCTTGATCCCGTCACCATCCGCGTCATCATCACATTGGTCGCCAATGCCGTCGTTGTCCGCGTCCTCTTGCCCCGAGTTGGGTGTCAATCGGCAGTTGTCCTGAAATTACGGCCACACAAAAAAAGTTTGCCGACTTCTTGTATGTGAGCATCTTGTGTCAATCTGTGTTGTTGGGACCCATTGCTGTGTCCCTTTAAAAAGCAACCCCGGGATCCCTGGGGTTTCTGTCTAAGAGGCGAGGAAATCAAGTACAACAGGTTTATTTGGACAGATCTCTCTGTTGGGTTGGCAAGGAAAAGTGCCATGCTCCCGAGACACAGCTGAATGTGTTTGTAAGTCAGAACGGGTACATATTTTAAAATATATATCCAGCGAAATATACCGTATATACTCGAGTATAAGCCGACCCGAATATAAGCCGAGACACCTTATTTTACCATTAAAAAACTGGGGAAATGGATTGACTCGAATATAAGCCGAGGGTGGGAAATGCAACATTTACGAGTCGATTTCAAAATAAAAATAGATACCAATAAAATTACATTAATTGAGGCATCAGTTGGTTAAATGTTTTTGAATATTTACATAAAACTGTAATTCAACATAAGACTGTCCAACTCTGATTCAACCATTATTCTGACCTTCTTCAATGTAAATATGCTTACCTATCCTTCCAATAATAATAAGTAGAGTAAAATAATAATAGTAATAACAATAATGGAGTAAAATAATAAAATAACAATAATAGAGTAAAATAATAAATGTAATAACAACAATAATAAAGTAAAACAACAACAATAACAACCAGCACAACAAAGTTAAATAATAAATAACCTTGACTCGAGTATTTATTTATTTATCGTGTCAGTATCAACCAGACAATTGTATTACATTTTAAACAAATTTTTAACAAACAGACAAAATGTAAATAATAAATAAATGTAAAAATGGCGAAGCAGCTGGCCTGGATGATCTACGAATGGAACAAATCAAGAACCTTGGCCCAAAAGCAAGGTGCTGACTGCTGGAGCTGATGGACAACTGCACGGCATCCTGTCAGATCCCCAAAATCTGGAGGAAAGCAAGAGTCATGGCCATCTTGAAGCCAGGCAAAGACCGCAATGACCCAAAAAGCTACAGACCAATCTCCCTGTTGTGCCACCTCTACAAAGTTCTGGAGAGACTTATTTTGCATAGAATTACGGAAAAAATAGACTCGAGTATAAGCCGGGGGAGACTTTTTCAGCCTAAAAAAAGGACTGAAAAACAAGGCTTATACTCGAGTATATACAGTATATATTTTGAAGTTTTGGGTAGCATAGAAAAGGGTAACACCCCTCTGGGGTTTCCTTTGCTGTCTGTGCCCCTGTTCAGAAGATTTCCCCTCAATTTTTGTTCCTGCGATAAGTAGATTTTGGAAAAATTGGCTTGTTGTGGAAACATACTCTGGCCTAAATTCACCTTTGCACCTGCACCACACAAAAGTCCCGTAGTGCTAACTAAACTAACATAGGCATAAATTCATAACCAGGAACACAGGAACCTCTTCCAAAACATGAATCCATGAACATGAGCACAAGACCTTCCCAAAGATCTTAATCATAGACTTGAATGTGGAACAAGAACAAGAGCGAAGGTGTACACTTTAACGCAGTGTTGCCTGCTCTAACCGTTTCAATAAGCAACACTTTAATTTAAGGCCCACAAGCCATGAAGTCATGCCTTTGACATCTGGTCTGTTTCAAGGATTTCTCACTGAGTCTCTGTGACCTCCATAATCTGACCTTCCCCTCCCAGAGATAGAGTCTCATACTCCTACTGACCTCAGGTGCTTTCCCGGGGAAATATCTTTCCCTTCCAGCTCCTTATCTTCCGCGAGGAGAAAGATCTTCTCTATCCATCTCCTCCCTGCTCTGAAATCATCTCTTTCTGACCAGACACAGATTCATCCTTCCAGACAAAATCATGATCCAAAATCATCTCATTTCCCACACTGGAAAGCCCATCATTCCCCAGTACCTCTGACTGAACAATCCCTTCATCTTCAGCCTCTGGCTGAACCACAACAGAAAGAAGGATTGAAGATAAAACTTCATTTCGAGACACTTTTCTCCCCGATAATAACTCTTTCAGGAGTGGATTTCCCTTCCAGGGGATATATTTTTTACTCCCTTCCTGTTGTCTTGGCTGTTAAGAATATATGTGTGTGTTTTGATTAATTGTATTTGTAGTTTTCAAAGTTAGTGATTGTGCACTTTGATATGCAATGTTCCTAATATTGTAATTCCTATGTGGAAAGGGTTATCTGTATCGTGAAGGAGGAGTCGTAAATCTCAGTGCTGAAAGTGTTGTACGCTGTCTAGCGTCGAGTGCATCGTATGTCATCACGTCACTGAAGAATGTGGGAGTGTACCAGTTTGTGGATTGCAACGAACAGCCGAGCCATGTAGATATTTTTTGTTTTCTCATTCTGTTTAGTTCTAGTGTAAATAGTTTTGTGTTAATTTAACTAGGTTTTTAGTCAAGAAGATGTGTTTCAGTGCCTTGTGTGTGTGCTGAGATCATCACCATTCCATTAACATCAGCCCCATTCTTAAATAGGAGTCATTAATAAGTCAGATGTTTGTAATTCGGGGACTGCCGAGATATGCATTGCGCCACAGTCCCAGCTCCCTTTGCGGCTGCTCTTCCTACCTGTGCGCAATGCTTGTGGTTGTCGATGCAGGGCAGGGGCTCGTCCGGGTAGCCGTCAATATCCGTGTCCCGTCCGCACACATTCCCGTTTCCGGCCCAACCAACATTGCACTGCAGGGCAAGGAGGACAGAAGAGTGTCAGGGAGAGACAAAAACCATTTGCAACAAGAAAGCTTTGGTTGTTTCCACAATGGATGTTCGAGGCGCTTTAGTACATTGGCTGCGATGCATATCTGGAGGAGACTGTACTTGACCACAAGATCAGCTTGGCTGCATGGTTTTGTTATTGCTTACTTGGTTATAACATTCTATGTGTCCTCTACATACATGGACAAATGGAAACTGAACCAGACTGAGGCAAAAAAGGACTTCGAACATAACAAGGAAATACTGCAAAATCAGTTTAGAGACAAGGGCTATCCTGAATATGTGATTCATAAGGCTAGTACTAAAGCTTCCAGTGTTCCAAGATCTGCTATACTAGAGGATAAGATCAAACCCAGGGATAACAGAGTAGTATGGCCTCTCACTGTGACCAACCTATCTAAACACGCTATAAAAACAGTGAAAAAGTACTGGAACTTGGTGAGAGAAGTACCATGTTGTGAGAGACCCCCCCCCCCCCTCATTGCTCATAGGAGAACACAAAACATCAGGGATATTTTGATTCACTCAGATACAGACCCTAAGCCAGTGATCTCTAAACCTATTCTAATAGGAAACTATGCTTGTCATCACTGTTCTGTATGTTCACAGTTTGTACAAACTAAGTTCTTTCAGAACCAGCACACTAAAACTCAATATAGAATCAATCACTTTGCTACCTGCTCCACTGAAGGTGTAGTATATGCCATCACCTGTCCCTGCTCACTGGTTTACATTGGTCAAACAAGCAGAGAAGTCAGGCTCAGGATCATTGAGCACAAAAGTAAAATCAGGAAACATTCTACTGATTCTATTCTGTATAAGCATTTTGTAGACCTGAACCACAGCCCTGAATCATTTCAACTACAGATTTTAGAGATGGTTACTCCACCCAGAGACACTGACTTCCAAACTAAACTTTTACAACGGGAATCTTTCTGGATCTTTACCCTGCAAACAGAACACCCAAAAGCGTTAAATAACACCAATTCATATGACTGCTTTTTATAATAGAGTAGGTTTTACCCCAATGTATTCTGAACTAATAATGATGTCACTATCACCTGACCAATGGACTTGCTATATTAGTAATGGGTTGAGTTATTTTGTTCCTATACTCGCCACAGAATAAAACTCCTAGAAGGGTATATTGATCAACAAAGAATAGCTGTGAGTATTATATTATTTTTGTTTCATATATATTATATATGATTTGTGTTGTTTGTAGACCCAACCGCCTGACGAAGGCTCTTGTGAGTCAAAACCGGTTGCTGGTTGGAGTCCATTCATGTGACTACTGGAGTCTACTCATATATAATAAAGAACAGGACATTTTCTCAAATGAAGACTTTGTTTTATACTTCAAGAGAAGAACCAGTTGTTTCTACTTAATGTGAATGTGGCGGGTTTTTTGATATGTGTATTTGTAATATATACATTGAGTTAATTTAGTTATTTTCATATTACCACAATCAGTGGATTTTGGTCTCCACAGCAAAAAGGAACCTGACAGGTTGCTTCTGCCCTTTCCTTCCCAAAAGACTCACCGCGCAGGAGACCTCCCCGTTGCGCTCAAAGAGGCAGTAGCCGTTGATGTCGCAGGGGTTGTTGCTGGGGCTCTCGCAGGTCTTCTCTAAGGAGCAGCCCCCCGTCTGGTTGCCCACAAAGCCCGACTTGCAAGGCCCGCACTTGAAGGACCCCTGGAAAAATGGAGAAGCCACGTGGTCAGCCCCTGAGTCTGTCACCTTGTTCTTCTGTGAGCATGGAGAGAGACAAGATGTCTCCAACACAATAATCTCCTGCCCCGTTTGTGCCCTTTCTGGACACACGGACTCACCACCGTGTTGGTGCAGATGGCGTTGGGATCGCACCCGCCGTTGTTCCCGTCGTTGCACTCATCAATGTCTGCGCAAACCTTGGAGAAAGAAGCATTTGAGCTGCAAAAGTTGCTGCTGTTGCTGCTGCTTATGCATCTTTCATTTTTGCAAATTAACCCTCCTCCCAGCACAACCCTCTTAAGCCTTGTTTACTTTCCAATCTAGTTATGTAGTGCTTTGGCTAGTCTTTAATGATGCTTACAAGATTCCTTACGTTAAGAAGGAAGTCAACACAAGGCTCCTTACGTTTACCAACACCAATTAAGGAGAGTCAACATCTGTCCGGAACTGAGATTAAGTCAGGATGTTTCAGGCTGTTTACTTTCCAATCTAGTTATGTAGCGCTTTGGCTAGTCTTTAATGATGCTTACAAGGTTACTTACATTAAGAAGGAAGTCAACACAAGGCTCCTTACGTTTACCAACACCAATTAAGGAGAGTCAACATCTGTCCGGAACTGAGATTAAGTCAGGAATTTCAGGCTGGAAAAATATCTATCATTCATTTACAACTTTGGAACAACATCAGCAAAAAATATATCTATATAAGATAGCGCTTATTCTGACTCCGAAACCAAGCTTTCCAGGACTCCCAATTGGCACAATCTGGACCCCAGTTGACACTCTTCCCCATCCAAAATATTGGCCCTGTAACTACGCCACCACTTTGTAAAGACAACACCAGAAGCAGTAGGGACGTCACTGATTTATCAGTGTCTCCTACTAGTTGTAATGGATTTACAAAATTGATGATACAGCTAATAGCTTGTAATGCTTTGTTGGTCTTTCTTCAATATGAAAGTATTTGAAACAGAGACTTGGCTTTAAGAGAAACTGTAACAAGTTTATTGAAGTATAGAAGAAGCTTAATGGTTTCAATGTTTCTTAACTCTTAGAGACACTGGAACATAGCCGTGCAGCCTGAAAAACTCTCAACAACCCAAGCTTTAAAGGATCATTAAAGACTAGCCAAAGCACTACATAACTAGATTGGGCATTATGCGCTGCTCACCTGTCGGCTGGCCTTGGCGTAGTCGGCTCCGACGCCGGAGATGAGGTTCCCTCTGTAGCCGGACGGACAGGGCTCGCAACGGAAGCCGGGCGCCGTGTTGAGGCACTTGGAGCCAGGGAAGCAGGGGTTGGCGTAGGCACACTAGTGGGAAGCAGGGATGTCGAGGCCTCAGAAGTGAAGGGAAAAGGATCCGCTCCTCGTTTCCCCTCCTCGTTTCCCTTCCTCTCACCTCGTTGATGTCGGCACAGTGGGTGCCGTTGCCCTCGAAGCCCGGCGGACAGGGCCCGCAGCGATAGCCCGGGTATTCGTAAGTCTCCATGCAGTCGACGCCGGTGAAGCACGGATTGGGGTTGCAGCGGGAGCGGTGTTCGTGGAAGCCTGGGCGAAGGGGAGACAAAGGGGATTGTGATCCCCTAGAGTTCCTCTATGCCGACGATCGTGCCATCACAGCACAAGCAGGGAACTTTGAAATGGTTGAACAGAAGCTCTCCCAAGCTTTAGGTGCCCTTACTGCTTATTACAGGGGAAACCAGCTGATTCCTAATCTTCCCATTCTCTGTTAATGGAGACCTACACATATAGAGAGAGCTTCATCTATGCTGATGATCGTGCCATCACAACCTAAGCAGGGAGCTTTGAAATGGTTGAACAGAATTTCTCCCAAGCTTTAGGTGCTCTTACTGCCTCTTACAGGGGAAACCAGCTGATTCCTAATCTTCCCATTCTCTGTTAATGGAGTCCTACATATATAGAGAGAGCTTTATCTACGCTGACGATCGTGCCATCACCGCCCAAGCAGGGAGCTTTGAAATGGTTGAACAGAAGCTCTCCCAAGCTTTAGGTGCTCTTACTGCCTCTTACAGGGGAAACCAGCTGATTCCTAATCTTCCCATTCTCTAATAATGGAGACCTACATATAGAGAAAGAGCTTCATCTATGCCGACGATCATGCCATCAGTGCCCAAGCAGGGAGCTTTGGAATGGTTGAACAGAAGCTCTCATGACATTCTGCCTCACTGTCCGTTCTGGACTCACCACACACTTGGCACTCCATGATGGTGTTCCGGATTAGGGACATCTCCTTTACCTGGAAAGAAGAAGAAGGGTCCTATCATAAGCAGAGCAGAGAGGGCCAAATTAGTGCCCAGGAGCTCTCCATCATCCTGGACATTCATTGGGTTAGTTTTGGGTGGGGTTTTTTGTGTGTCAGGAGTGACTTGAGAAACTGCAAGTCACTTCTGGTGTCAGAGAATTGTCCATCATTGAGTACATTGCCCGGATGTTTTGGTGTTTTGCCATCCTTGTGGGAGGCTCCTCTCATGTCCCCGCATGGGGAGCTGGAGCTGACAGAGGGAGCTCATTTGCGTTCTCACTTGATTCGAACCTCAGTCCTACCGGCACAAGGGTTTCACCCATTGCACCACCAGGGGTTCCTGGACCATTTGTTATAAGCCTAGGACAACTTCCTTTGGGCTGCCCATGAAAGCATACTATGACGTTCCCTCCACTTTGGTGTTGGTCGGCGTTCACTCACCTGATCCCTGACGTCCTCCTGAAGCTCCATCAAGATCTGGTTGAAGAGGGTCAACTGCTTCACCAGCGCCTTCGTCTGCTCACCTGCCACAGATGAAGAAAGCCTTAGGCCTAGAATGTGACTTCAATTGAGTCTGGAATTAGATTTAACCCACAGTCACAGTTATGAAGAGTTTGCCGTGCTGTAAGGGCTCTGGGTTTCCTGATATGAAGTGGTATAGGAGCCTCTCAACAGAAAAGTCAAGTTCAAAACACAGAGAAGGGCAGGCTTAAGTGACTTAGCTTCTTTTCTAGAAGATCTAAGGCAGTGGTTCTCAACATGTGGGTCGCGACTCCTTGTGGGGTTGAACGACTCTTTCACAGGGGTTGCCTGACACCATCAGAAAACACGTATTTCTGATGGTCTTTGGAACGGAGACACCATCAACTTTTTCCCACCCCCTTCGCTTCCCATAAGCAAGAGGGAGGTGGTGACATCACTCAGCCACACCCCTTCCACACCCGATTAGCTTCCGAGCACAATTCAAAGTGCTGGTCTTGACCTATAAAGCCCTAATCGACCCAGTTTACCTGTCCGAACGGATTCTCCCCTATGAACCATCAAGGTAACTAAGATCTTCCGGAGGGGCCCTGCTCTCGGTCCCACCACCTTCGCAATCACGTTTGGTGGGAACGAGGGACAGGGCCTTCTTGGTGGTGGCTCCTCGGCGTTGGAATTCCCTCCCACCAGAGATTAGATCTGCGCCCTCCCTCCTGACCTTTAGAAAACTAATAAAAACCTGGCTTTGGAATATGGCATTTGATGAGTGAGTCAATAACCCTGACCACACGGACGGGTGGTGATGAATTATGATTTTATTCTGACGACTTGGCCTTATGCAATTATATGACTGTATTTTAATGTGTTTTATATGGAGTTTTATAGGATGTGATGTTTTAACTATTGTGTATGAACTCCTTTGTTGTAAACTGGCCTGAGTCCCTCGTCGGAGGTGAGAAGACCGGTATATAAAAGTTCTAAATAAATAAATAAATAAATAAATAAATAAAATTACAGTAGCAACGAAAATAATGTTATGGTTGGGGGTCACCACAACATGAGGAACTGTACTAAAGGGTCACACCATTAGGAAGATATCTTTCCCTATGAACCTTCTAGGAATTTGAGATCGTCTGAGGAGGCCCAGCTCTCGATCCCGCCTGCCTCGCAGGCACATTTGGCAGGGATGAGAGACAGGGCCTTCTCAGTGGTGGCCCGTCGGCTGGGGAACTACCTTCCTACAGATATTAGATTGGCCCCGTCCCTCCTGACCTTTCGAAAACGAGTGAAAACCTGGCTCTTTAAGCAAGCATTTGGAGCTGCAACGTGACCAGTTAACTAAAAATTGTAATACGAACATGGAACGGCTAAGACTATGTAAACAGATGAGGAAGTTGGATTGGTAGACATTGGTTTTTTATTCATTTTTATGGTTTTTATATGTATTTATGATGTGTTCTAATTGTTTTTAATTGATATATGTATTTCTATATGGCATCTAATTGTTGCCGATCTGTACACCGCCCTGAGTTGCCTTTAGGCGGGCTGAAATGGGTGGAATAAAAATGTCGTAAATAAATAAATAAATAAATAAGGTTGAGAAAAACTAACAGTAGCAAAATTACAGTAGCAACAAAAATAATTTTATAGTTGGGGGTCACCACAACTGTATTAAGGGATCGCGGCATTAGGAATAATAATAATAATAATAATAATAATAATAATAATAATACTTTATTTGTACCCCGCTACCATCTCCCCAAGGGACTCGGTGCAGCTTACATACAAGCAATAATCACAACAAACAACAATACAAGCAATTTAAAATAAAACATAAACATATAACATTATCAATAAAACACTGATCAAAGGTAGTACTGTACGCAGATGACACTGTAATTCTCTCAAGGATACCCACTGGCCTAAGATGAGCCCTAAGTAGATTTGCAAACGATCACCAGCAAGAGCATCTTAGAATTAATTTCCGAAAGAGCCGAGGCCGCCTTCAAAACTCACCAAAGAGGGAATGGATCACGTTGGAGACTGCAAAAGGAAAAGGAAAGAGGTCAGGCTGTGGATCGACTGATCCTCCCACAGGAAGGATTTCAAGAACCGGTCTGCCTCCATTCTGGGCCCAGGAGGGTTCTTCCGCAGCCTTACCTGTGTTCTGCATGGACTCGTCCTCTTGGAAGGGGCACTCGCTCAAGGTTCCGACTCGGCTCATCGAGCCCCCCAGGATCAGCTTCAGCGACTCCAGAGACCCCTGATCCAGAAACAACAACAGGGTCACTGTAGTGAAATTGCTACTCTATGTTAAAGTTTTGGTGTATAGCTCTATGTTTACACATGGCAGATAGGGAAGAATAGGCACAGACAGGGTAGCAACAGCAGAGATAGGATTCATTTGCATATGTGAAGCCGATTGGTCATATGCAGATTAGTGTAGGCCCAGGATTTGAAAAGGCTGCTAGGCCAAAATGACAGTTGGAGAGAGAGAGCTGAACATTCCAAAGGGGCGGAGCCAAGGTTCTGAAAGAGGCAGTTAGAGTGAGGGAGTTTGAAAATGACAGTTAGGAATCTGTGTGTGAAGAGGAGAGTTGGTTTTTGAGTGCCTGATAGAAATAAGCAGTTATGAAGATGTGTTAAAGACTTCTGATATAGAGAAGCAGTTAGTTAAATAGAGCTCGAGTTTTAAGGAACATAAAGAAGGCTAGTGTTGCCTTAGTTCAGAATATAATTCAGCCAAGAGTGTGTAAAGCAAGTAACATGTTTGTGAATGTAAAACATTGATAGTTTATTCAGAAAAGTTAACCAAGTAAATGATACTGACTGTAAGCCTCAAGATTGCAACAAAACACAAATGTAACCACAAGCGTTGGAGCCAGAAGTTATAAATAAACTGTGTTACTTTGTTATATACAAGAGTGTTTCATTGCCTGTGACATAAAGCACAATGGTTTAACAGCACACAGAAAGTCCCAGCCAATATAAAAGAAGAAACTGAATCAGTATAAGGCAACAAAGAGGTTTTTAATAAGGAAATAGTCTCTCTCCTTCACCACAGTCACATTGTTGGCATGTGCCTTCCAGTCGTTTCGGACTATGTGAGGCAAAACTAGCTCGGGGTTTCCTCAGGCTAGATTTGTCCAGTGGGAGTTTGTTGGGCACAAAACTTTCCCACACCAGAGTGCAGATTCGAACCCTGATTTTCTGAGTCGTCTTGCCTTGCAATGCCGTCCACCCCCTCTTCCTCACCTGCATACGGAGGTAGGCCTTCTGCCCCGTCCGCACCTCCACGGCCTCCATCTGCTCCCCGTCGATCGAGGTCATCTCCGGCAGCCCCGCATTCGAGTCCGCCTGCTTGCAGTCCACATAGAGGTCTAACGAGAGGCTGCTGCCCTGCAGGCCGCTCAGACGGAGGAGGACAGTGTGGCTGCGGCCGTCGGCAAGTGGGGCGTTCTGCAGGTTCACCGAGTGGAGCTTCCCGTCGGGACGGAGGTATCGGATCAGGACTGCGGGGAGAAAAGCTGGCCAGTTATGCACCTTGAGAAGCCCCCAGTGGTGCAGCGGGTTAGACCGCTGAACTGCTGAACTTGCTGACTGAAAGGTCAGTGGTTCGAATCCGGGGAGTGGGGTGAGCTCCCGCTGTTAGCCCCAGCTCCTGCCAACCTAGCAGTTCAAAAACCTGCAAATGTGAGTAGATCAATAGGCATCGCCTTGGTGGGAAGGTAATGGCGCTTATGCAGTCATGCAGGCCACATGACTTTGGAGGTGTCTATGGATAACGCCAGCTCTTCAGCTTGGAAATGGAGATGAGACCAGGAGCCCAGTCAGAATCAACTAGATTTAATGTTAAGGGGAAAACCTTTACCTTTACCTTATGTGCCTCGTTGTTGATGTTTAAATAATAATAATAATCACCATCATCAACTATATAAATAAAAATATATCAGATCAGGACTGTGGGGAGAAAAGCCAACCAGTTATGTGCCTTCAGGAGCCCCCGGTGATGCAGTGGGTTAAACCGCTGAACTGCTGAACTTGCTGACCGAAAGGTCTGTGGTTCAAATCTGGGGAGTAGGGTGAGCTTCCGCTGTTAGCCCCAGCTCCTGCCAACCTAGCAGTTCGAAAACATGCAAATGTGAGTAGAACAGTAGGTACCACTCTCTGTTAACCAATTCTCTGTTTGTTTGTGGGATTAACATAACTCAAAACCACTGGACGACTTGACACCAAATTTGGACACAATAAATAAAAATAAATAAATAAATATAATAAACAAATAATTATAATAAATAAATAAACTTGATGTAACAAATAATAAAATAAATAATTATTATTGTATTATTATAGTTGATGTTTACGACATTTAAACGGTGAGTTCCAATGCCCAGAAATGTTCTGAATGCCACCTAGTGGACGTTGTAGGTATTTACACCAATCTCTTGTGCAGCGTCCAGATCCTAAACGATGGCCCACGGTCCGAATCCGGCCCTCCAAGGTCATTTCCCCACCCTAAAGTTTAGATTTAGGGTCGCCCTAAGTCTGAAACGGCTTAAAGGCACACAACAACAACTACAATCCTTATGAGCTTCACTCTGTCATCCGCCCTTGGTTTAAAGAGTTTGCGGATGCTTCAGTCGTACTTCATAAAAAGGGAAAATGAGCCTGTTTATTTCCTTTCCTTCCCACCACTCACCTTTGCTGGTCTTGCTGACCACGGAGACTTCCAACCAACGGCTGTTGTCCTTCCTGTAGTAGAGGCCGAAGAGGACCCCACCTTGCTTCGGGGGCAGGCGGACCGTGGAGAGCAGGTAGAGGTCACTGACCGACAGGAGCTCCGTCCGGATCTTGTTCGTGACCGAAGCCATGTGCCGGGCCTCCGTCACCGTCAGGAGGTCAATGACTGAAAGTGAAATAAGGGAGAGAGCTCAGTGGTGGCTTTTCTGGGCCGTGAATATCAGAAGAAGACCTACAAGCCAAACTCAACACCTTTGCAGAAGCTCGGCCTCTCGCTGAACATCGAGAAAACCAAAATCCTCTTCCAGCAGTCACCAGCCATCCCCTCCCCAATGCCAGAGATACAGCTTAATGGTGTAACATTAGAAAATGTTGACCATTTCTGCCCTTGGCAGCCACCTCTCCACCAAAGTCAACATCGACACCAAAATACAACACCGCCTGAGCTCTGCGAGCACAGCATTTTTCCGAATGAAGCAGAGAGTGTTTGAGGACCGGGACATCCGTAGAGATACCAAGGTGCTTGTTTATAGAGCTATTGTCCTCCCAACCCTGCTATATGCCTGTGAAATGTGGACTGTCTACAGACGTCATATGCAACTCCTGGAACGATTCCATCAGCGCTGCAAGTGCAGCATTTTTCCGAATGAAGCAGAGTGTGTTTGAGGACCAAGACATCCATAGGGAGACCAAGGTGCTTGTCTATAAAGCTATTGTCCTCCCAACCCTGCTATATGCCTGCGAAATGTGGACTGTCTACAGACATGCAACTCTACGACTGAAATACAACACCGCCTGAGCTCTGCGAGTGCAGAATTTCTTCTGAATGAAGCAGAGAGTGTTTGAGACCGGACATGGCCGAGAGGGAGACGCTGAAGGTGGGGCTTGTTTGTAAAATGGCTATTGTCCTCTCCGCAAGCCTGCTATAGCGCCTGTGAAAACATTGAGGCCAGTCTACAGAATGTCAACGCTTGGTAGTCATCTGAATTACAACACCGTGGCCTGGAGCTCTTGGGCAAGTGGTCAGCATTTTTCTGAATGAAGGCAGGAGTAGTTTGTAGGACCAGAGGAGGGGCATCCGAAGAGGAGAGCCAAGGTGCTTGTCTTGTATATAGTTATTGTCCTGCCAGGACCTGCTATTATGCCTAGTGAGACAGGACCTGTCGTAGGCTACAGATGTCTTAACCTTGACATCTGAATAGGCAAGCACCCGCCTGAGGCGCTGCGGTACAGTGAATTTTTCTCCTCGTATGAAGGGAAGACGGGGAGTGTTTGAGGTATTGGGACGTTCGCGTAGGGTTGAGAGCCTAGGTTTTTGTTTGTAAGCTTAATTGTCTCCGCAACCGGACTGGCTATATGCGCTGCGAAGACAGTTGGAGGCTGTCATACAGACTTATGTCAACCTTAGCAACTGAATACAACACCGCCTGAGCTCTGCGAGTACAGAATTTTTCCGAATGAAGCAGACAGTGTTTGAGGATTGGGACATCCGTAGGGAGACCAAGGTGTTTGTTTGTAAAGCTATTGTCCTCCCAACCCTGCTATATGCCTGCGAAACGTGGACTGTCTACAGATGTCAACCTTGACACTGAAATACAACACCGCCTGAGCTCTGCGAGTGCAGCATTTTTCTGAATGAAGCAGAGAGTGTTTGAGGACCAGGACATCCGTAGGGAGACCAAGGTGTTTGTTTGTAAAGGTATTGTCCTCCCAACCCTGCTATATGCCTGCGAAACGTGGACTGTCTACAGATGTCAACCTTGACACTGAAATACAACACCGCCTGAGCTCTGCGAGTGCAGCATTTTTCTGAATGAAGCAGAGAGTGTTTGAGGACCAGGACATCCGTAGCGAGACCAAGGGGGTTGTTTGTAAAGCTATTGTCCTCCCAACCCTGTTCTACGCCTGCAAAACGTGGACTATTTACAGATGTCAACCTTGACATTGAAATACAACACCGCCTGAGCTCTGCAAGTGCAGCATTTTTCCGAATGAAGCAGAGAGTGTTTGAGGACCGGGACATCCGTAGGGATACCAAGATGCTTGTTTATAAAGCTTTTGTCCTCCCAATTGTGCTATATGCCTGTGAAACGTGGACTGTCTACAGACGTCACACTCAACTCCTGGAACGATTCCATCAGCGCTGCCTCCAGAAAATCCTGCAAATCTCTTGGGAAGACAAGCAGACAAATGTCAGCATGCTGGAAGAAGCAAAGACCACCAGAACTGAAGCGATACTCCTCCGCCATCAACTCCGATGGACCGGCCACGTTGTCCGAATGCCCGACCACCGTCTCCCAAAGCAGCTGCTCTACTCCGAACTCAAGAACGGAAAACGGAATGTGGGTGGGCAGGAAAAGAGATTGGAAGATGGGCTCAAAGCCAACCTCAAAAACTCTGGCATAGACACCGAGACCTGGGAAGCCCTGCCCTGTGAGCGCTCCAGCTGGAGGTCAGCTGTGACCAGCAGTGCTGCAGAATTTGAAGAGGCACGAACGGAGGGTGAAAGAGAGAAATGTGCCAAGAGGAAGGCGCGTCAAGCCAACCCTGACCGGGACCGCCTTCCAACTGGAATCCGACGCCCTCACTTTGGCAGAACATGCGGGTCAAGAATCGGGCTCCACGGTCACCTACGGACCCACCCTGGAAGATTATCCTACTCGGACAACGAGGGATCGCCTAAGTAAGTAAGTAAGTCTGTTTTAGAGAGGAAAAATTGAGATATAGATAAAAATATAATACTAATGTATTATAATATAATAATAATAATAATAAACAAAACAGTATTACGTTTAATAATAATAATAATAATAATAATAATAATAATAATAATAATATGGCTGTGATGGTTATATGGCAAGCACATATAACGTGGCTCCCTACATGCTAGGCATGTGTTGCACGTATATAGATATAGTATGAGAACTAGAAGTTCCGGACCTCCCACAGGCTTGTGGCTCCTAAGGCATTTCCACCTGGAAAGATGCTTCCAAGCTTAGTTGGTGGCACATGTCTCCGCCAGGTTTTCGGGTGTCAGTGGTTGGCGTGGTATGTATTGGAAGCCAATGCTAAAACCAAGACTATCATGAATGGCACGTATCTTGGGGTCTTCCCAACGAGGGTGGCCACTTGGCTGCCTGCCTTCCTCTCCTTACATTCCCTTTGCTTTTGCACCTTCAAAAACAACCAAGCAAACAAGGCCCCGCAAGCAGAAAAGTAGCTCATGGGGGAAATCAGCCCGGTGCCTTTTTAAAAACCACAGAGTTGGAAGAAACCACATGGACCATCAAGTCCAACTGCCTGCCATGCAGGAAACGCACCATCAAAGCAGCCCTGACAGATGGCCATCCAACCAAGGAAGGAACCGAGGCAGAGAGTTACACTGCTGAACAGCTCTTCTTATAGTCAGGAAGTTCTTCCTTTTGACTCTCTTTCACTTATTTAGGTCTCCTCTCAACCTTCTTTCCTGCAGGATAAATATGCCCAGTTCTTTAAGGCGCTCCTCAGAGGGATTATTCATGGTCAAGGATATTTCTTTCCTTCTTTCCTTCCTCTTTTCCTTCCTTCCTTCACTCTCTCCCCTTCCCTTCCTTCCTCTTGTTCTACTTTGCTTCCTCTCTTCCTACCTCCCTTCCTTCCCTCTGACATCTCTTTCCTTCTTTTCTCTCCTTCCTCTTTTCCTTCCTTCCTTCGCCCTTTCCCTCTCCTTTCCTTGCTTTCATTCTCTCCCCTT